>OY728159.1:1351712072-1352962072 GCA_963277665.1 Viscum album | reverse complement strand
AAATTATGTTATGGAAATAAATTTTGGACGTGATTTGGAAAGTTGATTTCAAATTTTCAATTGAGAAATATTAATTTAATTATTTTGATAAGAACCCATTGGTTTTATCATGGAAAATGCCTCAATTGATTAAAAACCGTTGTATTGGGTTTTAATTTGAAAATTGTATAATGATAAATAAAAAAATGGGGCAATTTTATTTTGAACAATTTTGAATGAATTTTACCACTATTGATAACTATTTGAGAACAATAAATCCAAGGTTCATTGTGATTTATTTGATAAAATATTCTATTGATGATATAGAATTATAAAAAACATATTACAATAGTTCACATACCCAATGCGATGGTCATATGTCCTCTTTGACCAATTTTTAGGGGAAGTGTGTACACATATTGTCGTGATCACCTATTTGAGTGTTTAAGGATACCATGACGATGAATTATCATACCTCTTATAAGATAACCATGTTGCTCTCTTGTGATTATTTTGATATATATGCCATCCATTTCAAACTATTTTACATATTCCCTATTATTTATATAAACAATTTTCTTCAAAATATTTATTAAGAAATTGTTTTCAAAATTTTCCATTAATTGAAAAGAAAAGCATAATTTATTTTTAAAATGTTATTTTATTTACATTCCATCATATTTTAAATTTAATTCATTATTTGGTCAATTAGTGTGAAAATGTTTTATATAATCTTTTCTTAGAACCTACAATGATTTTATCTAACTCCATACCTTTTCCTTCAAGCGTTTTTATATTTCATCCATCCGTATTCGAGAATATGGAAAACAGTACATCGATGTTTTAGTTAATGTTAATCTTTAGGAATTGAGCCACTGTGTCTATTGAGGGTTGGGTTTTTATATTTTTTCTAGTACGTATCATATTTACCTTAGGTTTATACACATATTTGACTTTTGGTACTTATTTCTAGGTAGAGTTTCCATTCGTGCATATAGGATTGAATATATTTATTGCACTATTTTTATAGAAAAACCATTCCTACTTTTATTTTTTATGATGACAGATTCTTGTCACCAACCCAAGGGGATTGGGAACACCATTCGGGCTATGTCAGTTCTGACTCGGGTATTTGGATACTAGGGTCTCTTGGATGGTTTGTGAAAAAAACATACATGAAATACAAATCTATTATTACCTAACTCCTAATTTTAACATGGAATAGTAAATAATCATGTAATAAATAGTTATAGGTAAATAAAATATGTAATTATAGATATAATTATAGTTATGTAATATATTTTTAATAAACCTATATTTATTATATCGGATGATCAAAATTGTATGAAAGATATCGATAAGTATGGTAAGAGATTTTATTCTCAATTTTATTTCTATGGGAATAATGCCTTATACACAACTTGAATTACATTTTTGTGTATATAATTCCCATGAGTCAATTTTATGATCCATATCATGAAAATTATGTGATATAAAATCACATATTTTATTATTTATTTTATGGGTCTTACAATTCAAAATATACCATAGTGGTGACAACTTTATAGTAAAATCTCTATGTGTATCCGGATTTTCCATGATTATGCTTCCAATAATGATATTATATGATTTAGAAATTAAGAAATTATGAGTTTTTTATCCTATAGTGATTAATTAAAAATACTTCTTTTCCATCATTTTTATCTATTTGGTATACAATACTAAAAAAATAATGTTTTTAAGGAAAATCCAATTTTATTTCTCTCTTTGTTTTGAAATTCCCCTTTATTCCATGTCTATTTTTTCTAAAAATGATTTAAGAAAAAATAAAATAAATATTTTTATATAAATTTTTACCCATGATTTTTTTTTAAATTATTTAAAAAAAATCTTCCTGTAATTCTCCAAAAAAAGTTACTTTTTGATAATTTACAAAAAAAATGATAGAGGAATCATTGTTTTAATGTGCATAAAATTAGTTTTATTTTACAACACTATGAAAACTAAATTTTTTAATGGATCATTTATATGATTAAACTTATATTTTCATATAAATGTATTTTTTAAAAAATTTGTGATCATTTTTATTTACAAAGGATGTTTTATATGTGAAAAAGGAATTTTTTCATCCTAAAATGTACCGGGTGATTATTCCAAATAATTTACCATCTTACATGACATCCATTAATGTTATATAAGATTTAATGTGTAAATGAACCAATGTTTCCAATATTATTCTTTATTTGGATTTTTCTTTATTATTATAAACTTATTTTTATTAAACCTAGTCCTTTTCAATTGAATATGCTATGATGAATTGATGAGATGATTATGAAACTGATTTATTTTCTAGGGGTTATGCTATGTTGAAATGGTTATAAAACCCATTTCCTTTCTATGGGTTATAATATGATGACAGTCTCAGGGTCATGGGGCACACAAATTTATAGATTATATGATGGTTGAGACCTATAACTCCATTCAATGTATTGGGGTAATTATTAATTTTCAATTAGCTCAAAGAGAACATGAGATGCTAGCCCATGACATAAAGAGGGTACATGATAGGTTATTAGAATCCCAAATATAATGTACATAGGATTTTATCCCAAGATCTAAGTAGGTGGACGGGTGGTTAGAACAACATAACATGTTATGAATTTTTCTGTGGATATCCCTAACAAAAAGATATCATTTCTTATATTATGAAAAAAATACTTGCCTTATTAAAATGTTATAATCTAATGGATTTTGTTATTTTATTATTTTATTATTCATGTTTTATAAACTGTAAATATTTATTTCATGACATAGGTTCGTAATCTATGACATAAAGTGTATGGTTTTCTAATGTTATTCTGAATTTCATAAACCCTTATGATCATTTCATGTTATGTATCCCTTATCTCTTATTGAGCATTTGATCCAACCCTTTATAATGTTTCCTTTCACATGGTTATAAATAAAGTTATTGTAGAAGATATGTATAAGAAGGTTCCGTGTTATGAATAACTTAGTGTGAGATGGTGTAGCTCACTTTTGGGCATGTGGTTTATGTATCTAGGTTTCCAAAGTCACAAGAACTAAATGATCCTAAAATGGATAATTTTTTATGTAATGAGTATGAATATAATAATATATTATATCTTTCTACAAGAAGTGTAGGTCCTTATACTATTCACCATTGGAGTCCTTGATGGATCAGTTTTATAGCTTGAGCTATTGGAACAACCACAAGAGCATGCTTAGTCGCATCATCTTACACAACATATGGTGAAATCATAAATTCATACCCAATTGAATTATTTTAATCTCTCATCCTAACTATCTACATTAGATATTTATATGGTGGTATTTGTTGAAATTTTAGAGAAAATTTAGATAAATCCAATATCTAATCGAGAATATCGATTACATATCATTGGCATACTCAAGCGTTTACAACAAGTTTCAATCAAAGATTCTACAAATAACATAAAATAACCCCATAAAAACCACTCATGACCTATTAAAAGCATTAGATACATACATGTTTCTCACAAACATATATATATATTCAACTATATAATACATTAGCTCAAATAATATAAATCACAAAATAATGAACTAAAAGTGAATATTATAATTTTAAAAATAATTTTTATAATCTCATATATATCTAATACATGAAACAAGAACATAGAATGTAAAAATATATGCCTAAACCTGTTATATGAATGCATAAAAATACTAAAAATTAGCATACCAACATCATGTTCATTTAAAAAGGGCACATAAATCAAATGTAATATAGATTATCAAGAGCCTAAAATCCCATTTTAATGGGAACTGAGAGCTCTAATATATAGTGATTTCCAGACATGAATATAGCTCCCCAACATGGGTATCAAACATCGAATATGTTGTTTACCCATTCAAAAATTAATGTAATGAAATGAAACATGTATGGGAAATTGGTTCCCTGATACAATTTATTAACACCCTACCATGAAAAATTGATTCTGAGATGGAATGAAATATGACATCTTACATGAATCTCAATTTGTAAGAGGTTTTTAAAATGTAGCGAGGGAAAAGAGGGATGATGGGGATAGACTATACCCTCTTTTTTAGGCAAACATCAGACGATATAATAGAATCAATAATAGTAAAATATTGAAATAAGAAATATAAAATTAAATCATATGTGTAACAATATACATAATAAATACCATCCAATGTTTTAGAAATATGAAATATTGGATCACTCGACCAAAAACGTTTAAAAGAGTTCCCATAAGAAAAGGAACATTGTATAAGATATAGTGAACATTAAATGTATTAGTAGGCATCCTACCTAATTCCCATCCTGTAATGCAAATATACTCTTTCCAATCCCACTTAAAAACCCATAGAAGGTCCTTTCCCATCACCAAATCCCTGGTTACGAAATATAAATGTGCACCAAGATACCCAGGTACGGTGTGCATATGAATCTCTGGGGGAAACCGCTAACACAATTAAAAATAAGTTCTGATGATATACTAGTTAGTTTCATGAATATAAACAGAATTTTGATGAGTAACACCAATTCCACATGTGCATAACATATATGGAAGGTCCTTATATACCAGCTCTACCTAATTCAACACCATACTGGAAGGAAATAATCTACCCACCTGACAAATCTTACTTGATGAGAAAGTCTATAAACACGTCTAACAATACCCCCTTATAGGGATATCCCATGATCATATTGGCCATGCATCTAACACATCTCCCATGGGGGATAGTCTGAATTGCTCAACTTGTCTGCTCAACTATAGAATTTAAAGGAAAAAACAAGCAATATAAGATACAAATTATAGATCAACAATCATTCAATGTCAATTAAGAGTCCTAAAAATTAAAATCAACCTGAAAAAACATCTATAATAGGTTTTATATGTCTACACATACACACCGCAGGTGATCATACATCAAAATTAAGTATCAAAGTGTTTTACATACACACCAAGATAATTCCAAGAATCATGTATAAACATTCTCTAATATTAAAGAAAATCATATGTTAAGTTAAATAGTGTTTTAAATAAAACAGAGAAATACTAATTCCTATTTCAGCACACTAAATACTCGAGAAGATCCATTGTAGACAACAGTTTAGGTCAAAGAAAAAATTAATGCCAAGCCCTTAGATTATGGAGGTGATTCTAATGAATAATAATTTTCATTATATTCCATTAATAAAGACATAGATAAAATCTATACATAGATAATATAATTATGTTTTGATGAAGGATAATATATGACAATTTATCTAGATTAAAATTGAATAAAATGGTTTAAAAATATAGAATCAATCGTCTGTATAGGTGTCGAACGGAGAAGATGGAAGAAGATGAGAGATTCAGAAATTTATTAGAGATATCCTAGGGTTTGGAGTATCAGGAAGGAGGATAATAAAACAAATAATTTTTCATTTAATGTACTTTAATAAAAAAAATCAGGGTGTGAATTATGGCTTTACATCTTCAATTCTCTGGATGACTGATAAGTAAAAAACGTCGTCTTGGCTTAAAATCAAGGAAAACATTATTCACTTCATGACTGTCATTTACACTATGAACCATATTTCACATTCTGAAAGAAATATAATATAATATAACTATAATTTTCTCACATAAAGAATATTCCATCATGACATGAATTGCCTCAAGTAAACAGTTCCAATCTTTTGAGTCATTTATTTCTCTGAACACCCCTAATGTGTTTCAAAGAATTTAATTATTCACTTTAATATGTCATAAAATTTAAAATGTTTCTTACCTTGAAATTAATATTGTTACGAACTTGATTACCTAAAAATTTTATGTCAAATATTATTTTAATAATTTATTATCTATAACCATCATCTACTTGATTGTTTATAGGTTTATATTCATAGTTACATGGTGATTATTGATCAATATTAGTGGATATATTTGAGGATTGTTCTAATTTACACCTGATATCATCTCCTCTTTTTAAATATACTCTCACCTGATCTTCATATTATCTCTTTTGAACTCCATTGAGTCATGATTTGTATATATAGATATATTTAATGGGGGTTTTCATCTTATGGATGTTGGCTCATGAGGACCTCACATCTCTTATTATAATGTCTTTTTTCAATGAAAATTTGGTTTCCTACATTTTAGAGGTAGGTCTCTCAATACAATTGTTGTATCCACCCAATATCCATATTTTATTTTAAATTTAATTATTTTTTTATTTGTAAAATTCAATGATTTAGAATATATAGGCATTTGTTTATGAAATTATGTCATGTTGTCTTATAAAATGAGTTTTAATGGGGTTTTACTTTAAAAATATTTTTTTTAGAATATGTGTTTAATGAAATTCCTAGAATATTTATTTTAATCTAAAGTGGATTATCAGTCACTGGAGTGGTGATGCCTTAATTGTAAATTGTTTTTCAAAATTGTGAGCATCTGTTATTGAATGTATGGTGAAACCATAATACATGGGATGATTTCTCAAATGTAAGGTAATATAATATGAAAACCATAATGTATATGGAAATACTAGGGGTTATGTTTTTTATATTAATATAATATGGTAGGACTAGATATCTTTAGGATTCACATTGTGTATGTCTTAGTATTCCTTATGTGTCATATATATGTATTCTAATAGGTTAGATCCCAATTATGTTTTTATATTTTTGATTCATTTATGTATCATGATAAAAATTCCAACATATTTATATTATAAGTTATGAATCATTTGACTATTTCACTCAATATTATCATTCATGTTGAATTCTTTATTCTTTTGGATATGAATATGGACTGTTTTGAAATGAAAAAAAGGATATTTTATTCAAAAAAATTTAAATTAACTAGCTTTATAAAACTATTTTATAAAATATATAATTAATGGTTTCCTGATGACATACATTATCTAGATTCTTAGTTTTATGTTACTAGGTGTTTTCATCACACCATACATATGAAATTGGGTATATAATGAATTGGTTTTTCATGATAGAAGATGTGGAAGGCCATAATGTAGCTTAATTTTTTCAGTGGTTATCATTTCCCTCATTATGGGTGGGGATTATGGTGATTGACGTTCATAGGTAGATTTTTTGTGTTAGATTTGGCCTTGAGTTATTTTTATAATAGAGTTTTACATTTTGTCATGAATTTTATGTCTCGTTCTTTTGTATGTTTTTTTTCTTGATGTACTCTAACACTTTATCTATTTTTTTTATACACATAGCATATTTTATTCATGTGTTTATATCCATGTATTGGTGAGCCATTTTTGCTTACATTTCATGTAGACCCATGTTTTTTTGTTACATAATGATAATACCAAATTAAAATAAAAAATATTATATTTAACTAATATCCAATTAAATAACAATTTCATACTAAATATACCTCCTATATTACTTGTTTGTCATCAAAATCTAATAAAATATTCATTAATATTATTTCATTAACAATCTAATTAATTCCCTAATATCATTTTATAATTTTTTCTATTTATATAACACATTATAGTGTAATAATGATCTCTTATATAATATTTTTAAAATTAATTAAAAAATTGAAATAATCCAATAAAAATATATGCTTTTATATTTTTACAACACTTAATAAGTTTCACCGAATGTGAATATGCTTTCTTAATTACAAATAAAAAATTATAATTGAGAATATAAATAAATATTTATCTTAAACGTTCTATTTAAGATATTCAAATAATAACATTAGGTTTTTCAAAAAAAATTACACTAACATGAATTATGTAAACCAATAATTCATTGTTACCAAACAATTTTGTTTATACATACTACGGATATGTTTTGAGAAATATATAGATAAAATGAAAAAACGTTTCTAAAAATTTAATTTGGTTAAAAAATTATTATTTATTCTCTTTTAAGACATTAATTAATAATCATATTTATGAAAAAACATTGAAATATTTATTATGTGATAATAAATTGTGTACAGACATTAAAATTTATTAAATGAACTAAAACATGATTTGAGATAAATTTATTTAAAAAATAAAAAATTATCATATATTCAAAAAACAAATGTATTGAAAAAACATATATAAATAAAAATATGTCTTCGATCATTTGAACTGATTTTATATACTATAATTCATTAACAAAAATAATATATTAAACCAATCCTTAAACAAACAATACATTTTGTGATAAAATGACCAATTTTTGTACATTTTATACTATTTTTAAAACTAATTCCATTATCCAATAATTTTTCAAAAAAACAAACATTATAAGAAAGGAGTTGGAAAGTTTGGGACAATAAAGAAACAAAAATTTGTAAACACCCAAAAATATTTTTTAAATAAAACATATTTATTAAAAAGGATTACCATACTAATTTCACAATGACTCATTATTGTGAAAATATTTCCACCATTGAAATTACATATTTCAAAAATACCTATTATGTTATATAAAACCTGTTTAATAATAAATAACTAGATAATTTATTATTAAATTTTCATTTAAATCTATGTTTCAAACCACCACCTAATTATATAGATTATCTTATAAATAAAATGATTAATTCAAATATTAAAGTGAATTTTATAATTTGAAATATTTTTTATTAGAAAATTTAAGTGAAAAACACAAGGACTGAAAACCTATTTAAATATTATATCCAACTTTATATCCACCTATTAAAAATAATAATATGGGTAATAATAAACAAAAAGTTACACATATAAATTTATCAACAAATATATGTAAGAAAAGAAAAGTAAACATTAAAAAATATAAAATATAGATCATTCATGCTTAAATCAAACCTTTACACACATTACCATTAGAATCTATAGTTGTTTTGGAATTATAAAACCCATTAAATATATAATTTTAAATTAATAACATATGAAAACATTCATATTTTATAAAATATTCTCTGATAACCATTCCAAACAATTTTATTTTTGGAAAGTATGATATTTATCAAAATCAAAAAACAAATAGAATCAAATAATCCTTAAAAAATTTAATTTAATAAATTAAAATATAATAAATAAATACTTAAACATTAAAATACTATTTTATAATAGAGAAATTTTTTTATTCCATTCGCATGATTAATAAGTATAACATTTTCAAAATAATATTAAAATATATTTCAAATTCCATTATAGAAAATATTATTCTTAGTAAAAGGTGTGTTTAAAAAATATCAATAAATTATTTTCAAATAATTTATATTCACATAACGATCACTTAGAATACTATAATTGAGTTATTTAAAATATATAGTAAATTTTTTTAAAAAATCACTTAATTAATGTAAAAAATAATATCATAAATAAATAATGCACAAACATTTAAAATAAAACCATTGAAAACGTAATAATTAATTAAAACATAATAAAATTATAATCTCATTTCATTGAAAAAATAATTTTTCAAAACATCATGCTAAGAATATTATCTCCCATTAAAATGTATTTAAAAACAATCTCAAAATCATAATTCTTTTAAAATTAACATGAAAAACCTGACAAAAATTATCGAAATTACTTATTCAATTTAAATATAATTTTTTTCATATTAAAATTTAACTTATAAATCATTTACCATATAAATTTTAATATGAACTAATTATAAAAAAATAAATTTATGTTAAATATATATAATTCTAAAAAAATAAAAAATTACGTACCTATCATATAATAAATTCACCAACCACATAATAAATTATTCAATAAGGTAGAAAATTATATATATTTCACTTAGATTTTATAAAATTAAATTATTTACACCACCACTAAAGAATTATTCAATAAAAAGTTGATTAATAAATTATTTTCGTATTATTAACCAAAAATTTTAAAAATAATGGAATTTAAAAGATCATTTCTTATCTTATATGATAGTGTAAAAGAGATTTATTTCACAAGGAAATGATAAATTATAAAATACAAAACAACAATAGGGTTAATTTCCCTCAACCGTGTTTAGTTAGACATATAGAAAATAACGGATACATTAAAACAAATACCAATTTTTAATTTTATATCATTTTCCATGTACTTGTTCAAGTTCAAATATAAAATAAATAATTTTTCAAAAATATATAATTATTAATGATTTTTAAAAATCTTTTCAAGAATAATAATAACAATGGTTTCTTAACTGAATCAATCAATTTGATATTTGTATTTATCTTATCAGCATAGATAAACATGTAGGATGACATTTTGCATTTATTTTTGATTATTTAGTTAATACAAATATCTAATTGATTACAGTTATTAGTTAACTAAATAAACAGAAGCATGAAATATGATGATTTTTTATAATTTCTTACCTAGAATGACCAATTCATGATTCATGTAACTCAATGCATTATGTCTCAAGGAAAAAAGAAATTAAAATTTAGACTCTGACTGCCTTAGTAACTTATGATTTCAAAATATTATACTAGATAGGTATATTTATGGGTTAATTCTTGAGGATTATCAATTTTATCTCATGTATAGTATTTACCACAACAACTTTTGATGGGAACTGATAGAATTTTATAACAACCATACACATATGTTCCATTGACATAGAATAGACTAGTACATGACCTATATAAGCTTAAAAATCACAATATGTTGGTGAAAACATTGAGGGACAAATTGGATGATTTGGGAAGTGATTTTCTATCTTATGAAATTAAATTATTTTAGTAATATATTCATCTGTAAATGATTCATGGATTATTAATAAAATAAAAAATCTGAAAACTGAAATATGGTTTGTTGAGAGTTCTTTGTGTGCTTATATTATTATATATACATACATATACCAAAAATATATTTGTATGAAAATTTAACAAAACAACTAAACATACATACATACAATCCTTATAAAAACCTGAAAATATAAACTCGCATAAAAATATCGTGAGAGATAGAAAAAACATTTAATATATGTAAATTCAATATCCATAAATCGGATATCCAAAAATGAAACCAAAAAATACCCCAACTTTTTGTCTCTCAATCCATCCACGTAGAGATTAAAATTATTGTTGATAATTTGATCATCATGTACTACGATGCATTATAAACCGATACATTACTAATATGTAGATAATGAACAATTGGAAGGACATGGATTCTAGGGTATACACATAGAGTGTGAGTACATCATACCCCTTAGTGGGTCACAACCTACCTGGACTATCTAAAAAAAGACAACATCTATAAATTATTAGTAAAATTAATAAATTATTTAATAATACATAAATTATTTATATCATACATGTTTTCAAACAATATAAAATATTTTACCACATTTTTTAAGTCCTAGTTTCTAAAAAATACAGATTCAAAAAACAAACATACTTACATATAGCATATCCTAGTATGAATATAAATAACATCATATATTTAATATATCTAAAAGGGATAAATGATTTATCAATTACATCTTTTCAATGTAGGGGAAATTAACATGGGTAAAGGGATTAAAATATTGCAGTATGAAAGAAAATATTTTATTATAAAAAATTCATGTAAAAAATAATTTTTTAAAAATTGTTTATATAAAAAATACTAATTTTATGTTATGGTTAAATCTACCCAATGGTACTTCTAGGAAAATGTAACACCCCGATATTTTATGAAAAATATTCTTTTAATTTCATTAATGTCTTGTGTTTTATGCTACACCAAGATTACCTTGCGCTATACGCAACACCGTATTAGCTTGCAGTATACGCAACACTATTCTTGGATCGCGTTACACACAATTTTGTTAATAGTTATTCTACGCAACATTGAGTATATATATATATATATATATATATATATTCAATGTATAAATGAAATATGGTTGGATTATGATATACGAAACAACAAAGGATTCTTGCACAGCACGCAACCCTGACTTGGCTTGCATTACACGCAATCACGACCTTTCTCGATAGCGTGTGTTGTACGCAATATCGGGTTTTACTAAACAACGATATATTATTATAATATTTTTATGTACCAGATCTTATGAATAGTATTAACTAAATTTTGATTCTTATAACATTATTATTCATCTTGCATATTTTCTAAAACATGGTATAGGAACAAAATAAATTTTTCGTGTAAAATAAGTATTTTTAAAAAAATGCAGTTTTGCCGCCTTTTGATGGCGCACCCACTTTAAATCTAGTTTTTGACATGTTTATATATTAAATTTGACAAAATAAAATTCTTCATTTGAATGAGGATATAAAAATTTACATTAGATAACATTTTGATATTTTTCTGATAACTTTCATATTTTAATGAATAGTTAAAACATGATATATTTTAATTAAAAACAACTTTTTTCATCGTAATATCTTATGTGGTTAAATTAAAATATTGAATGGTTTTAATTTATAAATAGAATATATTTTTACCATTTAATATAATGTATGTAATTATCATTGATTTTACCTTGAATTCGTAGGTTAAAACAACTCAATCTTTTGCAATGTTTTAAAGAAAAATCCGTTTTCTTTCGACAACAGGATTAATTTTAATTTCATTTCTGCATCTTTTGTGTATTGAATTTGGAAGAATGGATTCCATATTTGGAATCATTGGGTCCAAATTATGTTAATAAGCTACTTTTTATTTTTGGGCATTGTGAATAGTAACTACGGTAAATTTTATTTACTATAGTTAAAGGTAAATCAGATAATTAAGGGTAAATATAAGATTATAAAATTATGCTAACACTTGGAAAAAACTATTGGATCGCTAAAAGTAGACCCATATAACCTAAGGGTCAGATTAGATTCATTTTATGGTCTTTTTTCCATGAAAATAATTTAATTATTATTAAAACCAAAGAATGTGACAACATGTCACTTTCGTAAATATTATAAGTATAATAATTTTAATTTAGTGATAATCTTCATGAAACATTAAACATGAATAGTATCCAGGAATCTAATAAAATTATCTACATCAAAGGAATTAATTTAGAATTTTTAAGGATTAAATAATTATCATTTATTCTGACACAACGATGATGAAGTAATTGTCTTATTAATGAAATATTGACAAAATTGATGTTATAAATACCCAAATAAATGTATTTTCAGACTTTTTATGAAATAAACAAATTTTCTAGGTTAATATGACATGTTATTATTGATTTAATTAACTTTTTTCGAACTAATCATTCTGTTATGATTTTCACAAAGATCAATTACAAAATAGTGTGAAAATTGACATAAAATAGTTGTTAAAACAAATATTATATTATTAATTGTGATTTCATTCCTAAAAATCTAATGATCAGCAAAATGACTTAGATAAGGTTATATATATGAATAATAAACAACATGGGGTTCTTTTTTCTTGTTATGGTATGTTTATTAACCATATAGTGTAAGAAAAAAAAAGACACGGTAAAAGTTAAATTATTTATCTTAGAGTTAAATCTAATTGATAAGGTTAAAATAATAACCTAAACTTGTCTAAATTCTATTGTATTATAGGATTTCGACCCATCCCCACATTATCTTCGAAATAAGATCATTTTTAACCATTATAAACCGAATTTGACCTTAATATAAAATAATATTTTGAGATTTTCCTAAGGTGCCCCTCTCCTCCCTTATAAAAGGGCACCTCCTCCCCCTCTTCCTCACACCACATTGAGCCTTCAAGATCGGCCAAACCCTGCCAAAATCTCTTCTCCACTTCCCTAGTATCATCCTTGAGGACCTGGTCTTCTTCAAAGACCATCCTTAGTTCTTTAAGTAGTGGTTAAGAAAAGGCGCGTCAAAAAGAGGTAATATCCATTACCTATCATTTTCAATTTCTTTCTTCTTCAACATATTCTTCTTTAGTTGTTTCATGATAAAGTAATAACATCAGTATTTATTATATACTGATATGTTATTATAAATATGAAACAACTCTAATTAACCTTCTATCCATCCTACAGAAAAAGGAAATCACCGCGTGTGCGTACGTATGGAATACCGTCTCCACGCCGTGGTGTAATCTATTTTCCGCCACCACCTTAATGGGTGGGTATAATGGTGTAATGAGTAACTATATATTTTTATTATAAAGTGATATTGATACTGAAATATTATACATACACTTCAACACAAGTTCACGATCATGAGAATGATATCATCGCTCGTGCGTACGTACAGACTACTGTCTCCACGACGCGATGAAATACATTCTCCACGTTAACAATTCATGAATGATTATAAAGTATATATAATATGTAATAATGAAATACATGACATAATAATTATTTTGGATTTATGTGTATGTATATGTATGTCATCTACTTAATTCCATTAAACTCAATAAGGAAATGAAAACATCGTTCATGCGTACGTGCGGTCTACCGTCTCCATGAACGGTGTATTTCTTTCCATTTACTGATATATTATATATATTCTGAATATATATTATATATAAATCATGTTTTATATTCTGTAATTAAGTAATCATGATCTATGTAATCATATGAATAATTACAAGTCAAAACACGGACGACAAATGAAACGATTTTACCCAAAACGCTCTTTAACATGGAATTTACAAAAGAACGGGTAATATAAAGACATAAGTGAACCATATATGATATAATAAAAATGAGTATGATTCTGGAATAAGTCAATGACATTACTTAAATCATTATACAGGAGGTTCGGACACATACGAAGCAAATTGGACCTAAGGTAAGGGAAATATCACAATCTCATTTTTATCCGAGATTGTTGACACTTTAGTATTTACTGGGGTGTATTTTATCAACCAAATCCATGTTTCCTCAAAATGTAATATTATTTCCATCCACCTAAAATTGTTTAAATCCAATTTTACCCTTCTGTGTGTTTTTAGTAAAGGATATGAATGGAATCCTTTGTTGTTTTTTGTACGAGGTACTTTTTGAATTTTCCGACAAAATTACAAGAAGAGTGTTTTTTAACTTATATGGAATGAATGGATTTTTAAAACATTATTTCCAAGAATCTTCCTTTACAATTTTTCAAGTTTATTTTTAATCAACTTATTTTAGTTTATAATTGTACGACATGTTAAGAAAGGAAAAGTGTTTTTGAAGTAGAAATGATATTTTCCTCAAGAATGGAGTTCATGTGTTTTATCAAAATTATTTTCCATATAAGATAATAAAAGGGTCTGTTTCTATCCATATTATTACATTGATTTGATTATGTTGTGATGGAATTATATTTTTATGAATTCCTTTATCTTATATATATATATATATAGGAATTGTTTTATGATGTCACGATGTTTAAGATTCCCATTTTTATTACATGGGTTATGCAATGATGTATGGTTTCTGATTTTGTGGCACACAAAAGAATGGTACCATTATGAGATGGGTGGGACCTATATCTTCCTCCCATGCATTGGGTAAAGATTTTATATCTCATGAGATAGACATGGCTGGAACGGTAGGTTATATCGGTTCAGTGAAACGGGACTGAAACGAGGAGTGAACTCGGTTCAGAAAGGGACTTTGTCCACTAAGATAGTCTTGTAAATGAGTCTTGACTAATAAGAAATGATTCTATATGATTATGTGTGTATGCCACAAAGTTTCATGTTTTAAGTTATGATTATTGGGTTTTCATTTCACTACTATTATTAATCCCATGTTATGAAATTATGATCTCTTTTGCAGGTTATGATTTCCAAAAGATATGTTCTTATGAATATGAAGTGATTGATATTTATTTTGTTTACCCTTACTGAGAATTTGAGCTCACCATTTTATGTTTTTTTCGGGACATAAAGAAAGGAATTAGGTTTAAAAAAGGAGATCTTTATGGGAGATGTTGAAGATATTTTACCACGATTAGAAGATTATATTCCGAGTTTCCAAAGACACTAAACTATTACAGTCCTTGTGTGTGTGTTTTTGTTATGTACTAATTATTCCGCAAAAGTAATGTAATGTCCATGTACGTCAGGCTTCGGGTCTCTACAGTTGGTATCAGAGGAAAGGTTTAGTCAACCTTTGGAAACTAGGATGTGAGAACGTTATTGAGATCCCTAGAGATATTTCTAAGGAATGTCTAGGGATGTCCCTAAGGATAAGTATACGTATAGGATATGATCCTAGAACTACGGTAACGATCATAGAATTTAACCTAAGATGTTAAATACTAAGGGTACTCCCCCTTTACTATGTTGTTTTCCCTAGAATTATTTTTTCCTCTCACACTATTCTTTTTGGGTTTTAGACGATGGCTGGAACCCGAAGGAACCGTGTTGATCAATGCAATGGACAATGCAATGATTGTCCTCCTGATCAAACAAATGTTATGGGAGATGGAGTGAAAAATCTTATTGCTATACTTACACAAGATATGAATCATTCTGGACTTCCAAATGAGCAGAGAAGGGAACAATATTATATTGAGTCCTTCATGAGGCAACGTCCACCTTCTTTCAGTGGGTCTTCTGATCCACTTGTTGCTGAACAATGGATCAGTACTACTGAAAAGATATTTTTAGTTATTCAATGTTCTGAACATGATAAAGTCATCTTAGTAGTATATCGTTTGGAAGGTGAAGCTGATCAATGGTGGAATCTTATCAAGAATACGAGGCAAAGAGATGAAATTGAGTCCATGGAATGGGACGAGTTCAAGAACATATTTTTCAATAAGTACTTCCCTCATATTCTTCAAAAAAAGTTGGAGAAGTAGTTTCTTGAACTAATGCAAAAGGATGATGAATCTGTTGGTATATACGAAGCGAATTTTACAAGTCATGCAAGGTATGCATTTGGATTTATCATCCAACCTGAACGTAAAGTTGATCGATTCTTCAGTGGCTTACAAGCATGTCTTTGACGGGCATTAGCTATAAGAGACTTCAGTAGATATGAAGAAATTGTGAATTGTGTTATCAAGGTAGAAAAGGAAGTTGGTGTTACATGTCCATCTCATGGTTTTGATAAGAAACGAAAGATGAAGTTCAAGGAGAAATCTTAGAATAATGGTGAAAAGAAGATGAATGTTTCATTATGCACAAAGTGTGGAAAGAAGCATGGTGGAGATTGTCTTAAAGGGACTAGAAACTGTTTTAAGTGTGGAAAATAATGTCATCGAGCAGCTGAGTGTTGAAGTAATGGAAAAATGTTTTCTAATGATGTGAATAAAGAAAACACTGCAGAGAACGCACCACCAACACTTCAATTCTTCATGTGCAAGGAAATGGGGAATTATGCTAATAAAGCCTCTAATCCAAGGGTTCGTGATGATCGACATGAGCAACCGCTTAAGGAAAAGGACAAATGGAAGTCACATGCGATCACTATTGGCAATGTTGAATATGACAATGATGTGGTGGAATGATTATGTGTTTATGTAATGGGATTCCAAAATAATGTTGTATCATGGAGTATTGGAATATTTATGTATTGGTCTAATGTGGTATTCAAAGTGATTGAGATATTTTTGGAAATAAGATGATATGCACATAATGAAGGGAAAACGAGAAAATGAAATGTTTAATAGTATTCATTAGCTCATGATTGATATAAGGACTAAGTGATATCATGGTTTGAGTATATAGAATTTTGAGGATTTTGGTATGTGGAATGTTTTAACTTTTAACTGCATTCATTTTTTCACTATGGTTCAATGGGTATTCATTTTTTCAAGAGAATACATGATTTAGGTATTCACATGATTGGAATGTGACCAACAATATATATATATGGGGGATAAATGATGGTATTCACATGATTGGTTGATGACATTTCAAGCAATCATTTTCTTTATACTATGAGCTTGGACCGAAGTATTTTAGATAAGACTAAATATTGGAATGGATTATGTTGGAAATATTCTATGTATTTTTTAAGGATAGAACTTTTTTCGAAATTAATGATGAGATTTTATAGTAATGTAGTTTTAGAAAAAGGACATCCTGCAGGATGGGCGACAACCCATCACGTCGGACAAGGCTGTGGGAATCGAACCCACAACTGAAGTGTGACTGTCCTTTATCGCCTACCACTGGCCTACAAGATGTCCCTATTTAGTAGAAACTAGTTTTATTATATTAATAATTATGATATATGAAGTATAAGTCCTTTTTAGGAACCATATATGATTAATCTCACTATAGATCGACTTATGTATATAACTTTTGCTAACCTTTTGTTTGAGACAGATGGAATGACCCGTCATTCTATCACATGATCTGCTAACTCTTCAAGAATAACAAATTCAACTTCATTTATTTAAGAGATGAAGTGGAAATTGTTCAAGGCACGAACAACAGTGATATTGTACCAAAATAAAGTAAGTATTTATTCTATTTCAAATTCTTCAACTTTAGGGAAATGATCATGAAAACCAAAAATGTTGTCCTAGTGCCCTTATATCCGATGAATCAGATGGTACCCTAGATCATCACAAATTTATGGCTTTGTGATTTCTGTCTTTTCCATAGCCATGTTCTCTACCACTCTCCATCAGAACATGATGGTTAGATTTCTCTTCCATATCCATATTTTCAACTATGTGGAAACCCAGTGATTAGTTTATTTTGGTAACCGTTACGTTTCATACTTTTGTTTTTGAAGATTGGTTTCGGTATTCCTTTTTACGATGTGGGTTTCTATTAAAGAAACTTTCAAATAGTAAACCATTTATAACCCCGACTAATTTTGAGGGCGAAATTCATTTTAAGGGGGGTAGAATGTAACACCCCGAGATTTTATGAAAAATATTCTTTTAATTTCATTAATGTCTTGTGTTGTATGCTATACAAAGATTACCTTGCGCTATACGCAACACCGTATTAGCTTGCAGTATACGCAACACTATTTTTGGATCGTGTTATACACAATTTTGATAATAGTTATTCAACGCAACATTGAGTATATATATATATATTCAATGTATAAATGAAATATTGTTGGATTATGATATATGAAACAATGAAGGATTCTTGCACAGCACGCAACCCCGACTTGGCTTGCATTACACGCAATCGCGACCTTCCTCGATAGCATGTGTTGTACGCAATATCAGGTTTTACTAAACAACGATATATTATTATAATATTATTATGAACCAACCGTTATGAATAGTATTAACTAAATTTTGAATCTTATAACATTATTATTCGTGTTGCACATTTTCTAAAACATGGTATAGGAACAAAATAATTTTTTCGGGTAAAATAAGTATTTTTAAAAAAATGCAGTTTTGCCGCCTTTTGATGGCGCACCCACATTAAATATATTTTTTGACATGTTTATATATTCAATCTGACAAAATAGCATTCTTCTTTTGAATCAAGATATAAAAATTTAAATCAGATAAAGTTTTGATATTTTTCTGATAACTTTCATGTTTTAATGAATAGTAAAAACATGCTATATTATAATTAAAAACAACTTTTTTCATCGTAATATCTTATGTGGTTAAATTATAATATTGAATGGTTTTAAAGTATATATAGGATATAGTTTTACCATTTAATATAATGTATGTAATTATTATTGATTTTACCTTGAATTCGTAGGTTAAAACAATTAAATCTTTTGCAATGTTTTAAAGAAAAACCAGTTTTCTTTCGACAACGGGATTAATTTTAATTTAATTTCTGCATCTTTTGTGTATCGGATTTGGAAAAATTAATTCCATATTTGGAATCAGTGGGTAAAAATTATGTTAATAAGCTACATTTTATTTTTGGGCATTGTGAATAGTAACTACGGTAAATTTTATTTACTATAGTTAAAGGTAAATCGGGTAATTAAGGGTAAATATAATATTATAAACTTACCCTAACACTTGGAAAAATCCTATTGGATGGCTAAAAGTAGACTCATATAACCTAAGGGTCGGATTAGATTCATTTTATGGACTTTTTTCCATGAAAATAATTTAATTATTATTAAAACCAACGAATGTGACAACATGTCACTTTCTTAAATCTTATAAGTATAATAATTTACATTTAGTGATAAACTTCATGAAACTTTGAACATGTATAATATCCAGAAATATAATACAATTATATACATCATAGAAATTTATTTATAATTTTTCGGGATTAAATAATTATCATTTATTATAACACAAAGATGATGCGGTAATTGTCTTATTAATGAAATATTGACATAATTGATGTTATAAATACCCAAATAAATGTATTTTCAGACTTTTTATGAAATAAAAAAAATTTCTAGGTTATTATGAAATGTTATTATTTATTTAATTATCTTTGTTCGAACTAATCATTCTGTTTTAATTTTCACAAAGATCAATTACAAAATAGCGTCAAAATTGACATAAAATAGTTTTTAAAACAAATATTATATTATTAATTGTTATTTCATTCCTAAAAATCTAAGGTTCGGCCATATGAATTAGATAAGGTTATATATATTAATAATAAACAACAAGGGGTTCTTTTGGCTTGTTATGGTATGTTTATTAACCATATAGTGTAAGAAAACAAAAAGACATGGTAAAAGTTAAATTATTTAACTTAGAGGTAAATCTAATTGATAAGGTTAAAATAATAACCTGAACTTGTCTAAATCCTATTGGATTAGATGCTTTCGACTCATCCCCACTTTATCTTCGAAATAAGACCCTTTGGAACCATTATAAACCGAATTTGACCTTAATATAAAATAATATTTTGAGATTTTCCTAAGGTGCCCCTCCCCTCCCATATAAAAGGGCACCTCTTCCCCCTCTTCCTCACACCACATTGAGCCTTCAAGCTCGGCCAACCACTGCAAAAATATCTTCTCCACTTCCCTAGTATCATCCTAGAGGTCCTGGTCTTCTTCAAAGACCATCTTTGGTTCTTTAAGTGGAGGTTAAGAAAAGGTATGTCAAAAAGAGGTAATATCCATTACCGATCTTTTTCAATTTCATTCTTCTTCAACTTCTTCTTCTTTAGTTGTTTCATGATAAAGTAATAACATCATCATTTCTTATATACTGATATGTTATTATAAATATGAAACAACTCTAATTAGCCTTCTATCCATCCTACGGAAAAAGGAAATCACCGCGCGTGCGTACGTACGAAATACCATCTCCACGCCGTAGTGTAATCTATTTTCTGCCACCAACATAATTGGATGGTTATAATGGTGTAATGAGTAACTATATATGATTATTATAAAGTGATATTGATACTGAAATAGTATACATACACTTCAACACAAGTTCACAATCATGAGAACGATATCATCGCTCGTGCGTACGTACGGACTACCGTCTCCACGACGCGATGAGATTCATTCTCCACGTTAACCATTCATGAATGATTATGAAGTATATATAATATGTAATAATGAAATATATGACATAATAATGATTCTGGATTTATGTGTATATATATGTATGTCATCTACTTAATTCCATTGGACTCAATAAGGGAAAAAAACAGCGTTCATGCGTACGTACGGTCTACCGTCTCTATGAACGGTGTATTTCTTTCCATTTACTGATCTATTATATATAGTCTGAATATATATTATAAATAAATCATGTTTTATATTCTGGAATAACATAATCATGATCTAATTAATCATATTAATAATTACAAGTCAAAACATGGACGACAAATGAAACGATTTTACCCAAAACGCTCTATAACATGGAATTTACAAAAGAACGGGTAATATAAAGACATAAGTGAACCATATATGATATCATAACAATGAGTATGATTCTGGAATAAGTCAATGAAATTATTTAAATCATTATACAGGAGGTTCGGACAAATACGAAGCAAATCAGACCTAAGGTAAGGGAAATATCACAATCTCATTTTTATCCGAGATTGTATATACTTTAGTATTTACTAAGGTGTATTTTATCATCAAAATACATGTTTCCTCAAAATGTATTATTATTTACATCCACCTAAAATTGTTTAAATTCAATTTTACCCTTCGGTGAGTTTTTAATAATGGATATGAAAGGAATCTTTTGTTGTTTTTCGTACGAGGTACTTTTTGACTTTTTCGACAAAAGTATAAGAAGAATGTTTTTTTAACTTATACGGCATGAATGGAGTTTTAAAAAATTATTTCCATGAATATTACATTACAAGTTTTCAAGTATATTTTTAATCAACATCTTTTAGTTTATAATTGTACGACATGTTATGAATGGAAAAGTGTTTTTGAAGCAGAAATGATATTTTCCTCCAGAATGGAGTTCAAGTGTTTTATCAAAATTATTTTCCATCTAAGATAATAAAGGGTTCTGTTTCTATCCCTATTATTACATTTATTTGATTATGTTGTGATGGAATTATATTTTTATGAATTCCTTTATCTTATATATATATGAATTGTTTTATGATGTCACGATGTTTAAGATTCACATTTTTATTACATGGGTTATGCTATGATGTATGGTTTATGATTATATGGAACACATAATATCGGTATCATTATGAGATGGGTGGGACCTATATCTCCCTCCAATGCATTGGGTAAATAATTTATATCTCATGAGATAGACATGGCTGGAACGGTAGGTTATACTGGTTCAGTGAAACATGACTGAAATGTGGAGTGAACTCGGTTCAGAAAGGGACTTTGTCCACTAAGATAGTCTTGGAAATGAGTCTTAACTCATAATAAATGATTCTCTATGATTATGTGTGTATGCCACAAAGTTTCATGTTTTAAGTTATGATTATTGGGTTTTCATTTCCCTACTATGATTTATCCCATGTTATGAAATTATGATCTCTTTTGTAGGTTAAGATTTCCAAAAGATATGTTCTTATGAATATGACGAGATTGATATTTCTTTTGTTTACCCTTACTGAGCATTTTATCTCACCCTTTTATGTTTTTTTAGGACATAATAAAAGGAATTAGGTTTAAAAAAAGGATATCTTTATGGGAGATGTTGAATATCTTTCACCACTATTAGAAGATTATATTCCGAGTTTCCAAAGACACTAAACTATTACGGTCCTTGTGTGTGTGTTTTCGTTATGTACTAATTATTCCGAAAAAGTAATGTAATGTCCATGAACATCAGGATTTGGGTATCTACAGAAATACATTGAAAAAGATGTGACAAGATAAAGGGTACATACCTATTATGTTAATAAAACATTATTTAGAATATTATTAACGAGTGGATGATAACAATTAAATATTCCCCCAACATTGCATATATTTATCTAGTGATTTTCTTATTTCACTAAGGATAAAAAATATTAGGTGTACAAAAAGGACTCATTAATCCTATATAACTATATACAATATTTTTTAGAATAAAATACAATTATAATGATGTATTTAAAATTTTATATAAAGGGTACAACAAGGAAATAATTATTAATCCAATGAATGATAAGAGAAAAATAATTTCAAAATGAATTTCTTAGAATATCTTTTTAATTGAAATTTTATTATGGTAGCCTATAAATTATTTTAATTAATATTAAATAGGATATAACTATTTTAGGAAAATGGAGTTTGTTATATGATTTGGTAGAATCTTTTCCATCCAAAATACATAAACATATCAAAGGAACCACAATAGGATATCTTAATTTTTAACGAAAATTAGAATATTCCCACCAATTTGAAATAGCAAATCGTGAAAAAATTTGGTTTCCCATTCAAGAATAACAAGTAATCATTTATAAGTTAATTAATTGATAAAAATCTAAATAAATACCACTAAAAACATTAAACTATAGCATTTGGGAATCAATGTCACTTATGCACCTCCACAGTCTCTTATTTTCAAAATTTTCCTTCAATTTCTCTAAAAAATTCCTTAAAATTCCTTTTTTTCAGTTTAACTGTTAAAACAATGACATTCAAAGGAAAATACTATCTATTTATGATGTGTTTCATTATTGACTTGTTATACATTATGGATTATGATATACACCATTTTCTCTTACTTGAGGTTAAGAAGACAAGTATAAGTTAATATTTAAACTTTGATGACTTTGTAATAAAAACATTCAAGATAAGATATTGGGAGGTAGTATGATTTTTATCATAGAATCATGTGATTTTAACCAATCATATATTTATCCTATTATATGAAATGTAAGACATGTCATAACGTGATGGAAACAAATTGGAAAAGGGATGGGTTATGTTTATCCCAGTGACATTTGTTGTGAACATATATTAGGAAAAAATACCTATTTTTTCATTATAAAATGTGAATTTAATTTATAGAATAGTGAATATGTGAGAAACGTTATACTATATTGACATGTAGCTTGTTATGAGTTTATTATATATCATAGAATAAAAAATTATACAACAATGCATATTTTTCATTTAGAGAGATATATATATATTATAAGATATATTCATATAGAGATATGGGTGTGTTTAATAAAGAGCATAAAAACCAATTATTGTAATATTCGGTTACTTTTTAGGTTCATTAAATTTAAATTTATCTCAATTTTGGTGAAATTTATTGATACTTAATTGACTATGTAATTCTTTAAGCATTGATTCCAAAACTGAGGAAAAGATAAAATAAAAACAATAACGGCGAAGACAAAACCCCCAATGGAAGTACAATTCCAGTGACATGAGTCATTATACCCAATATTCACACCATCGTTTTTATGGAGGCCATCATAATACTTGTGGATGACTAGAGTTCTTGAAGGATACCATAAGAGGTTAAGTGGAATGGATGACCCCACACTATATATGGGATGATTTATTGAAAAATATGGTCTACCTATACATTTTTATTTTTTCATTTCGTCCTCTAATTTTTTAGTAACATGAGATGCCTTTATAAATGGTTGTTCACTTATATATTTTCTCTATTAAATTGTTTTTTTATAATAGATTGTCACTACATAGGATATTCAACTCTATGTAAGGATTACACAATAATATACTTTACTCTATGTTCTTTGGTTGTTTCATAATATATTATGTCATATAATTAATTATGAAGTATTTATGATAGTTTATTATATTTTGATATATTTATATTCAATCAGAAAATTCCCCTCTTGGAGTTGACTCCTAAAGAATAAATGTTAGGGGTCTTAAAAATCATCCAATTTATTTTGGTTTATATATTATACCCAAATTAATAGGGGTTTTGTGGGTGCATATATTGATTAAATATAGAATTAAAAGGTGTATTTATAGTTTTTTAGTAAGAATACCTCATAGATATTGGTTTGAGATTTTCCCTCTAACATGGAACACATTTAAATGGATTCAAGATGTTGTGTTATTTGAACTATCCACTTTGGAAATAGAAAACATTTTGGTATCATTGGATTCTATAGATTGTTATTTAAGTTTTTTAAATGTTAATCCTCACAATGGTGTCTCTATAATTGTGATTGGGAAAGGGAACAAGTGATATCATATAAGGATTAGATATGTGGGTTTTTTCATGGGTAAGAATAGGGGTTCCATCATAATTTTTTAAAAAATTGTAGTTTGAAATGGGTCCTTACATGTGTTTATCTACTCTAAATAAATATTTTATTTAGAATATTACTGGGAAAGGATGCAAAAGTTTTTATAGTATTCTATTTTAGGACTATTTAGGAATTGTGTACCATTTGTTGTGTTAATATTTCTTATCAATTGTTTCCCTATGAGGTTGGACATTATTAGGATTTATTCACTATTCATATATACTACATGATTATGATTACAAATTCGTGGATCAAAAAATTACATGGAACTTGGTTGGTGAATTTTAGTAGGAGAGGTTATAAATTATTATTCATTCCTAACTATTTAAAGTAAATTATCAAATATGTTTAAATATAACGTGATCAAAAAATAACCAATACGTCATTATTGAATGTTTTCCTAACAGTTGGGAAATTATTGATACTTCTTTATTTTTTGAATGCACTTAAAAATTATTTTAGATATAAGATGACTAAAATTGGGTATTGTACTTTATTGTAATTCCTTCTTGGGTTCTTGTGATAAAATTATTTCATGATATGTTATGTACTATGTGACTCTGTGTTCAAAAGTTGTGCCACATATACCAACATTTCATTCCAAACGGTTTAATAACCTATTACGATAAATTACCTATACCAATGGTTCAGTGAAATTTTTTGCATAGACTAATATAAGATAGGTTTTCCAAACTATTTTTAAAAAAACATCCTCAATAACATTGTTTTATAATATCCATTGAGATTAACAATCCTAAAAAACCTCTACTCACCATCTTGATCCTTCTACCATCCTGATTTCACCTCGCACCCCACTTCTCTATCCCTACAGTACCACTCCACTCCTCCCCACCTCACCACTGCTCCCATCCTAAATGCCCTTTGTCGCCGCTCTCATACCCATCACACTCCCCTCATACCATTCAAACTCCCCCTCACCAATTTCTGCTCTCCGCTCCCTGCTCGTCATTTATCACCTCTTCCCTCCTCTCATCTCGATCCCTCGCAATTGTCGCTCGCCCCTCCCTAGCAAACATTTCACTCCATGTGTCATCCGAAAGATTTTCCCAGAGGTATTCCACCTCCCTCATACATTTTTTCCCTTATGACATTTTTTATTTCAGAAGTCTATGTTTTAGGTACATTCATCATTTTCAATTATGTATGATGAAATCAAACATTTATGATTGAAATTTTTCTATAATTATGAATATGAGAACCCAAGATCATGCCTTCCTATTTTTTCACATTGATCCATTTATGTGTTCAATGATTCATATTCTTCCATTGGGTTTTTCAAAAAATCAATTTTATTAGTTATTGAATAGAAATTATCAATTGTGGATTTGTGAAAACAAGATTCATCGATGCATTGGGAGTGACATAGTAGAATAACAACACTATATGAAGGAATCACATTTCAAAATTATTTTCCATTACAAAAAAAATATATGTGATGTGTTTGATTTTTGAAATATCTATTCCAGTTTTTTTGTATCAACAATTATGTTAATAAGGAAGGATTATCAACTTCTAAGTAATAACATTAACTAAGGATTTTTTCTCAACACTGGAGTACTATTTTTAGCTGAAAAGTGTTTTATTTTCTTTTCACATTATTATTTATCACATTATAAACAAGTTTTTGTTGAGGAAACATGGTTTTATCTTATTTCAATTGTTTATTATTATCCGAAAATTTCATATTCACTTGAGAAATTAGATAACTCTAAATATTATTCGTTATTTTATTTTATCCTTTTATAAATCATCTGACCATATGATCTAACGTTATTTCATATCATGTCCAACCTTCTTCATAGGTGTGGATCCATTTGTGGAATCAAATTTAGAACTTGATAAAATTTGACCTTTTCCCTTACCATCAATGAAATTATTTTGACTTGGAATTAATGTCATACATATGATAGCTCTATGACAAATATAATTACACCTTCAAAAAACTTCTTCGACTCCATTGGATTTTACTTAACAAATCACTTCGGATCTTCTTCAGAAATGTCAACTACTAATCCAATTATATTATCTCTTTAATGGATGGTTTCCATTTTCAGTTAAATTTTTCTATCATGAAATTTGTAGACCTTTTATGTATTTTTTTAAATAGTCTATCCATATATCATTTTTAATTATATTAAAAATCTACAGTATGGGTAAGTGGGAACCAACAGAAACATTCTTCAAGATCAAGTTACAGCCTAAAAAATATTAAAATATTCTATGATGTTGCCTTTCATACCGTAATATAAGAATATTCTCTGTACTAACACCACTTTATGATCACCTCTCATAAATGACCAATTGGGGGTGTATTTTTATACTTTTTTCTTATGTTAACACCTCATGGTAGAATTATTTTCCTTTTTTACCAACTTATTCAAACATGGAATCCTCTTTTAATTAACATATGGCTCATATTGAGTTTCTACATACACAAATCACTCTTAATAGTGACTATATACATTGTAATATTCAAAAAAATATCAATAATTTAAAATATATTTCAATGAGATAAATTTATCTTCATATGCGTAAACTAACTTTGCACAAGTTCATAGTTTTAACAATTAATTTTTTTCTTATAATATTATACCGATTTTATGAGTATATATATTATACCAACAATCAATGTCGATGATCCCACTTTTATGAGTATATAAATTATACCAAAAATCAATGTCCATCATCCCAAACATCCAACAACAGCAATATTTTATAAAAAATATTTTTTCTTTCTCCTTTTTGGTAGATTTTCAATATTTATTTCATTGATTTCATTGGATAGATTCACCTTAATTTTTTCATTGGTTTGGGGAATTACTATTCATAAATATTCTCACATCCACCAGTAATGTTTTGGGGAGTTTTTTTATATTTATATCACATGGTTTGTTATAGACATTGATCTTTATACAACACTTTCAAATAAACAAGTCATCGAAATTATAAATTTTTTAGTGTAATGGGATACATTATTCCATGATGATGATGTGGAGGAGTCTCCAAATTTTATAAAGATTTATTTTGTACTATTATTAATATATTTTTAGATTAAAACATTCAATGTGATTTGAGTGGTAATAATATTCAACTCAGTTATTTGGGGAGGTTTATCTTGGGTTGAATCTAGATTTTTCAGGTTATGGTTTAAGCTCTAATTTCTTCATAATGTGGGAATATTTCACAAAAATTATAATATTAATCTCTCTTAATATTATGATTTTATTCTTTATGCATCTTGTCAATCTCTTGTAGTAAACTATAAATATATTTCTCCCTTTTTGTTTTCACATGTAGTGGAAAATTCTTGATATTCACAGTAACTTTATACAACTATTATAATGTAGGAGAGCTTCTATAATTACAAATTATCTAATCCAGTGATATTTTAAATATATTGTGCTATAATGAAATTATCTCATGTTAGGAATCATCAATAGGTGAGAACGTGCTACTCAGTTCATCTTGGACTATATAAAATTATAATCTTCTCTATTCTAGGGAAGATTGTATAGCGTAACTAATTGGGATTATATTAGATAATATATTATGGGCACATCTTACCAATTTTCATAAAGATTTTGGTAGTTTTGATACCAAATAATGTAATAATATTGTGTCCCCAATAATGGTTAGATTTTTGTAGATAGATTTTGATTCATATGAATAAATTATATTTTCTGATTTTATGAGGTACTATGTATGGTCACTTCATAACAAGAAACTTGGTTCACATTATAGTAATGGATGTGATTGTAGGAGAAATTCATAACCCAATAATGGATCATTAAAAACTCCATTATATTAAAGACTATGAAAATTAATACTTTTATGTTTTAAAGGATCTTAAAAAGGGATTATATGATAGATTCTAGCTTGATATGGGATGATAAAATTATCATGGAAATGATAATCTATAATGAAACATACTACTCTATTATATACATGGAACCTTCCATGGACCATTATGTTTTACAATTTTTATCATCCCATTATAAGATAAAGTTAATAATTTTATATTCGATAATGAAATTGTTGAAAATGGTGAAAAAACATAGCACTTGAAATTAAAATTTGAGTTATATTTAAAAATTATGATTTTTTCTAATAGTTTTATTTTTTATAGTACATATCAATTTGTAATGTTTTTTATCCTATGATATATTTTATTGGATTTGAAATTGTCTCCCCAAATAAATTTATCTTATCGTGTGGGATAAAAATTTAGATTTATTTTATCATTAGTTCACTCCCACTTGATGTAATTTTTTCGTTAATTGATAAATATTACCTTATTTTATAAATTTACAAGAATTTTATATTTTTGAAAACAATTAATTGAAAAAGATGACATTTACATAATGCAATTTTGATTGATGCTAAAAACATAAATAAAAGAAACAAAAAAATATATAGCCTCATGTAAAGATATCAATTTATATGTTAAATATGATATCCTAGTCTTACACTTTTGAATCTAGTTCTATAGATATATAATTTTCATCTCTTATATCATGTATTATTTATATTTTTTTTTTATTTAGGTATTCTAAAATAATATCAGTACTTTCCTTATTCTTATAAATACATTTCCTCCACTTCAACCTACATCTTTCTTGAAATACTTTATTTTAATTCCATAGAGTTCTATTACTACAGTTCTTTGAAGGCACAAAGGTTTGATCTTGAGAAAGCCAAAGAGAAGAGTGGTTTGTTCTGATTGTTTTGTTTTGTATCATATTATATGTTAGTTATAGTTTATCATTCCCATATTATTTTCAATCACCCAATTGTATTCTGTTTAGGGTATCAAGATCCTTACAAAGTATGCACAAGAACTCATTTTTTGGCTACAAAATATCAATGGAGACAACTATCCCGAGGTATATTGATGAGTATAGTCATAGTTACTAGAGTCAATGAAAATTTCTATTTAAAAATAATGAATAGTTCTAATTTAAAACCATACTAACCTGAATAGAATTTAAATTTACTAAATAAAATTATTAGAAATTGATTCAAAAAAAATAGTATCAATCAAAATAATATACCATAAAATTGAATATAAATTTCAAAAAACAATAAAATAGAATTAAGTACATCTATAAAAAATCACCATGAAGTAGAAAAAATAAAAATCAACTAAATAGTCATATCATTCATTGAACTAAAACAAATTGGAAATAAAAAATGGAATTTAACCAAATAAAATTGGATGTCTTGTAAAAAATTAATAGTAAATTATAATAATGCGTTGTAACCATATTATGATTCACATAATTAAAAATAATAAAGAACTAAAAAAATATGAATTGATCAAAGTGAATTTAATATATTTTTTGTTTCTATTATAATTTTTTATAAATAAAAATATGATACACTATATATGTTTCGAGAAAAAAAAGTAAATACCATTAGTATTATGAGTAATTATTAATTAATTGGAATGTATTATTTGATATTATCATTTTGAAACATGGATCTATTTCCCCTTTCATTCCGGAAAATAAATTTAAACCATGGGGCATTGTGTTTCTTATATGATGGGTGGTGAAATGTATAGTCACAAGATACATTTATGTAGTAGTTTAATTTTTTTTATTATCTTCATCGCATTAGACACATAGTCCTTTTACATATATCTTTGGATGAAGGGTAGTTATATTCTGTGAAGGGGTCCAGAAGGGAAATGTGCGTGGCTGCGCCGCTTTCTTTACAGGGGAGAGTGATAAGGTTAGTGGAGATATTGATTACTGTTTTCCATTTTGCTTCTATCTTTATATCAGAAGCCCCACCAAAATGAATAACTCATTTAATTATGACATTACCACTAATGTTGGTGAAGGAATCTAGATTACACTATATATGTACCTTTTACATGGACACAACTTATCTTATACTACCAAAAACAATATATCAACGACATGCTCCTTTCAATGAATACACAAATATTTCAACCTCCAATGCTTTGAGGATAATTTTGATGTGTTGTACATCGACTTATATTTTTTGTCCCTTCTCCTTGATCAATATTAAATGTATATTCATGTTATAGTCATAGGCTACACCTCTATCATGCTAAATAACACCGCTACAATCTAAATGTAATCTAACCAAGTCTGGTACAAATTATTTGAGCTTAAGTATCTCATTTCTTACATCCCAAATACCCATTTAGTTGGGTAAAGATCCTTCATCACAAATCATTTATACATTTTAATATTCATATCGTAAACCATTTTCTACACCAAATTGAAAATAATCATATCATCATCGTAGAGATTAAATATGTTGAAACAAGAATCACCAAACACTGTTTTGTACTATAAATGGTCAATATTTCACCAGATGAACTTCCATTACAACATATGGTCATTAAGTAACCACTTCCACTTCCACTACGTTGAAACGTGTAAGAAACTGTAAAGGTTTCATGTTGTCTTGAAAAAATATCCTAGTACCCATTCTAAATAAAACAATCTGAATGCTCTATATAAATTACCTCATCTATGTACCTATGAAGCAACGATATCTTTATATTTAACTATTACAGATGGAAGCCCTTAATGAAAACAATAATCAATTTCATTAAAATAGTCAAATATTTTACTACTAGGGAATAAATCGAAGATAAATACACATATTATATTTATTGGAAACCATTTATGACTAGCTATTCCTTATTACATTATTTACCATCCACTCCCTCCTTCAACTAATTCACCCATTTTTTTAAAGAATTTTATTCATAGTTTATTTTTTATCAGATCCCATGTTCCATATACATGTAAGAATTATTCTCATCTGTCATGGATAACTCCCATTGATTTGATTCATTAATTTTTCTATCCTCTTTGAGGATAACTAGAAATCCATCTTCCCTAAGTAACTGACAATGAATATAACTCCCATATCGTTTCATTTGATGCCTTACTTTAGTACACCTCCACAAGTCCCTCATTGGACCATTTCCTTATGATATTGTAACTTATGGAGACGTATATTCCAAAGATCATTATTTCATAAGATAGCCCCAATATTTTATAGGCATAGGGATTTATGACATTTATTGTCTTGGTAACACCATTGTGACTTTAATCTTATCCATTGAATCTTCTAGATGGTCTAGTGTTTTTGGTACCATTTTCATTCTTGAATTTTTTAGATCATCCATAACTTCTGGATGCCAATTCAGTTGAACATCATCCTCTGGATATACTTTTCTCTCCTTAACAGTCTTAGGTATGTTTCGATCCTTTCACATAATCTATTCATTGGAGTAAAAATTTTAACTTATGAAAATACAATATGAATTGTTATTAAAGTGTTAAAAATAAAACCCTTAATTTAATTATCTTATAATGTAACATGATTCGGAATTAGCTTTAATATTACCCCATTACTTGGAAGCAACATGGATATAAGTGGGAGAATTAGATACTTTTAGATGAGTGAAGTCAAACATCCATAGAAACCAAAAAAATAGGTAGTTAGTGACATAATAAAGAAAAGGATGTCCTCTTGATCAGTTATACCACAAAATTCACTACCTTTACGGAAAAATCCATTGTAAATTTTATGTGAATTTTTATAATATTATCATCTTAAACAATTTCATATTAATCTTCTCCCCAAATCAATTATGCTATATACTACATAACATGGTTTTCTAAAACAATATTCCCTTCCACTAGTAGATCCTTTGAAACTATCTACTTTTATACTCCTCACAATTATTACACTATATGTACTATACCTTAAAACTGATATCCATTTTCACTAGGTATCTCCATCAGACAGTGCTTCCAAACACCTCAGACATGTTCTTGAGAAAGAATGCCCCCACTTTTTGTGTCTCATTATTGATTTATATTATACAGAATAATGAAGCCTCTATTAGAATGAACTAGAGTTATCCCACATAAATATGTATAAACCTACTCTAGATTTTCGCACATCAATACCTCACCTTCAATTTGGAAGGAAAACATAACTTCTTTATGAAGATAGTACCTTCACACATCCCATAATTCTTAATTATAATTCTTAACATACTTTTAACTATGAGGATATTTATTCCCTTCTCACTCAAGTGACTTATATGGCTATTCCATAATGCTGAAAATGTTATTTATCTAGCATGAATTGCAACTTTCTATACACTAATAAGGTAAAACGTCCAATATTTTTTTATACACAACTATAGAATGATAAAAAAATTTCCATATAGCATCTATGAATGTTGTATAAAAACATAGAAAATCAATCAAATGAAAATTAAGTCTTCATTAATCCTAGTGTTCAGTACACACAGCTTAACTAAAAAATACATATATTTCTCATTATCAAGGATATTTCACCCTTTTCTACAATATTTAGGGAAATATGATATATAATATGAACCATTATATATCTTTTAGAATTATAGTTCTTCAGAAATGCCCTACAAGATGTTAAGTGAAATGAAACTCGAGAGTCTATAGCTAAGACTCAAGAGAATTAGAGATACTCAACAACATACCACTCATATTTTCTAATATAATATTATGAAATCCAAATTAGAAAGTTTATCTTACATAATTCAATCTCCACTCATAGAAATCATTTTCTAGGAGCCTCTCCTTACCATAATGCAAACACATGGGACCATCTTCCTCTCAGATACTCTAACTCCGACACGGTCTGATTTCCCTTTTCTTTAGAATTTTTGTGTTGTGGAACTCTCCCCTTCCTTACACACTATATGAATTTTAATAAAGATGCCTCTTTTCGATGAAGTTATTCAATCTATATCAGGTATTTCATGTTTTTAAATACCTGGTAATTTTTTCTGCTAGAATTAATCACTACATTTTCCAACATGTCCCGCTGTTTTAAAAGGTTTAGACTCGAAGTCACACACCTTTCCATGATTGGGTAGTCACACCAATTGTGGATTCTCCACTATAAACCCATGTGGTTACACTAAGGACCTCTAAATACTATATGAATAGAGGCCCAATATTCTCTTCATCTGGGGTCCCACCAATAAATTATTCTTACAACTAACCAATAAAACGTTATTATTAAAACAAAAGAGTATCCCCCTAGTATCTGAGTTTCTTCTACACCACATGATGTTAATATCCATTCTTGAACACACTGGATAAACAACTCTACTCATGAACATAATCTTTTAAAATATTTAGTAACTGATAGACATGATTAGATCTACTCGTCAAAAATACTCATGTCATATCATTAACTACATGGTTCTCTCAACCCCTTAAACACTGATGAATAATAATATCCTCTTTCTTGAATGAATCTTGAATTCAATGTCTTCTTCCATTGTCGTGCGTTTTTGTGAACATAGGATTTTTCTTTTTTTTTTATTTTGAGTTATTTCTATTTTTAAATGGGAAAGTTAAACAATACATTTATTCTTTTATAAAACATCGGAATACTTTTATAGTGATATTTTATTAAGAAAAGTGTCTAGAATGTTTTGGATTTAAAATGATAACCAATTTTTTGAAATTTTTTTATTCTTGTTAGAAAAAATTATAGTGTTAATTATTTTCAAGGTTTTACTATAATATTAATAAAGAGTTATTTGAATATTTAATGTATTTAATCCAAATGTACTTTTAAAAAATATCTCTTTAATCTTTTTAAATGTTAGAAGTGTTTTACCAATTTTTATAGTTTTTTTAAATGGTTTCATAAACAATTAATGTGTCCATTTATTAGATGAGTTTTTCAAAACCATATAGGTAAAAATTATGTCTTAGTTAATGAAAGTTCATTTTGAAATAATTTTTGAGAAAACCATATTGGGTTAAATAGGAAAATTTTGATCACTTATTCAATGAAGTAAAATTCCATATTTTTGGGTTTTTAGGGATTTATAAAGTATTGGAAGTTAGTTTTATATAAAAGATGTCTTGAGATTACTTATTTATTTATTTTATGTCTCTTGGGGTTCATGTTTTAAATTCCATTTTTATGGAGTTTTTATTTCTTGTTTTAAAGTATGTCCCCATTTGGATTTAATGGATAATTTGGTTGATCAATATCTTCTTGTATTGTTGTTTTTTTTGCTTCATTCATAGAGCTTGTTGTTCCTATTCTACATTCCTTATGTGGAAATTATTTATGAGAGTTCTAAAACATGAACCCTATTCATTTCTCTAGGTAACAAGATTCTTAAGATGAATTGGTTTTGGTACTGAGGGTTGAGGATATTTCTATCTAGCTTTATATTTATGAGTATCTTAAGGTAATGTTTGTGTCCATACTACTAGAGTGTCCGAGCTATAAGTGGTAGATGTATATTATTAAACTAAGATAGATAAGAGATGTTCTTGGAAAAGATTCAATTAATGGTTAATTTATCATTATTTTATAATTAAGTGAAGGTACTAATGGCTATAGAATCTTCGGTCCTTTAATAAAGAAATGAAATAGTTTTTGAGGACAAAATTTTTTTTACCCAATTTGTTCCATAAATTCCAAATCTCGACTTGGACGATTCTTTATTGGCTTGGTGGTTTGAGTAATGTCTCTGATCAGACTTTTCAACAGATGTTTCATAATTTGGACTCCACTTCTATAGAGTAGTTGTGAGATAAGCTATAAATGTTGACACATGATTAGTAGGATCACAAGAGGTGTTTCCTGTTTCTTCGGTAACTGGGTGTGGTAGATAAATCTCTAATAAGATAAAAAGGATGTTCTCTATATCAGACCTTATAAGTGGTGGTTTACAGTTTTTATATTGTTTTCTCACCAGTTTATTCTAGGATTAAATACTTGATTTTATATCAGATCCGAAAAGATGGACATAAGACACTATCATGTTATGAATATAAGATATAATTCATACATGAGTTCATTTAGTCCATCTGTAAAGATTCTATAGAGGTATTTATTATAATTAAGGTAGAGATAAATGTCTCACTTCTGAAGAACCTTTAAAAAACCTGTTAAACTTGATAATTATGTAAGTATTTTCATAGATTTCTATTTATGAAATATGTTTCCCCTAGTTGGCCATTAATTTTCGGAGGTTATGTTTTTCTTTATTTAAGAGTTTTAGATATAATTGTTTTAAATTTATCAGTGTAGATCATGGATTCTATCTTCGTGAATCAATGATCTAGTTCATATGTATTCATAGAAAATATATTATATCGTTTAGTGTTTCTAGAATTTATTGAAATGAGTCTAAAAAATGTGAATATATTGGGTTAAATTAATCAATTTAGACTACAATATGAATAATTAGGGATACTGAATCCATTTAGGTGATTCATATTTCATTTTTTATATTGGTAAATATCTTAAATATCCATTATGAGATATTGAGTGTACTAGTATGAATTTTACCATTGTGATCAATTGTGATTCACATCATTTGGTGTAATTAGAACATTTATTTCACTATACTGGTAAGGCTCTTTTACCTTCACACTAGTAAGGCTCTAATTAAAAATTTATTTTCATATGAATGATATTAGAACATTTATTTTTTCTTCTAATAAATTTATACCACATATATTAATAGCTCTATGAATATGTGTAGATAATGATTTTCCTTCCAATATTGAGATTATGATATTAAACACATGTGTGAATGAAGTACCAAAATCATCCACAAATTCATTATTTTGTTGAAAAATTTCTTTTTGATTATATTCTTCAAGATATTCCATTTTTCTTTCTATTATTTTAAAATTTCTTATTTAGAGCTTGAAATTCTCAACTTGTTGTGGATTCTATATAAAGAATTTTCACATTCTCTTTTACCTTTGAGAGATAAAAATTTATATTAAAATCAATAAACTTTTGATCATTATATTTTTTATGAGTTTATATCTACATAAATTTTTTTCAAACTTCATTTCATTTAATATTGTCTATTAAAACTCAATTTTGAGAGAGAAAATAATTTTCATCAATTCTTTATCTATGAATATCTATTTTTTGAATTGGTTGGTACTTTCTTGAAGCATGAAACGTTTTTTCATCATCGAAACCATCTTCTGTATGTATTAATTTATAGCCACAAATATATTACTCCTATTTTTTCATTTGAGTAGTTCTTATATTGTGATTATCTTCATTTTGTTATACTTGTATGGTGTTTTTCCTTCATATTATTCCCTATGAGCTTCATGCTACTTGATGGTGAGTGAGTTTTCTGCTAATGGTTACTGAGTGAGCTTCCTAATATGGGATGGTGAATGAGTTGCATGCTAGTGGATGGAAAGAAGGCTAATGGAATCATGCTATGTGAATCTACCAATGGTTCAAATGTAATGTTGTTATTAAATATGTAACCCCGAGTATACCAAAGGTTCAACTGAACCGTTGGTATTATGTATGTAATCTAGTGTATAACAATAGTTCATCTGAACCATTGGTATTAAGTATGTATGGAAGCAGGATTTTTCAACAGTTGAAGCTAAACCATTTGAATTGTTCTATTTAACAGTTCAAAACTATTTGGATAAAGGAATAGTAATAGATGAATACCATTGGTATAAATCTATCACAATTTTTTCTGACCATATTGATAGGGATTAGCCAATGGTTCAACTTGAACCATTTGGATATATCAAATTTAGGATCCATATACCAACAGTTCATGGAAAAGCATTGGTATATGTATATTGCAATTCCAGATACCCCAATGGTTTGATAAAACATTGGGATAGGTTATCCTAATGTTTTTGAGGCCTTTCCCAATAGTTTTCAACCATTGGTATTCTATAATTTTATAGTAGTCTCTATAGTGGTAGTGGATGATGAAACTATGGTTTGGGTTTATAATAGTATGGTTATTATATGATAATCTAAATTTCATGTATGTTATTATTTTCTTTCTTACTAGATAAAAAAATTATGCTAATATATTATATGATTCATTTTAAGGGAGAACGTTTGGTGTGTAGCTTGGTTTTGTACTCAGACCAACAAAATCAACACTATGGATATAAAAAACAATATTAAGCATATAGGTAATGGGAAGATCCATTTTTTATTGTTTATTAATAAAGAGATTAGATTTTATAAAGAGTTAATACCAAGAGATACCCAATGAGTTTTTTATATCATAACCACTATTATTCTCTTATCCTTTTATATATCACATGTATTAATCTATCTCTTATGGTGATCATATTTTTACGGGATATGTATGACTATTTTTTGGGTCAATTTGTTTATTACATGTGATTTTTTATAGATAACATTTATCTATGATCACATAATATCATTTTATCACTTCATGAATTCATCTACTTTTATTATTATCGGCTGTTAGGGTATTTTAGGAATAATAACTTGAATTTATCTTATTTGAAATCATCATTTATTAAAAACATCTTACATATTGGGAAGAACATAAGATTCCTTGGGTAACTATAGAATAGATATGATTAATCAGGTTGTCAGTTAGAAAATATTATTTGATACATTATATCATGAAATATCATTTTTGATTTTGGTAGGCTAGTGATAGGAGGATAGAAACTCATGATATATTCTATGTTTGGTCCTCACCGACAACAATACATTAGACACTAATGTTGAAATGAAGTGGAATTAATGTTGTTCAGTTTTAATGATTATAGTTTCATTGAATTTTCCCATGTGATTTTGTGATATATTTATTATTGATTTATCTCTTAGCTTGAGTTATAAAACATGAATGCATTTATAAAAAATATTTGACACATGGGTTCCCAATTTTCTGACTTTATTTTGTGTTCTAGAGCATTTTTTAAAAAAATAGGTCTTAAACTATTAAATAAATATGATAATTTATAAAAATTAGTATAAAAAATATCTGTTTGGTGGAAGATAATTAAATAAAACAAATATATTCACTATTATTACTACTTTTATATAACTGTAAGATATGTTATCCTGAAAGAAACATAAAATATATCCTTCAGTAATTAGTGGACTATAAAACCCTATCATGACCTAGAAAAAATCAGTACGAGGTTATCTCCTAGTGTAATGTTTTTGTTTTTGGATGATGAGTTAGTGGATAGGTAAGGTTGTAATATAATTTCATTCCTAGTTAATATTAAATTTTATTAAGATTTAATATATATTGAAGTTATTATTACTATAATATTTTTATTTTTATAAAAATCATCCCATTATTATTTCCTATGGAACCACAAAAAGAGTTGTTAGAGGATTCTCATTGAATTCAGAAAACTCTTATTATTCCCATTAATATTGAGGAGGGAGGAGAATATCTGGATCCAATGAATTTTCTCGTAGAATATGTTATTTATCTAATATATTTATGATCATATATCTACTGTTGGTTGGAGTTGGATGTGAAGTTTAGGGTGAATCCACTATAGTGGAATTTACCCAAGACATTCATATATAGTATACTCTTTCCTTATATGTCATTTTAGGATCTTGTGATGTCGATGGATAAATCTATATGATTAATTATATTAATGAACTTTTTGAGACACTCAAATAAAAACATGTTATGTCATCTACCTTTTTGAATCAGGTATGTGGAGGCTTTTTGTGGGGTGTCGAAAAGATACATGAGGGTTTTCATGGGGTTCGTTCAAAGATCACTTTTTAAACATTTTTATTCCTATGATATTGATGAAAGATTATGTAGAAGAGTTTATGGAACTCTATAAGGGATCAATTTTAGTGATAGAATTTTTTATACAATTATGTGAGTTATTATAATTAGCTAATTGTAAATATATGAAATGGGTCCCAAAAGGCTCACAGGATTGAGATAATAATTTTTCGAAATATCAAATAGAAGGTGAAGATATTCTATTTAACATATTAATCAAAGGTATTATATAAATAATTCAGGGTATATAAGAGTCTTGTTTATGATGGTGATTTTTTCTTTCTTTAGTGGTCCATTTGGGTTCCCCATTAGATATTTTTATGGTATCCCTTATAGTTACAGAAAGATGATAGCTAATCATATGTTCCAAGTCTGTGAGATGTATCAAGGTCATTGAATAAGTGCATCACGTCATCCATTAGGAAGATTTATTGTGATCTGATTTTATTGCTTAAGAATGGTTAACTCTTGGATTTCTAGTTAGAGATTGTTGAGAGAGGGTCATTCTTATGGGGGTGATATACCTATAACATTATTTCAAGAGTATTTCATATCATGGTTCATGTCGATACTTAATGAAAATATAGTATTATATATTATTTCATATGGAATCATAATATATCGATTATTCAATTTCTTTTAGGTGGGAAAGATTACGAGATGGTTGATGATCTTAGAGGACACATTAGTTGATATATTAGGGTTCATTAAAAAGAATAGTTATGGATATGAAGGTCAAGGTCATGGATCCATTTATGATAAGTTTTTTTTTGCATTGGACTATTTTTTAGATGATGGGGGGGGGGGGGCGAGTCGTTTGATGTTTCTATGTATGACTATTGTTATTTTTACTCTTTTTGATGCATTATTTGAAATAAGTATTCCTCATACTTTAACTCTGTTTATATAGTGTATCAATTAGATCTTTTGTTAGAGAATACAATGGATTTTTTTCTCTAGATACACCTTAGGGGAAGAGATTATATTGTGTCGAGATATACCTTGGATGCAACATAGTGGTTAAAGTCATTTTCACATATTAGATTTCGTTATCCTTGAAATGACTAAATTGGATATTTTTTTGGAATGATTGGATAACCTGATTTTAATATCACTACTATTTATTCTATAGGAATATTTCAAATAAAAAACACTTAGTAGAAGGAAAGACATTGACCCAAGAATGGGGATTCTTTTTCGGCATATGTAGACTAAAACATGGGTTATTTTGATCCATTTATAAAAATATATACAATATGGTCATCAATGTTAAAAATTAATTGGTTCCATTTAATTTATTTCTATGGTATACCATTTTACAAATTAATTCCATGATGAATTCCTATGATTTCATCATGATAAAGAGATTAAATTTATGATCGAAATAATAAATTATGTTGAGCCTATATTAAAACCCTCATATTATATGGAACCTCATAAAAAAAGATAGTTGAAGAAGGATCTTGATATTTTTTAGTGTAATGGTATTATAAATTTTATTACCACGAATTCATGTGTCGTGAAATGTTTTTAAAATAATGTTGATGAAACCCTTCGAATGAATATATAATATAGAATGAAAAATGTTAAAAAATTAATATAAATCCACTTCAACGGAATGATTATTTATTTGATCTTTTAGGGGATCCAGATTATTATCAATGAATTATCAATGATTAATCTTTAATCAGTTACATGTCAAGAATGAGGATAAACCATGTATAGTTTTCTAGAGTATGTATGGGATTAATGATTTCAGAGTTATGTCATTTAGTCTTCTAAATAAACCTACGTTTTTCATGGTTATTATATAATGAATTTTTCATCCCTACCTAAACTCCTTCACAGTGGTATTAATTAATGATATCATAGAATACAATCAAATCTATATTTTATATAGAGAACACATAGAGACTGTATTGATCACACCTGGAGAACTTCATCTATATTCCAAGATCCTAAAGTTCAATTTGTAAACTAAAGAGTTATTTTCATTGTAATGTTATATTTGAAATGTATACTTCAACTGGTCTCAATATTTTATAGGTTGTGGAATCATGCGATTTATGCAAGTTTATGTTTGAGATTAGGATTTTCCTTAGGTTTGTTGGGTACTACTGATAAATCATTATGGATTTATCATAAATGGAAGTGTCTATGATGGGTCTGACTAATAAGAGGGTTAAATTAGAGTGTATTCATCAAGGTGAATCCACATTTTAAAATTTTAATGTAAGGATTACACATTTTTTAATTTTTAATATTTATTACCTCGTTAAAAGTTAAATTATATATTTCATTTCATTGTAGGATAGATTTGGTGTCCTCCTGGTATTATTTTAGAGGGTGTTCACTAATGGTTCTACTTATTTGTGACCCCATGAGATAAAACACTCAACCCATTATTATGATCTAGCTACATTGATGGATTATTTAAAATAATGGGACTACTATCTCATAGGTTATGGTTTTATGTCTAAACAAACCAAAAGTGTTTCTGATGTATCATCTCATAGGGTAACATAAACCAATGATTGAGAAATTAGGTAGTGAATCTATAGACATTATATTTTGATATGAAATATGACTCAAGGAAGGGGAACATCACAAAATATTATTCAATCCCAAAAACCTATGAAGGTATGGTTATAAAATCATTTTTTTATTTTAGATTGATGGGACTTTACATTGAGTGGGATTTAGATATGGTTTAGGGGAAGGCTGTGTATGTTTTATCTCTATTAATGATTAATTCTTCACCACAGGATTGTGTTAATGAAAACTAAGAGGGGATATTTTTTAATATTGTATAGGCTCATTAATGCACATGCCATTATAATATAGATCTATAATAAGATCATAGTTCATTATATTCATAGTAGGGTGGTTGTATTTACTTCTTTGAGGGAGAAGATTATAAGGAACACTAATACCACTTGATGGGTTATGATTTTTTTACTGAATATGACTCACAATTATATTAGGTGACTCTTTTGGTGGTTTTTTAAAAGGAGAGTAACATTTGGTTATGTGGTTTTTGTCTCTATTGTCAAAGGTTTAAGGTTAGTCCCTCTAGATGAGGAACCTATATTAAACAACAATTAGTGGTAATTTGAAAATGGGGTGAGGTGAAAATAGATTTTAAAACTGGGATTTCATTTTCACAAAATGATCATACAATTATGAGGGTTGTTTTTAACAAGTTGGGGAATGTATCTTCTTTTTGAGAACGTTTAGAATCATATTTAATAGTTAATTCGGTATATATATATAGGTAGGAGATAGTTAATATACGTAGGATACCCAAGAGTATTGTATCAAATCCAGAAAATCTTGTCTATTACCAAATATAGAATGGGATATAGAATTCCAAAAGGTCCTATATAAATATAACTATACCTTAACACTCTATTATAAATGTGAAGTCTATAAGTATAATCTATATAATGAAGGCTGTGTTTAGGGCCTCCATGTTAAACATTAGAGAGAATATGATAGAAACATAGATTATAGAGAGTTTTTTATAATAAAAATACCATTATTCGGTCTACTTTAACTCTATGAGGCCTTACATATTAGTCATTCCTCTTATTTATTTATTTTCTAGAAGTAGATGAGTCAATTATCATTGGGATGAGACAGGTGTGGGAGACCATCTTGAGAGTATAATTTATTATAAATTGGTCCCATGCTACTAAAATATATCATTGTTCATATATTTTATGGATGGTTAATAATCTTGGAGATCATAATGCATGACTGGTTATTCTTATGGGTATTTCCTTGATTAGGTTGTTGATTATTATAGAAGAGAAATGTTATGTTATTATTTTTCATTATATTTATGATTGTGGAACTAATTAGTAATGTGAATTTTCATTTTTATATTCCATTGAGAGATTATAATATTCATGAAATATTTCACATGTTATAGTTTATGATTTATGATATTTATAATTAACATTTGATTGATAATGCAGATATCAGATTTGTGGTGGATGTGTTTTTTGAGGAGTCGACTCTATGGATTTTAAAATAAATTAATAAAGTACTTAACGTAAATATAGTGCCTCTAGTGCATGTCTATTGTAACCATGATAAGTTTAAATATAATAGACTAAAATATAAGGTAGATATGTGATCCCACTGGTGAAAATTGTTTGATGAATATCCATACATACATTTCTTGAAAAAAATCCGTTTGGTCAATTTTTTGTAATTTACCATCAATTTTGATATTTTTTATTTAATTATTCCATACATTAAATATAATTTGATTATTTGTTTATGAATTATTGTATTGGAAAGTAACTTAGGCCAAAATTAAGGAATAGATAGAATAATTGGAAAATGGTTAGTGAGACTAAAATTGCACTACAAGGTTGATGGGATTCCATAAAATGGTAGGATTTGATTAGTGGAAGAACCTCCTAGGATCACACTGGGATTAATGTGGTACAACTATAATATCGATGCATGACCATAATTTTGTTTTAGATTATACTAGAAGACCACTCGGAAGGTCAATCTCCCACTTTAAGTGGGGGGAGGGTCTGTATTTTAGAGACTTCATCCCTGTATTATGTATTTTATTTATACACCCCTAGAGAAGTATATAAATATTCATATCCCCATAGATTAATTCACTATTTTTACTGCCATATATTTTTATGGTGTTTGTATCAATCACCTTTGGTTGTGATCAATAATTCATTATTATACTAACGCCATGGAATCATTTTTTATTGGATTCATTAGCGGATTATTTATGGTCCATATCAAATAAATAAATTTCAGGTGTTTTTTTATTATTTTAAACAGTATTTATTGATATTGAATTAATAAATTACCTTATATTAGTTAACACTGTAAAGCCAATGGTTCGTGGACCATAATAGTATCCTATGTGTTTGTCGTCATACACAAACATCAATTACAGGTTTGTTTTATATGTCATAATTTAGATTTTTCATGGGAATTTAATGTTCTTAAATTTCTTTTTTGAATTATAGACTACCCTATGGAAATGGTTTTGAGATGTTTCCTCAAATATGGAACCAAATTACATGGCTGCCTTGTTTTATATGGATAAAATTATCCTCTTTGGGAAGATGGTCCAAATTTTGATCGTTGCGGCCTATAAATGGATATGGAATCCTCTTGCAATAATTAAGATCATTTATAGTCTCCAAAAGTGTGTGTATATTGAAAATTTCAAGTGTATAATATTTAATTATGGGGATAATTAGGGTCTTGAACTATATTTTTGGTGGAGTGGAAAGTGGTTAATTAAGAGAAGAGTCTTTTCTTTTCTCCCACTAAATTCTTGGAATGTTGATTAATATTTCTGGATTCTATTCTTGGCATCCACAAAGGCTTCTTCAATAAGACATACAAGGGTTCTCCAGTTTACCCTAATTACCTTATTATTAGACACATATACTTGTTCATGGATAAAATCATTGTGAGAGTCATCAACATGAAGAATTGGTTCTTATCATATGGTGGTATAATCACCTTGATCAACTCAGTTTTACCTTCTATTCCCATTCATATACTGTCTACCTTCAAGGTTACAAAGAAAGTGATTTCTAATATTGATTCTAATTTTTTATATTTCTTATAGGGTGTCCTTCAACAAAATAAATATCATTGTGCTTTTTGGTAGATGCTGGGTATGCCTGTGGAAGAAGGGGGTCTTAACCTGAGAAGTGTTTCTGGATCCACGACTTCTTTTCAGGAAACATTGGCCTAGGTGTTTCTAGAGGGAATATGTTTATGGTGAAATAATATAAAAAACATATGGAAACGAGGGGAGTTCTAATATATGTAAACATTAAAAAATTTGTAATCTTATACACCTATATCTTCCTGTCCTTAATCAGCAAAACTGATGGATTATGAGAAAGGGGACATCAGCTATTGGCATCATAACTGGTCAGGGAATATCCTAGGCTTCCCATTATACCCCACACTGAATATATCTTTTAGAGAATCCATTAAATACTATCTACTCAATCATACAACAATGAATGCTACCCAAAGAACATGTTTGATAAAATCTATCAATCTAATGACCCAAAAAGTTTGTGTTTATTGGATCAGCTTCAGGTATGTTCTCTATTAGGAGATTCCTTAAAATTAAATATGTTCCATTACTCTAGGACTAATGGGGTTACATTTTATGGTGTTAGAGTCTCCCTTCAAATTTATTTATCTATATATGGTGTCTTTGACATGTCATGCTACCCACAGATGATATTGTTCAGTGGAGAGGTGTTATCCTAGCTATGAAGAATTGATGTTGTTGAGAGGCACAATAGGAATCAGCAGAGCATATATGCTTCAACAATGTTTGGGGAGAATGCATCTGGAGTTCCACCGGTCAGTTTAGAGTCTAGTCATATTGAGATTACATTTCTAAATTCTTTCTTCAATAATGGTTCCAGGCGATAGACATGCATAGTGAAGAACAGAAGTCACGAGCGTTCATTTTCATAGTTATCTATTAGCTCCTTTGGTACTTATGGAAGGATGTGCAACATTGCTGTTCGGTTCCAACTCATATTGGTATCCTTTTCAAATTTCATAAACTCATTTTAGAATTTAAAAAGTTTTATAAAGACATTAAGGCTACCACATCCATTTCCTCGATACCCCTCTTTATTCATTACCATGTCCAGGTCCTCCATCTTGGGGAACGTGGGTTATATGGATGGTTTCCTATCTATGGTTCAATATTATTAAATATGGATCATGATGCTTGTGAAATATGCGTGGGGTTGGAGTCATCAGATATAGTAAAAGATCAGTGATTGCAGCCTTTTTAGTCCTCTTCGGTATTGGTGATTGTCTCCAAGATGAGACCCTTAGTTTTCTTTCAGGGCTCTTATTATGTAACAAGTGGAACATTCTCATTTGGGAGATCAAGACACACTCACATGATCTCCTTATTAAACTCTTAAGCAAGGACCTGGCCCCTTGGTCCATCGTTTACTCTATTAGATTCAGCAAGAGGCTTATGCTTAAAAATGTGTCTATTCTTCAAACCTTGAGGGAGGGGAATTATGTGGCATATTTCTTTACTTCTATAGCATCTCAACATGATCATTATCTTATTTTTAGTAACCTTGTATCCTTTCCCCCGGTGGGGAGGAACATTGTTTGAGTTGATGCTCTTAGTCTTCAGTACATCAGGCACCCCTAAATGTATTCTTGTATGATTTCTGTTTTCTTCCCTTTATTATCTATTAATAAAAATACAAAAACAATGGTGGCGGTGGTGGTGGTGATCATTTAGGGATATATCCATGGGACAGTGAACGCGATCAGCCCTTATTTTAAAGAACGGTGTGACGATGTAATTGATCTTTCCATGAGTGGATGTACTCTAATGAAATAATTGTTTTTCAGATATTCCACTATGGATGCATAATTTATAGTGGAATTATGATTTTTTAGTGATTGTTACTTTAGTTTTTATTTTTATGGTAATATTGGTTGTTTTTTTATTCATGAGATGTTTGACACGATTATGAATTATTCACTATTAAGATGTACTCCCAACTAGGTTCAAATACTTGAGAATCAAAAATAAATGTTGCAACTCATTTTTTACCAATATTTAATATGTTATTATGCCTTCTTAAATGTTTTCATTCACATCCAAACTACGATCAGATTCAGGATGACTAGAAATGGTGGTGTTACCTCATTGTTTCTTTTTTCCATAGGATTTACAAGATTAGGCCTTCTTGGGTTTTCATATTCACTTTCATAATATGTTATGGTGAAGGATGACCATAAATGGTAATGGGACCACATTTTTTCATTTCTTTTTGTGCTTATAATATATAATTTACCAGATATGTTTCAGTGATATGTACATGGGTTTTACCCCGGTATGTTATGATTTCTTTCTCTAATAATTCTAGAAAAAAGTATGTTTGGGTTTCATTCCAACTTTATTAATAAATAATGTCTAACATTTATTGTATGTTTTGATTTTTTATTTAACAAATTTCGTATTCACATGCATTTTTCCTTAAATATTTTTTAAAATCTAATTGGTGGGGTCCTTCTTGGTTTCAACTCTCATCCAACATGCATATCTTGTTGGATACTCAGATATTACTATTATAGATTCAAGTCTGAGTAAATACCTTATTATAAGTGGTTGAACATGAAGAGGATTCTTATGAAATGGCATAAATACCTTGAAATACTATGGGATAATTATAATAGTATAACCAACGTAGTTATTTTTTCCCTTAATATATCACATGTATTGATATACCACTTAGGCGGTTATTTTCAGGGCAAGATATGTACACCGATAATCTAAGAACAATTTGTGGTTACATGGTAGGTTATTTGAATTTTTATCATTAAAATATGATTCCAAATTATTCTATAATATCTTTATGGTTAATATTATATTATTATTATTAATTTTAATAGTGATGTGTGAATATTAACCAAAAGGGGTAGTATTATCCTCTCCCATTATTTTAACACTATTTCATATGAGGACACACAAAGGAGGCCATTTGGAACTCTGGTTTAATCTCGGGGAACTAGACCAAGGATTTAACTTTATAACTGGAATATTGATAATGTATTTCTAGAGACAACACATTGATTGTAATTATTGATAAGGGATCTCATAATTGTTTTCATCACTACAAATAGGTGACCATCCTTTTCCTCAAATGAATTTTTCACATAATTACTTAATAAGATAATACATTAATACATTCATTGTATCTCTTAGGTATTAATGTCTCAAAATTTAGTTATATAATACTTGAAGTACAAAAAAATATTAATTGTAGTTAATTATTTTCACAAAATTATCTAAAAATTCAACATAGTTTACACCACAATATATTATGATTTGGGGATACACATTAGAATATAGGGGTGTCCATACATCTAATTAAAGAATAAAAAAGAAAACATGAAATGTGTAACTATGGATAATTTATGATGCTTAAAATAGGGAATGATCATAAATATATGATTCATAACATGGAAATATTTTTACAATATAAAAATTAGAAATTCATATGCATGTCACCAAGGATCATAACCGAGGTGTCCTAAAAAATATTACCAAGGGTGTTCAGCAGGGAATCGTAAAAATGTTCCAATTCATTCATCAAAGGTGTCATAGACATGTCATATCTAGAGACAAATTATTTACACAATTAATTGTATAACTAAAAGTTTTATCCATTATGTGTCTAACTTAATGTGTTCTGCATAGATCATAAATCATAAGAACATTATTCATCATTTTAAACCACTTGTATGAAATTTTGGTTTCATACATTGATGTACCCAATAAATTTTTTAACTATATATATATATATATTAATACACTTCAAAGAAATTAGGTTTAGGTATTCACAATATCAAATATGGTATAGAAAATCAGTGAATTATTTTGAAATCATAATCAAAAAAGATAATGGTTTATGTGTTTTAATGAATTAAAAAGATTTAATGTCATCAATAATGAATAACATTGATAGTAAAGTAAATATTATGAATAAATTAAAAAAATAATAAAATGTTAAAAAAATACATATTAAAATGGATGTTCATTAACAAAAGGATAGATGAAGTGAATCTCCTACTATCGATGTTTATTTATGAAATCTTGAGAGTGGCTTATTGAAACCTTAGAAAATCCATATAAAGTCTCTAAATATAGTAACTGAGGGGAGCTTCATGCTCAATGTCTTTAGAGTAGAATTAAATGGGATAAGGGGTGGGTATTTATAAAAAAATATGGTAGATTTTTGTTAACTTAAAACATACTTTTCAGACTCTAAGTTATGAAAAATACAAAACCACTTCCCTTCTTATGTTATTATACAATGATATTATCTAAGTGGAAGTGGATTTCATTATGTTAATGGTTTATGTGATGAACATCCTTTAATTTATAAATTTATGGATGTGGAAAAGATTATTATTCAAATGTAATTTTATTTTTAAAAAATAGAATTTAATTTTGGAATTAGAAGTTTCATTAGTGGTTTATAAAATTAATATTAAACCTTTAAATAAAATTATATTAATAAAAACCAATATTTTTCATGAAAAAATCTATAGTATTTATTATATCACATTCATTTCATTATGTTGTCATAATATATAATATTAATTTTTACTATATTTTAATTTTTAACCAAAATTTGACCTACATAAAAAATTATGAAAAATAAACTATTGGATAATCATGATATGATAACCTCAAAAAACGAAATCTAATTTATCAAAATAATTTTATAAATATAAATTATAAAAATTTTAAAATAATATACATATTAAATGGGAAATTAAAATATTACTAGAAAATTGAATCACTAACCCTTTCAAAAACAACATATAATTGAATAAAATTGTTAAATTATTTATCGAAGAATAAATATTATTGTTTTCATCATTTTTATGAAAATAGATATTTATGTTAACCTCAAAAAAAGAAATCTAATTTATCAAAATAAATTTCCCCTCAATACGGCCTAAGGCCAACATTATTAACCCCATGGTACACTATAATTATCCCTAAGGGTGAGGTGTGTGGTGGTGGTACTTTCATGGGGTTGTTAAATGATGATTTACAAGGATGTTATCTCTATAAACAATAACATTTTCCAAAAATGATTCTTTTCATGTCTTAGTTGTTGAATTATGAGTTGTTCTTGGTTTAGGGAAAGACCTAGTGATGTGTCCTCTCTAATAATATCTAATAGATTAAATTATTAGTGGATCATCCTACTATTTGAGGTAATTTTATCTCCTTTATACATCAAATACATCTCACTGTTACCCTCAATATGAAATAATACTAATATCCACTTTTTGATAGCTATGTTGAAAATATTCATTATGGAAAATGGTAAGAATTCTTAATGGTAATATTTATTCATTAAATAAAAATGTTATAATAACATTTGTAGTTTTTTATTATTATTTTTATGTAGTTTGTTATACTGATTATAAAATATCATATATCTATATTTGGAAGGAAAATATATTCAATGAAAATAATGGTCATTATATTTCCCCCCTAAAAACATTGACCCTTGATGTTGTCATTTTTTCACAAAATAAAATGTATACATTTCCTTTATCTCCTCTTTAGGCACTAGGGTTGCTTCTCAAAAAATATGGTTACTAAAAAATACATTCATTAGTCTTGTTACATTGTTTTTATCAGTTGTTCCCTTTCATTAAGAATTGGATAGGTTCTACTTCATATGAAAAGTCAATATTAAATTAAACAACATGTGTTTTTAGTATAATTTTTTGGGTCTAAAATATTATTTCATAACAGGGAGTGTTTGAAAGGAATCATGTTCATGGAAATATTTTTATGTTGTAATAATCTATAAGAAACTACTCCAACATTCCATATTTTCTATAATGGAGAAATGTTCCTTGTAATTAGTTTTACATTATTTCTATGACTCATGACCCCTTTTCAAAACACAATTATTCTATCTTTCATTCTTATTTTTTTAAGTGAAACCCAAACATTATTTCTATCTATCTCTCTATCATATTCCAATAAAATCATTTATTTAATCCGAATATAATAAATTTAATAGTCTCATGGCTTTTGATATTGAGCTTATCACTTATTATATATTATTACATTATTTTCTTCTTTGAGTTTTATAAATTTTTATATTTAGTTATTTCTCTAAATAGTTAATGACACATCACGGGTGATCAAATTTCTAGTTCCATTACTAAGAATGGTTAAAAATACATTTTGAGGTATTTTATTTTATTAATTTACTATTTTCTTTTAATTTTATTTTTTATTTAATTTTTTACATTGGGTTTGTTTGTGATATGGTATTTTTTTAATTTTTTTAATACACAATTAAAAAACAAGAAGAAAAACGAAAAGGATTATTGAGTTCAATAATAAAATTGAACTCACCCTAAAAATAAATAAAACATAATCAACCATAGAGGGTTGAATGTAACTCTTTTCTATTGGAGTAATTCCACCATGAGATCCAGGACAATGCACCCCCACTAACTACAAAAGTTCATTGAAAAAAATGTTTTAACTAAGCATCCTCATCCCTCATATTGTATAAAATCATTTTGAGATTAAGGTAGTGATTATCCTAATGATCTTGAACACTGTGTAATTAACTGAAAATCCTCATAAAGATCCGAATGAAAATATGAGAAGTTTCCTCTTGCGCTATTACATTTTTCAATTTCATAATGCCCCAAGTGATGTTATAATGAATTGATAATTATATTTTTCTTGGTGTGATTGATCATGGGAATGTATTTGAAGTTTTCTATCACATTACATCACCACATGGAATCAACTCGAAACATGGTTTCATACCATATTATTTTCTGCCTCCATGTCAAAGGACATCTGGGTAAATATAATTTTCTTTAGTCATTTTTCTAATGAATCTATTTACACTGTATGAGATGTTTTCAAGGATTTAATTAGAAATTTCACACATCAATCCATATAAGCCTAGATGTTAATATAAATGTTATATGATGTACATACATAAGTTATTAGATAATTAATGAGTCTTTATTTATGGGATCATTAAATAATTTTTGTCAATAGGAAAGCTACAATATACTACAAATAATGGAAAACAACAATTTCTAATGTATGAAAATAGATACACCTTGATGGAGAATGCACATGATCATTAAAAATAGTTAGATAGTGGTGAAAATATAATTGTTGGACAATAAAATGGAACCAATAATAGTATATAAACAACCCTAACATAATTATATAGAAAGACATTCCTATTTTTATTATAACGATCAAAATATTTTTCATTGTTGGTGGCTATAAAAAATGGTCTATGGTCTCATCAGATAGTAGAGATATTTCATGTGTAGCAAGGTTCATCAAAGCTATGATAATTCCATAAGTAAGAGAAGACATCATATAATATTATCAATACAACAAATAATTTAATCAAATACCTGATAAAATATTCAACGTACATATGTTCTAAAATTAATGATATGATCTATGATTCAATATATGATAAACCTGCACTAAAAACATAAAATTATACATATAGCAGATTTTTTAGAATCATCGAGAGAGGACAATAGAAGTAATTCTAGAATTCCCCAAAGTGGACTCATAGGAGGTTGTGAAAATAATTACTATAGAATTTGGGAATATAACCTAAAAATAAAGATAAAAAGGAATGTAAAAGATCTAAAAAGAATAAAGAACAAGTATTTTATGAAAATGAAGAGGAAGAGGATCCATCACCTTATTAGTAAAGACTACATTTCCTTGAGAGACTACCTAAATGAAATATCGATGCTTGAAAATCTAAATTCCATTAAAATTTTAAAAAACATCATATATAATTCCTTTTGTAGATAAACATGACAATATTATGATGTAAGGATAATTTTTGAAACACCATGTGCGGAATAGGGGGTTCTGGAGATAATTAAAATCATACAACTCACAAGATAGTGTTCCTCTATTGTATCAAGTCATACATAAGAATTAACAAGTTTAGGGTAGTTTAAAATTTTTGTACTTATTGGGGACAAAATATTTATATAATATTTATGGGATTTGGGATAATGTGTCAAAATCAAGTAACAAAACACTTTCAAGAGCCTATGATTACATTGATTGAATCTCAAAAGAGTTGGACATTAATTTTTAGATTCAATAGTGAAACGACCATAAGTAATGATCAAATATATTTTGATTAAATAAAATAAATTATATTTCTAAAAATATTTTAAGGTGTTTAAAATTGATAAATTGATTATTAAACTCATTTGTGGAAGACTATTTTGGGATATACAACACACATTGATAAGCCTAAAAAGTATAAAACCCATTATAATCATTGAAAGTGAAGAACTATGTTTTAATGTTAATTATGAGAAAAAAATTATGATGTGAAATTTTAAAGTAATTTGGTATAACAAAAAACCCAAATTATATGATATTTTTGATATTGAATATGTAAATGATATATTTATAGTGGTGAAATAATAAATTAAAATTAAAATTACGGAAATAAAGAAAGGGAAGATGAGGGGTCATACTATCATCAATAGAGGAGTGGTAGATACACCTATGTTTGAAAAGGGGTAGCAATTAGGGTTGGTACATTATCTTCTTGTAAATTATTCATGATTAAGGAAGAAATAGTGAATTGAAATGATAATGAATAGGTATTTTCATCCTATAGGAAGAGTTAATCAATTTACAAAATAAATAACGGGCTTGGACTACATCAAAATGTAATAATTAAGTCTGTTTTTTACAATAATAGGTAACATTTTTATAATCATTTTACACTTGGTCTAAATATAAAAGATGTAATGTCAATAAAATAATTCTACATAAATTTATTCTATGTGGAAACCAATGTTTTTAGGATTTTGTTGTTTTTATGTGTATCAAATCTATCCATAATCATTAAAATTTCATTGATAATGGGATGAACATTTAATAATGTGTTTTAATTTTTTTAGTAAAATCCGGACACTAGCATGTAGTATTACACGAGGTCACAGAAAAAATTCACCATGTGAACTTGGATGAGTAAGAACCTCTGGATCCGAATTTTAAAGTATTAATGAAAATGAATTGTGAAACTCAATATTTTAATTTATATGTTATTTTTAATAACTCAATCTATCATGTCTCTCCATGCTGGTTATGATCCAAGTCTTAAACCCCAAACCCACTTCTAATAGGCCATGGACTATTGAGAATCACTTAGTAGGAAAATATCAAACATTATAGGCCTAAACCTAAAGTACTTGTATAATCTTAAAAATGTACAAATAATTATAAAATTATCAATGGTAAATAAAATGGATGTAAATAATGATGGAATAAAATCTATCCCAGATCAGAGTATGATAATGTACATGAAAAAATATAAGCTGATAACATAGTTCAAACTGATATTGAATATGGGAATGTTATTGAACGCGACTCGTGGTCCAAACATGGTCAGTTCATATCACTATTACCACCTACACCTGGTCTTCTTAAGAATCCATCAAAAGATATGTCATCTTCAAAAGATACTACATGTTAAGGATGATACCATGAATGGGTTTGTATAATAATACATAGTAGGACACCCCAAAATTACTGAAAATCAACATCATGTGCTTGTCTTACTCATCAAATCAAATGAATTTTAGTAATTATTTAAGACAGAGAAATAAGGATAACCCTAAAACATATTTATACGTATAAAAAACTTCATCTCTCAAAGGGGACTCATCTACTACCTCCCAAAACAGTCTTCTTAAGGATTCAAGGTAATTATCAACCCAGAGAACTCACTCCACAAACCATGATGTAACTGATGATACTCATATAATAGGTCTGTTAATCTGATCTCCCAAAATAATTCTCCACATGAACTCAAAATATGTTAACATTTAGGTAGGGGACCACACACATTACTACTCGGAGACATGAAAAACCCTATTTGATCAATCAAATGTATTGGGGATCGATACCCATTGTATGGTGGTCACGTCGATACCATGAACCCTATATAGTGGAGAAGATACGATAGAGGATACCACCTAAAGCCTCACAATGGGATAACAATAAATATATATGATTTAAAACACATAGAGGGTATCCCAATCTTACACCCAGGAAGAAATGCCAAACTGTACCCTTATAGAGACAGACCAAGGGATCACACTCAACTAAAAATATTTTACACTGAATGGATAGAGGGAACTAAATTTCCTAATAGAAATTACATGATTCATATAGAGGGTATATGGAATATACCTCTAAATCCATACCTTCTTTTGTTTTTAGTTCTTTTTTCTCCTCACATTCTTTTGCACACTCCTTGTGAATTTGTACCTGACTGTGATTGAGAACATGGGTTTTCCCTTGTACTCCTACCATTCACATGTTTCTGGCCATGGAAATGCTCGTATACAATCTAGGATACACATTGGGGAACATTGTGTTTGAAACGTGTCACATAGGGTGGGAAATTTTATTTTAGGCATAAACCATATGACCATGGATGGGGGACTACACATTATGTGTTCGTTGGACTACACATCATGTAGTTGATACTTTTTCAAAAAAATCAGTGCTATTATACACATATTTACCAAAACATTCATCCATTAATCCAATCATGAATCATGGTTGTGGTAATGGATTTGGTTATCCTTTATATCCTCATATACATTGAAAATATTTTGACTATTCAAACCATTCCAAAATAGATTCCCAAAACACCACTCTATATGTCCCACATCAAACAAAAATATAGGAAAAATCCGAGTAGATCCTTATACAAATATAATCATCTATCATTGTTACATCATCTCAATCCCTCCATCAATAATGAAACTAAATTCATGGTAAGGATTTGTTTCACCAAGGACTAGTAGAGCAGTGGTCAAATACCTGGTATTGGTCAAACCATCTGCTAAAGAAATACTAATGATGAATTGCATGAATAATGTGGTAAATAACCATGAAACAAAATAGTGGAATGAACTTATTTCATTATTTGTGTTGTAATAAATTAATTTCTATTAATGTGACTAATAATGATCCATAATAAATGATAATAATAATTCCTTATAATACCTACAATTTAAACACACACATGTCGCATGATCGACACTTGAATCAAACTATTGCATTATTTGATTCATGTACATTGTGGGATAATAAATTAGGGAAGTAAAACATGGACAACAACATCCTACCTTGGTATTGTATTATTTAATAATGAAGAATGAAATTGTGATATCAATAGTGGGATCCATTATCACCTTTGGTGAAATGATCCTTAGGAAATCAATCATGATCCTTGATTAATTGTAAATCACAAAAAATATCATCCATTACATCCTTCACATTCCCTAGGTTAAGGGGAAAGGCTATAAATTAGATATAATGGTATATTTATAGAGGATAAACTACCTTAGTTTTTTAATTAAGAAGTTAAATTAATATATTTAATAATTTCACCCACAGTTGTGCTCAATCGAAATAACCTGATATTGACAAAGATTTTGTCCCTCATAGAGTAAAAATCTCATTCTGATCTCAATGGTTGTTTGGATTTCCCATTCGAGTCACTGTTGAGGAGTTATTACACTATTTTTAAAAAACAATGCATGTTTGGTGTAATATATTTAATATTATTACTATATTAGTATCGAGGCTCTTCAGGCCATTAATATAATGTCTTCTATGAGCCTAGATCCAAATACACTTTTTGATATATTATTAGTATTTACATGGAAAAAATAGATACATTACATTTTCCCCTGCTCAAGGATTTTTTTTCTTAAAATAAAAAACGCTATTAATGAAGACCGAGATACTTATATTTCATTTGGGTTTCTATATCCTAGGTTATTTCCTTCAAATTCTCATCTTGTCAATGAACACATGCTAAGATAATTTATCAAACATTATGGATCTTCCCTTTTGTATACTTGATCTATGCTAGGAATTCATCAACGGTAGCTCAATCCTCGATGTCTAGCTCACCCAAGTCAATAACATGTGATGGATCACACACATACCTTATCTTCTATGACACATGGGAGAAATTTTGTACCAGATCTTACTGTAGTATTGTGTCCAAGCTATACATGACCTGACTGACCATATATAGTGTGTAATTAGAACCAACGAAGCTTGAAGACAGTGCACCACCTTGGACAAATCTCTGGAATCCACATTGAAGTGAGACGATCAGGAACACATTATCTCCCTCCTCAAAATTAAAAGGAATCCACCATTGGTCCTTATAAGACTCTTGACGTATTTTTATAATCATTAAATTATCCTAGATGATCTTCACCTTATTTTTTTAATTGTCTCACCAAATTTGGGCCCATGAGAGATGACTCACCTGGATCAATCAACATAGTGGTGACCTAACGGGGCACCTGAAAATCCTAGAATGGTGTCATAATTACGGTGTAATAGTACAATTTGTTGCACAAAATTTCTTCTATGGGTAGGTTCTCCTCCCAAGTATGTATAAATTCTAACACATAATTTAGAAGCATGTCCACCCGTAGCTAAATGATCCCCTCAGTCTAGACATCAGTCTAAAAGTGAAATGCCATGCGAAAAAGCAATTGATTCTCAAAGGACTCTGTCAGTCCTCTGCATAATTATGATGTAACATGAGCATCATGGTCTGAAATTATCATCAAGAGAGCTCAATTTATACAAAATACCTTCTACACATAAATTCATATCAATCACTCTACTAAACTATAATTTCATATATCTAAGAATTGGGATGACTTGGTGAGACCATCAATGATCACCCAAATGGAAACATTTCCTCCGGATGTCCATGGTGTCCCCAACATGATTTACATAGTTATATAATCACACATATGAATTGGAATATCATTGTGTTGAGTTATAATCATTGAAACATTATGTTAATCCTTCACCTACTAACAAGTGAGGCATTGGAAAACAAACATTCATATACACTTATTCATCCGTATACACCAGAATATATATCAAAGGTCCTAGTTCATCATCTCCACAAATGGATTCACCATAGAGGGGTTTTATGAAACAACCTAATAACATCCTGACTCAATGTCTCCTATTCCAAAATCCGTCTTAATTAATGTTAGAAAAAATCCATGCCTTATGAAAAATGCACAAATATAATATCATATTGATATTTTAGTATGCGTAGTCGAAAAATCATTATCTACAAGATAATCATAATAAACACAATAAATAAATAGTTGATTAAAAACCATTGATAGCTTGTAATGAGAACTATACTCATCCACTAGTAACAACTACATTGACCAAAACTATTCCAACATGTAGGAAAACAACTATGAACAAGATCTCCTCTAAAGATCAATTTATACAATGTTCCCATTTACACTAATATAACCTATAAAATAGTTATAATCATAGTGTAACACAATCCATATCCTCTATATCAGGTTAATATACTTCTATAAGAAGAAAAATTAATACTCATGTGTTTATTATTGTTGATAAATCACTCACCCAAAAGTTATTATTACCATATCTTCAATTTGAATACTACTGATAGAAACTCTTAATCATGGGTTGTGTAGTTCTTTTCATGTGGTCTCAACTATCATCACCCAAAGGCAATCACTACATACCTATAAATAATAACACAACCATGTATAATCCTTGAGGTATCACAGAACAATATATACTCAACACCATCCTCTAGAACATCCATTATGGGAGTGCTCATCAACCTCTTCCTCAACTGCTAAAAGCCAACATAAACCTATCCTCCCACACAATATGTTTCCCATTATGGGTCCACGAATTCAAATATGTCACTGTCATTGAGAAATAAGACACTAATCTACAATATTTTCCTACTAACCCAAGGAAAATATAATCTTCTGTCACACTTTTGGGTGGCTCTCAAGCTTACAGTACCTCAAACTTCACTGGATGCATTGGTACTCCTGTAGATAAGGTAACATTTCCTAGAATATGGACCTCATAAATCTATAACACAAACTCCATGAAATTTTTCTAAAGTTAGATATCCTTGTGTATATCCAAGACTATCCCCATGTTTCTCAAGTTCTCCTCCTTTGATGTCATGTACACTATGATTTCATATATTAAGACCACCAAATACCATTCTAAAAGAAGATGAATGATCATGTTACTGAGTCCCATGACCAATGTTAGGAAATTTGTTACACTATAAGGAATCACCCATTAATCATAATAATCATAGTGAAATTAACATTTCATTTTTGGTATATCCAAATATCATACTCACAGTTGGTGATAACCCAATCAATGTTTTACCTTCAAGAACCATCAATTCCATCTAAAATGATTGAATAGGTTATTGATCTTTAGTAGTGGATACATATTATACAAGGTCACCTGATTCATACAATGTTAATCCACACAAAACATTATTCTCTCATCCACCTTCTTAGTAAACAACATGGGAGATTCCCATGGTGAAACACTAGGTCTGATAAATACCATCTGCTATATATCCTCAAACTTCACCATCAACTCATGAATCCCTACGGGTTCCATCCAATATTATAGCATAGATATTATGGTATTATATGGGTGTAATTCAATCTATATTTCAATTTCTATTTGGGGAGGTAATCCTTACACATCCTCATGAATTATTTCATAATACTCCTCTACCACTTACTAAAGATAATATCATGTAGAATCTACCAATCTATGGGTAATACTGGGAACATTTTCATGACCTGAACCAATATAGAGATTGAACCACAAATACCCCAAGACATCATTCATTGCCCATGGGTGGAGAGAAGCTCATAAGGAATAAATAACATGGACATGCCATTACTTAAGTACTTGTACACACACACACCAACATCTTAATGCATAAGTGCAAAGAATGTAAATGTAAATGAATCAAAAATGAGAATAGAACAATGATGAATTTAAAATATCTATAAAGTACATGTGTATGTTAATGTAAACTGGAAAAAATGGGGTAAAATATATGAAAAAACAAAATATGTCCTAAACAAAAAAAATGGAAATTAAAATCATAAGAGTGAAGATCTCTTGAATAACATGGTATGACCACCATACACAGTCAATGTACTAGGCTTCCCTAAACTCTTCTAAATTAACTATCTACCTATCTACTATATAAATAAAACATGATACATGTGGGAAGAGACCATGCATGGATTAGAATAAACATTCCTAGTAGGACACCCCGAAAGCTTCTGGGGGAGTAGTAAGGGACACAATAGAAGAGAAAGATAGTATAAAACACAAAACTAAAATGAAAGAGTACAAATCATCGCAAAAAAGATTGTGAAGGTAACAATTTCAAAACAAATGGGGGAAAACAGATTGATTATATGAATTACTCATTTAGTCTTCTCTTCCTATATCGGGAGAGTAAAGTCATCGAACTACAAGAAGATAAACACATAAATAACATTGAATATCCTGCACGGATTCACCTCTCATGGAAGGAGTGTGTCCAAATCCAAGGTTTGGATACATAAAAATAATTAAGATATATTCTATATCAAATAATCCAAAACAAGAGATTATAGTGATCTAAATATCAATGATGATCCCAAGAAAAAGAGTAAGCTCATTCAAGCACAATGTACATGGTATGGTGAGTAGATGAACTACACATAGAGTCTTTTCCACATATATTAGGAGAGTAGAATCATCCAAAAACGAGAAAATAAACATTTAATTAAATTTCCATACTATATACCTCTTCCCCTATCATTGAAATAGAGTACCAATTGTTACAAAATTCTATCAATGATTCCCCGCATCCCAATCATAATTCAAGAAGTAGTGATAGAATTCGAACCATGTCTCACCACTATGCCACACAGATGAGAGGTCACAAACACAAAGTCAAGGACCCATACCATGGTACAATAAATGTGTTCCACTTTGAAGGAGTATAGGACCCACTACCTAGCCCAAATGTACGGTACCACTCATTAGGCATCAAGGACCCCCTTCCCAACCCAGCTGAAGGGTACCACTCAAAAGATGTCGAGCTGTGACATACATGTTTTCTATTTCGAGGTATTATTATATTTATTTATATCATACATTTATACATGAGGTTCCCCAACATGTTTTGGTGAAAATTGATATTTTTTGTTTGAAATCATGGGGTGAACAATTGGCATATGTTTTTTCAAATCATGCGCCCTTACCTAGGAAACTGTGTTCCTAAGAGAAATTTATTAATAGTGGCCCACTAAACAACTAGACCACTCTTTGTAAACTATATAGGATAACCATATGCCATGTTCCTCTTGGGAATTTTAGTGTGAATGGTTCATACACAATTTGGTAAACCATGTCGGAAAACCATATGACATATTCATGTTATTAAAAATTTCAAAAATTATTTTTTCCCTCATATATTTTAATGCCAAATAATCCATTTTCTTCACTATTCATGATTCTCTACCATATGGTATTCCCCACATCCCTCTTGATCCATTGGATCTCCATTTTTGTGGTTTTTGTGTGTGGATTTTGTCAAGAATCACAAATAAAGTCCCTTATTTCATGAATTATTCCTAATTTCTATGGTTTTTCCACTTCTATAACGGGGTTTCATATTTCCAGTAGATTGGGTGATCTATTTATCATTATTTATTTCTCTATAGTGTTCTATATGTACTTTTATAGTTTAATGATTCCATTATATCATTCCTTGGTGGTTTTTTGTGGTTTAACATATATTTTTTGGAGTTTCTACTCTTGAGGTATGTGGTTCCATGATTAATCATTGTTTGGTGATTTTTATATGCTTTCATTAATTTTTGGTTAAGTTATAGGAATTGTGTATGAGTTTAAAAATGTGTTTTTAGATGTATTAAAATGTGTATGGATTGAAGGTGATTATTCTAAGGGAAATTGGTTGATTTCAATTTGGTTCCTTTTTTTCTTCTTCTTGATGATATTTTATAAATTTTTAAAGTGGTTTAATAAATGGTTCAAATGATGAAAAATGTGTTTGGAAATGAAAGTGGATTGTTTTTTGGATAAAAAAGTGGGTTTTGGGATCTGAAAGTGGTGGATTATCATGAGTTTTATATTGATTTTATTATACATATGTGAAAGTGATTTTATATATTATAACGGGAATTGAAATTTATCATATGGTTAATCACATGTGACTATATGGGAGGACTATGACTACTATGCTAGTTGGATTTCTAGGGATGAGGCCCGATTTGTTCTAGAGGGTTTAATGATAAAACACAGACTAATTAGAGACTACTGAAATCTTGGATAGATTCATATATGGTGGCTCGTGCATGAGGAAGATGATCAGTGTGGTTGAAAAACCACATTTCAACAACATATAATGTACCTAGTGTTCATATATATCTTGTAACTATAGTAATTTCCCATGAAGTTTTGCTCTCTTGGGATATTTTACATATTGTTGGCATGTGGTGAACTTTTTTGGTTATTTCAAACGAACATCATGTTTTCCTTTATAATGTTTTCTATAAACATTCCACTCACATTCCTTATTATAAAAAATCATGTTAATTTGTCTTATAATGTTTATTTATTAAATCTCTTTGTTGATTGGAATCCTACTCTGTCTATTATCACACCCTACATATATATTTTTGTGTGTGTAGAACATGATACAATTTACTTAGGTAAAATAATTATATATGGATATTGCGGTTCAAGATTCAATTGGTAATCCTTATAGAGGTTTTGTTGGTAATAGTGGAAAGAGGACAATTTACCTCTTGTAAAATGGTGGTTTTTTGATAATTTTTCCCCATTTTGTATTGGATTTTTGGGTTTTTTATGTTATAAGTCCTTGGATCTGAAAATTATTATTCTTTATTTTCCAATTATTATTTTTTGTTGTGTTATTTATTTATACTAGTTATTTATGCATATCAAAAAGAGGTAAATAATTCCCAAGACATATTATAAAACCTAGGAACTAGTTTCTAGCTTATGTTGATCAAGAACACCCTTTTGGTCATGCCATAGACCAGGTTGGGTGTTGGTTTGAATGAAACTCTTGCATGGATTGTGAAAAAATGGTATTAATGAAAGTTATGCTCTTTTTGGTTCAATTTTTTTGAAAAAGAGTTGAGATAAACAATATCTTGTATTTAAGGATTTTAAGTCTCTAGTTTTCAGTATGGTGCATAGGTAGAACAACTCGTGATAGGAAATGAGTCTCTAGGGGATGTTGGGATTTTATTTGACTTCACCTCCAAGTGAGACATAGAGTCATCCAATTGTATATGGAAAATTGGTGGGGGTGGATTGGTTTGATTGCCATTTTTTATTATTTTGTTTGATTTTCTTATGATTACATTCATTAATGTGGTTGGGATTTGTTGTTGTTTCTAAAATTTTTTAGAACATATGCGTTGAGGGTATTCCTTGTGGGTTTTGGATATTTTACCAAAACATGTCTTTAGAGTCTTCCTTTGAAACCGCAGGAGGAGTAAAAAGATATTTCTCCCACACCAATTGATAAAAGAGATGTGGAATATGTGTTCTAGGTTTTCTAAGAATTGGGATGGGGATGGGGTTCTAGTCCTGCTCCTATTATGTAAGATTAATCGAGTATTGGGAAGTAAAAAGATCAGGAGTACCTCAAGAACATGTATAAGGCCCCAGCCTTAAACATTACTTAATCTTGGGTTATTTCAATAATTCACATTGAGGATATTTTCAGTTTTATAGTTTTATATAATTAGATCATAAATCATGTATTACATTCCAGATTTAAACAAGGTGGTTACATCAAAGATAGTATTCATTTTTTTCCACAAAAGGAAACGCATTTAAAATAAAACACAATTTTTTTCTCGACACTTCCTCAACACTATCACCACATCATGTACTTTTCCCTTGACCTAGGAAAAACATTTCAAAAACATGGTATAATCATAAAATTCTCTGTAAAGGATATAAAAATATTGAAAAAAACATTAGTCCATGTTTCCATAAGAATCAATGAAATCATACTTTACTCATAAAACATAAGCACTTTAACATAACTCATAAAATCATAATATTTATGAATAACTCATAGAAATCATAAGACATAAAGGTAATGTGAGGCATTCATAACATTTTAACATAGGGAGTAACCCTCATGGTTACATTTGGAATACCCATCACAATATATTCCCTAAATCACTTCTGAGAAACCTTAGAGTTTAAGTCCTTCGCATTACCCAATGAATTGAAGATCTATATCAGGCTCACCCTCCCTTAGTTTATCATAAAACCACCCGACATCAAAAACAATGCCCAATAACCATAACATAATTGTATCACATAAAACATGCATAAAAGAAACATAACATTTCCAAATTCCAATCACAAGATATCAATACAACACATTGATATAATCAAAATATTATCAAAACCATTTTGAATAACAAAATAAAATAAATTTTTATCATGGTATTAATTTTTCATTTTAAAAAATTTATGGCTTGTAGAGGAATCCAAAACTCAAATAATGGTCATTGCAGCGAAGAAGTTGTTGTCTCAACATACGTAAGACAAAAACATTACTTTTTTCATTTAGTAAAACGATTCATGTAAAAAGATCCCTTTTGAATGAAATTAAAAGTCATAATGGATTATTATACAACTAATAAATGTAGGACGTATATAAATTGAAGTATGTCTCAATGAATGGAGATTGAGACGAAGTCCCTTACCTCAAGTCAGACTTGTCTTGTTCATTTCTTTATATTAATGAATATTAAACTTTAGTCAATTTATAATTTCTTAAGGACTTCATTTAAAGATCATTATTCAATTCATATCACATATTATCTTGTTATAGTAATTATTTAATTATGTGAGTATATATCATATGTTTTGTCGATGTTCGGTATATGAGTAAAAAATAAACGTTTTTGAAGAGAATTGTACATGTAGTTATAAGTAAACCATCTCCAGAATGGTTTTAATGATTTAAATATCATATATAACAAGTATATATTCATTTTATACGATAACATAACATTTAGAGAAAAAAAATAAATGCACCATTCATGGAGACGGTAGGTCGTCCAGACGCAAGAACGCTACTTTCTTTTATTTGTCATATTAAAGGAATTAAAACTAAATGAGACATATATATTATAATTCCATTATAATATATGTGTTATATAGGTATTATAAGTTCTGTAATTATATTCTTTATAAATATCAGGTTTTGCATGAACGAGTCACATCATTTGAGGGGGCGGTAGTCCACACTTCCTCATATGAAATTATCACATTTTCACAACATGAAAAACAGAAAGGTATGTTTTAAATATAAAATAAAGAAGAATAGAGATGACATAAATATAATATATATCATATATAAATATAGTTATATCATAATGGACACCATGAAAGTTGTCAAATGAATATTGACCAATTATCATTTTGTGAGGCAATAATTTGTCATCCACGAAAACTGTATATTCATTATCCATTAGACGGAGGTGTGTGTAAGTGTAGGTAGAATAAATATCATAAAAACATCCTAGTATATTTAGGATACTGGTGTTATTGTGGAATCAAATAATAAGACGATAGTGGTGAGTGAAGAATGAAAATAAAAGGAAGAAACTCGAGAGGAGACATTACCTCTAAATCGGGTAACTCTTTTTGATTTGAGAGAAAGGCTTCCTTGGGAAGACTTATGCCCAAAGTGAGGCTTCTAAGAGTAACATAGGGATGTGGAGAGATATTATGAGCAGATTTTGGATGATCCAAGGGCTTGATAGCTGAGGCTAAGTAGGTTGAGGTGGGGGCCTTTTATAAGAGGGAGGAGGGTCACTTTTGGAAGGTCTTGAAATGTTACTTTATTATAAAATTATTTTCGTATTTTAAAGGTCCAAAAAAGATATATTTTGAGGATACAGTGATAATGGTTTTAAATACACCCATCCAATAGGTTTTTGAAAATTTTATGTCTTATATTTTACCTTATCTTTTCATTTTATTTAAATCGTTCTTTAATTAGGTAATCACTGCATCATCATGGTGTCATAAATAAATTTATTTACTTAACGTCTAAAAATTATAAAAAAATACCATGATATTGGTAATATTTTAAGATTTAAAATGACTATTTATAGATTAAGAGATCATTTTTGTAAATAAAATTAAATTTTTTTACTTAGGATATACAAGCCATTTGTATTATTTCTCTTCTTTTTTAAAAATAATGTCATAAATGTCAATATCACACCCATGTGACTCCATGGGCGCTCAAGTTCAGTAAAAATCGTTCCATGGTCATAAATAACTCAAAAAAGAGTATTTGTACACATGTTAGGGTCATTTTATATTATTATGATATTATTTAATTACCCTTAACTACCTGATTACTAATTAATCACGATAATTAAAGGTAATTATCATCGTTACTATTCATAATGTCCAATAAAATATCTTAATTACATAATTTGGACCTTATGATTCCAAATATAAAATCCATTTTACCAAATTCTAAGCACAAAAATTGCAGTAATTAATTTAAAAATAATTTAAATTGTCAAAACAAATAGCATATTTTTAAAAATCCATATATATCAAAAGATTGACAATTCTTTATGTCCATTTTTAAACTGAAATTAATCATAATGACCACCATTGGATTAAATGTAATTTTGTTTTCTAGTTACACTATAAAACCAATTAAAAAGATAATCTAACCATATAATTAAATTGGATGAAAAGGCAATTTTGAAGTAAAATGCGGTATTTTTCACTATTCATTAAAAATTAAAAATTGACAGAAAAATACAAAAACATAATCCAAAGTAAATTTATATGTCCCAATTATAATGAATTATTTTATTTTGACAAATAGAGCTTATAAAATTGTCAAAAGTAATATTTAAAAATTGTTTTCCATCAAAAGGCGGTAAAATAGTCTTTTAAAAATATTAGAGTATTTTACACTTATGATTGGATTTATTCTTATTTTAAGACTCTAAAACAGTAACTAATTCATAAATAGATATAGATATGAAAATATATTATTCTTTACTTACAAGGGATGTTGCATCCTTCCCCCTGTAAGAAATTACGACCTCGTAATTGATTTACTTATTGAATCAGTGAGGGTATTTATCCCTCACTGCATTTTCAGATTCCCATGTTGCCTCTTAAACTATATGGGTTTTCCACACAACCTTACTTAATGAATCACCTTATTCCGCAACACTTGCTCCATGTGGTCAAGAATCTGGACCGGTTATTCCTCGTAAGATAAATTCTCTTCCAGCTAAACTACCTCTGGACTCAAAATATGAGATGGATCTGGCATGAAGTTTCATAACATTGAAACATGAAAAACATTATGTACCTGAGATAAACTCAAAGGTAAATCCACTCAGAATGCAACTGATCTAACTCCCTCCAGAATTTCATATGGTCCAATGAACCTTGGACTCAGATTTTCTTTCTTACCAAATCGTATCACACTTTTCCATGATGAAAATTTGAGGAAGACATGATCACCTACATCAAAAGAGAGATCCTTCTTCCTATTTTCCGCATAACTTTTCTTCCTGCTCCGAGCTGTTCCAATGTGTTTTTGTAACAGGTGAACTTTTTTTGTCATCTCTTCTACCAATTCATGTCCCATCAACTTCCCTTCACCTACTTCATCCCAAAAAGCTGGAGTTCGACATTGATTACCATATAATGCCTCAAATGGTGCCATCTGTATACTGGAATGAAAACTGTTATTATAAGAAAACTCATCCAATAAAGGAAGTTGGTCCCAACATCACTGATAATCCATCGAACCAGGACATAGCATATCCTCCAATGTCTGAATTGTTCATTATGGCTGCCCATCTGATTGAGGATGAAAAGCTGTAATTAAATTTTATTTAGTACCCAACGTCATCGGAAGGCCTTTCCAAAAGATAGAAGTGAAACTGGGATCATGATTAGATACAATGGAGAGTGGAACTCCATGTAACCTGGCCATCTATTTAAGATGAAATCGAGAAAGTTGATCTCGGGAAAATGTATCACATATTGTAAGGAAATGAGAAGATTTAGTCAAGCGATCAACAATGACCCAAATTTCATTATTGCCTCAATGTGTCTTCGGTAATCCCACAATGAAGTCCATGGATATATTCTCTCATTTCTACTCTGGAACTGGTAAAGGTTGATGCATCCATTTAGGTAACTTCCGCCCTGCTCTAACCTATTGAGAAATCAAACACTTCATAGTAAAATCAACAATATCTCTTTTAATTCAATCCCACCAGTAATACTCCCGAAGATATCTATATATCATAGTACTTCCTGGATGAACTGAAAATGGAGAACTATGAGCTTCACATAGCAATTATCACTTCAACTGTGAATTACAAGGCACACACAATCTCTTCCCAAATCTCAAAACACAATCATTATCAATGTTGAATTCAGGTAACACACCCATCTGAACCAGCTATACCTTTTTTTGCAACTCGCTGTCTTGCTTCTGTGCTTTCTTAATTCTATCTGATTGAGATGATTTCACGGCTAATTGAAACAAAGAAGAATAATTTCCAACAGCATCAACTTCCAAGCCAAAATTCACCAAATTCTTAACCAAAGGATCACATTCCAATTGTAACATGGTTAATGAAGCATTACTTTTTCACCTCAAAGCATCTACCACTTTATTTTTTTCCTGGGTTGTAGCGAATTGTGCAATCATGATCCTTGATTAATTCTAGCCTTCTCCTATGTCTCATGTTGAATTAGTTAATAGTTAATATATACATTAAACATTTTTGATCAGTATATATTTCACATTTTACACCATACAAATGATTCCTCCAAAATTTTAAATCGAAATCAACAGTTGCTAATTCCAAATCATGTGCAGGGTAATTTATCTAATGAGTTTTCAACTAACGTGATGCATAATAAATTACCTAATCATTCCACTTTTGGATGAAACCAAGTCCTTTCAATGAAGAATCAATGTAGATAAAAAACTCATCATTCCGTAAGGTAGTCCCTGTACTAGAGCATTCACCAATATTCATTTCAATTCTTGAAAACAATAATCATATTCTTTTTCCCAGATAAACGTAACACCATTCTGAGTTAGCTTAGTCAATGTGCTAGAAAACTGTGAAATTCTTTTAACAAACCTTCAGTAATATCCTGTCAAACCAAGAAAACTACAAATCATGGTTACATTTCTGGGTCTTGTCCATTCTTCAACAACCATTAATTTTGTAGGATCAACAGTTATTCCAACATTAGAAACATTGTGACCATGGAAAGAAATTTTTTGCAACCAAAATGACACTTTGTGAATTTCCCATAAAATTTATTTTCTTTTATGGTTTGAAAATTAAACCTGAAATGACTTTCATTCTCTTCTTTACATTTAGAAACCACCAACTTATCATCAATGGAAACAACCACAAACTTAACCAAAAATTCATGAAAAATTCTATTCACAAGGTCCCTGAATACAACAGGTGCATTGCTTAACCCAAAATGCATAACTAAAAATTAATAATGGCCATATCTTGTACGAAACGCAGTCTTCATAATATCCGTTTCCTTTACCTTCAATTGATGGTACCCCTATCTCAGGTCAATCTTTGAAAAATACTGTGCTCCCACGAGCTGATCAAACAAATCATAGATATGAGGAAATGGATATTTTTTCTTAACAGTGATGTTATTCAAGTCTCTATAATCAATGCAATGTCTCATTGAGTCATATTTTTTTAAAAAAAATAAGATAGGAGCACCCTATGGTGATGTAATAGGTCGAATGAAACCTTTCTCTAAAAAATATTTCAATTTCTCCTTTAACTATAAATGTTAAATTTGTGCCATTCGATAAGGGGTTTTTGAAATTGGATTAGCCTCAGGAACTAAGTAAATAGAAAATTCAACTTCCCGATATGGTATTATTCTAGGCAATTCATCTAGAAAGACATCAGGATACTAATTTACCACTAACACATTAATAATCTGAACAGTTCCTTTTTTTTCAACAATATGTGCAAGGTAACATTAATTTCCGTCTTTTACAAGTTTCTCAGCCTCTTGATAAGTTATCAATAGTAAGGGATCATTATTGTACACAATCTGAACTTCTTTCTAAAAAGAAACATCCTTAGCTCTACAATCAATATTAGCATGGTAAACAGATATCCAATCCATACATAGGATAACATCAAACTCTATTAGAGGTAAAAAAATAAGGTTTTCAAGTAGATTATTTCCAGGAATAGGTATAGGAAGATTCTTATAAATTTTTTTTGCCTCAACATTTCCCCTAGGTGTTTTAACCACAATTTCAGGAGTCATTTATTGATATAGAATTCCCAATTTACTAGAAATGAAAAAATGTGTAGACCCCGAATCAAACAAAACATTTTCATAATCTGAAAAAACAATAAAATTACCTGATACCACTTCATTTGATGGCCCAACATCAACTGAAGTAGTTTCAAAGGATTTCACCACACCTTTCTGCTTGTAGTCTGACTACTTCCCATCATTCAAGATCTTTTTCGAACTCTCATTTTCATAATGACCCATCTCATTGCACTTGATACATTTCACTAACTATAAATCAAATTTGGTCTTACCATTACCCTGATCATTTCCAGTGCAATCATGAGCCTTATGTACCATCTTACCACATCAGAAGCACTTTCTATAATTAAAAATACATTCCCCAAAATTCTATTTAGCACATTTATCACAAAATTCAATCTTATTATTCTTACCATCAACCCTTTTTGAAGGATTCTTCCCTTTCTCCTTCCACCTCGGTCTCTTTTTTTTGTTGGCTGTCATAGAACACTTGACCTTTGAAAAACTCCATTTTGACCTTCTAAGGACATCTAACTTGCTTTTAATAACTTTTGATCTCATGAGAAGCTAATTCCCTTTGATATTTTGGCATTAATATTGGGTGAATACGATTGAGTTTACAATCAAGGTCTCTGAAAAAAATTGGAACATACCTTTCCAATCGAGTAAAATTTTCTTCATAAGCTGCCACTAAGTCATCCTCTTCCCTCACCTCAAAAAATTGTTTTTCCATCCTATGTTGAGTATCCTTAGGAAAATATTTCTCAAGAAACATACCTTTAAATTCATCCCAGTCAAGAGAATCAATATCACCAGCATCCCATATATTTTTAAATATCGACCAACACAAATCTGTTTCACCCTCCAAATGGTAAACATCAAGACTAACCTATTGATTTTCTGAACACCCCATGACATTAAAAATATTCTCTAGTGCATTCATCCACCCTTTAGATAGCACAGGGTCAGATGATCCTTTGAATGATGGGGGATGTTGCCTCATTAAATGTTCCACAATTGACATGTTCCTCTACAGTTGATATGGCTGATCTCCTGCATGGATACAACCACCATTTAGCGCTTGAGTCAACTGTGCCATTACTACAACAAACTTTTCAGTTCCAATTCCAACCATATTAGGATGCTGATTTGAAAGGTGATTTCATTCCTTATGCCTTCCAAACACTACTTCCCTATTTCCTCTGTGAAACCCCATTATGAACATACATGTCTTAGATGAAGCAACATGGTAATATTCAAATGCTATATCATTTCAATTGGACCATAATCTAAATATATATATTTTTGGATAATCATTTAATATAATTCTAACTCCTAATGTTATCTAAACTCACCTCTGATACCAACTATAAGGCCCTATACTTAAACATTATTTAATATTGGGTTATATCATGAATTCACATTGATGATGTTTTCAAGTTAGAGTTTTAGAGAATTAGATCATAAATCATGCATTACATTCCACATTTAAACAATGTGGTTACATTAAATACATTATTAATTTTTTCCACCAAATGAAACATATTTAAAATAAAACAGGGTTTCTTTTTTGACACTTCTTCGACACTATCATCACATCATGTATTTTTATGTTGACTTGTGAAAAACATTTCAAAAACAAGGGATGAGCATAAAAATCTCAGTAAGGGATATACAAATACGGAAAGGAAACAACAGTCCATGTATACATAAGAATCAATGAAATCATACATTACACAAAAAACATTAGCACTTTGACATACCTCATGAAATCATAATATTTATGAATAACTCCAAGAAATCATAAGACCTAAAGGTAATTATAGACATTCATAACATTCTTACATAGGGAGTAACCCTCATGGTTAAGTTTGGAATACCCATCACAGTATATTCCCTAAATCTCTTCAGAGAAACCTTAGAATTTAACTCCTTCATGTTACCCAATGAATTGAAGAGATATCTCGGGCTCACCCACCCTTAGTTTATCATGGAACCACCTGACTTCACAAATAATTCCCAAGAAACATAAAATAATCATATCACATAAAACATGCCTAAAGAAAACATAACATTTCCACATTTCAATCACAAGATATCAATACAACACATTGATATAATCAAAACATTATCAAAACCATTTTCAATACCAAAATAAATAAAAATTAAAACATGGTATTCATTTTTCTTTAAAAAAAGTTTTGTCTTATAGAGGAAGTCGAAACTCAAATAATGGTCACAATGGCGGAGAAGTCGTTGTTGCTGCATACGTAAGATAGAAACATTCAATTTTTAATTAAGTAAAATTCTTTGTGTAAAAATATTACTTTTGAATTAAATTAAAAGTCAAAAGTTTTTATTATACAACTAATAAAAGAAGTTCATATATAAATTTAAGTATGCCTCAATGAAATGAGATTGAGATGAAGTCCCTTACCTCATGTCCGACTTATCGTGTTCGTTTATTTATATTAGTGAATATTAAACTTTAGTCAATTTATAATTTCTTATGGACTTACTTTAATGTTTATTATTCAATTCCTATCACATATTATCATGTAATAATAATTAGTTAATTATGTGAGATCATATCATACGTTTTGTCGATGTTCGGTACATGAGTCAAAAAGAAACTTGTTTGAAGAGAATTATCCATGTAGTTATAAGTAAATCATCTACAAAATGGTGTTAATAATTTAAATATCATATATATACAGTATATATTTATTTTATACTATTCCATAACATTTGGAGATAAAAAAGAAATGCACCGTTCATGGACATAGTAGACCGTTCGTACGCATAAGCACTACTTTCACTTCTTTGTCATATTAAAGGAATTACAACTAAATGAGACATATATATCTATATTATAATTACAGTATAATATATATGTTATATAGGTAAAATAAGTTTGTTAAGTACATTATTTATAAATTCCATGTTTGGCATGAATGAGTCACATCACTTGAGTGGCGGTTGTCCACACTTCCTCATATGAAATTATCACATTTTCACAACATGTAACGCATAATGGTATCTTCTAAATATACAATACAAAAGAATAGAGATGAAATAAATATAATATATATCATATATAAATATAGTTCCATCATAATGGCCACGATAAAAGGTGTCAAAAGAATATTGAACAATCATCGTTTCGTGAGGCAGTAATTCGCCATCCACGGAAACAGTATGTTCTTTATCCATAGGACAGAGGTGTGTGTAAGTGTAGGTAGAATCCTTATCATAACAAAATCTTAGTATATTGAGGATACTGTTGTTATTATGGGATCAAATAATATGAATATAGTGGTGAGTGAAGAAGGAAAATAAAAGGATGAAACTTGATAGATGACATTACCTCTAAATCAGGTAACTCTTTTTGATTTGAGCCAAAGGATTCCTTGGAAATACTTATGCCCAAAGTGAGGATTCTCAAAGTAAGAGAAGGATTTAGAGAGATAGTATGAGTAGAGTTTGGAAGATCCAAGGGATTTAGAGATGCGGCTAAAGTGGTAGAGGTGGGGGCCTTTTATAAGAGGGAGGAGGGTCACTTTTGGAATGTCTTGAAATGTTACATTATTATAAAATTAATTTTAGATTTTAAAGGTCCCAAAATGATATATTTTGAGGATACGGTGATAAGGGTTCAATATCCACCCATCCAATAGGTTTTATAAATGTTTAAGTCCTATATTTTACCTTACCATTTCATTTTATTTAAATATCTCATTAATGAGGTAATCACTGCATCATCATGGTGTCATAAATAAATTTATTTATTTAATGTATAAAAATTTTAAAAAATACCATGATGTAGTAATTATTATTATCATTCTTATGACTATTTATAGTCTAATATATCATTTATTTAAAACAAAATTTATATTTTTTTACTTAGGATATACAAACCTTTGTTATATTTCTTTTCTTTTTTAAAAATATTGTCATAAATATCACTATCTCAACCATGTCACGCCATGGGCCCACATGTTCGGTAAAAATCTTCCCATGGTCGGCCATGACTCAAATAAAAAGTATTTGGACGTATTTTGGGGTAATTGTATATTATTATGATATTATTATATTACCTTTAACTACCCGATTACTAATTAATCACGATAATTAACGATAATTACCATCGTTACTATTCATAATGTCCAAAAATAGTGTCTTAATTACATAATTTGGACCTTATGATTCCAAATATAGAATCCATTTTACCAAATTCCAAACACAGAAATTTCAGTAATTAATTTAAAAAAAAAATTGTTGTCAATTCAAATAGCTTGTTTTTAAGAAGCAATATCTACCAAGAGATTGACAATTCTTTATGTCCAATTTTAAAGTGAAATTAATTATAATGACCACCATTGGATTAAATGGTACAAATATATTCAAATTAAACTTTAAAACCAATTAAAAAGATAATTTAAACATATAATTAAATTTGATGAAAAAGTTATTTTGAAGTAAAATGTAGTATTTTTCATTATTCATTAAAAAATGAACATTGTCAAAAATATACCAAACATTTATCCAAATTAAATTTCAATGTCTCAATTCTAAAGAATAAGTTTCTTTGTAAAAAAATAAAGATTATAATATTGTCTTAAATTATATTTAAAAATGGGTTTAAATCAAAAAGCTGTAAAATAATCATTTAAAAATATTAGAGTATTCTATGCTTCAGATTGGATTTATTCTCTTTTTAAACCTCTAAAATACTATATAATTTATAAATAGACATAGATATGTAAATACATTATTTCTTACTTACATGGGATGTTACAAAATTCTGCCTTCATTCCTGGAAAATGTGGAAACTCATGAAGTAGATGAATGGATTGAGAAATTTATAGGATGTTTGAATTTCATGACACTCCTCAGGCTGTTTTTTTGAAATAAACTTTGTTAATGTTGGAAATAATCAATCAGTGGTGGTGGGACATAGTGGTTCAAATGGAAAAAAATGATCATATTACTTGGAATGATTTTAAGATCATTTTCAATGATAAGTATTGCGAAAATATCTTTGTCTATGACAAGTACTAAGAGTTTATGTACTTTGCCCTAGGAAAGTGAATGGTGCTTGAGTATTCCAATCACATTATGGAGCCAGTGCGGTATTGAAACTAGATCATCTCCAATAAGAAGACTAAATATCATTGATTCGAGATGGGGCTATAAATATAGGTTTATTCTCATGTATTTTTGTTTAATATAAGGACCTATAATGAGGTGGTTGATCATGATTTTATGGATGAGATCAATAAAAAATGACTATATATATTCCCAGGAGAAGTGTTTACAGTGGAAAGTGGTAGTTTGTAAGAGAATAAGATGACATGGGACAAGAATAGAAATAATGGTTTTGGTATCTCAATAAATCCTACCCAAATAACATTGTAAATAGTTTAAGATGATGGATTAGTTATATGCTATCAATGTGGGAAGATGAGGAATTTTTATTCGACATGTCCAGCCACACCCAGATCTTGCAATTGATGCATGTATATAGGGAAGTTCTTACAGTTTTGTTGGGACACAAATTTTTATCAAACTGATGCATAATCTATTGATTCTAGAGGAATTTCATCCTAGTGAGAGCCATCAATAATAGTGGGATATCATTTTTGTGCACGTCATGGAATGGATAGATTATATTTTGGGTAGAGGTAGTTGAGGTATGAACTACATTCTTGTGCTGATTATCAATATTAGGATGAGTTGAATCATCTTTTTGAAATGTACTAGGTTCCGGTAGTAATATGTATGAGTCCTACAAATTTCAAATGCATAATTTTTATTGCGAAAATCGTTTTATGTTGTTTTCTATGATATTGGTGAATATGTTTTATATATATCATCCCTTCTTATTGATGTGTTGAAATTTACAACTGAGCAGCTACCATATGTTATTGATTTGGAAACTCATCTCCATTAGATGTGTGATAAAGGATTTTGGTGTCTATCTTATGCACTCACCATGTCAAGGGTTGAGTTAGAATGGGTATTCCTAGTTTTTGTAGATAGACCTCTTTGACGTAATCCACAATATATATTATGTGGTGGGCTTCTAGTAACACATCGATTGATGTAGGCACTGAGTGATATTGTTAGTACATGATGGAAGTAAATAGTTTTTTCAGGGTGAATGGGATTCTTAGGAAGGTTGTGCTAGACCTCCACTTTCAATGTTGGAAAATATCATTTTTCCGTAATCACCACTTGTGTTGTAGGGTGATGGTGGTGATAAAATTGGTGGACTACCTCTGGTGGTGTTTGAATTCTCATAGGTCTTTCTAGAGTATTTTTTAAGATTCCCACTAGAGTGGGATGTTAATTATTAGATTTATTTGGCACCGAGAATGTACCCAATATCCCGTCCCTCATATTGTACGGTCCCCACCAAGTTGATGTAATTAATGTTACAACTAGATTTTTTGAAATTATAATTATTCATTTTCGAACGCATCTATCAATGGGAAACCCTATTTCTATTCATAAAAATGGTTGATGGTTTCTTCCATTTGTGTATTTTTTAATGGAAGTTGAATGAGGTAATGATCATGAAATGTATCCCTTGAATTCGATTGAAGACTTGTTTGATCATATCAATGGATCTAGGTGGATTTTAAAAATTTACATTCATTCTATTTGTCATCAAGTTAGAGTTATAGAGGCATATATTATAACAATAGCCTTCTAATGTAGGTATTACAACTATGAGTATTTGGTCATGCCTTTCAGGGTATCGAATGCTCCATCAATCTTCATGGATCTCATAAAAGTAGTGTTCCATATGTATCTCGATTATAGTATTGTGGTATTTGTGTATGAAATCTTGGTATATATATTAATAATGAACAAGAATGAGCCTGATTTTAGGATCATGTTGGGAACTCTTTGATATCATCATCTATATGACAAGTTTTCTAAAATTTCATTCAAAATCAAGGTATAAATTTTTTTAGGTCAATTGATCTTAGAGAAAGGAGTTTTAGTGAACCCTATGAAAACGGGAGTATTTATACCATGGAAGAGGGTAAGGAATGCTTTTGAGATCAAGATATTTTTGGGAATGAAAGGGTATTACATGTGATTTTATGAAGATTTCTCTTGGTTTGCTTCATCTATGATGGTGCTCACTTGGAATGGGTGAATTTTTAATGGACTTCTGAAAGTATATTATCCTTTGATGAACTCAAGAAGTGGATGAATACCACCCCAATTTTAATCTTTATGGAATATTGAAATGGGTAGTTGGTTTATTTTTTTCCTCAATTATGTGTTGTGTGTGTCTGATGATGCATGATGATCATGAGTTCATGTAAAGTTCTTTCAAACTCTTACCGCATGAAAATAATTACCTAACCCATGTCATGGATTTTTTAGTAGTGGTTTATTCTATGAACATGTGTCACCAATATCTTTTTGGGGAGAAATATATGTGTTATTTGGATTAATGTCTCATGGTTATATTTTCTCCAAGAAAGATTAGAATCTATGGATGTGTCTTTGGGTTGATTATCTCCATGGAGTTAATATTAATATCATCTATACCCTAAGAAAATTTAATTTTGTGGTAGATTCACTGAGAATGAAGGTTTATGTGGTAGTTTTTAATGTTTCTAGTGGTAAGTGGACATTGATGGGGCTCTTTTCTCATATGCGATTGGAGAACAAGGAATGTAGTAGAGGTGGATTCATGGTGAGTGTTACGTTTACATACCTTCTTAGTGAATTGATTTTGCTGGACCGACATAAAGATGGGTTTCGGAAACAATACATATTGATCATTCATGGTGGGTAGATGCCTTGTGATTGTTCATTGTATCATGAAGGAGTGTTATGTTTTAAGGGTCACTTTGCAGTTTTTTTATCATTCAGGAAGGTTGTGATGCAACATAGCCACTAGTCTCAGTGGGAATTTCACCTGAGAATTATCAAGATGTATTATGATGTGTGTCGGCAGTAATGGTGAATATGTATGAGGTAGGATATAGATGACTTCATGTCATGATTTTATACTTGTCAACGTGAAAAATTAGAGAACTAAAGGCCCTCTGGTCTTTTCCAGCAACTAACTATTCCTATCTTGAAGTGGAATGATATTTCCATGGACTTTATTATTTGTTTCCGTCATACACCTTAGTGAAGGAATTACATTTGGTTAGTGATTGAACATTTTACAAAATCATTCCATTTCACTCTGAATAGATACTCAACAATGGTTGATGAGTTTTTTCGGTTGTATTTCTGGGAGACCGTGAGGCTTCATAGTGTGTCATGGGCAATAATTTCTGATAGGGACACTTGTTTTACCTCATGGCATTTCTAAGGCCTCTATAATGAAATCAAGTCATAGTTCAAGTTTATTACATTATACCGTCCTCAAATGGATTATCAGACATAATGGGAAATATGATTTTTAATGACATGCTCAAGGCGTGTGTCTTGGATATCAGTGGATCATGGGATTGCCACTTATAATTAGTAAAATTTTCATATAGGAATATTTACCAATAATTGATTTGAATGGATTACTTTGAGGTACTTTATGGTAAGCCTTGTCAATTGCCTTTATGTGGTACTGAGGTGGTTGAGACCTTGAAATTGGAACCGAGCCTTGTGAAAGAGGCTTCTAATTAATACAGGTTGATTATGTAACATATGTTGACTGTTTACAGACACTATAAGTATTAAGAATATCGGATGTGTTGAGATCTGTATTTTTTTATGGGTGACAAGTTTTTATTAACAATGGCACCTTACTTGGGTCATTATCATTTGGGAAAATAGAGAAAGTGAATGCTCAGGTATGTAATACCTTTTGAGATTGTTGATTGTATTGGTAATATGAAATACATGTTATCATTTCATCTATAGTTTATAGAAATTCATGATGTGTTCCATGTATCTTAGAGAAAAAGGTATGACCAAGATCCATTTCACATATTGAATTAAAAGGAGTTGGACTTGTAGCTCGATTTGTCTATGAATTAATGGATAGTATGTACTTTAGATTTTCACAAGAGAATGGTTAATCTGAAGTCTATTATATTGTTCCATGTTCTTAGTAATCGTGAATTATATTAGCATAATAATTAGGAGATAATTTCTTGAGATGAGGTAGAGTATATGTTTCTATTCTCTGATCAAGATTCATGTTGTCTTTCTAGGGATGAATAGGTTTCATGGTGGAGAGAATTGTCACATATGGAATTTTATTTTGAGGTATTATTATGTTTATTTTTTATCACATCTTTATCCAAGAGGTCCCCAATTTATTTTTGGTGAAAATTTGAGATTTTGGATTTGAAAGCAAGGATCACATAGTTGGAACACAGTTTTTCAAACTATGCCCCCTTAGGTATGTAACATTGTGTCCAGGTGAGATTTTTGGATAGTGGATAACTGTATGATTAGTGAATGTTTTGAAACCCATGCAGTCTAACTGTGACTTATGTTTCTCTTGGGTAGTAAGGGGAGGATATTTTCATCATGGTATTTATAATCAGGCAGGAAAATGGTGAAACTTTCCCAGGTCATTAAAAATTGGAAAATTACCTTTGTGACCTATCAAGATTTAACCCAAAATCACCCAATTTATACTTCATTTTTTATTATTATCCCTAAGGGCCTCCCCCATCCCTCTTTCTCACTTGAAAATCCATTTTTTTGGTATATTTGGTGTGGTTCCTTCATGAATCCCAAATCAAGTCCCCTATTTGCTTATTAATTCCTATTTCTTATGGAATCTTTTCTTCTCTATTGGGGATTCATATTTTAAATATATTGGGAGGTCTATTTGGGGTTTAATCTTCTACTATAGGGTTCAATATTTATTTTTATGGTCTTATGATTCAATTATATGATTCCTTGTTGGTTTGGTTGTAGTTTATCACCAGTTTTTATAAGTTTCTACACTTGTGGTAGGTGGTTCCGCACTTAAACACTGTTTGGTTATTTTAATATTCCGGATTTTATTATTGGTTATGTTATATTAGTTTTATATGGTGTTCGAAATATGTTTCATATGGTTTTAAGATGAATATGTCTTGAGGATGGTTTTTATATGAGAAAATGTTTGATATCATGTGTGTTCCTTTTTGTTCTTATTGAAGGTATTTTATAAATTTTTATTGTGGTTTAGTAAATTTTTTATGGGATGCAAAAAATGTTTTGAAAATAATTTGGTGAGTGTTTGGGTTCAACAGTGGTTTTTGGGTCATGGATCTGGTGGTCTATCATGTGGTTTATATTGATTGAATTATTCATGTGTTAAAGTGATGCTATATGTGATATGTGGAATTGAAATTGAGCATAAGGGGAATACTAGGTGACTAGGTGTGATAAATTAGAAATGTATGTTAGTTGGATCGGTGGGGCCGAGTCCATATTCTTTATAGTGTGTTTAATGATACCAAAATAGCTAAATTATGATCATTGGGGACCACTAGAATATTTAATAGATTCATATCTAGTGGATCATGAATGAGGATAATGATTAGTGTGGTTTTTATATAACATTTCTCTGAGATACATTGTGTCTAGTGTTCCAATATAGCTAGTGCCTATATGGATTTATAGTGAATTAATGATCTCTTGAGAAATTGTAATTAGCATAAGCATATAGTACAAATTGTTTCTTATTTCAAAACAAATCTGGTTTTCCATTAAAATATTTCCTATAAAAATGTATCTAGGTTTACTTATTATAATAAATTCATGTACAATTGTCTTAAAATATTTTGGAATGAAATATATTTGTTGGGTTGAATCCAATTAGGCATTGGCTCACATATTACAAGCCCCATTAAGTTAATGTATACCATGTTACTATTGTCTCATTTAAATGAAAGATGATTGGAGATGGTGGTTCAGGATTCTAGGGTTCCATGTGTATAGGTGTTTGTGATGGTGGTGGAATGAGGGTGATGCCTCTCTTCTCAAATGGTGGTTTGGGGATAGTTTATATTTTCCATTTTTTTCAATATTGGGTTTTGGTCTAAAGTCGAATAATCTTTGATTTGAAAAAATTTAGTCCTTGTTTGGATATGATTTTCTATTGTTATGTTAATTATTTTTGTTGATTATTTATTCTTATGTGAATTGGTGATATCGTTCCCAATGCATGTTGTGAAATTCTGGAACTAGTTTTCTGCCCATGGCGATTGGGAATTCCCTTTGGGTCATGCCACAGATCGGGTTTTGTGTCAACTTAAATGGAACTATGGCTTGGTTCATGATACAAGGAACTGTTGCCCAGCCCAACTAGAGGGTACCACATGGTATTCATCGAGGACCCACTACCCAGCCCATCTATAGGGTACCACTCAGAAGATGTCTAGAACCCCCTCTACTAAAATGATGTTGTGGACACACTGCCCAACCCATATGGAGTGTACCACTTAGAAGTCATCAAGGACTGACTACCTGACCTAGTTGGCGGGTATCAATCGATAGACATTCAGGACCCACTGCCTAGACCAGCTAGAGGGCACCATTCAGAAGACTTCAAGGACCCCCTACCCATCCTGGATGTATGGTATAACGTGATGTACATCAAGGACCCACATCCAAGTCCCACTATAGGGTACCATATAGCAGACGTTGAGTACCCACTTCATAGCCCAGATGGAGGGTACTGCTCCGAAATGTTTAGTACCCACTACCCTTCCTAGTTGGAGGGTACCACTCTATAGCCTTAGATGACCCACTGCCTAGCCTAGCTTGTGGCACCACTTTGAAGACTTCTTGGACACACTGCCTTGCCCTAATGGAGGGTAACACTCAGAATAAGTTGAGGACCAACCGTCAGACCATGTTTTAGGGTACTAATCAGAATAAGTCGAGGACCCAATGCCCCACCCACCTGAAGGGTACCACATAGAGAGAGTTTCAAGTGATCCTAAGGGGTAATGGAAATCATAATTCATTACCTAGTATGGTTCATGATTGAAAAAAACATCATATATCGAAATCCTCAACAGAGGGGAAATCACCTTCTACATAAAGAAACTCTCTAGATCGGCTAATCTTAGGAGAAATCCGAATTTAGAATAGGGATATATGAAATCATGAAGATTAACAAAGAAGTAAATGACATTTAAGGGACCCACATGACGTGTGGTCCCACCCATCTGTTGGGTTTTTCCTTTCCATCACATGGATTTATGGTCATTTATTAATAAAAAACATGCAAGGGTAATACATGATATCTCTCGACCAAATGTCTAACGAATTCACAATGCTCACAATCAGTCTGAAGACAAAGAATCTAATATCACTAATATTTCTACTCAAACATCCCTAGATGTACAAATGGATCACACTATTTCAATCCTCACACAAAAATGCATGAATATTCTATTCACATGCCTCAATCAGACTCCCGGTAAAAAAATCACATCCCACTGCATCACGATCAAATGACGTTTCATGGACCCAAACCACGAGTCCAAATTAAATACAAAAAATAGGTCATCAAATTTATACCTTAAATTCTGGGTCAGTGTATCATATATAGTTTTTCTTGCCGACACCATATGAGGGTGATATATCAGATAAAATATTCCATAATAATAATAATTTTATTATTGTTGGGTGTTTCATCGACCTAAGAAACAAGTCTGAAAAATGTATGAAACTTCAGTCTTAAAAAGGCCATGTCAATTTCAAGTTCACACTACTAATCACATTTCATTGATTAGATACCGAACAAATTATTTATATTTGATTTAGTGTTTGACAACCCTAAAAAATAATAATGTTATGATATTATTATTATTTTATTTCTTCCTTTACAAAATATCAAATAGAATTACTAGAGGACTCCCACCCCTTTTACTAGGCATCTCATGCATGAACACCGTCAAATTTTCCAATTTATGAAAAACAAAATCAATGTATTAAAGATATTATCTGCAATAAGATAATAATAAATGGATAATGAAAAAACCACCATTCATGAAATACATATTCTCATTCCTTGGGAAGCTATCTCATGGCTTGGTTGGCCTGGTGAATTTCACAATCAATTATTATTCCAATTTAATTTAGTTAAATTAGTTATCATAAGAATCATCATATTAAATTTAAATCATTTGATTTAATTAACCTAAAATTTTATTCCACCATTATTTTTATTATCATATAATATAATAATAATAAAAAAGTCCTCCTTCAATTTTATTAACACAAAAAACACAATTAATAATATTATTATTATTATTAATTATTAACACCCACCACATTTAATACATCTAAAAACCTCATCGTATATTTGAGTATGGATACTACTATTCTAACATCGAGTTTCCACTGCCATGAGATTTTTTGTATGACCACCACAAAAAAAAATCTCATCAAAACATGCATCATCAGCACATGACAACCGAGAAAACGGGGATCACCAGTCCAATCACAAACCAACTCAAATTAAAAAGATCACCCCAATGGTACCAAAATCATTCGTTAACCAAAAATTATCCCCCTCATTTATCAATCCATTCCATAACTACCAATTTTTATGTCAATTGTTCCACCTCACTGAATTCGAGTATTCAATTGAAAGAAAACCCACCCCGACACGGTCAAATCATGACCCCGTGGTACAATGATTAATAACAAGAAGAATGGTTGGGGAAAAGGACCAATAAAAAGTGGATAAGTATATTTGGTCAATCATTCTTGCGGAATATTTCATACAAGGGAAACCCATTTGATAATTATTGCATGTTCATGAAATAAATTGAAGTAATAATTTATTTTGATACATGGACTCATGTAAAGGTTCAAATTGAAAAAAAATAAAAGAGAGGGAAATGACCATAAAAAAGATTTTAATTACAAGGGTGTAAAACCACGTATAAATATCAATATAATGATTATGGATCATTTTTTTAAAAGAATGTATTATATAGTGAAGAAGGTGATATACTGCATATATTTCCTATCGATTCACCTCGATCTGACCGTCGATCATCGTCTGGTCTTAATCCACCAATGAAGAAGGGATGGAAACTCCAATAAATGATCATAGTTTTATTTAGCTAACCCAGGTGATTTTCTATACTATATTATTTATATAAGAAAGTAGTTTAGTGCATTTAATTTAAAATAAATAATTGTATTATTTATTTTAATTAGACACACCCACCAATAGCATATTTGACCACATGTTCCGTATTGAACAACTTTAGGTCGCGCTTAGGGTAAACACCGCATTCCAAACTCAATGGTTGTCTAATATTTTATATTATAGTATCCTTCTATGATTTATATGGGATATAGTTATTAAATAAATAAATTTATTTAATTTATTCATCTAATGCATCCACCAGTGGTTTCCCCATCCAAAAAATATAATGTTGGTCAACTTACGATCACGCTATGGGTAAACTCCACATTTATAATTCAACCATAGTCTCAAAGTATCGATCCCAGACACCGTTTATGATACATTCCACTATTTTATGAAAACTACGCAATCACAATAAAAATATATCTAATAATTTTAAAAAAATATTTTTGAGAACACTAGGCCTCGGAATCTCGCATTGTCTTAGTACCTAGATCAGAAAATATTCTGTTAAATATTCCATAATATTATAAAGAAAAAATGTATCTCTAAAATATTATCATATTAAATACATTTCATCCCTGAAAAGCACAACTGAACTTAAATATGTGGATACTGATCCCATATCTATAATTTCCCTACATCTTCCCTAAACCGATATATATAGAAAAACTATACATGTGAAGATCTCTCATCACCTCGTCTCATAATATAACTAGAATCTCCATTCATTCATAACAAATAATGACAATATTCACTTCTATAGAAAATTCATTAGGTGAAAATCCTAAGGATTTCATGTAATTAAAGATCTCAGAGTCATTGTACCCCATAATCTAGTGCCTCCACATCCTCAAAAAATTATCAATCACAAATCTCAGAAGTGAGTCAGGTAGTTCTATTCATGGGGTCTCAACTTCCTTGACCTATATGTGATAACTGTTTTACACTGCATCAAGGTTGATTTCAGGGACACACGGGTTCCAATGAACACGACAGGATAGTAGACACATCCAACCAAATGAATATATTCATGGAAATCATGTGCTATACCTCACACATATTCACGTATCATGGAAGTAGAGTAACCCAAAATAGGAGAATCTATTAAACCCATTGGTTGCATCCTACAAAAAAGTGATCAAGTAGAAAAAATAAACTGGAAAATCTAGGACCATCTCAGACAATTAATCAAAAAACCTATCCAAAAACCCATAATTAAAAGGAACTATTTTACCACCCCAAGAAACGATAAACATTGGGTTGCACTGACTCACTTCCATGGTTATTTTCATTTTACGAAAACAAACCTTAGTGGGGAAGACATTCCTCTTTCTAATAAGTCCAAATATAGTTCAAAATATGTAATCTCCTCCTCGAGTGCATTTCTTACAAAACTATTTCAAATATGATGAGGGTACTTATGAATAACAAATGGTTACCCAAATGCTCAAATTAGACATATCGGAATGTCTATTTACAAACACCAACATGTCACCAAGCGCAAAACACCCAAGATAGATAGAATCATCAACAACACCTCATTAATATCTACATTAGGTGGTATTGACATGCCCTTCTGGTTTTTTTTCACATCTCAATAACACATATTAGTGAAATAAGGAACTCTTTTTCTCCTAAAAAAATATATTTCAAAACCCAATGATACAGGGTTACACTGATGCCCCATATCACCCTAGAGAATACTTTTCGTGAGGGCCACCATTGAAAGGCTTCCCCTCCTATCAGGATATCCAAACCACGTGATTAGTCTTGACCACAACAACTTAAAAAGTGATTCTGGATAAACACGATACCTGGGAAGTCCCATTTTTTTAGAACATTCAATAGTCACTCAACATATTTTCATCATCTACTGTTACAACCAAAACTAACTCCTTCCCCAAAACGAGCATTAATTGCGATTGAAACCATATAATCAATCGGGATCTGCAAAAGTATGAAATCATGGATCATCGATTGAAGTTAAACCTCTGTTGACTGGGAAACTAGCTCATCGTAGAATTTAAATGGCCTCTACCACTAGAAATCCTGTAGTTCACTAAGAATATGATCATCTTTATCCTTCTCTTATTTTATTAACTACTTCTCGAATGAAGAGGGTGCTACTAATCTCCCATCCAGAGGAAATGATCTCGTAGGATAGTCCATGAATTTTGGCCTCATCGCTCATCAGATCATCTTCATGATTCGAAAGTAGATTACCTAGATGACTATAATTAGGAAGGAATATACAGAGTGATTGAAGTGTACCATAGAAAATGAGAATATACATAAATAACATAGTAGTTGTTATTTTCATCAAATTGTATAGTAAAAGACTCAACCCTATATGATGTGTGTACCGTTATTACTTGAAAAAAGTCTTAGTATTCAATGTTAACAAGAATGTATCCACGGTTGAGGTGAATGGATAAGTTAGCCAGTCGCACCATAACTGGAATCCCCATCCCGAGAGACACACTCTTGAAACATTGACATTATTTCCCTAAACCCATCCAAATACTATTATGGAGGATAATACTAAAAACCTAATAGAATGGGATTGCTCTGATACTAATATTTTATGACTCGACACAAGATATGGATAAATCCATAACTACCCCAAGCCCACCTATATACGCTAGGGTGTTGTGAAATGTTCTGAATGACTAACTGACATGAGTAGGCTTTTTTTATTTACATGTATGCAGACATAGAACAATCATGTTGCATATGTGTAGATGAACTAAATGAAAAAGACACAAAAAAATGCTATGGAAACAACCATGAATGTAAAAAATATAGATAGTAAAAGGGTACATTAGTTTAAACTAAAAGGTAATGTGGAAGAAAACACACCAAACCAGAAAGAAGTTGTAACACCTTGAGCTTTTTTGAGCTTTTTTTGAATTAATTTAATCTTTTGATATTTTTTTCACTTCACAAAATACTGAAAATCAGTTTTTAGTCAGGAAAAAATTCCATTCACATGGAGAAAATATGATTTATGTTACCTAAAATCCCAATATGGCATACATTTCTAGGAACAACAATGTTAGCATACATTTTAGGAAATATTGAAAATCATTGTTGGCTTGTAGAATATGCAAGATAGAGTGCTACTTAACTATGATATATTTTTAAAAAATATTATTATAATGAGATAGAACCCAACTGTTATGTTGAATCATATTAAAATTATTAACTAAAATATAAAATTATGTGGTGTAAAGAAATTTAATATTAAGTCATATGTTACAATTTAATGAATATGAAAAACGGTTGAATATAAATGAAAATATTACTTGTCAAAAAGATATTTTTACCAAGTAAATGAAATTAATTAAAATTGGTATGTGATATTAATGTAAAATATAATTTATAAATAAAACATTTTTTATATTAATCTAATATATTCTACAGACAAATTATAATAACAACCCGAATTTTATGAATAAAAACCTTATTTCAATAAATGAAGAGTTGCCCATTTTAATGGAGAAAACATTTTAAATATATATTTCATAAATTTTATATATTTAATATTTCAAAATAAAAATTATTTTTTGAATAAAAACATATAAATAAGGTTAGGATAATATACTGGTTATTTAATGAAAGGTTTCATCTTTTAATTAATAGTTATAAATACTGGATTTTAATTCCAAACTACTTTTCCATTAATTTTTTTTATAATAACAAATTATATTTTCAAATTGTTTAATAGTATAGTTATATAATATTTTTAACAATTAGTTCAATGAATGAAATTGGAACAAATTTCACATTGCAATTCGATATAAAAATAAAACATATTTTTGAATGTTTTGACTTTAAAATCCCACAATGTCATCACATTAGTGGGATTTATTTTAAATTAATTTCATCCACTTATGTGATTATAATTTGTAGAAATATTTTACATATTTTGTATCATAATAATTTATAATTTATAATATTTTCATCTTTTTATTTTACCACAAATATTAGTTAAAGATGTTAAAATTGCATCTATTAAGAGAAAAAAGTTGGTTAATAAAGTAAAAATCCTTAAATTTAATAGAAAAAATGAACTAGAAAATTTTCCAACAGCCATTTTTTGTCCATATTTAGACCATATAATCAATTTTATTGACTTTTTTATTTTATTGGATCCACATGAAACATTAAAAACGTGTGTGTAATTCTCTCTTCCAATATTTACAAGAGTGTCACTCCTCATTCCCTATAAAAGGCCATCAACTCTACCCATTCATTCCACGTATAAAAACATTTATGTTTAGAAAATATATAACCATGTATACACCAAAAAATATTCCCTTAAACATTGAATCCCCCCATTATGAAGAAATCTTCTCAATGAATCTTTTAGGCACAAACCAAAAGGTGTTACCAGATTTTGAGGTAACGTCATCTCTCAGGATCCTTTCCTTTAATTTTCTTCTTCTCCCCTCAAATATATTTATTTAATTATTTTGTTTCAACACCAATATCATAAATATAATAGGAAATTTTTATTCAAATATTTATACATAAACTTACACACACCTCCATCTTATGGATATCGAACATACTGTTTCTATGTACAGAAAACTATTATCTCAAGAAAAAATGATTTTTCTTTTATACTTTACCACAAATCATCGTTGAAATTATGTTGGGAAATATATTTATATATCTTATATATTATATTCACTATGTCTTTAAGAATATTTATTCCTTTTTTAAAACACATATCTTTACTTTCCATTTGGTTTCATTATGATAATCTCATTTGAGGAAGTGTAAACTACTTCCCCCTCGAAGAGATATAATTCATTCACACACCACAGAGAATGTATTAAGTATAGGATTAATGGGATTACAAAATATGTAATATAATAATGATACTTTAATATACATATATACACATTTCATTTACATAATTTCATTTAATGATACAATAAAAATAGAAACAAGGTTCATGCATACGTACCACTGACCGTCTCCATGGATGGTGTATCCCCTTTATTACTTATTTATGATATAAATTACTATAATATACATATAATTGATATAAATTATATTTATACCAGGATTTAAATTATTTTTTCGTCATATATCTATAATAAAAAATTATATAAAAAATTAAGACACATGCAATGAACAAAGAAAATATTACCCGAACTGAAAGCATAACCAAAGATCGTTATCAAGTGGGTATTATAAGGTCATAATAGAACCATATATGGTATTATATATAATAATATGGTTCTTTAAAAAATTTATAATAAATTTATATGTAATATACTGGTGGTTTGAATAATTATAGAGTGATTTAGGGCACAATGCAGTGAGATTTCATCTCACTTTTATTTTCTACGAGATATATATTATGTTATCGACTATTTAATTTTGTCTAGTTTTATGTACTGATCATGCTTTTATTCCATGTGTATTATACTAAAATTTATGGGTATTAACATTTCCATTTTTTGATCCTTCATTTATGGGTTTGATGTTTCAAAAGTTACAAAATCAGTAAAATAGTTTTGTCACAATTTTCCATCTTTGAGACTAATGTTTATTATGCACCTAAACTTTTTTTTGAGGTGTATATACATCAATTTAACATGTATTATAATTAATATAAATACTTTACTGATATTTAAATCTTTAGGATATTCAATTTTTTACATGTTTTGTATAATCCCAAGTTACCATGTAATAAGATTTTATTAAGATAATCTCATCGCTTTTCAAGATTGTTTATTACTATGCTTCAATTAATGAAATATTATGATTCACCTCTTAAGATCATTCATGAGTTTCCTTATCCTATATTTTTTCATGATATCTTCTAGTGTATGTTCCATTTTATCACACTTTGGTACATAATATAATGTTTTTATGTAAAATTAGATTGTGTCTCTCTTCAGTCGAAAATCCATTATATTCAAAAACCGTGTTAAAAAAACAAATGATACTTGAAAATGATTTTCAAGGAAAAAGAAATTTAATTTTTCTTATTATTTTCAATGATTCATTTATAGTTTTTCAAATATATCTCTAAAAAATGTTTTCAAAAGGTTTTATGTTATAAAAAAATCGTTCAAAGAAGAAAGAATATATTCCTCAAAAAATGTTTTGGAAAGATATTTCCAAATTATATTCCATATAAGATAAAAATCGTTTATTTTAATCATTAACTTCTAGGAAATTATCTAAATGATCCATTCATATCCTATCTATTAATGGTTTATACTTAATTTCATAATCTTCATGAAACCTATTTCTCTTCCATAGGTTATATGATTAAGAAAACCATTTCTTTCCCACATGTTTCATTTTTATGAAACCCATTTCCTTTCATGGGTTATTCTTTGATTAATGGTTATTAATACTTTCTCTTCTCCATAGTATATAATGTGATAAAATTATAATGATACCCATTTCATTCAATGGGTTATGATAGGACATTAAAAAAACTATGTCGTTTTATGGGTCATGATATTATGAATGATTTATTATCTTATGGAACAAGTATGAATGACTATTTTATAAGATTAGTGGTACATATATATCCCTACAATTCATTTGGTGAAAATTAATGAATTCTGAGTATAAATTTTATGGATTAACTTGAATTCATGTTCAGAATGCTAGGCGTGAACCTAATTACACGCTCACAATGATATGAGTTAACCTTATTACGTGTTCACAATGTTATGCATGGACCGGGTTTCATGTCTAGATGTTTATGTTTGAACCTGATTACATGTTCATAATGTTATACATGAACCTGATTGTATATTCAAAATGTTATGCATTGACTTGGTTACATGACCATTAGATAATGTGTGAACCTGATTACATGTTCACAGTGTTATGCACGGACAAAGCTTCATGTCCATAATGTTATACCTGAACCTGATTACATGTTAATAATGTTATGGATGGTCTTGGATTCATTTCTATATGTTATTTTGTGATTTTTATTACATGTTCGAAATTTTATACGTGAACCTGATTACATGTTCACAATGTAAAGGATGGACCTAGTTAAAAGTCCACAAGTTGATATTGGGGCTTGATTTCATGTATTTAACTTAATGATTGAAAATATTTATATTTATACATGTTCACAACATTATAAACCAATGTGCATGAAAAAAATTCCATGTCATTTTCTTATGTTTTTCTTTCATGATTTATTCTCTTAATTCCCTTTAAGATCCATGTCTTAAAAACTACCAATCATTTTTATGATATCTATTTTTTTAGGGTATTATCTACAAATGTTATAATCTAGTTCCATACCTGAATTTTTCCTGTTATGCTCAAAAATTTACTTTATTTACCCTTATTAAGCTTCTGGGCTCACCCCTTTCTTATGTTTCCTTTCATTTTGTTAGGATAAAGGATTTTAGGTATAAGTACTAAAGGTGTAGATCAAAATGATATATTTTTATGATGTTTCACTAGGATAAAATATTTTTTTCCGTGTGTCTAAAGAAACTAAAATATTACGGCCCTAATCATTTTTTTGCAATGTACTAAATATTCATCTAAAATGATGTAATATCCATGTATGTTAAGAATGGGTCACTATAGTTGGTATCAAAGGAAAGGTTTAGTCAACCTTTGGAAACTTGGATTTGGGAGCTTAAGTGAGATTCCAAGGTATACTTTCAAGTATATGTCTAGGTATTTACCTAAGGAAGAGTTATAATTTAGGAAAAGGCCCTAGAATTTTGGTAAAGTGTAGAGTGAGTGGTTTCATAAAAATACATCCATGTCTGGATAAACAAGTGGATGTGACTTTGGAACAGATATACCATGGGGTAACAACTATAACAAGAAATTTAGGGAATTAATCAGGGTAATTTGGTACACGACAATGGGTATATATCGACACCTAGTTTGACACTCTCAAGGGATATTAATTGTGAATTAACAAACTATTCATGATCCATTATGAGAGATTTAAAAATAATCCGGCTATAAATAACCTAGGATGATCCTATTTTGTGTTAGATTGTGGAAGGTAAAATGATTCAAGCATCCTATAACATTTTTTAATTACTATGTGGTTTTCATCTATGATATGTAATGATCACACTATGATTTTGGTTTTACTCAATGGTGGGAACCATAAGGAAATGGATTAATGTTTATTGAGAAGGATAATTTGTTGATGAGCAGTAAATTGGGATGATCACTAGAGTGAAAGATGTTATGATCATGCCAAATCAATTTCACATATCATGATTAATAGTGTGTACTTTAACCAACTCTCTCACTCACCAAGGTATAGAATGATGGTGTTCACTAAGAGTTCAAGAAATGGATACCTAGGAAGAACAAGGATTAATTTTTCATTATGTTAAAAATGAGGAAAGAATCACATAAGTGAATTTCTTAGAGGAACAATAAAATGTATTGACTTTGGAAAATAAGGACACAAATCAAGTGACTACATTGGATAATTAAATGGTTCGGTTAACGGAATAGAAGAAAATGTTGTCCTTCCTAAGGTACTATGAGTTTATGAATACTTTATCTGTGAAAATTATTGGAATTATGAAATTCTATGTCCAATGTGGAAGAATGAGGATGACAATTATAAATCTGGTACAAGATATTGTTTTCTAATGATATTGAAGATACCAAAATCGATGTGTGAAATTTATGTGATGTTCATCTAGTATTTTATACATTCAGAATAAATATAAATATTAGATTTATTTTGAGGAACCATCATACATGAATCATATTTAATATTCTAAGAAAGAGTTATTGGGGAATAATTAGATAAAGCATGAGTAATGGATTATGAATATTGTTGGTTGAATGAAGTATTTAGATATTATTTTGAATAAATCATGAAATATATTAGTATTTTTAGAATATTATATTTTCATTAGGGATTCAAGAGTACATGTTAAGTGGTTATGAAGAAATAAAAAATTTATTTCATAGAAAGGTGATTAAGGGAATGTGACCCTTAATTAATGCCTAACATTGAGATAATGATTTTTGGATAATGATTTACTAGATATGTTTATGTATATAGTAAAATAATGATTACCCTAGAACAAATTATTAACAATGTATTATATTTCATCAAGGATGAAGTTTACAATATCTTGGATCTGATGGACATATCTATTAATCATTGGAATAAGTAAGCATTTGTTATTCAAAAATGATTTATGGTAATGTAGGTTGTAACCTTGTTTCAAGTGAATATATGTTGAGGTTATTCACATTTTTTTTAATATTAAAACCATGTGTTACATGGTGACATATATGGGATCCAAATAAGCTGATTAAAGACATTACTTCTAAAGAATTGAATTTTTATCTTTTTGGAGGGTTATAAGGTTAACACTTTATGGAATGTTTAAGTTAAAATTCATGTTAAGTTAGTAAAATTAAAGTGTTATCTATCTATATGAAGATTTATCCATACTGGATATCCTAATAAAAATATCTTGTATTGATGGTAACTATGGAGAAATGATATGACATATCATGGATCTCATGATCCATCAGTACTTCCTTAATGAAAAAGTAAACATCCATTTTAGAAAAAGAAGTTATGTGGAACAATGAAATACAAAGGCTGACATTAACCTGAATCATGAATGTATATATTTTCATAAAAATTCATTAAAATTAGAAAAAAATAATTTTTAAGACAAATGTTTTGACCTAGTTCATTCATTTATATTTAATCAGAAGGTACGTTTGTTGATAAAAAATTTACGGATTTCAGGTTTTTAACCTTATTCTGACCTTTTTCTCTATAAATCTCTATCATAACTTATGGTAAGATTTATCTTCCATGTCTATGTTTTACCTTCTCGCATATCTTCCCTTATGGGGGAATCTTGTTATAAGTTACTTTGGGAAACCATTATGGTTATGAAATTCCATTTTTAAAGGATGTTTTAGAATTTATTTTTATGATTTCATTTTCAATGAAATAATCTTTCGTGTATTAAACCTTTGATAACCCAGACGAATTTTGAGGGATAAACTCATTTTTATAGGGGTAGAATGTAACACAATTATATTTTGTGATTTTTTTAAATTAATTTAATCCCTCGATATTTTTTTCACTTCACGTAATAATAAAAAATAGCATTTCACTAACTAAAACATTCCATTAACATGGACCCAACATTGAATATGTTACATGAAATCACAAATTGGAACATGTTACACAGAACTTCAATGTTATTTTACATTTCATGCAATATTGAACTTCCTCAATGTCTTGTGTAACACACAAGACCGAGTGCTACCTAAATATAATAAATTATGAAAAAATTATTATAATGAGATATAGCCCAGTCATTAATTTAATGGATATGAAATTTTTTATCTAGAGTATGATAATATTTTGTGTATAAAAATATAATATGAATTAATAGGATAATAATTAATGAATATGAATATCAATTGAATATAAAAGAAAATATTATTATAGTCATAAAGTTATTTTAATGATGTAAATTAAATTAATAAAAATTAGTAAGTAATATTCATGAAATACATAAGTCAGATATTGAATAATTTTTTTTATATTAATCCAATATATTCTATAGACATAAGGTAAGAACAAAGCAAATTTTATGCATAAAACCCCTTTTTTATAAAGGTGAAGTTACCGCCTTTTAATGAAGATTTCATTTTAAATCCAATTTTTTTTTTAATTTTGACAGATCTAATATGATTAAGTAAACATTATATTTTTAAGACAATCTTAATAATTAGGATATGATATATTTTTTTTATTTTTATGAATTTCTGGCTGGAAGTCTCATTTATAGGAAAATATTATGGATTCAATTGGGAAACCATAGGTCTTCGATAGGGGGACCCCATATCCTCGAGTAACATTTTCATATTTCATGATGTTCTTAGTCATATCCTTCAAATGATCTTGAATAATATAGATATTTTGCCTTATTGTCGAAGAATGGGGTCCCCATCGGTGTCTCATATTATATTCAGAAATGATACTTTGATATTCATTAATGCATTGATTAGATTTTTAAGGAGATTGAACCAGATGATGGACACTTACTGTCATTGGAGTGGCCATATAGTTAACATAAACAAAAGTAGATACATTATCTCTAATAATTGTTCTTTGATCCGAATTGATTTTGTAAGTCTTATCCTAAATATTTTGAGAGGGCAGTTCTCTAATAAATATTTGGGGGACCCCTATCTTATAGAAGTATCTATTTTCGAGACATTGATCCTCTCATCAGCAGAATCATTTATTAAATTCCCAACTAGAAAAACATTTCACTGTCCTTTGGGGGGAGAATAGCGCTGGTGAATATTGTGCTTCTAGCCACCTCGATTCATGACTTATCTTTAGGAAAATTCCCCAAAGGTGTTATAAAATGCATTGATAGAATTATTTCCAATTACATATGGGATCTCAAAGTGGAGGGTAAAATAAATTGGGTCACGCTAAACAATATGGCTGACCAGTTACAGAGAGATGGATTTACATTCACTTCCTTCAGGACACCTTGAACTCTATGATGTTATATTATCATGGGAGGTGGTGGAGGAATAGACCATATAGGGATGTAACATGAATTGATTTTATTTGGGAGATCAGTATGAGTTGGATGGATACAGGTCTCCATTATGTTAGGAAATTAATCCCATAATTGGTTCTCTTTGTCTATACTCACGCTAGATTATTTTGAGAGGTGACGTCTTGTTCTGGAACCAAAACTATAGTGGGGATATCATTGGTTATCATTTTTTTATTGTTCAAACATCTCCATAAAATATTCCCATGAGTAATTAGTTTTCATTAAGGTAATGTTGAATTGGGGCCCTATTTATTTGTTAAAACTTATTGATATATCTCTTTATCTGTACAGGTGTGTCTTTACTCACCAATCTGGAAATTTCACAATGTGGGACTACCGTAGGACCATGTCCATGCATGTTCAAGGAGAGACATGGAATTAAATCCTTTGGGAAAATAATATTCCCACAAAATTAAACATATTTACCTAGAGGATAATAAATTGAGTTATTTCCATAGATGATAACATTAAGAGCTAAGTAATTTGGGTGGGGTATAGATTTTTTTTGTTACAAGGAACACAAGGAAGAAAGCACAGATAATATCTTCTACGATAGCGAGTGGGTGAATGAGGTGTGGGGATATTTGGGTTAGTTTACTACATTATATAATAAAATGATGACCGATCGGACCTTCCATTTATATTGGTACCATGGATCAGGTAGGGGAATCATGGATGGATCTATTCATACCTTGATTTTACATGTAGGGTGATAGTATTTGTTGCATGCCATAAATAAAAGGATCTATGAGGCGGTGATCTCTGATTTCCGACTGATTATCATTAGGGTAAAAAATATACTCTTAAAATATTTCAAGGCTACGAGTAGCTGGAGTGATTACCCATCCCTTTAACATTTCATTACTGTTTTAGTAATCTCTTCTAATGAGAACAATCATATTCGAGGAAACTTGTTCTATTGAAGACCCCCTTTATTGGGATTGAATCTCATCAATGATGGATCCTGTGTGGATGTTTACATTCAAGGTGGATGGGTCATTCGTGATAACAATGGGTCAGTCATGATGGATTTTTCTATCAGGCTTGGGAAGGGTTCCACCCTTAAGGCAGAACAAATGGTAGCTTCACAGATTTAATGTTTGCAGACAAAGGGGTTTGAATATCACTGAAGTTGAAACAGGCTTGATGCTCATGTACAATACCCTTCATGATGAAAGTTTCATCCATAGTCTATTCTTTACATTTTTAGGAAATTATATTCTATTTTGGGGGACAACATCATGGTATCTCATAATTGGCATGAGGGCAGCAAGGTGGCAGACTACTTAGCTTCAATTGTTATTCATGGTAACGAGTGTTCAGTTTTTCATAAATTGAATACCTTATAATTGGAAGGGGATGTTATTATTAGAGGGGATGACCCTAGTATTCATCACTTTAGACACACATATGTTATTTTTCCCATTTATCTTCCTTTTTAGGTTTGGGTTTCCTTTTATTCTTTCTTTTGTCATCATAATAAAAATGTAAAGTCAGTATTAGTGGTGAATAGTTAAAAATAATGGATTTTAATACAAAACATACTTTTAATATAATTTATTTATAATTTTAAATTACATTTTTTAAATGGTTCAATAGTTTAGTTAGATAATATTTTTACTAATTAATCCAATTTAGGTTGTATGATCAAATTTCACATTGAAATTGGATATAAATTCATAAAAAACTTTTGGATGTTTTTACTTTAAAAACATGCAGTGTTGTCCCATCAGTAAGATTAATTTTAAATTAATTTCTGCCACATTGTAATTAGAAATTAGAAAAATTAATTCTATATTTGAAATCAAGAAATTTATAATTTCCCATAAGATCAACATTGTTTTTTACCCAAAATATTAGTAAAAGTGATTAGAAAATTTACATTGGTTAAGAGAAAAATTAGTTTAATAAAGAACTAGACAAAAAAATTAAGGCCTAAAAAGACCTAGAAACATTTCCAAACCCCATTTTCTATCTATATTTAAACTTTATCATCAATTGGGTCGAACTGGTTCCATTACTAGATCCACTTTCAACATCAAAAACATTAGGTGAATTCTCTCCTCAAATATTTACATGAGTGTCGCTCCTCCTTCACAATAAAAGACCACAACCTCTAATAATTAATCACACAACCAAAACCATTTATGTTAGCCCAATATCATCCAAAATAGACTCTACAAAATCATCCCTTCTACCTTGAATCCCCCCTTTGAGAATACAGCCTCAAAAAAGAATCATTTTCGAAGAAACCAAATGGTTTTACCTGATTTAGAGGTAACGTCTTCTCTAAAGATACTTTCATCTGTTTTCCTTCATCACACCATCCGCTATAATTATTCTATTATTGTTTCAAAACACCAGAATACTATATATAATAGGATTTTTATGAAAATATTTTGACATACACATAAATGCACCTCCCTTAAAGTGATGTGGTTCATTCACACTCCACATGGAATGTATTAGGGATGGGTTTAATTAAATTATACGATATAAATATAATATAATAATTAAACTATATTAATGATATTTATATACTTTTTAATTACATACTTTAATTAAATACGATAATAAAAATGGAAACAATGTTCATCTGTACGTAAAGCATAACATCTCTATGAACGGTGTCTTCCATTGCATACTTATTTATGATATAAATTAGTATAATATACATATACAAGATATAAATTACTTTTATACAATTATTTACAATCTTTAATCATGATATAAGTATAAGGACATACAATATAACAAATTAAGACACATGGGAAGAACATATCCCATATTACCTATAGTGTATCCTTAACTTAGGATCATTAACAAGAGGGTAATATATGGTGTAATAAAACCATATATGCTATTATATATAATAATATTTTTCATTAAAATATGAATAATAAATTTATATTTATTATATATTTTTTTTTGAATTAATACGAAGAGAGTCAATATAGAAGTTAAGGGGATTTCATCTCACTCTTAGTTTCTATGAGTTACATGTTATGTTTTCCATACATTCCTTCTTCTGTGGTGTATTTAAGGACCGTGATTGTATTATATATATCTTATAATGAATTTTAGGGGGTTTTACAAGCCAATTTTATTATCCTTATTTCATGGGGTCTAATTTTCAAAAATCACAAAATTGGTAAAATAGTTTTGTCTCAATTTTTTTCACTGGGACTCATGTTTGGTTATGCACCTAAACTCTTTTTTGAGGTGTATATAATTCCATATAACATTTATGATCATGAATAAAAATATTATAATAATATTTAATGATTAATTTTATTTCGGTTTCCTACATGTAGAGTATTATCTCAAGTTACAAAGTAATAAGAGTTTATTGAGAAAATCTCATCACTTTTCGATAATGTTTATGTCTATGCTTCCTTTAATGAAATAATATGATTCATCTCCCAGGAAAATTCATCAGTTTTCTTTATCATCTATTTAATCAATATATTCTCACGTGTTAGTACCATTTCCCCACTCTTTGGTACTTAAGATAATGTTTTTATTTTAAATCTGACCATCTCTCTCTTCGTTGGGTAATCTATTGTATTGAAAACCCTTGTATTCCAAAAAAATTAACAAAACATTCAATACATAGATCAAGATTATTTGCAATGAAATAATAATTTTAAAAGTTCATATATTTTTCAAATCGTCCATTATATTTTTTCAAATAAATTTTAAATGAAATTTTTTTTCAAAATCTATTATATTATAAAATGAATTTTTCAAAGAAGAAATGATATTTTTCGTAGGAAATGTTTTAGAAAGAGGTTTCAAAATTAATTTCCATAGATGATTTCATCCATTTATTTTACTCATGAACTTCTAGTAAATTATCTAAAGGCTCCATTAATATCATTTCTATTAATATGTTATGTTTAATATTATGGTCTTCATGAAACCCGTTCTCTTTAATGGGTTATTTGTTTATGAAATCCATTTATTTTCCACAAATTTCATGTTTATGAAACATGATTAATTTCAAGGGTTATAATTCAATGAAATGGTTATAAAATATATCTATTTTCCATAGGTTATGAGGTTATGAAATTTTAAGGATACCCATTTCATTTCACGAGTTATGATTTTATGTTTATAAAACCTATGGATTTTTATGGGTCATGATATGATGAATGTTTTTTTATATTATGGAACATGTATTAATGATTTTATTATGAGATTGGTGGGACCCATATCTCCCTCTAATTCCTTGTGTAGTGATTTAATACTCATTTGTATAAATATTATGCATGAAATTGATTACATGTTCAAATTGTTATGAGTAAACCTAATTACATGTTCAAAATGTTATTATTGAACCTTATTACGTGTTCACAATGTTATTCATGGACTAGGTTGGGTGTCCATAATTTTATGCATGAACCTAATTAAATGTTCATAATTTTATGCATGAACCTGATTACATGTTCATAATTATATTCATGGACTTGGTTTTATGTCCATTAGGTAATGCATGAACCTGATCAAACAATCACAATGTTATTAATAGACATGGTTTCATTTACATAAGTTAATGTGTGAACCTGATTACATGCTAATAATGTTATGTTTGGGTGTGGTAGCACGTAAATAAGTTTATATTTGATCCTAATTACATGTTCACAGGGTTATTTTTGAACCTAATTACAGGTTCACAATGATAAGCATGGACCTGGTTGCATGTACACAAGTTGATGGTGGGGCATGATTTCATGTCTATAAGTTAATGAGTGAACCTATTTCTACTTATATATGTTCACAATGCTATAAACTAATGTTCATGCCGCCAATTCCATGTCTTATTCCTATTTTCGGCTTTCATGACTTATTCTCTTTATGATCTATGTCTTATAACCTACCAATCATTATTATGATCTCTAATATACATGGTATGATAATCAAGTGTTATAATCAAGTTACAAACATTAATTATTCATATTATGCATACACATTTCCTTTATTTACACTTAATTAGCATTTTAGCTAACACTTTTCTTATGTTACCCTTCTCAATGTTAAGAAGAAACGTTTTATGTATAATTACTAAAAATGTAGATCTTTGTGGGAGATGTTGAAGATATTTCACAGGGATAGAATATTTTTTTACATGTCTCCAAATACCAAAAAATACAATGGTCCTCAGGAATGTATTTTTGAAATGTAATAAATATTTATTTAAGATAAGAACACTATACGTGAACAAGGTACCAGGTATCCCTATGATCCTCTATGGTCACGGTCTTCCTGTATTTTATCTTCATATGGCATGATACACGTGGGAAAGGACCACTCATGGGTGAGTATAAACATACCAAGTTAGAAACCCAAAAAATTGAAGGGGCACTAAGAGATACAATATAAGAGAAATATACTAGATAAAACTATTCATATTGAAATAGTATAGATGATCCAAAAATGATATTTAAGGTAAACATTTCCAAAAATAATGGGCTCAACAAAGTGAGTAGATGAACTACTCATCATGTATCTCCCAACTGTAGTATGAGTGTAGACTCATCAAACCATGTGAAGCTAAACATAGAAAGAGAACAGAATACCCCATGTGTGTTCAACTATCCAGTAAAGAGAGTATCCAAATCTAAGGTGTTGATACATATGATGGATAGATATATATTCTCAGAAAATGAAATCCAATAAGAGAGTAAGGGGATTGTCATCTCAATACTCTACCAAAGAAGAAGAGTAGCCTCATCCAATATTTAGGGGCTTGACACAGTGAGTATATAAATCACATGTTGATTATTTTACACCTATAGTAGGAGAGTATAGTTATTGAACAATGAGAATCTAATCATTGAAAGCATGTGCAATACCCCACACAACCTCACCTCCAATGGAAGTAGTGTATAAAATAGTTATGAAAGTCTATCAATTACACCCATCAACCAATAAATAATTCTAGAAGAAACCATACAATTCTAACCACACCTCTTCACTCAGTCGTATAGCTGAGAGGTAACAAACTCAATGTCTAGGACTCATGCCCTTGTACAATGGGATTTTTTCACTCTAAAGGCATTGATGAACCACTTCACTTCCCATCATGAGGGTACAACTTAGAAGATGTCAAGGACCCAATACCCATCCCATTCAAAGAGTACCACCCCAAAGATATTGAGGACCCACTGCTAGCCCAGCTGGAGAGTACCACTATGAAGGAATCGAGGACGCATTTACCATCCCAGATTGAGGGTACCACTCGAAAGACAATGATGAGCAACTACTCAGGACACTTGTTTAGAGTCTATAGTGATCAATCCCAATCACTTCCATCATCGATCATTGTCTCGTTAGGTTTTATGGCTACAAAAAACACATGATATCTCAAAACAGACAATAGATGGTACCATCACGTTCTATTTGGAAAAACACGTCGGATAGGCTACCAGTGGGCCAATATCCATGTTTAAGAAAGAGATATATAAAAGATTTATTATTCAAAATGAAGTAAATAACATGTATGGGACCCAAAAAACATATGAGCCATCTCTTCTTACAGTTTGAATCCTTGGAAGCACATTTTTTCTTTCCATGCAGTACTACACGGTGTTTAAGGGTTCTACACGACATGTCTCGACCAAAAATCTGATGAATGCATGAGACTCATCCTCATTACAAAGGGAAAAATGTAATTTCACTAATATTATTATCCCAACATCCCCAGATGAAGAAAATGATCATAATGTTGTAATCCCCATGAAAAAATGCTCGATATTGGCTATTCACTTGCCTCAATCATACACCCAGTAAAAAAGTAGCACTTATCTGCATCAGGTTTGAATGGTATTTTATGGCCTCAAGCTCTAATTTTCAATTAAATACAAATTATTGTTCTTGAAACATATGCCTTAATTTCAGGTTCATATCATCATAGACGGTTCATCATTATGACACCATATGAGAGAGATATGTAAGATACAATATTCCTTAATAATATTAATTTTATTATTATTTGGTGTTTCATGGACCTAAGGTACGAGTCTGAAAACATTCTCCAACATCAGACATCAAAGGATGGTCTCAATTCATGTATTACATTTCCACTGGTGGTTCATCGATTAAATATTGTATGGAGAATTTATATCTATTTTAAGGTTTGAAAACATAGAATAGTATTATTATTATTATATTTCCCCATTTAAAAATATCATGGATAAATATCAGATGCCCCCCCCCCCTTCTTCCTATGTTCTACATGCTTGAATAACACCAATTTCCCTTATTTTTTAAAATAAAATCAAAATATTAAAATTATTATCCATACAATGATAATAAAAATGGATAAGTTAAATTTTTCCAATCACAGAAAAGAAATGTTTATGCCTTTCCTAACCAGCTCTAGTTCTGCTCATTTAGGGTGGATTTCAAAAACATATATTATTATAATTAAATTAAATTAAATTTGTTTCTAAAAGGTAACTCTGTAGAAAATTAAAAACATTCAATGTAATTATCCAAACATTTTATTCCAAAATAATAATAATATTAATATTAATTTAATATAAAAATAATAACAAAATCCTTTTTTAATTTTATTAACACTCCCCCATTATTATTTTTAATAATTATTATTATGAATGACCATCGCATTGACTATGTTTGAACAACTCATCAAAGATCCAAGTTTAATCTTTCCTATTCAAACACCAAGAAACCACTTCCATGAAATTTTGTGCATGAACATTTCAGGGAAATAATATATTTACACCACATGTCATCCCCACATGCGAACCGGGAAAATGGGGATCACCAATGCAATCTAGATCCACCTTTGATAACAAAACTCACACTCGTGGTACCAAATTAATCCATTCACCAAACATTATCCCGCTCATTTTTAAACTATTCCCAAATCATCTATATATATTTCGTTTGTGTCAGAACAATGAATTAAAGTATTTGATCTCACTCGGTCCTTCCCTAGTAATGTTGAATCTTGACCCTATGGTCCCAAAATGAATAACAGGAAGAACAATGGGGAAAAACCAATAACATTGGTGATAAGAATAAATGTTATGGTGTTCTATCCAAGAAATTTCATTGTTGGGAAGCTGGGGTGAGAAACATAGTATGGAAAAGAAATAAATTGAATGAATAATTTATTTTGATACATGATCTCAATCGAGAGTATAAATTAATTCATATCAAAGAGAGGTAATTTTTCATGATAAATATTTTAATTATAACGATGGAAAAGCACATATGATGAGTCCAAAATCTATTATATATCTATCATTGTTTAATAACACATCTACTGGTGATGAAGTGGATTATAAACATCTTATTCCTATCGATTCACCTCGATCTAATCACATGTTCTCTTCTGGTCTCAATCTACAAATGAATAAGGGGTGGAAGCTCATGTCAATGATCATGTGTCTAACCTCAGTGATTTTCCAAATAATTTTATTTATATAATAAATAGATTTAGTTCATTTAATTCAAAATAAAAAAAATAATTTATTTTAATTATATTCACCCTAAAATAGTTGCATTTATCATATGTCCCACATCGACCATCATTAGTTCGCACCTTGTGTAAAAACCCCATTCATAACTCAATGGTGGTATCTTATTTCATATTCAATTATCCATATATTATTTAACTGGAATAAGGTTATTAAATATATTAATTAAATTAATTAATTTATCTAATGCACCCACCAAAGGCTACCTCATATGAATGTCTCATGCTGACCAATTATAAGTCGCACCTAGGGTAAACTCTTTTTTCTAGATTCAGCCATGGTATCATATATCTAATCTATGTCTCAATTTATGAGATATTCTATTTTTATAGTGAAAATTTGCACTCACAATAAAGAAAATATTTAATATTTTTATAAAAGTAATTTTGGGTTCACCAGGCCTCAGAATCACATTCCCTATCAGTGACCGTCTCTAAAATTATTCCAAGAAATATTATGAAGTTTCAAACTATAAAGTTATTATATATACAAAGATTAGGATTAGTCTTCTATATCATCATATATATAAGATCATCCTGTTCTATATGGTCTTCCTTCTCACCAAAAAACTAATCTGTTGATCCTTCATCGTGGATACACCGCATCCTCTATCAGAAATAGTTAATCTGGGCATGAACTATGGATATCATGTACTTCCATAAAATAAAGTTGTATATCCTCATTGATACTGAAAATAGATCTCATAAGAATGTACACCCTTCAATAATATTCTCAGAATGTTAGTAAAAAAATTTGATCAATGAATACCCATCAGTTTTACCCTCCGAGCGAAGGTTTTAATCCAAGGCTTGACAAAAATATCTATTTCACATACAATAGATGTTGAAAGAAAATAGTGGCTCAAAAAGGTGTCTACTAGTAATGTATCTAATGTATAACAGATGAATATAATATCTCTAACCATCTACAATTACACGGGGTCATAGGGATCTATTGCCTATAGCTTCCCTCATCCCAAACCACCAGCTCTTTGAGTATGTAGCTGATCACCCAAGGGTGTTGGAAATAGGTAAAACCTCTGAACACCTCATACAACTCCCATTTCTCCTCTTCCTAATATTTCATCCTATATTACATCATATTCCGAAACATTTCTCTAACTTGTCAGTCGATCAACCATATCCCTATTAGTTCTTCAATTGTTCATATATTCCATAGTGAGATCTCCCATAACTATCAAGTGAATCAATACCTCTCTCTAGATAGACAAGAATCATCTTATGATCCCTAAACAACCAATAATACATGGTGGAATTGTCTCCTAATGCATCTTGAATTCCTATATCCAAATGACTTTCATCAGCTACTAGTTTATGAGATCTATATTCCTACAGTCCCACTACTAGCACCCACTATTGGATTATCCTCTGTAAATAATCTCTCCAGTACAAAATTTCACTCAAGAACTTCATCAAAGGAGGGAATGAAAAGATATATATATTTAGTTGTGATATATCTTCATAATCCTTTCTATAGTTTTTCATAAGAAAAGAAAAAATTACAACCCATATACAGAGATTATTGTGAGAGGTCACTACTCCTTAGGAAATACACTAACATGTTCATGTTTACCTATTTCAATAGTAGAACATTTTTTATGAACACTAATTTCATCCTAATTGGACAGAACTCATCTCTGAGGAGATTCTTGAAATATTACTAGGGGGTTGTATCAACATATGACTGGTTCACTAAAATTTGTAGTCACCTAGTGGTTCCCTTAAAAAGGGTCCCTAGAATAACTTACATATGATATGGGGTTGTCCTAAAAATTAAAAACTCTATTAACTAGCTCTATTAATTTCTTTAATTCATGGAGTTCTAGATCAACTTAAAACCTAAAAGGTCACTACAGATAAAACTCATGGCTTTCACTTAACATTCAAGAATACATGATTGGAACATCCATTGCATGTTTCTACTCAATGTATGGTGAAGAAACTGGATTACATACATGACTATATTCTAAATCCCTATTAATTAGATAATCACCCTTGTGATCACACTACCAAATCCTAGCATCCTATATTTGTGAAAGAATCCTGATATATCAATGATGTTCCCTGATTAGTGACTATTTTGGGGGAGATGGCTCATGAATTACATGGAATCCACAACACATTCTTATATGATGCATGTTCCAACTGTTGGGACCACTTTCTGTATAAATATTGTATTTTTTTGTCAATGGGTGACAATGGATGTCAATGATGATCAACTTGAATAAAGGAACTCTCATAAGGGAAATAGAGAATGGAAACCATACTTTTGTTGAGATGTATCCTATGTTCCAAATAGGTGAATCAGGATTTATACATTTCAACCATAATTAAGGGTGGTTGGAGTGTTTTTTGGAAGGTGTAAAACAAATGGAAAATAAGCTGGTGTGGAGGAGATCTGGAATTCTATGGTGGCCAATGTATGTGTTTTGAGATACAATTTTTCCAAGAATTTCAATGCATACATATTATTATAAAAAGTATTTTTATATACCTGAACTAATTAATAGGGCCAACCCACTAGCCAGCCAGCCATCCTCTACCTGAGGCTCATGCGGGACCACATGGGTCGACCACACCCACGAGAGGATAGCTAGGCCGACCAGCAAGAGGTGCATGGGGTCCATGTATAATCCCCCATGAAATTAATATTAAGGGATAGTTTTGTGCTTGAGGAGGCAGAGTGGGCACTAAGAGAGAACCCATAGAGAACATGTGTGGGGCGGCAGCGAAGGGGGAGAGGAGATTTATGGATGAATGATTGAGTGACTTGATATTTAAGCTATGAATCTCCGCATTTCCAATTCGATGTGGGGTGAGTTTTCAAATAATCGGTCCTAATTTCATCCATCTGTAATATCTTTCATCTCATTGGACCATCCGATCAGCCACAACATTTCATCATCCAAATCTCCGCCACTCATCTGATCTCACGCCCTGTGGATTTGAGTTAGGGTTTTCCGATCATCCTGTGGTATTTGAAGAATTTTGTCATCATCTTCAACCTCTTACAATCTCTAGTGCCACTGCATCTCACTGAAACTAATGTATGATCGCGTATGAACCACCATGAATTATTATTTTGACACCATGATAATCGTTAGATCGAACCGAGACCATGAAGGTAATCTCCATCTTGCATGCATGCAATATCTCTATAAAAAAGTTTTGTCCAAGTAAAAAAGAGTTTCTGAGGACACATGGGTTGAAGTGAGTCTTTTAAAAATAGGATACATGAATTTGTCCTTGATTTAATGTATGAAAAAATAATCCCATGTTTGAAAAGTAAAAACCCAAAACATGAGGCTTATCCTTGATACGCAGTTTCAAAATCATTAATTCATAGATATCGGGCATTCAAAGCACAAATAATAATATTAGATATGTGGATGTTGAACATGAAAGAGAAATTATCCCAACCTAGAAAAAATAAAATCCTCTGAGCTGAATAACGATGCTTCTCCCTATTTCGTTAGATCTCGTGCTATAAAAAAAGCATCTCTTTATGCATCGCTTCGCGAAGAGAAATCACAGAATTTAAAGTCATCAAGGCTTTGTGAATAAAAGATATTGCAAGACTTCGATAGGTTCTATGCAACCTTGAATAGATTCGTGAAGAACTAGTTCCAAGAGATATGTGATTGGTTCCTCTAACATTTGATGTGATTTGTGTAACACCCCGAGCTTCCACGATACGCTTCTCATTCAATAATACAATAGCTTGCATTGTACGCAACTTCGAGTTCTAAAACATCGCGACAAATCAAAGTAGCTGTTATGAATAGTAATAGCCACTTTTTAAAATTATATAAATTTTATATTTCAAAATGGACTTCATTTTTGTATTCCTAATATTGAAATTAGCCTATGTTGAATTTTTTGTAATTTTCTGAGAACTTCAAAATTTTTATGAATAGTGAAAAATACTTAAAACAACTTTTTTAATCAAAATAATTCATAGTGATAAATTATACTATTGAGGGGTTTTAGAGTATAATTAGAATATATTTTTACCATTTTATCCAATGGTGGTCATTAGAATTAATTTAACATTGAAATTGGACATAAACAATTGCCAATCTTTTGATATAAATTGTTTCTTAAAAACACGCTATTTGTTGTGACAGCGGGAATTAATTATAAAATTAATTAATGAAACTAATATGTTTGGAATTTTTTAAAATAGACATCATTTTTGAATTCGTACTATCAATTATAGCTTAGGGTGAAATTTTGGCCTTATTCTGAAAAACTTCAATTTTTGATGAATAGTGAAACCACTAAGTGATAGTTAAATAACTGATTTTTCGTTTAAATGAAATATTACCACTTCTGTGATTTGATTTTCAAAAATCCAACATAAATGGTTGTCATTAAGAAGTAAAATGTGGTTCAATGAGATCAAAATAATTTTTTGGTGAATAGTAACTTTTAAGTTCTTAATCGCGATTAGAGGTAATTAGTGTAGTTTAAGGTAAAAACAATGTTTTATTAATATGATATGAGCTTGACACTTGTCCTACTCCTATTGGATGAGTCATGGCCGACCAAGACAACCCATGGGTCAACTTGGGGACCCCATGGAGCCACATTAGTTGGAAAATGACATTAATATATATTTATTTAATGTTGAAATTAAATTGACACAAACATGAGTTGTTTTACTAAAACAGTTTTTAAGTGGGGTTACACAAGTCCAAATTTTGACTATAAATATTCATTGGAAAGCTAAAAAGATTTCCTACATCATAGTAGTTTTTTTTATAATTTTTAGACATTAAATAAATTAAATTATTTATGACATCATGATGATGTATTGATGACCTCATTATTTAACGATTTAAATAAAATGGGAAGATAATGCAAAATCCAAGGCTTACACTTGTCCAATGCCAATTGGATGAGGAGATGTCGAACCCTTATCACCTTAGCCTCGAGTTATATAAGTTTGGTACCTTTAGAATCCGAAAATCATTGTGAAATAATGTAACATTTCAATCTTTCCAAAAGTTCCCCTCCTCTCCACTTATAAAAGGCCCCCACCTCTCCCACCTCATTTACACTTTCAAGCCATTTGGCTCGGCCAACCTCTGCCCAAATACTCTCCCAACTTCCCCCTCTTACTCCTAGAATCCTCACTTTGGTCAGAACTCTTCCCAAGGAAGCCTTTGTCTCAAATCAAAAAGAGTTACCCGATTTTGAGGTAATGTATTTTCTAATGTTGTTTTGTTTTATTTTTCTTCTCCAATCGCCTAAACTCTTTTTATTCATTTCTTTTGTAAAAACACCAGTATCCTCAATATACTAGGATGTTGTTATAATAAGTATTCGAGCTACACTTACACACACGTACATATAATGGTTAAAGAACATACGGTTTCTGTGGATGGCGAATTTCTGCCTCACGAAACGATGATTGTTCAACACTCATATAACACCTTCAAAGGTGGCCATTAAGATGTCACTATTTTTATATATGATTTATAATTTGTTTATGTTTTACTTATGCTTCTGTATTTCTCATTTATGTCATACTTTATGATTTCCATTATGGGTAAAACGCGATAATTTCATTTTAGGAAGTGCGGACTACCGCCCCCTCAAAGTGATTTGAATCGTTAATGCCATATGTGGGATGTATAAAGGATGGAGTAAATGGTATTATACACTATATTATACTGGAATTAAATTATACATTTATATCATTATGATTTAGTTCCATTAAATATGAAATTGAAATGAAAGTAGCGTTCATGCGTACGTACGGCTTACCGTCTCCATGAACGGTGCATTTCATTTCTCACCTCTAAATGTTACGTAATATTATAAATGAATGTATATAATGGATATATAATATATATATATGACATCTAAATCATTAATATAATTCTGGATATAATGGATATTTCACCACATAAACAACTTGTAATTATAAGAAGCTTATTGTTGACTCAAGTACCAATGATCGACAAAACGACCGTTATTAACTTAAATAATTACATAATGTTCATATCATTGTAATAAGTGATATAATAAGGATAATGAAATTGAAAATGGTTCTTAATAAGGTATATATTAACTCTAGTTTATTATTCAGGAGGTTAAAGAACGGTTGAGTCAAGTCAGACACGAGGTAAGGGAACTTCTTAACCCAATTTCCATTCTTTGGGTTAATCTCCTACTTTCAAATTATGTCATGATGTTATTATGTCCTATTTTGTATTTTTACTTTCTTTATGTGTACCTATAATGAATACACATAATAGATCTATTTTATTTTAAAAATGATCTTTTTAATGACTTCGTCTCAATCCCGTTTCATCGAGGCATATTTGGTTTTATACACAGCTTTCTTTTATACGGTGTATAAACCCCTTTGACTTTTACGTTTATTCAAAAGGAATCTTTTTTATACGAAGCGTTTTGCTAAACGACAAAAGGGAATGTTTTTCTTTCCGTACTTATGCGGCGACAACGACTTCTCTTCCGCCGTGACCATTATTTTAGTTTCGGCTTCCTCTACAAGCTATCATTTTTTTTAATGAAAAATAAATACAAAGTTTTAACTTTATTTTATTTTGGTATTGAAAATGGTTTTGAAATCGTTTTTATTATATCAATGTGTTGTATTGATATCTTTTGATTGAAATGTGGAAATGTTATGTTTCCTTTATGCATGTTTTATGTGATATGATTATGTTATGGTTTATGATATGTTTAAACCTATTCATATGAGGAATGTATTGGACTTAATAAGTGACGGGTGGAGCCCGCTATAGCTCCTCGATGCATCGGTAGGTCTCATGAGACAACTAGACGTGGAATTGGCCGAGGCCCTTTCCCAATTTGATTTATGGTTTTGGCCGAGGCCTTAATCATTTTAGATGTCTTGGCCGAGGCCTTGACAAAATTTTTCAGAATGTCCAGCATTATACATTCCCTCATTATGAAAGTGGTTATTGATATTGCATGTGATTATTCTGCCAGTAGAATATCCATGTGAAAAAGTGAATGGCATTATCTCATTTTACTTTTGCCATATTATGTTGAAGTTCAAGTTTAAAAGGCTTTTGTTTTAGTTATACATTGCCTTAAATGTTAATGTTTATTTATGAAAGCTTCCGCATTATTGTTATCCTTACTGAGCATCTGAGCTCACCCCTTTCAATGTTTTAATGTTTTCCAGGATGTGAAGAAGTATTTTATGAATGACCTGCAGGGATAGTCAGAAGAGGATATGAGTGTGGACTATGGAGACTTTGTTATTGTAGTTTTTCACTTTATGATGTAATGTAACGTTTACGAATGTATCTAGTGTTTCCAAGGCTACTAAACTAATCGGTCTTTCGAGACTTGATCTTTTGTGATCATGCCAATGTTACGAAGTAATGGACCGACTCTGGGTAGCTGGGGTCGGGGCGTTACAGTTGGTATCAGAGGCAGTTTAGTACTAACCTTGGAAGCTAGATTTAGATAAACTCTGATTAGAGCACATAGCCCAAAGATAGACTTTGATGATTAGTATAGAAGAACTTCCTAGAATTTTGTTATTGTAGAGATTTTGTGAGTTTTCCGAGCAATACATCCCTGTATGGATACGAGCAGGTAGAGGCGGCTCTGGCACAGATGTACCTAGGGGTAAAACCCGAAAACACTGCTTTGAGCTAGACTCGAACGGGAACTGGTGCACGACAACGGGCCTTGCTGCACTCTTGGTTACGACACTCCCGGGGGATATGCTTTGGATAATTCTCATTTTCTTTACAAACCACTATGAAGGGTTATGAGTATATACTTCCTCAAAGAAAACATTTCTTTTTATGATTATGGATTATATCCATAAATAGTTCAATTTATGTAAAGTGTTTTACAAGTATGGAATTATGTATTTTGATTCATAAACTAATCTAGTTTATGCCATTGTTTAGAAATGGCGCCTAGTAGAAGGAATGGAAACCGTATCAATGCACAAACTCCGTGTAGGGATTGCCCTCCTGATCAAGATAATTATTGTGGATCTGGAGATACAACTGGTGCTGATCAACTTATTACCATACTTGGACAACTCACTCAGGTTATGAATAATAACCTTACTCGTTTGGAGCACCCTGATCCGCAACGTGGAGGATCAATGCTAGACCGTTTCATGAGGCAACAACCACCAACCTTCAATGGGAGTACAAATCCTATAGTAGCTGAGCAATGGATAAATTCCTTAGAGAAAATATTCCATGCCTTGGGGAGTAGTGAAAGGGAGAAGGTTGTCATGGCAGTTTACCACCTCACTGAAGATGCCGATCAGTGGTGGTCGCTGATTCAAAACACAAAGGAAGATGATGACGTATCGAATATGGAATGGAGGGAGTTCAAAGATCTTTTCTTAGAAAAATACTTTCCTCGTGACCATCGAGCAGATATGGAAAGGCAATTTCTGAGTCTGAGGCAGAATGAGGATGAGAATGTCGCAAATTATGAGGCTAACTTTACAAGGTTAGCGAGGCATGCTACCGATTATATACGTAACCCAAGGAGTAAGATTGATCGTTTCTTTGATGGGTTAAAACCATTTCTCCGTCGAGCTTTGGTATCACAATCCTTCTCATCATACGAAGATATTGTCTCGTGTGCTATTAAGACAGAAAAGGAATTCTCTAAGTCTTATGACAACAAAGTAAAGCAAGAGAAGAAGAGAACGGTGGAACAAGAGACGGATAATGGGAAAAAGGGAAAGAAGGATTTTCCATTATGTGATAATTGTGGGAAGAATAACCCTGGTACTTGCCTAAAAGGAATGGGAGTTTGTTATAAATGTAGAGAAAAGGGTCACCAAGCTCGTGATTGCAAGGGAAAGAAAGAGGCTGTCAAAGTTGAATGCTACAATTGTAGAGAAATGGGTCATTATGCAAATGAATGTCCTAAGCGTCAGGGAAACTTACCTCAGAAAAGGCCAAGGGATCAAGGACAATCTTATGTTGTTACTACAGTTGAAGCAGAATAACTAATGTATTGGTGCTTTTGGACTCAAGGATTATATTCTGGTTATATGAATAATGTAATATATATATGGATTGTACTGCAGTACTTTTTGATTTCAGTAAGGTTTTAATATGATTAAGGTAATCATATTTTTAGTATGTGACAATAAGAGAATCTTTTCTTTGTTTTGGGAATCTGATAAATTGATTTTGGAATTTAGAGACCTTTTAGAGAAAGTCTGGACAAAGGTATTTTGGATAACTATTAAGGTTGGAATGGATTAAGTTGAACTTTGGATAGTATTGTTTAAGGTTAAAAAATTTATGAAGATTATTTTTGGAATATTATGATACTATAGTTTTAGGAAAAGGACAACCTGCAGGGTGGGGCATAACCCGTCGCGTCGGACAAAGATGGAGGAATCAAACCCACAATCATAGTGCGACATGCCTTTATTTCCTACCACTAGCCTACAGGAATTCCCTGGTTATTACAATATAATTTTACTAATCTAAATGGTATGTGTTAACATTTGGAACCTTATACAATTAGGATAATAATAATATTTTTGAGTTCTATTATCTTTTTGAGTGAAAGATGAGTTGAAGGTTGAAACACTAATTCTCAAGCATAAATATATATATACCTATCTCTTATTCAATGAATAAATTAATTCTTAAACTTTAGTAAAGGGATATTAAAACAAAAAATGTGTTATCCTAATACCTTATGTCTTGTTGAACTGATGATATTTTAAATCAACATAGATTGAAGGCTTTGAGGCCCTCAATTTGACAGTTGATTGTGATTGATGACCTCAATCACTCCCTACAAATATTTACGTTTTTCCTCCAATTATATGTCTTTAATTGCCACCAATGTTCTCCTTATCGAGATCATAATTTGGTGGTGACTTTCTTATTTCCATTTTCCCTCTTATTAAGGCTAAATTTTATTAACCTTATTTCCGATGTGGGTTTTCCACAAAGGTATTTCTTATTTTCAACCTCTTATTTTTAAAGAAAAATATCAAATTGCGAGGACGCAATTTATTGAAGGAGGGGAGAATGTAACACCCCGATCTTCCACGATACGCTTCTCATTCAATAATACAATAGCTTTCATTGTACGCAACTTCGAGTTCTAAAACATCGCGACAAATCAAAGTAGCCGTTATGAATAGTAATAACCACTTTTTAAAATTATATAAATTTTATATTTCAAAATGGACTTCATTTTTGTATTCCTAATATTGAAATTAGCCTATGTTGAATTTTTTGTAATTTTCTGAGAACTTCAAAATTTTTATGAATAGTGAAAAATACTTAAAACAACTTTTTTAATAAAAATAATTCATAGTGATAAATTATACTATTGAGGGGTTTTAGAGTATAATTAGAATATATTTTTACCATTTTATCCAATTGTGGTCATTAGAATTAATTTAACATTGAAATTGGACATAAACAATTGCCAATCTTTTGATATAAATTGTTTCTTAAAAACACGCTATTTGTTGTGACAGCGGGAATTAATTATAAAATTAATTAATGCAACTAATATGTTTGGAATTTTGTAAAATAGACATCATTTTTGAATTCGTAATATCAATTATAGCTTAGGGTGAAATTTTGGCCTTATTTGAAAAACTTCAATTTTTGATGAATAGTGAAACCACTAAGTGGTAGTTAAATAACTGATTTTTCATTTAAATGAAATATTACCACTTCTGTGATTTGATTTTCAAAAATCCGACATACATGGTTGTCATTAAGAAGTAAAATGTGGTTCAATGAGATCAAAATAATTTTTTGGTGAATAGTAACTTTTAAGTTCTTAATCGCGATTACAGGTAATTAGTGTAGTTTAAGGTAAAAACAATGTTTTATTAATATGATATGAGCTTGACACTTGTCCTAATCCTATTGGATGAGTCATGGCAGACCAAGACAACCCATGGGTCAACTTGGGGACCCCATGGAGCCACTTTAGTTGGAAAATGACATTAATATATATTTATTTAATGTTGAAATTAAATTGACACAAACATGAGTTGTTTTACTAAAACAGTTTTTAAGTGGGGTTACACAAGTCCAAATTTTGACTATAAATATTCATTGGAAAGCTAAAAAGATTTCCTACATCATAGTAGTTTTTTTATAATTTTTAGATATTAAATAAATTAAATTATTTATGACATCATGATGATGTAGTGATGACATCATTATTTAACGATTTAAATAAAATGGGAAGATAATGAAAAATACAAGGCTTACACTTGTCCAAAGCCAATTGGATGAGGAGATTTCGAACCCTTATCACCTTATCCTCGAGTTATATAAGTGTGGGACCTTTAGAATCCGAAAAGCATTGTGAAATAATGTAACATTTCAATCTTTCCAAAAGTGCCCCTCCTCTCCACTTATAAAAGGCCCCCACCTCTCCCACCTCATTTACACTTTCAAGCAATTTGGCTCGGCCAACCTCTGCCCAAATACTCTCCCAACTTCCCCCTCTTACTCCTAGAATCCTCACTTTGGGCAGAACTCTTCCCAAGGAAGCCTTTGGCTCAAATCAAAAAGAGTTACCCGATTTTGAGGTAATGTATTTTCTAATGTTGTTTTGTTTTATTTTTCTTCTCCAACCCCCTAAACTCTTTTTATTCATTTCTTTTGTAACAACACCAGTATCCTCAATATACTAGGATGTTGTTATAAGAAGGATTCGAGCTACACTTACACACACCTACATCTAATGGTTAAAGAACATACTGTTTCTGTGGATGGCGAATTTCTGCCTCACGAAACGATGATTGTTCAACACTCATATAACACCTTCAAAGGTGGCCATTAAGATGTCACTATTTTTATATATGATTTATAATTTGTTTATGTTTTACTTATGCTTCTGTATTTCTCATTTATGTCATACTTTATGATTTCCATTTTGGGTAAAACGCGATAATTTCATTTTAGGAAGTGCGGACTACCGCCCCCTCAAAGTGATTTGAATCGTTAATGCCATATGTGGGATGTATAAAGGATGGAGTAAATGGTATTATACACTATATTATACTGGAATTATATTATACATTTATATCATTATGATTTAGTTCCATTAAATATGAAATTGAAATGAAAGTAGCGTTCATGCGTACGTACGGCTTACCGTCTCCATGAACGGTGCATTTCATTTCTCACCTCTAAATGTTACGTAATATTATAAATGAATGTATATACTGGATATATAATATATATATGACATCTAAATCATGAATATAATTCTGGATATAATGGATATTTCACCACATAAACAACTTGTAATTATAAGAAGCTTATTGTTGACTCAAGTACCAAAGATCGACAAAACGACCGTTATTAACTTAAATAATTACATAATGTTCATATCATTGTAATAAGTGATATAATAAGGATAATGAAATTGAAAATGGTTCTTAATAAGGTATATATTAACTCTAGTTTATTATTCAGGAGGTTAAAGAACGGTTGAGTCAAGTCAGACACGAGGTAAGGGAACTTCTTAACCCAATTTCCATTCTTTGGGTTAATCTCCTACTTTCAAATTATGTCATGATGTTATTATGTCCTATTTTGTATTTTTACTTTCTTTATGTGTACCTATAATGAATACACATAATAGATCTATTTTATTTTAAAAATGATCTTTTTAAGGACTTCGTCTCAATCCCCTTTGATCGAGGCATATTTGGTTTTATACACAGCTTTCTTTTATACGGTGTATAAACCCCTTTGACTTTTACGTTTATTCAAAAGGAATATTTTTTATATGAAGCGTTTTGCTAAACGACAAAAGGGAATGTTTTTCTTTCCGTACTTATGCGGCGACAACGACTTCTCTGCCGCCGTGACCATTATTTGAGTTTCGGCTTCCTCTACAAGCTATCATTTTTTTTAATGAAAAATAAATACAAAGTTTTAACTTTCTTTTATTTTGGTATTGAAAATGGTTTTGAAATCGTTTTTATTATATCAATGTGTTGTATTGATATCTTGTGATTGAAATGTGGAAATGTTATGTTTCCTTTATGCATGTTTTATGTGATATGATAATGTTATGGTTTATGATATGTTTAAACCTATTCATATGAGGAATGTATTGGACTTAATAAGTGACGGGTGGAGCCCGCTATAGCTCCTCGATGCATCGGTAGGTCTCATGAGACAACTAGACGTGGAATTGTCCGAGGCCCTTTCCCAATTTGATTTATGGTTTTGGCCGAGGCCTTAATCATTTTAGATGTCTTGGCCAAGGCCTTGACAATGTTTTTCAGAATGTCCGGCATTATACATTCCCTCATTATGAAAGTGGTTATTGATATTGCATGTGATTATTCGGCCAGTAGAATATCCATGTGAAGAAGTGAATGGCATTATCTCATTTTACTTTTGCCATATTATGTTGAAGTTCAATTTTAAAAGGCTTTTGTTTTAGTTATACATTGCCTTAAATGTTAATGTTTATTTATGAAAGCTTCCGCATTATTGTTATCCTTACTGAGCATCTGAGCTCACCCCTTTCAATGTTTTAATGTTTTCCAGGATGTGAAGAAGTATTTTATGAATGACCTGCAGGGATAGTCAGAAGAGGATATGAGTGTGGACTATGGAGACTTTGTTATTGTAGTTTTTCACTTTATGATGTAATGTAACGTTTACGAATGTATCTAGTGTTTCCAAGGCTACTAAACTAATCGGTCTTTCGAGACTTGATCTTTTGTGATCATGCCAATGTTACGAAGTAATGCACCGACTCTGGGTAGCTGGGGTCGGGGCGTTACAATTTGAGAAGGCCGAATAACTATGATCCAGTGGTTGTACCTTAGACTCCAATTGTGCATCACGATGCCCAGCCCAATATGTGCCAATACAAACCACACATCCTCTGTTTGAAGGAGAACACCCATGACCACCCAATTTTATTGATGATATTTGAGAAAACCCTACTTATTTCAATCTTATATGAAACAATTTGCAGGATTTGTGGTTTGGTGAAGTAGAATATTTCACAAAGAAGTGGATGTGCATAGATGTATTCATGCATGTGAATTGATTGAAGAATACCAAGGCCTTTGTGAGGTTGTGAGAAGAAATAGTTTGCACCCATTTTAGATTGAAGAAACAAGAATATATACCAAAATAAAAACCCTAACAAATTTCAAGAGAATAAAGATAATGAGATGAGAGGAGTCCATGTGTCTGTGCTTAAAGAACTATATTCTTTAATGTTTTCATTCCAGGAAGTAAAGAGGAGATTTCATGAATTCATTCTTGCACATGCACACATGAATTCAATTTAATAAGGAATAAAAATAGTGTGTGAATGTGTATAAAGACTAATAATATGTAGGAAAAAAATAGTTCAACCTAAATTCCACATGCATGATCACATGAATACATGAATAGAAGGAAATAATTGATTCTAATGATATCAAGTAAGCATATCTTCATTTCTTGAACAATCACAAAAATTTTTTATTATTCTATCTAATAAGAGAAGAATGATATTTAGTTCATTCAGTTACAAAAATAAAGGAGAATATTGAACACAAAAGACCATCAATTCTGGATTCCGATGCCAGAAATGTCTCATGCTAAATAGAAGACAAAAACATCCATGCTTGTCTATTGAAGCGAACTTCATGTCAATAAACTGAGTGAGACCTCTCCCAAGGCATTGAGCCAGGGGAGTCAACAGAAGTGATTCAAGGGAATAAATGATCCATCTATAAACCTTTATGCAGTGTGATTATTATAGAGTGACTATGTCTAAACCATTGAAATTCACAAAAAAGTGAAGATTAGTGGAATTAGGTATGACCAAAAACCTATTTTCATATACTCCTTGAACGTAGCCCTTAGTGGTGAACCATGTAAATGTGTATTGTTCCCCTTCTTCATGTGTATGTTTTAATTACTACACACATCCATAACATAGGGTTAAACAAGATCCTACCAACATGGGAACAATATCCAATAATGAAGATAAAAACATGGCACCCTGATTCACCCCACCCCACTATTATGGTGGTCTAGGGTCCTTCAATTGGTATTAGATCCAGGGGTTCATGTATGTTGGATACTTTCCTGTAATTCTATTTAGTAGAGTATTTGGTCTTTCTTTACTAAGTCAACAATGAAGTGAAGTATTGATAAAGATTCAGTTGCATTTGAGAAGAAGTTTATATCCAAAAAGACCCTGAAAAATTGGAAAAGGAATGGGAAATAATAGTTGAAGAAGTCCCTATTGTATAAAGAAGAAATAGTATCTGGATCTCCATGTCCTTCGAATAATGAATAAATATCATTCTTGTGAATAAAGAACAGGTGGTTCGGGTAACCACCACAAAACAAGGATTCCAGCACAAGTGGTGATGTTGAGAAATTAAGAACCTATCTACATGATATTCTTGAAGAAGGATTTGTGGCTATTTGTAGAATATTTCAATGCATGCATGCTGAGATCACCTGATTATAAAGACAATATGATAATGTAAAAAATGTCTTAGTATGAAATTTTTTATAATCTTTAAATATCTCTAGAAATATTGAAGCCTTTGAATAAAAATAATGGGTAAATAAGAACCTTTATGTAATGATACATGAACTTGAAGATTAGCTGAAGAAGAACACTAAATTCAACTATTTATGTTTGGAAGAAACTTCCAAGAAATTCAATGAACATTAATCATTGTTATAAAATAATTTTAAGATGAATATGTATGAAATTTAAAGGTTCAATAATACTTCAGAAAAGATGTTGACTATGATTGATGACCAAAAAATCATCCTCAATATAACATGTCTAAAATTGGAAGCTCAGTTGACCAATCTTGAAAAGACAAATATTGTGTCTCAAAAAAAAAAGAAAAATTATCTACTTGGACTCAATGATCACTGAGGGGTTCTACTATAAAAATACATCCAATATGAGATAAGAAGATGATGGATTCATTTAATGATCTATCACAAGTGGCTGAGAATGTAATGGTACCATCCATACCATTTTTGTACTAATGATTCTAAAGAATTCTCTAAAAAAGTACATGGTGGAAGAAAAATTCTAAATATGCATGGATTTAGAAAGGTGATGATATACCTATCACCATGGATTGGGTGTATAAGAAGAACATGAAGATGAAATATGGTTCCCACTAAGAGCACAAAAACCATATCCAGAAGATATCAAGAATAAATATGTTTGGTCCAATGATGGTGCCGCAATAGGTTTTGGAATTGTGCATTATATTTTTGGTACAATCCTCAAAATGGAAAAGCACAAAGGAAGCCCATATTAAGGGGAATAAAACCAGAGAAGAGGAGGAAAAACCAATAGATGTAGAAGCATCAGTATACTACAAAACAGATTTGAAATACTAGACAACATCCATGATGTTTGCAATAGGAGTGGTCACATTAATGGTGCATGATTTTCTCAACATATATCCTAAGTTGATAACAACAGAAGACCACAGAATCCAGTTAATAATGAATAAACTTCCATGTAAATAAATCATACGAATGTTAAAAAATAAAATTCTCCCATGAATAATCCATGATGGAAAGGTGAGAAGTCCTTGGATTCAAAATCCATGAAGTTTAAGAGTTTTAAATCCAAAATATTTCCTAAACAATATTACACTCAGAAGAGACTAGGTGGAAAATCTATACTTCTTTCCATAGTTCCAAGAGACATATTGGTTATCTAGACTAAATATTTGGAAAGAATGAGAATGAAAGGAGATGCATATGATAAGCCTAGTGAAACATGAAATAAGAATATTCGACATTAATATAGAGAAGTCATATATGTGATGTGAAACAAGGTTCATCACACGGTTAGGAATTCTAGTGTATTTATTCTATCTCAAGAAGAATTACACAAGAAGATGAATGATTGACTAGGAGATTCTAGTTCTTTGAAAGCTCTTGATGAAAGATGAATAATAAACAAATATAATGAAGAAATATTGAGATCCAACAAAATAATGTTATAACTGAAGATACAATGTTCAAGTGTGAGGAGTTGAGAGAAAATATCATCTTGGTTGAGAAAATCATCTCAGACTTCCTGCTCACATTGAAGAAGCAATGTGGATCCACCTTATTCCATTAATACTTGGTGTATTGTACAAATTTTACAAGGAATTTAATGTGAAGTAAGCACTCAGGGGGAGAACCTAAGAAGTGTTCCCATGAGGGGGAGAAAAATAAATAAGCTACCAGAGTTATTATTATAATTATTATCTACTTCAGTTGGTATCAAATTCAATTAATGTGAATATTTTTTTAAGATTATTTCATTGGAAAAGCGTTGTCATTTCTCAATATCTCATACTCGGTTACTCAAAATAAAAATTATTTTACAAAGGGGGTAACTAAATTAATCAGTGATATAAGAAATTTGGAAAGTCCCTTGAAGACATGTACTTGAGTTCTCATCACATTAGTTATCAAGATCGGGGGATAATAGACAACTTTTTTTTTCTAGATCAAATCCACTTGTTTTCTACACTGAGTATTGCTTAGGTAGAATTAAAGATAAATGACTGATGGCACAATATCTTATGTATACAAGTATACCCTCTCTACCGTAAACATTGTAATTCTTATTAATAATTAGGAGAGAATGAGAAATGATTGTTGAAAAGTGATAGGGAGAGAGAATATAAAATACTCTCATTTTAACACTTACATGATCATTTTAGTGAACGTTGAAGTATTGAAAAAAACACAAAGGGGGAGATTGTTGGGGCCACATTGTGTATGAAGATTTTATTTTTAGATGATGGGTGTCAATGGATGTTAATGATTATCAACATGAAGAAAGTAACCCTCATAATATAAATAGATAATGGAAATCAGACATTTGTTGATCTTGATCCCAAGTTCCAAATATGTGTATCAGGAATTATAAATTGTCTAAAACAATTAAATATGGTTGGAGTGTTTTTTAGAAGGAGTAAAAGAAAATGAGAAGAAGGGGGTGTGGAGGAGGTTTATAATTCTACGGTGGCCAATTCATGAGTTTTGAGATTGAATGTGGACATGAATTTCAATTCATACTTATTCTTCTACTAAGTATTTTCATAACCCATACCTAAAAAATAGGGACATCCCACTAGCAAGCCAACAAACCTCAACCTGAGGCTCATGCGGGACCATAGGGGTCGACCATGCCCATGGGGAATCCATCCAGGCCATCCAACAAGAGGTTCATGGGGGTCGTGTATAAGCCCCTAAGGTATGAATAGTGGGTGCTATGTGTGTTCCCAAGGAGGCAGAGTGGGAACTAAGATCACACTCGCAGAGAACTGGTATGGGACAACACCGGAGGGGGGAGAGGATTATTCTGGCTGAATGATGGGGCAGCTTGATATTTAAGCTAGGAATGTCCAAATTTTCAATTTGATGTGGGAAAAGATTTAAAAACCTCAGGCACATTCTCATACATCTATTATATCTCACATATTAGTCGACTGTCTGATCATCTGTGACATTTGATCTTCCAAATCTCCATTTCTTATCTGATCTTGCACCATGCGTGATTGAGTTAGAGCCCTATGATCCTCTCGTGGTATTTGAAGAACTGTGTCGTCGCCTTCAACCTCCTTAAATCAATGATTCCACTAAATCTCATCGTATCTAATGGATGATCACATCCAAACCACCATGCCTTATTATTTTGAAACCATGAGGATCGTCGGACTGAATCAAGATCATTCATTCTATATTCATCTTGCATGCGTGTGATATCTCAATGAAGAAACTTCGGTCGAGGAAAACATATTTTTCAAGACCATGTGGGTTCGATCGAGACTTTGAAAAACAGGATGCATGCACATTTACTTGATTAAATGTAATGAAAAATATGACTACATTTGAAAAGTTAACACCTCAGCTTGCTTCTCATCCTTGACCCACGGTTTCGAAATTTTGAAGACAAATATCTCAAGAATTCATAGCCTCATTCTTAATTTTAGATACGTGTATGTTGAATGTGGAAGAGGATATATCCCTCACCTATAAAAATAAAACCCATCGAGCTGAAAAATGTTGTTTTTCCCGCATTCCAGAGAGCTAGTGTTTTAAAAAAACATAGAATCCCTCTACGAATCACTTCATGAAGAGATAGAAGAGCACCACGAGTCTTCAAGGCTCTACAAATAAGAGATACCACAAGTCATTGATAGGTTCTACACACCCTCGAATAGCTTTGAGAAGAACTGATTCCCATAGATACATGATTAGTTCATCAAACCTTTGTTGTGCTTTGTGAAGGCTGAATAATCGTCATCCAGTGGTTGATATTTATCCTCCAACTGTGCTTTGTGATGTCTAGTACACTCTGTGCAATGAAAAACAATGCATCTTCTGCCTGATAGAGAATACTCATCACCACCCTGGTTTTATGATGAATGTTGAGAAAACCCTAACATTTTTATGCTTATATCATTCTATTTACAGGGGTTTGTGGTTTGGTGATGAAGAATCTATCATAATGAAGTGGCATTGCATACATGCATTCATGCATGTGAATTTCTTGAAGAATATCGAGACCTTTTTGAGGTTGTAAAAAGAATAAGTTCACACCCATTCTGGTTTAATGAAACACACACATAAACCTAAAAAACCCCAAAAAAGTGCAAGGGAAATAAGAGAAATAGATGAGAGGAGACCATGTATGGGTGCTTATGTAAATATAATCATTAATGTTTCTATACAATAATGTGAAGAGGAGAGTGCACTCATAAATTAATAAACATGAACACGTGAATAAAATTAATTAATGAATCTAAATAGTGTGTGAATGTGTATAAAATCTAAGAATATGTTGGAATAAAAAATTATAACTTAAATTCCACATGCCTGATCACAAGAATATATGAACAAAAAGAAAGAATTTATTATGATAATGGCATGTAACATGTTATTAATTTCTAGAACAATCACATATGATGTTTGGATTCTAAAGAATATGAGAAGAAGGATATTTAGTGCATTAACTTACTAAACTAAAAGAAAATATTGAACAAAAAAGAGCATCAATTATGGACTATAATTCATGAAATGTTTCATGCTGAATAGGATACAAAGACTTCAATGATTTTCTATTGAAGAAACCTTCAAGTCAATAGACTGAGTGAGACCACCCCCAAGGTAGGGAGCTAGTGGATTCAATGGAAGTGATCCGGGGGATGTATTGATCCAACCTTGAACTTTTAGGCAGTGTTCCTGGGATAGAGTGAATGTGCCCAATTCATTGTAATCCTGGTATGTATGAAGATTAGTGGAATTAGTTACAACCAAAAAAATGTTAGTGTACACTCCATGGAAGTATCCCTTAGTGGTGAACCATGTATAAGTGTTGTGTTTTCCTTTTTCATGTGAATGTTTTAATTTCTTCAAATATCCATCCTACATGGTTAAACAAGATCCTACCATCATGGGAACAATATTTTGTAATGAATAGAAAATTCTAACACCCTAATTCACCCACCTCATAGGGTGGTCTAGGGTCCTTCACCAATGTTTTCCCTATAACATATTCTTTTATATAAGTCATTTAAGAAAAATTATAAATGTCATAGTGAATTGATACATTATCCAATACACCATCCCTAGAGTCCCTACTAGGAAATCCAAATTCAAAACACATTCATTGTATTTCCATGAACCACAATCCAAGCCTCACAAATACAAATCTTGAAATTCTATTTCTAAGGAGAAACCATTTTTTGATACTGCTATTTAATGATATAAACCAATGGGTCCCTCCTTACCCATGACAAGATATGTGTGGAAACCCAAGATACCTTCTATTATTTTAGGGGCATGTAAATAATTTTGATATGGAAAATCTATCACATGGGAGGCCTTAACCTAAAGTACATATAAAACACATACATATCAAATCCTAAATAAAATTACAAAAAGTAAATACATTTGATACCAATAATGCATGATTAAGATCTATCCCACATCAGAGTAAACAAATTTAATAGAAATAAATAATTGAATAAACAAAATCCCTCAAATAATATGGTAAAATACTCTAACCTACTACATCGGAGTGGAGTTATGTCAAATGAAGCCCCAGTTCCAACCACGGTCATTCTAGGTCACTATTACCTTCGGGATCCTGGTCCTCCTATGAATATATTAAATATATAATGAGTTTTATAAGACAAAAATATTTTCAAAAGATCCAATTTAGAGGTGACTATAAAAATACCATATAGTGAAACCTAAAATGACCAAACCTCAATATATTCATCTCATATAATCAACTTCAGGTCAATCAGGATATTAGGAAAATTAATAATGATAAACTTAATCCTAGATATTCACAAAATTTAATCCAATTCAAAATGTGTTTCCAACAATTTGTAGACATATTTTTCTTCTACACGCTTCAATTTACTACTCATCTAGGATAACTCACTCCATGTTCTATGATGACACTAATGGTTCTCAACTAAGAGGTTAATCATGGAGGGCCTCAACACAAAATTATTCAATAGAACTCCAAATATATTGAAATCTAGTATGGGATCAAACCCACGCCCATTGGGGGACACCATAAACCACACTATAAAATCAACTAGATAAAGGATTAACACCATGTTCATGGTGTTTATGCAAATACCATGAAACCTGCCAAGGGTAGCATATATGATATAGGATCCCTCCTCAGGCCTCATGTAGGGATAATATGTTCTCTATCTATGATAAAACACATAGAGGGGATCCATATGCTATAAACTATACATAATGATGCAAAAACCCCTCATAGGGATGGACCAATTAATCACACTCAACTGAACCTGGTCGATAATAAAAAAACAAAGGAATATAAACTACCTTAGAGAAAGTACATGACATGTGTAGATGGTATATAATATGTACCTAAAAACCCATACCTAGTTATCTCTATGAATGTGTTCATCTACCCATTACTATGCATAGTGGATGTTCCCACATATGTTGATGTTCTCCTGTGTTTGTCCATGTCTGAGTACATGGTAGTTCCCATGTACTCTGGCCATTCCCCTGTTCATTTTTATGTCAATTCGATGTAACTAGTAGGATTTATAAATCACTATTTTTTTGAATATTTTATTGATAATAAATTATATAATTTCCTCACATTGTGCTAAATATATCCATTTATGAAATATTTGGGATTAGATCATTCATTTGAAAATTTGTTAAAAATTCTAGTTTTACCCTTTTAAAATGTACTATAGTATTTTGAAGATAAATATTTTAATATTTAATATTTGAACTTAATATTTTGTAAAAGTGTTCATATATTATTTTTATACAATTTTAATTCAAGACACTAGAGCTAAAGAGTGCATTTGGATGGAGTAAATGGGCCATTAATCCAATGGTGGGCTGGAATCGGTAGAATGGACATGGGTTCTGTAGTTGGGTCATATCTTTTTCTTCTAGGATTGGATTGAGCCCAACATTTGATGAATGCTCGGGGACATGATTTGGAACAAATAATCTTTCTACAAGGCCGGCCAATTCATGAGTTTTGGAGGTCAACTAGGCAGTGCAACTTGGAATAAAATATTTGGAAGAGTTCTTCATTTCACACTTAAAAAGTTATGTAACCCTAGCCCTCACAAACTCTATTTAAAGGGGGTTTTAACTCTTTGGGAGGTCTGGTCGAGGTATTGGGAAGGTTTGGACGAATGGGTGTCTCTTGGGAGCCCCTCACAAATCTTGGAAGAATTAAGGCTTTGTGCAAACCACTCTTCCAAAAAGGCTCTCCTATCCCACCTCCTCTTAGTATTTCTTTTCTTTCATGTTTGTTTCTTGAATTTTTCATCATATAATATTATGTGTTCTTTATTTTTCTTCTTCTATTAATCTTCTTAATTGGGTTGGAATCAAGAGTGGAGATGAGATTGGGTTTTACCCTTTCAATCCTTTTCTCATGCAAAAGGTCTCCACGATGACTACACTGCCCAGGAAAGAGTAGCCTTTTAGTAATAGATCTATCTTATACCCTCATCATTTAATTATTTTGAATCATTGAGCTACTATAATTCACTTAATATGATCCATTAATTTTGTTTTTAAATTTTATGAAACTGAGAAAACAATTGAACAATTAACACAAAAACACACGAGGTCAGGATTTTGTGTAAATTATGAGAGCGCTATCTTAATCTGTAATACAAGACCACACGAGATAAATTTGTAGAGTTCTAATATATTCCCTAAACATAATTCATACTCATTTCCAGAATGTATATGTTCTCTAATTAAACACTGAACATAAGCTGACCTTAGAACAATAATCAAAGAAGGGTGCTACGATTGCGTGTTCCGAAGCTAACCTAGGGTTTAGGTAATTCCATCTTTGTTGTTATGTTAACTCTTATAGGGTTCGAGGGTTAAAAAATTATGGGACATTAATTAAGTAGATATTGATTTAAATGATAATAATTAATATGTAAATGAATAGGTAGAGTTAGATCGATTACACCTTTTAAAATATTTTCTAAAAAACATCTTCTTGTTGTTTCTTTTTAATCAAACTTTATTTCAAAATTAAAAACAAATAAATGCAATCTTCTTACAGCAAACTTCTCATGTTTTATAAACTATAAACAACAACCCCATCCTTTCAAGTAGGTTTTTTATTCTATTCTATTTTATTTATAAAATATCTCTGAAAAGTTGTTTTAATTCACTTCCTCCTTTGAGAGATGACCTTGGTCAGCCACTCTACTGCACCTATGTACACCAAAATCACACTAATAATTTGCGGGCACCCACGACAGCGCTCTTTAAAATTGGCACCGTTTCCAGGTAGGCAAGTAATTTATTCAACCATTTAGAGGTATATCTTTTATTTTTCATTTTATTATTTTCTTCACCTCCCTCTTTCATCTTTCCCCTTCTCATGTTTTCATTTTTTTTCATCCTCTTCTTTTCTTTTTGGACCCTCAACTCAAACTTCTAATTTTTATTTTACTATGGTCCAGTTTCTTTCTTTTAATTTTTATTTGATTTATGACATGAACTAATCCCGAAGATCTCTTAGATCTTGACCATGAGATTGAACGTAGCCTTAGGGATCAAATCAAACATTCTCAGTCTACGGGAAGTTTCAATATTCAACCAGTTGGTGAATTCCTCTCTTCTGGAAACATTGAAATTGGAAGAAATTAAAATTGAAACATAAAAGAGGAACCAATGGATAGAAATAAATGAAATTAACTTAATAGAATCATTCGAGAATTAGTTTCACCTAATATTAACTATCAACCAAATTTTATTTCATCCCCGAATCTCGAATCGGACATTAACTAAAAATCTGGGATAATTCTCCTTTTTCCAAGATTTCATGGTTTATCTGGTAAGGGTCCAAACAAACACCTTAAATAATTTAATGTGGTTTTCTCAAACCTTAAACCAATAAATTTTTCTGAAGATGAAATAAAATTAAGAGTATTCCCATTATCACTTGATGGAGCTGCGAAAGATTGGATGTATTATTTACAACATTAGGATGAAACTTGTTGGAATGATTTAAAACGTCTTTTCTTGCATATATTTTTTCCAGAATCGAGGACCACTTCCATTTATAAAGAGATCTCTAGGATCAAGTAAGCACAAGGGGAGTCAATGTATGAGTACTGGGGGCGATTCAAGAAGTTGTGCGCAAGCTGTTCACATCAACAAATCAGTGAGCAACTCCTCATCCAATACTTCTACAAAAGAATAACACCTATGGAGAGGAGCATGGTGGATGCCGCAGCAGGAGGGTCATTGGTGGAAAAGACACCAGTATCCACACGTCAATTGATCGACAAGATGTCACAATACTCCCAAAAATTTTGTGATCGAGGTACACCACATGACAGGGGAGTACATCAGGTAAGTCCTTCTTATCTTGAAAGTCAATTGATTGATTCCAAGTTGGATGAATTGACCACTATGGTGAGGCAGATTGCATTGGCTCAAAAGAAATACCAACCCTCTCCTTCAAGGCCTTATGGAATTTTCACTGAGACATGCCACCCAACTGACTGTTTCCCACAACTACAAGAGACAGAGGATTGCGCAGCAGTATTCCCAGCGAGACCATTTCATCAACAACAAGAACCATATCCATAAAATAAGTTTTATTCACTTTCTCCAACATACAAAAAAGGGTGGAAAGATCAACCAGACATTAGATATGGCTCTAGACAACAACAAAGGCCACCCTTTCAACAAAACTACAGCAACCACCGCCTTACCAGCAGGGTTTCTAACAACCCCAAAAGATTTTTGAAGCCCAAGCATCAACAAGCCCACAACAAGGGAATCCCCCACCAAAGGTAGATTCTAATTATGATGATATTTTGAAGAAAATTGTTCTTAATCAACAGAATGAGCTTAAGAGTCAAGGTTCATAGCTAAGGGAGTTGAATACTGAAATGAGCCAGATTTCCACCGCCCTCCATGAACTTGTAAGTAAGAATTCCGGAAATCTACCTTCCCAAGCCACTCCAAATCCAAAGGGGAATGTTAGTGCCATCACATTGAGAAGTGGGAAGCAAATGAATGATACATCTGTACCTACCATTCCACTGGGGTTCACCTCTACTCCAGAGAAGCCACATTCCATACCAACTGATGAACAATCCAAGGAGAAAGATAAAGGTAAGAGAAATATCGATGATGTTCCTCCTAAAATCCTTCCTTTTCTAAATATGGTTGTTCAAACCAAGAAGATGGCTGAAGAAGTAATGAAAAAGTAGGTTTTGGACACATTCAAGAGTGTAGAGATCAACATCCCTCTACATTAATCAATCAAACAAATCCCATGGTATGCCAAATTCTTAAAAGAAATATGAACCAATCGAAGAGGGTTCAAGGGAAATGAGAGGATCAACCTTGGAAGGAATGTCTCAGCACTCATTACACCAACTCTAGTAATGCCAACAAATTGCAAGGATCCTGGGGCATTCATTATCCCATGTACCATAGGGGAGTTGCACTTCTCTGATGCTCTTTGTGATTTAGGGTCTTCCATAAATGTGATGCCTCACTCTGTATTCTCTTCCTTACAGTTTGGTGAGTTGAATCCAACAAGAGTAGTGGTGAAGTTGGCGAATAGAGCTACGACATATCCAATGGGAGTCCTTGAGGATGTACATGTCTAGGTAAGAGACATGATATTCTCGGCAGATTTCTACATGATTAACATAGAGGACGATCAAGTAAGTTCTCATACTCCCAAAATCATAGGTAGACCCTTCCTCAAAACTGAAAAAACTATCATAAATGTCAACGAGGGTACACTTTTTATGGTGTTTGGAGATGAAGTTGTGATATTTAATGTCATGGATTCCATGAAGTACCCCTCATAGGATCACTCTGCATTTTTTATCTCCAATTTTGAACCACCAAATAAAAACCCCATGGAATTTGATTGTTCTATGCTTAGGGAGATTATGAGTATTGGTTCTAGTTTGACGTCTAAGAGTAATTCCACACCCATTTATAATGAAAAAGACTCTATTATATTTGACTTTGAAATGGAAAAATACTCTGATTTTGATCATGTGAACTATGATTATGTCATCTATGTTGAGTATGCTGATGGATTTGATGCTTTATTCTTGGATTTTGATGATGTATATTCTGATACTGATGCTCTTTGTGCACATATTTCAGTTCCTTCTATGAACCCATCCATACACCACCCCCTACACTGGAACTCAAGCCATTGCCACCAAATCTGAAATACACATACTTGTTGAGTGGAGAGATATTACCTATTATCATTGCTAACAATCTCCCTTTTGAAAATTAAGAAATGATTTTGAATATTTTGAGGGTGAACATCAGGGCTATTGTGTGGACCTTGGCTGACATATCAGGTATTAGCCCATCCATTTGCATGCATAGGATTCTTTTGGAGGATGGGGATAAACCGGAGAGGCAACCTCAAAGAAGACTCAATTCCACCCTCCTGGATGCTGTTAAAAAAGAAGTTGAGAAATTGATCAAGGCTGGTATAATCCTTCCCATTTCAGATTCCCAGTGGGTAAGTCCTATTAAGGTTGTGCCTAAGAAGATTGGTGTTACTGTTGTTAAAAATTAGAAAGATGAGTCTGTTCAAATGAGGGTGAAAAACAGTTGGCATGTGTGTGTTGATTATAGGAAACTAAATCAGTCCACTTGCAAGGACCATTTCCCCCTACCATTTATAGATCAAATGCTTTAGAGACTAGATGGGAAAACGCACTATTGTTTCTTGGAAGGATTTTCTGGATATGTTCAGGTTCCTATAGCTCCAGAGGATCAGGAGAAGACTACATTCACCTATCCCTTTGGCACATTTTCCTATGGGATGATGTCATTTGGACTTTGCAATTCCCAATGTACCTTCCAGAGATGCATGGTGAGTATTTTTTCTGATTTTATTGAGACCTTAATGTAGGTATTTATGGATGATTTTACAGTGTATGGATCCTCATTTGATGAATGTCTAAATAGTTTGGGAAATGTATGGAATCGTTGTATTGAGAAGAATCTGGTCCTGAACTTTGAAAAGTGGCATTTCATGGTAGAGCATGGCATTGTCATTCCTAGGGCACACAGGATTTTATTGGCGCTTCATCAATGATTTTAGTAAGATGGCTCTTCCTATGTCATGATTACTTCAAAAGGATTCTGATTTTGTGTTTGATGATTCTTGTTGGACTTCCTTTGATGAGCTAAAGATGTGTCTGACCACTCCACCTATCATACAGCCCCCACGGTGGGAGATTCATTTTGAGCTTATGTGTGACACCTCCAACTTCGTGGTTGGAGCTATCTTATCTCAGAGGGTGGTGGGACGTCCACATGTGATCGACTATGCATCGAGGACACTGGATTCAACCCAATAAAATTACACAACCACAGAAAAGGAGTTTCCTGCTGTCATATTTTATTTAGATAAATTCCATTCATATTTATTGGGCTCTAAAGTAGTTGTTTTTTTCTGACCATGAATCTCTGAGGTACCTCTTGGAGAAGCCAGATGCAAAGCCCAGGCTGATCCGATGGATGCTCTTTCATCAAGAATCTGATATTGAGATAAAGGAAAAAAGGGGTCAGAAAACACGGTGGTGGACCACATGAGTAGGCTTACTCACACACTAGAGGATGAAACCTTGGACCCGGTACCACTTCGGGACACTTTCCCTGATGAACATCTTTATTTCATCTCAGGTATGCATCCTTGGTATACAGATTTAGTTAACTACATTGTTTCCTCTGAAATACCTGCAAATTTAAAGAAACATCAACTCCAAAAATTAAAGAGTGAGTCATGATTTTATGTTTGGGATGATCCATACTTCTGGCGCATGTGTAGTGACCAAGTTATTAAGAGGTGTGTTTCTGATCATGAGTTTGAGTCTGTTTTTCAATTTTGTCATACACTTGCTTGTGGATGACACATTGGACCCCAACAGACAGCTAGGAATGTTTTGGACTCTGGATTATATTGGTCTAGTTTATTCCATGATGCCCATGTGTTTTGTAAGTCATTCTCTCATTGCCAACACACTGGGAATATTTCTAGGAGACATGAGATGCCCCAACAACCGATACTATTCTGTGAGATTTATGATTTGTGGGGAATTGATTTTATGGGTCCTTTTCCAAGTTCATATGGTTTCTTGAATATTTTGGTTGTTGTTGATTATGTGATAAACTGGGTGGAGACCAAGGCCACCATGACTGATGATTCCCATGTTGGTGTGGATTTTTTGAAGGCACAAATTTCTTTCAGGTTTGGAGTACCAAAGGCTATCATTAGTGACCAAGGGACACATTTCTGCAATCTGAATCTTTCTTCCCTTCTTCAAAACTATGGGGTGACACACAAAACATCAAAACCATACCACCCCCAAACAAATGGCCAAGCTGAGGTTTCAAATCGTGAGTTGGAACAAATTTTGGAGAAAACTGTGCAGCCAAATAGGAAGGATTAGAGAAAGCGCTTGGATGATGCATTGTAGGATTATAGGACAACATACAAGGCACCCATTGGTATGTCCCGATTTTGGATTGTTTTTGGGAAAGTGTGTCATCTCCCCATGGAAGTTGAGCATCGGTCTTATTAGGCTATAAAGAAATGAAACAGGGATTTGGCCCAAGCTGGAATCCAAAGGAAGCTACAAATTCAAGAGCTTGAGGAGATTAGATTGACTTCATTTGACAACTCAAGGCTCTATAAGGAAAGATCAAAATCATATCATGATAGAATGATCCAACAAAGGGAGTTTCATGTTGGAGAGAAAGTCCTTCTCTACAGTTCATGACTGAAGCTGATGCCTGGTAAGTTGCGTTCCAGATGGTTAGGTCTTTATATTGTATCTAATGTTTTTCCTTATGGTGTAGTGGAGATCACACAAGAGGAAACTCAAAGAAGCTTTAAAGTCAATGGGCAACATTTGATGAGATACATTGAGGGACTTCCTACTGATATAGTGGATTTTATCACATTGCTTGACCCCATCATCACTTGATCACATCATGTTATTCCTAACCCTTTAACTTTATTAATCCTTGTCCTATTTAAAATTATACATTTTATGTGCATATATCATCTCTTGGGTTCACATTGAGGAAAATTAAATATTTCAAGTGTGGGGGAGGGAACATTTTAGTTTAGTAATTTCAATTGTTTTCCTGTTAAAAAAACAAAAAAAACAAAAAAAAACAAGAAAAAACTGTGTGTTTTAAAAATTTCGTGTGTTTATTTGTCAATTTTATTTGTGTTTTTGAAATTTTTGAGCTGAAATGATTCTCATCACAATTTTCAAATTCATATCAATGAGTGAAACAATTTATCCCTTGAAACTAAGTTTAAATGAATACTGAAATAACATTGTTTAAAGTTCAAATATTTGGCAATTTCTTGAAAAGTACACCGAATTTTGAATCCCATACCACATCTCACTGTATTTATATTAGAAATCACATTCCTGTGAGGCTTATGAACCATTATTTTCATATTCTTTACATTCACCTCACTTTTTGAGAGATCCAACCCATGCTTAATTTAACCAGAATTTGATCTATTCCTGTCAAAACATGAGGGTTTGAGGTACTTATGTTTAAATGATTGAGAAAATTGTTTGGTATTAAAGCCCCTTTTTCGAATAATCTTTTTTTTATAATGACCTACCTTGAACATTTAATCCTTGTATCCCTTATAAGTGATGCACAACCTATTAGGTTAGCCACATTACAAGCCAATTTTCCCTATCCAACCAACTCTCGAAGTGAAATTGCATAATCTAGTTGAGCTTAAGTGTGGGGGAATCTATCTTGTGTTGTGATACCACATTCTGTGATACATTGGGTGGAAAAGTAAATTTTGAAGATATGTGTTTGCGGCTGATGGAAATCATTTTATTGAATGTTGGGCCTTTTCTGGAGCTTTCATGACAAGTGAAGGTGTTCCTTTTTTGAAGCTTTCAAGAAAATCATGCTTGAGAAGATTGACATTTTTTATGCTGAAATGATGAATGGTTTAATCCTTTCATGACTTTTCATGATGATGGATCAGAATTGATACTATGGGGATTGCGGAGAAGACCATATTTAAGTGAAAATAATATTAATGGAAATTTTCTTGAAAAACAGTCAAGCCCTCCTCATTCAGCCTCAGAGTTTTTCACATCTTAATCCTACCAAAAAAAGCCACAGAACAAACCTGAAAAGTCCTCATGACAAACATACATTCTTGACGCACATCGGGTAGCGATATAAGAATTTATTAAGAATATGGTGACCCTTGTATGAGTTTGGATGAGAAAGACATTGCAAAAAAATCACATTTGTGTGATAAGAAAAAATTCAAGTGAGGTAAGTGTTTTGTGCATTGGAGGATAAATAAAGTTGAAATATATTTAATGATATAAATGAAGAACTTGAAATAATGGTTTTTTATGAGGCATGATATCTTTGGTTTCTTGGTGTGTAATTGTTCGATCTCAAGTATATGTGTTTTAAAATTGGCTTTGATTGGATATTGATGATTACTTGACATGAGGTATTTCCCAAGAGTGCAAAAGGGTAAGTGTGGGGGAGTTGATAAAACAATATTTTATTGATTATTTTATTGATAATAAATGATATAATTTCCTCAAATTGTGCTAAATATATTAATTTATGAAATATTTGAGATTAGATCATTCTTTTGAAAATTTGTTGAAAATTCTAGTTTTACCCTTTTAAAATGTACTTTAGTATTTTGAAGATATATATTTTAATATTTATTATTTGAACTTAATATTTTGTAACAATGTTCCTAACTTAAATTTATACATCTTTAATTCAAGACACTAGCGATAAAAAGAGAATTTGGATGGAGTAAATGGGCCATTAAGACAATGGTGGGATAGACTCGGTAGAATGGACTTGGGTTCTGTATTTGGGCCATATATTCTTCATCCGGGATTGGAGTGAGCCCAAAATTTGAGGAAAGCTCGGGGACATGATTTATCCAAATTCAACCTTCTATAAGGCCAGCCAATTCACGAGTTTTGGAGACTGACTAGTCAGTGCAATGTAGAATAAAATATTTGGATGAGTTTTGCATTTCAAACTTAAAAAGTTATGTAACCCTAGCCCTCACAAACTCAATTTAAAGAGGATTTTTAACTCTTTGGGAGGTCTAGTTGAGGCATTGGGAATGTGTGTCCAAAAGGGTGTCTCTTGGGAGCCCCTCACAACTCTTTGAAGAAGTAAGGCTTTGTGCAAACCTCTCTTCCAAAAAGGCTCTCCTCTCCCACCTCCTCTTTATATTTCTTTTCTTTCAGGTTTGTTTATTGAATTATTCTTCAAATAATCTTTTTTGTTATTTCCTTTAATTCTTATATAATTCATCTTAATTGGGATGGAATCAAGAGTAGAGACGATATTGGGTTCTACCCTTTCAATCCTTTGCTCATGCAAAACGTCTCCACGATGAATACACCGCCCATGGAAGAGTAGTCTTTTAGTAATCGATCTATCTTCTACCATCTTCATTTAATTATTTTGAATCATTGAGATACTATATTTCACATAATATGATCCATGAATTGTGTTTTTAAATTGTAAGAAACTAAGAAAACAATTGAAAAATTGTCACAAAAACAGGCGAGGTCAGGATTTTGGGTAAATTGTGAAAGCGCTATCTTAATCAGTAATACAAAACCACATGGGATAAATTTGTAGAGTTCAAATATATTCCCTAAACATAATTCATACTCATTTCCAGAATGGATATGTGCTCTAATTAACCACTGACTATAAGCTAACCTTAGGACAATAATCAAATCAGGGTGCTGTGATTGCGTGTTCCGAAGCTTGCCTAGGGTTTAAGTAATTCCTTATTTGTGGTTAAGTTAACTCTTGTAGGGTTCGAGGGTTAACAAATTATGGGATCGTAATTAAGTATATATTGATTTAAATGATAATGATTAATAATTAAATGAAGATGTATAGTTAGATCGATTACGCCTTTTAAAATATTTTCTAAAAAAACATCTTCTTGTTGTGTCTTTTTAATCAAACATTATTTCAAAATTAAAAACAAAAAAATGAAATCTTCTTCCATCAATCTTCTTCAAGTTTTATATACTATAAACAACCATCCCCCATCCTTTCAAGTAGTTTTTTTATTCTCTTTTATTTTATTTTTAGAATACCTCTGAAAATTTGTTTTAATTCACTTCCTCCTTTGAGAGGCGAGCTTGGTCAGCCACTCTGCTGCACCTAAGTACCCCAAAATCACATTAATCATTTGAGGGTGCCCACGACATCGCTCTTTCAAGGATACACGCCTATATTCCCTATAAAACCCCGAGATTTTATAAGATATATATTATTTTTAGTTTCATTCATGTATTCTGATGTACGCTACACCAAGATTATCTTGAGCTATACGCAACACTGTATTATCTTGCAGCATACGCAACAATATTCTTGGATTGTGTTACACACAATTTCAAGTTTGTTTGATAGTTGTTATTCTACACAACATTGAGTGTATATATATATATATGTATATTCAATGTATAAATGAAATATGGTTGTATTTTTTTATACTCAACAACAAAGGAGTCATGCACTACACGCAACCCTGACATGACTTGCATTATACGCAATCACGAACTTCTTTGATAGCGTGTGTTTTACGCAGTACCGGGTTTCACTAAACGAAGATATATTGTTATAATATTATTATAAACTAGAAATTTTGAATAGTAGTATCTAAATTTTAAATTTTAGAAAATTATAATTCATCTTATACAATTTATAGAACATGGTATGAGAACAAAATAAATTTTTCGTGTAAAATATGTATTTTTCAAAAATTACAGTTTTTGCAGCCTTTTGATGGCACACCCACATTAAATTTATATTTTGATGTGTTTATAAGTTCAATTTGACAAAATAAAATACTTCTTTTGAATCAGGATATAAAAATTTACTTTGGATAAATTTTTCATATTATTCTGATAACATTCATATTTTAAGGAATAGTAAAAACACGATATATTTTAATTAAAAACAAATTTTTTCATCGTAATAATTTATATGGTTAAATTATAATATTAAATGATTTTTAAGTATAAATAAAATATATTTTTACCATTTAATATATTGTATGTCATTATCATTGATTTTACATTGAATTCATAGGTAAAATCATTTCAATCTTTTGCAATGTTTTAACTCTTAAAAAATGTTTTCTTAACAACGGGATTGATTTTAAATTAATTACTGCAACTTCTGTGTTTTGAATTTTGAAAAATTGATTCCATATTTGAATTCAGTTGGTCCATATTATGTTAATATGTTACTTTTATTCATTTTATATTATGAATATTAACTACGGTAAGTTTTATTTACTGTAGTTAAAGGTAAATCAGCTAATTAAGGGTAAAAATAAGATTATATAATTACCCTAACACATGCCAAAATTCTATTGGATGATTAAGGTCGACCCATATCACCTAAGGGTCATATTAAGTTAATTTTATGGACTTTTTACCATGAAAATAATTTAATTATTATTAAATTCAAAGAAAGTGACAACATGTCTCTCTCTAAAATCTTATATGTATAATAATTTTAATTTAGTTATAAACTTCATGAAACATCAAACATGAATAGTCACCAGAAACATAATCAAATTATCTACATCATGAAAATTTATTTATAATTCTTAGGGATTAAATAATTGTCATTAATGGTTACACAATAGTGATGCAGAAATTGTTTATTTAGCGAAAAATCAATAATATAGTTTTTATTAAAATAATAATACCTATTAAAGGGACCCGAAACATGCCCAAAACTTATTGGTAGAGTATATATATACCCTAACCATCCAAGGGTAGATTTCTGGACCATTTGGAGCCTTATAAAACAGATAAGTACATTTATATTAATTTATTTTAAATGATATCAAGGATGTCACCTTCATAATTTAATAAATATAACAATTTAAATATTGTGATTTTAAGATGATAAATTCTAGTAAAAATATTATTATGAAAGTTATTATATTTATATTCATCATAGTTGTTTATTTATAATTTTTATAAAACTAATAATTATATTAAATTATTATACAAAAATGATGTAGTAATTGTTTTATTAAGAAAAATATCAAATAAATGATTTTATATGTTTTAAAATAAATATTATATGAACTATTTAATGTACTATACTAATTTTTTAGATAAATATGGAATTTTATGAATATATTAAATATTTTATTTCTAACATATATTCTGTGTATATTTTATTTAAATTCAAATAAATGAATAGTGTCAAAATTTGCACTATTGTTATTTTATAAAAATTACATATTATAAAATTGATTAAAAATCACGAAATTTTTTAAAAATTATACATTAAAATTTATAGGGACTAAAATTTAATAAAGTATACAATTATGGACAATTCACAACACATAAGTAATTATTTATAATTATTTAATGTTTAGAATATTATTACCACAAATAAAATTAAATAGATTATATAAGGATAAATCAGGTAGATAATGTTTAAAATAAATTCCCAACATGTCTAAATTTTATTGGTTGATGAGATTACAACCCTATATCATCTAATATTCGTATTGGAGTCATTTTGGAAGTTTTTATGTCGGGTTGGAATTTATTATAAATTAATATTTCTTATAATTCCAAAGGTGCCCCTCTCCTGCCTTATAAAAAGGCACCTCCTCCCTCACCACCTCACACCATTTTGAGCCTTGATGCTCGGCCAAACACTTCGCATTTCACTTCCCCACTTCCCTAGAAACCTTATAGAGGTACTGGTCTTCTCAAAAGACCAACTCTAGTTCCTTAAGAGGAATTTCAAAGGAGGCACTTTGAGAAAAAGGTAATACCTTCCACTGATTCATTCAAGTTTCTTTCTTATTATACTTCCACTTCTTTAGTGGTTTCATCATGAAATAATTACATCAATATCCCTCATATACTGATATGTTATTACAAATATGAAAAAACCCTATTCCACCTTCTATCCATCTTATGGAAAACGAAATCACCATGCGTGCGTATGTACGGAATACCGTCTCCACGTTGTGGTGTAATCTGTTTTTCCACCACCACCTTACATGGATGGGTATAATGGTGTAAAGAATAACTGAATATGATTATTATTATAACATCACACTGATTCTAAGATATTATATCATTCCCTCCAATTCCATTCAACAAATATGGGAATGATGTCATCACTCGTGCGTATGTACGGATTACCGTCTCCACGATGCGATGAGATTCATTTTCCATATTAACAATTCAAAAATGATAATAAAGTATATATAATAAGTAATCATGAAATATATGACATAATAATGATACTGGATTTATCTATATATATATATATGTATGTATGTCATCTACTTAATTCCATTCAATTCAATAAGGAAATGAAAACAACGTTCATGCATACGTACGACCTATCGTCTCCATGAATGGTGTATTTCTTTCCATTTATCGATATATTATATATATTAATATTCTAAATATATATTATATATAAATGATGTTTTATATTTTGGAATTATGTAATCATGATCTAAGTAATCATATTAATAATTACAAGTCAAAACACCGTTGATTAATGAAACGGTTTTACCCAAACCGCTACTTTAACACGAATTTACAAAAGAAAGGGTAATATAAAGTCATAATTGAGCCATATATGATATCATAACAATGAAGATGATTCTATATTAATTAAATTAAATTATTTAAATCATTATACAGGAGGTTCGTATATGTACGAAGCATATCATACCTAAGGTAAGGGATAATTTTGCAACCTCATTTTTATCTGAGATCTCTTATACGTAAGTATTTACTGGGGTTATATTTTTCATCCATGACAATATAATGTTTTTCATAAAGAGTTTAATATTCTTCCATTTGTGTTTAATGGCATGATTACCACTCTTTGACTTTTACATAGTGTTATGAAAAGAATCTTTCTTTTGTTTACCATACAAGGAGCTTTTTGACTTTTCCAGAAAAAGGATGAGAAGAATATTTTTTTAACTTATACGGAATGAATGGGTTTTTAAGATTTCATAATGGCTCATTTTCAAGAATATTACTGTAAAAGTTTTCATGATTATTTTCAACAAAACCCTTTTCTTTTAAAATTTCATGGCTTTTTGTGAAATGAAAGTGATTTTCATGAAGAAAGGATATTTTCCCCAAGAGTTCATTTCATGTATTTTATCAAAACTATTTGCCATCTAAAATGACATTATTTAATATATTTATGTTTCAAGTATAATGTATCCATTATTTAAATGGCTTTGGTTATTCTTATGATGAAATGATATCCATTTTTTATATGGATTATGTTATGATGACATGATGTTTAAGAATCCCATTCTGTTACATGGGTTATTCTACGATGTATGATTTATGATTTTGTGGCACATGAAAGAATGATTTCATTAGGATATGGGAGGGACCTATATCTCCCTCCAATGAATTGGGTAAAGATTTATATCTAATGAGATAGATATGGCTGGAACGGTAATTTAATCCGGTTCAGGAATACAGGACTGGAAAGAGGAGTGAACTCAATTCAGAAAGGGACTTTGTCCACTAAGATTGTCTTGGCAGGAATGCCTTGCCTAATACGGAAATCATACCATGTGATTAATGGTTTCAACAATTACATGTTTTATTCCCATTCTATTTTATCATTATTAATGTTTTTTATGACCTATTCCTTACGTACTATCATGTTTTACGTCATTGCTCAAGATTTTGATGTTTAAATATTATGTTCATGTTTTCAATTTCAAATGTATATGGGTTGTTTTATTTTCTCCATGCTTACCCTTACTGAGCATTTCAGATCACCCTTTATTTGTTCTCTTTTCCTGAGTATATAATGAAAGGTTTTAGGTAAGAAAACAAAAAAGGGGAAGATCGTTATGGGAGATGTTGAAGATCTTTCAACATGATTAGAAGTTTATATTCCAATTTTCCAAAGAAACTAAACTATTACGGTCCATGAGTGTTTATTTTTGTTATGTATTAAGTATTCCTCAAAATTAATGTAATGTCCATGTACATCAAGATATGGGTATCTACAGTTGGAATCGGAGGAAAGGTTTAGTCAACCTTTGGATACTATGATGCGAAAAATTTAGTGAAATCCCTAGAGATATTTCTACGGTATGTATAGGGATGTCTCTAAGGTTAATTATAAGTATTGGTATAATACTAGAATTATGTTAATGATATTATAATTAAACCTAATATTTTAGATATTGAAGTTAATCCCCCTTGATTATGATTTTTTCCGCTCACACATTTTTTTTGGGTTTCAGAAAATGGCTGGAAACAGGAAGATTCACAATAATGGCGGATATGATGGACAATGGAATGATATTATTCATTAGAAACCAAATGAAATGGGATTTTTAAGTCCATACATCGTTACTATGCCTAATCAGAAATCTCATAATATGATCAATAATCTCAACTTTGGTAATTTTCCCGACTCAACTAATAAGAGAAAGATGGAGTTTCATGATGATCATTGAGGAAAGAAAGTTCAATTTCTCTCATGTAAATCATGTGGGAAGAGGCATCAAGGATAATGTTTCAAAGGAACTGGAAGATGCTTTCGGTGTGGAAAAGAAGGACACATATCCAGTAAGTGAAAAGGAAAAGGTTCAGTTAACACCATGGAGAAGGATAATGGTATTGCTATGACATCAACAACGATTAGATGTTTTAAATGTGGAATGTATGGGAATTATGCAAACCAACACCCTAAGGTAAAATATATTGAAGAGAATCAGCATGGTCATATGGGTAGAATTTATGTGGATGAAGATGAGGAGACTAAAAATGATATATGAGATGAAAGAAGTGTTGATGCTGGTTCAATGGTTTAAAAAGGTTGTGGAATGATTTGTGTTTATGAGGAGTTATATTTTATAGGTAATGTTACTATGGAATAAAGACACATCTAAGGATTGTTACACTATTATATTTCCTATGTATTTGATAGTATATGATAAATGGTACCAGTAACCATGAAAGGTTATTCAGATATTTTTTGAAAGCAGATTATATGCGCATAATGAAGGGATAAGGATAAAATGAAATGTTTGATAATATTAATGAGCTCATGGCTGATATAAGGACAAAGTGATATCATGGTTTGAGTATATATAATTTTTGGGATTTTGGTATGTGGAAAGAGTTAACTTTTTAAAACATTCATGTTTTCACTAAGGTACACTGGGTATTCAATTCTTAAGAGAATGCATGATTAAGGAATTCACATGTTTGGAATGTGACCAAAAAGATATATAAATCCTATGACATATATGAGATAAATGATTGTATTCAACGCTTAGTAGATAACCTTTCTAGTAATCGTTTTATTAATACTATGAGCATGGACAGAAGTATTTTGGATAAGCATAAAGATTGGAATGGATTATGTTGGACACAAGTTAGTATTGACTAAGGCAATAACTTTTTTTCAATATTATTTATGGGATGTTATAATAATGTTGTTTTAGAAAAAGGAAAACATGCAGGATTGGTGGAAACCCGTCGCATCGGACAAGGTTACGGGAATCAAACCCACAACCGAAGTGTGATAGGACTTTATCACCTACCATTGTCCTACAGGAAGTCCCTTGTTAGTAGAATCTAGTTTTATTTTATTGAGCGGTATGATAGATGAAGTATAAGTCCATTTTTGGAATCATATATGATTAACCACACCATAGATGGGCTTATGTATATTTGATAACTTTTTCTAACCTTTTGTTTGAAACAGATAGAATGACTCAACATTCTATCACATGATATTTTAACACTTCACGAATGACAAATTCAACTTCATTTCTTTAAGAGATGAAGTGGAAATTGTTTAAGGCACGGACAACGGTGAGATTGTATCAAAATCAAGTAAGTATTTCTTTTGATTAGAAAATTTCTCAACATTAGGGAAATGATCTTGAAAACCAAAAATGTTGTCCTAGTGCCCTCATATCTGATGAATCATATGGTACCTTAGAACATAAAAAATTTATGGATTTGTGATTGTTGGCTTTTTCATAGACATGTTCTCAACCACTCTTCATCAGAACTTAATGGTTATGTTTTTCTTCCATATCCATATTTTCACATATTTTCTCCTATATGGAAACACATTGATGAGTTACTTTGGGTAATCGTTACGTTTCATACATTTTTTTAAAATTAAGTTTTATTATTCCTTTTTACGATGTGGGTTTCTATGAATAGTAAACGATTTATAACCCCGGCGAATTTTGAGGGATAAATTCATTTTAAGTGGTGTAGAATGTAACACCCAGAGATTTTATAAGATATATATTCCTTTTAATTTCTTTAATATCTTCTGTTGTACGCTACACCACGATTATCCTGAGCTATACGCTACACCGTATTAGCTTGCAGTATACGCAACACTATTCTTGGATCGTGTTACACACAATTTCAAGTTTGTTTGATATTTGTTATTCTACGCAACATTGAGTGTATATATATATATATTTAATGTATAAATGAAATACGATTGTATTTTGTTATATACAACAACAAAGGAGTCATGCACTACACACAACCCTGACTTGGCTTGCATTATACGCAATCACGACTTTCCTCGATAGCGTGTGTTGTACGCAATACCGCGTTTCACTAAATAATGATATATTGTAATAATATTATCATGAACCAGAAGTTATGAATATTAGTATCTAAATTTTAAATTTTATAACATTCTAATTCATCTTAAACAATTTATAGAACATGGTATGAGAACAAAATAAATTTTTTGGGTAAAATATGTATTTTTCAATCATTGCAGTTTTTCGGCCTTTTGATGGTGCATCCACATTAAATTTAGTTTTTGAAGTTTTTATATGTTCAATTTGACAAAATAAAATTCTTATTTTGAATCAAGATATAAAAATTTACTTTGGATAAAATTTTCATATTATTCTGATAACATTCATATTTTAATGAATAGTAAAAACATGCTATATTTTAATTAAAAACAACTTTTTTCATCATAAAAATTTAGATGGTTAAATTATAATATTTAATGATTTTAATTTATAAATAGTATATATTTTTACCATTTAATATAATGTATGTCATTATAAATGATTTTACATTGAATTCTTAGGTAAAATCATTTCAATATTTTGCAATGTTTTAACTTTTAAAACCCATTTCCTTAACAACTGGATTAATTTTAAATTAATTTCTGCAACTTCTGTTTTTTGAATTTTGAAAAATGGATTCCATATTTGAATTCATTGGGTTCTTATAATGTTTATAGGTTACTTTTTTTATGAATATTAACTATGGTAATTTTTATTCACTACAGTTAAAGGTAAATCGGGTAATTAAGGGTAACAATAAGATTATAAAACTACACTAACACATGCCATAATTCTATTGGATGACTAAAGGTTGACCAATATCACCTAAGGGTTGGATAACATTAATTTTATGGACCTTTGACTATGCAAATAATTTAATTATTATTAAAACCAAAGAATGTGACAACATGTCACTCTCTAAAATCTTATAAGTATAATAATTTTAACTTAGTGATAAACATCATGAATCTTCGAAAATGAGTATTCAACATAAGGAAAATAAAATTATCTAAATCATTTAAATTTATTTTGAATTTTTATAGATTAAATAGTTTTCATTAATGGTGACACAATAGTGATGTAGAAATTGTTTATTAGAAAAAAATCAATTATATAGTTTTTATTAAACTAATAATTCCTATCAAAAGGACCAGAAACATGACCAAACCTTATTGGTCGAGTATATATATACCATAGTCATCCATGTGTAGATATTTGGACCATTTGGATCCTTATACAACAGATTAGGACATTTATATTATTTTATTTTAAATGATGTCAAAGATGTCACCTTCATAATTTAATAAATATAACAAATTAAATATTGGGATTTTAAGATGATCAATTATAGTAAAAATATTATTATGAAAGGTATTATATTTATCTTCATAATAGATGTTTAGTTTTAATTTTTATACAACTAATAAGTATATTAACTTATTATACAAAAATTATGTAGTAACTGTTTTATTAAGAGAAATATCAAATAAATGTTTTTAAAAGTATTAAAATAAATATTATATGAACTATTTAATGTACTCCACTAATTTATTAGATAAATATGACATGTTATTAATCTATTAAATATTTTATTTCGAAAATATCTTTTGTGTATATTTTATTTAAATTCAAATAAATGAATAGTGTCAAAATTGACACTATTGTTATTTTATAAAAATTACATATTATAAAATCGTTTAAAATCACGAAAATATTTAAAAATTATAAATTAAAATTTTTATGGTCTAAAATTTAATAAATTATACAATTATGGACAACTCACAGAACATATCTAATTATTTATAATGATTTAAAATTTAGAAAATTATTACCACAAATTAAATTAAATAGATTATATAAGGATAAATCATGTTGATAATGTTTAAAATAAATTCCCAACTTGTCTAAATTTTATTGGTTGATAATATTAAAACCCTATCTCGTCTAGTTGTTTTATTTGAGTCATTTTGGAGGTTTTTAAGTGGGATTGGAATTTATTATAAATTAATATTTCTTATAATTCCAAAGGTGCCCCTCTCCTCCCTTATAAAAGGGAACCTCCTCCCTCTCCGCCTCACACCATTTTGAGGCTTGATGCTCGTCCAAAAACTGCCCATTACACTTCCTCGCATCCCTAGAAACCTTATAGTGGTACTGTTCTTCTAAAAAGACCAACTCTAGGTGTAAAGACCCGTAAAATTCAAGGAAAATTTTTGCTTAATTTTCTTTAGAATTTTACAAGAGCGCGGTTTCAGACGGCACCTGATTCCGAGGCCCGGAGTGCCCGGAATTAATTTCCGAAGTTTGGCTCGGGTACGTTCAGTGAACGAACGAGCGGGAATTTCTAACTTTTGATACGGTGCACGGAATTGAAATCCGAGGGCACCGATGAACTCGCAGCGCCGATATTCGCTTAAGGAGACCTTTTCGGGAGTTGCGTTTGTTGCGGGTTGAAAGTTAGTTTTTGGGTTTTTAGTTTAAGTTAAATAAAATTTTGTGAGGAACAAATTTTATTTTTTTATCTAGTTAAGTCCTACCAAAGGGAGTTGGGAGTGGGACCCACATCCACTTAACCTCCCTTGGGAGGATTAAGTGAGGTGGGGTCCACACGAACCCCAACTCCTCAATTTCTCTCAAAACCTCCCCTTTAACTCATTTCATTTAATGTTGTCAACTTGAGTTCTTAATTAATTTTGGGAGTTTAACCTTTTTGAATTTCAAACTTTTGAAATTCTAATGTGTATTGTAATAATAAAATAAGAAGTGGTCTTATTTTATTTTGGGTTGTTTTGTTTGTCTCCTTGAGAGCTTTTGGAGAGCCTCTTCTTCTTCTTCAAACTCAACGAAGAACGCGAAGAACGTCGTTCTTCAACGAAGAACTTCTCCGCCGAAGAACACGATCCATCCGCGACGCCGTATCCGTGACGCGACGTACTTCTTCCGCGTCATCTCTTCCGCGACGGTTTTCCGCGACGAACGCCATCGACAACGACTCTTCCTCCGACGTCAAAGGAATCGACACCGATTTTCCACAACTCCGTCAACGTGCGACTATCGAGGTAGGGGTTCTTGAGTTTGTTGTTTCCTTTTTATTTGACTTTCCTCAAGACTTGACGTAGAACGCTCAAGCTCCGACGAAGAACGACGCCTCTCTTCTTCGTCCTCGGTGTCAACGTGAGGGAACGCCGCTTCCTCCTCGGATACCCTTCGTCGACATAAGAGGTTTCTCCATCGACGTATCACATCGGACGTATCTCTTCGTCAACGGAATTGACGAACGACTACCACGACGCCCGATCTCCGCGACGTCGACTTCCACGGACATAGTCAAATCCTCGAACTTATACCCGAGGTAGGGGATGTTGATTTAATATTTAATTATCTCATTCTTGCTCGTGGTTCGTATGACTAACGTGAGGATGTTGTTTATTTAAAGTTGCGTTATTAATTTAACGTGAGGGGGCCGGACCGTACGAACACGGCCGAACCCCCTCCAACGTTCTTGTTTGTTCTTGCGGGTGGAAGCAAGTGGCGTGGTGCCGTCGCACCACGCGGTTGATCGTGCACAAATAATTTACGCAGCGCCGTCGCGCTACGTCAAGGAAAAATCTTCAAGAACGCGACGCCGTCGCGCCGCGTTGAAAAGAATCATGGCACGGCGAAAGGGGCGCGGTGCCGTCGCACCGCGCCGGACGACGAAGACCGCGGCCGGTTCCGGGCCGCAGCGGGACGAGGAGACCGCGGCCAGTTCCGGGCCGCGGCGGAAGAGAAGACCGGCGGCCGGGCCGCCGGCGTCGGATGTCGAAGACGGGACCGGAATTTCCGGTCTCGTTGGTAAAAACCGGCCGACCAGCTGCCCGGCCGGATGGCATAAAACCGGGGGAATAAATCCCCCGGCCAGTTCAACAAAACCCCCTCTTAATGAGGGGGGCGGTTCTTGAGGGAAGGGGGCAGCCGCCCCCTTGGTTCGGCGCCAGCAGGCCCCCCCACGTGAGGGGGGGGGGGGGGGGGGGGGTTTAAAAGAACCGGCGCGGCCTTGTGCCGCGCCACTTTGAAGAACCGCGGGGCTTAGCCGCCGCGTGCGCGGCCTCGCCGCGGCCCGCCGCCGCCTCCGCCGCGCCGCCTCCGCGCGCCGCCGCGCGCCGCCGCCGGCCACCGCGCCACCCAGGGGGGGTCGGGCCGGGTCGGCCCGGACCCGGACCCCCCCGTTTCGAACCAGTTTTGATTTTTCACTCATAACATGAGCCTCGGACCTCCGAATGATGAACCGTCTGCGGCAACGCGATCCTTGGATCGAGACGGTCGTTTCGGTATATCGCACTCAAGGTTTCGGATTACTTTGAGTTCGGCCGGGTTGGTTCGTTCACGGAACCAACCGGGCCTTCGGAGCGGAAACGCTCATATCTTGAGCCACGAACGTCCGATTGACGCGCCGTCAGTCGCGTTGCGTTCCTCTAAGTGAGACGGATCTTTTGGCTTACTCCGTCTGAGGTTTGGACGCAGGTGGAGTACGGTCGGGTTGGTTTTGCCTTAAAAACCAACCGGGCCCCGGAGACGAAAAAGCCAATAACTCACAGATCGGGCGTCCGATTGACGCGCCGTCTGTTTCGTTGACTTCCTCTTGATGAGACGGAACTTTTGACATACTCCGCCCGAGTTTTGGATACAGTCAGAGTATGGCCGGGTTGGATTGTACCCGAAATCCAACCGGGCCCCTGGAACGGAAAAGCTGATATCTTTCAGACAGGACGTCCGTTTGATGAACCGTCAGCGGCGTTGGTGTTTACGTTTAGTAACGGTCCCTATGAGTATACCCTATGGGTGTTCGGAGTACAGTTGAGATACGGCCGGGATTGGTTTCGCTCACGAAACCAACCGGGCCCCTGGGACGAATAGGCTAATAACTCACAGACCGGGCGTCCGATCAACGCGCCGTCTGTTGCGTTGAGACTCCTGTGACGAGACGGACCTTTGAGACACTTCTTCGTGGGACTTTGAGATACTTGGAGTATCGACCTGTAGCTCGTGGAGCGGACCCTCCCAGTGACGAGCGTGGGAAGTACGGAGACCGTGTAGCTGGCTGAGACCTGACGACTGCTTGACCGACTCGACTTGGAGTGAGTCGACTAGCCCAGTGGACGGAGCACTACTTTCTGAGGTGCAGACCCATGGCGGACGGAGCACTACCTGTGTGACAGTGCAGACCCGCGGTGCTCGTCCGGAGAGTACCTCAGCAGGCTACTAGGGGGTGTGCACTACGGTGTTTGGGTGACATACCTCGGCGGGAAGCACTACTGTGTTTGGGTGGCTGGCCCACAGTACTCGACAGGAGGAGTACTTCAGCAGTCTTAGGTTAGTGAGCAGTACCTCAGAGTCGTGACAGGACCACTGTACACTCTAGAGACGGATCTCTTCAGCAGTTACGGTTTCGATAATGAAAATCCTGGTTTGAGCTGAGACTTTTGACCTTGTGTTTACTTCATGATTGAGATGGGTCACTTGCTAACTTTGGTATATGTATGGGCATATACCCGGGTAGTGGTTATCCGTCGTTTTCACAATCCTTGTGTTTCCTCATGATTGAGATGGGTTACTTGATAACTTAGGTATATGTATGGGCATATACCTAAGTAGGGTTTATCTGTTGAGATCTTCTTGTGTTTATCCTTGTTGGTTTTAGTGATACCTTGAGGGTCTCGGGGTCCCTACTGAGTATCGTTATACTCACTCCTGCACGGGCTATGCCCGCACCTCGTTGTGTTGGTTGCAGACGACGGACAGTGCTGACAGAAGCCGAAGGTTCAAGGACTGGACGGTACCTGGAGGTGGACTATACGACGAGGCGGTACCCGGAGGTGGACCACTGGGCGGGACATACTCGGAGCGGATGGCGGGACCCGAGGAGCAGAGGAGCTATCTGTACCCACCCTTCAGGTGGGATTTCCAGTGGACATCTCAGCGTAGCAACTTTACTTTTCAGTCGCTGTTTTCCCTTTCGAGTTGTACTTTACAGTTGGGCTTGTATTTCCGGCCCCTTTTTACTTTTCAGCTCTTCTTTTGTACTTAGTGTTTTACTTCCGCTTGCTTACTCTGTGGTGTTTGATTACCTTACAAAGGAAATGCCTTCCCTTTTTCTGGGATTTACGCCTTGGTGCTAGTCGCCAGCCCCTGGCCTATGGAAGGCGGGCTTGGGGTAGTCACGGCACGGACCCCGAGGGCGGGTCGTGACAAATTGGTATCAGAGGTGTTCGGTTCTACCGCAGAACTTATAACTCTGATCTTTCTTTCTGTGAAGCAATAGTGTTAAGGGTACCGAGTGTGGTTTTCAGTTCAGGGAGTCCAGTGTTGGTGCGGGCGGCCGACGTATCCATACACCAGGACCCTGACAACTGATTTCCGACTTTGTGCACGAAAACATTGATTGAGTGTGTGTTTACAAATGTTTTTCCCCTTAAAACAGCTCAAACCAGGTCAGCTCACCAGGTATAATCGTTTAATCGTGTTACGTTGTTTCTTTCAGGATGTATTTTCTCAGACGACCAGCTAGAGCCCGGAGGGATGAGCGTGCTGACAGTCTGTCGAGCGACGAGGCTTCGGTACAGGGCCCTCTTGCAGTTGAGGCACCAGCGGAGGCACCAGCGGTACTACAATACGTTGGGCCACCGATGCCACCAGCCCCAGCAGTAGGCGATGCACGACGCTTGAGCGCGCTGCACGAGTTCCAGCGCCAGAGGCCACCCAGGTTCTGGGGAGAGACGGACCCGCAGGCGGCTGAGGTTTGGCTGGAGGCTGTGGTGAGAGTCTTCAGGCTAGTGGGGACGCCGGCAGACTTCATGGTGATCTTTGCTACCAGCCTCCTTCAGGCAGCAGCAGGTAGGTGGTGGAGCCACTTGTTTCAGTTTTGCGATGAGATGAACTTCGCATGGGAAGACTTCGAGACCTTCTTCAGGGTGGAGTTTGTGCCAGTATCTCTACACCCCGAGCGTGTACAGGAGATTCTGCCTTTACCGCGTGTTTTTCGATCAGAAGCCGAGTCATCTGTGGGCAGTAGACAGATGATGCAGAGGTCCAGGAGGACCAGACCAGCAGTTGGGCGATCTCGGGTTTTAGGACCGGTGGTGCAGGGCACCCGAGGTGGGGTCAGAGCCAGGCGTGCCAGAAACGGACAATGTTACTCCTGTGGCGGAAAGGGTCACCTGGCACGTGACTGTCCGACTCCTCGATCCGCAGGCTTGGAGGGAGCCACCGAGGTTGAGGCAGCGACAAATGCTGGAGCTCTGGGAGCAGGTGGACAGGGGAGGAACTAGTGGATACGTCTTTTGTACTTCTAGTTCCATGTTGATGTTGCTTTTGGGTAGCGTCTTGTAATATAAGCTGCAATAATAAAAGACGCATACCTTTGTGATGTTTTCTTTCCTGTCCTCTTTTGTGATGTTACTAAGAGGTTCTAGTTGACTGTTGACTTGACCCTCACTTGTGAGACATCTACTGGAGGAGACCCAGTTACCACACACTGATGCCGACAGTGTGACTCAACCCTTGGAGGCGAGAGTAACGGTTGGATCTCTTAGTAGTAGCGTCGAGGCCTTACAACATCATCCTTGGTATAGATTAGTATCATCCATGTTAGGATTGACTGTTTTAGGCAAAGAATGTGGTTCATCCAGGGGATGAGACCAGGTTTCTCTTATCGGCAAAGAAGAAATCTCGCAGCTCTTGTGGGACCAGAGATGGTCCGGGCCACGTCAGAGGAGGTCCATGTCATCCAGGAGCGGATGAGGACAACACAGAGCCGGCAGAAGTCATACGCTGACAGGAGGCGGAGGCCACTAGAGTTCGAGGATGGTGACCACGTCTTCCTGCGGGTCTCACCTCGACGTGGTATTCGGAGATTTGGCCGAGGCGACAAGTTATCTCCGCGCTTCATCGGACCCTTCCAGGTCCTCAGCAGGGTTGGTGAGGTGGCTTATCGCCTGGCTCTACCACCTCAGATACACCGGGTGCATGACGTCTTCCACGTGTCTCAGCTGAGGAGATACGTGCACGACCCGATGCACATCCTTGACGATGGGGCGACTTTTACGGAGGTCCCGGTGGAGATAGAGGATCGACAGGAGCGGGTCCTGCGTGGGAAAACGATTCCTCATGTGCGCAACAGATGGCGGCACGGGAATCTCCAGGAGAGCACATGGGAGCGGGAGGCTCAGATGCGTGCTCAGTACCCTCTTTTGTTTCCCTAGTTTTTCATGTAGCTTTACGGGGACGTAAAGCCCTGAGGTGGGAGTAATGTAAAGACCCGTAAAATTCAAGGAAAATTTTTTCTTAATTTTCTTTAGAATTTTACAAGAGCGCGGTTTCAGACGGCACCTGATTCCGAGGCCCGGAGTGCCCAGAATTAATTTCCGAAGTTTGGCTCGGGTACGTTCAGTGAACGAACGAGCGGGAATTTCTAACTTTTGATACGGTGCTCGGAATTGAAATCTGAGGGCACCGATGAACTCGCAGCGCCGATATTCGCTTAAGGAGACCTTTTCGGGAGTTGCGTTTGTTGCGGGTTGAAAGTTAGTTTTTGGGTTTTTAGTTTAAGTTAAATAAAATTTTGTGAGGAACAAATTTTATTTTTTTATCTAGTTAAGTCCTACCAAAGGGAGTTGGGAGTGGGACCCACATCCACTTAACCTCCCTTGGGAGGATTAAGTGAGGTGGGGTCCACACGAACCCCAACTCCTCAATTTCTCTCAAAACCTCCCCTTTAACTCATTTCATTTAATGTTGTCAACATGAGTTCTTAATTAATTTTGGGAGTTTAACCTTTTTGAATTTCAAACTTTTGAAATTCTAATGTGTATTGTAATAATAAAATAAGAAGTGGTCTTATTTTATTTTGGGTTGTTTTGTTTGTCTCCTTGAGAGCTTTTGGAGAGCCTCTTCTTCTTCTTCAAACTCAACGAAGAACGCGAAGAACGTCGTTCTTCAACGAAGAACTTCTCCGCCGAAGAACACGATCCATCCGCGACGCCGTATCCGCGACGCGACGTACTTCTTCCGCGTCATCTCTTCCGCGACGGTTTTCCGCGACGAACGCCATCGACAACGACTCTTCCTCCGACGTCAAAGGAATCGACACCGATATTCCACAACTCCGTCAACGTGCGACTATCGAGGTAGGGGTTCTTGAGTTTGTTGTTTCCTTTTTATTTGACTTTCCTCAAGACTTGACGTAGAACGCTCAAGCTCCGACGAAGAACGACTCCTCTCTTCTTCGTCCTCGGTGTCAACGTGAGGGAACGCCGCTTCCTCCTCGGATACCCTTCGTCGACATAAGAGGTTTCTCCATCGACGTATCACATCGGACGTATCTCTTCGTCAACGGAATTGACGAACGACTACCGCGACGCCCGATCTCCGCGACGTCGACTTCCACGGACATAGTCAAATCCTCGAACTTATACCCGAGGTAGGGGATGTTGATTTAATATTTAATTATCTCATTCTTGCTCGTGGTTCGTATGAATAACGTGAGGATGTTGTTTATTTAAAGTTGCGTTATTAATTTAACGTGAGGGGGCCGGACTGTACGAACACGGCCGAACCCCCTCCAACGTTCTTGTTTGTTCTTGCGGGTGGAAGCAAGTGGCGTGGTGCCGTCGCACCACGCGGTTGATCGTGCACAAATAATTTACGCAGCGCCGTCGCGCTACGTCAAGGAAAAATCTTCAAGAACGCGACGCCGTCGCGCCGCGTTGAAAAGAATCATGGCACGGCGAAAGGGGCGCGGTGCCGTCGCACCGCGCCGGACGACGAAGACCGCGGCCGGTTCCGGGCCGCGGCGGGACAAGGAGACCGCGGCCGGTTCCGGGCCGCGGCGGAAGAGAAGACCGACGGCCGGGCCGCCGGCGTCGGATGTCGAAGACGGGACTGGAATTTCCGGTCCCGTTGGTAAAAACCGGCCGGCCAGCTGGCCGGCCGGATGGCATAAAACCGGGGGAATAAATCCCCCGGCCAGTTCAACAAAACCCCCTCTTAATGAGGGGGGCGGTTCTTGAGGGAAGGGGGCAGCCGCCCCCTTGGTTCGGCGCCAGCAGGCCCCCCCACGTGAGGGGGGGGGGGGGGGGGGGCGGTTTTAAAAGAACCGGCGCGGCCTTGTGCCGCGCCACTTTGAAGAACCGCGGGGCTTAGCCCCCGCGTGCGCGGCCTCGCCGCGGCCCGCCGCCGCCGCGGCCCGCCGCCGCCTCCGCCGCGCCGCCTCCGCGCGCCGCCGCGCGCCGCCGCCGGCCGCCGCGCCGCCGCCGCCCGCCGCCGGCCACCGCGCCACCCAGGGGGGGGTCGGGCCGGGTCGGCCCGGACCCGGACCCCCCCGTTTCGAACCAGTTTTGATTTTTCGCTCATAACTTGAGCCTCGGACCTCCGAATGACGAACCATCTACGGAAACGCGATCCTTGGATCGAGACGGTCGTTTCGGTATATCGCACTCAAGGTTTTGGATTACTTTGAGTTCGGCCGGGTTGGTTCGTTCACGGAACCAACCGGGCCTTCGGAGCGGAAACGCTCATATCTTGAGCCACGAACGTCCGATTGACGCGCCGTCAGTCGCGTTGCGTTCCTCTAAGTGAGAAGGATCTTTTGGCTTACTCCGTCTGAGGTTTGGACGCAGGTGGAGTATGGTCGGGTTGGTTTTGCCTTAAAAACCAACCGGGCCCCGGAGACGAAAAAGCCAATAACTCACAGACCGGGCGTCCGATTGACGCGCCGTCTGTTTCGTTGACTTCCTCTTGATGAGACGGAACTTTTGACATACTCCGCCCGAGTTTTGGATACAGTCGGAGTATGGCCGGGTTGGATTGTACCCGAAATCCAACCGGGCCCCTGGAACGGAAAAGCTGATATCTTTCAGACAGGACGTCCGTTTGACGAACCGTCAGCGGCGTTGGTGTTTACGTTTCGTAACGGTACCTATGAGTATACCCTATGGGTGTTCGGAGTACAGTTGAGATACGGCCGGGATTGGTTTCGCTCACGAAACCAACCGGGCCCCTGGGACGAATAGGCTAATAACTCACAGACCGGGCGTCCGATCAACGCGCCGTCTGTTGCGTTGAGACCCCTGTGACGAGACGGACCTTTGAGACACTTCTTCGTGGGACTTTGAGATACTTGGAGTATCGACCTGTAGCTCGTGGAGCGGACCCTCCCAGTGACGAGCGTGGTAAGTACGGAGACCGTGTAGCTGGCTGAGACCTGACGACTGCTTGACCGACTCGACTTGGAGTGAGTCGACTAGCCCAGTGGACGGAGCACTACTTTCTGAGGTGAAGACCCATGGCGGACGGAGCACTACCTGTGTGACAGTGCAGACCTGCAGTGCTCGTCCGGAGAGTACCTCAGCAGGCTACTAGGGGGTGTGCACTACGGTGTTTGGGTGACATACCTCGGCGGGAAGCACTACTGTGTTTGGGTGGCTGGCCCGCAGTACTCGACAGGAGGAGTACTTCAGCAGTCTTAGGTTAGTGAGCAGTACCTCGGAGTCGTGACAGGACCACTGTACACTCTAGAGACGGAGCTCTTCAGCAGTTACGGTTTCGATAATGAAAATCCTGGTTTGAGCTGAGACTTTTGACCTTGTGTTTACTTCATGATTGAGATGGGTCACTTGCTAACTTTGGTATATGTATAGGCATATACCCGGGTAGTGGTTATCCGTCGTTTTCACAATCCTTGTGTTTCCTCATGATTGAGATGGGTTACTTGATAACTTAGGTATATGTATGGGCATATACCTAAGTAGGGTTTATCTGTTGAGATCTTCTTGTGTTTATCCTTGTTGGTTTTAGTGAGACCTTGAGGGTCTCGGGGTCCCTACTGAGTATCGTTATACTCACCCCTGCACGGGCTATGCCCGCACCTCGTTGTGTTGGTTGCAGACGACGGACAGTGCTAACAGAAGCCGAAGGTTCAAGGACTGGACGGTACCTGGAGGTGGACTATACGACGAGGCGGTACCCGGAGGTGGACCACTAGGCGGGACATACTCGGAGCGGATGGCGGGACCCGAGGAGCAGAGGAGCTATCTGTACCCACCCTTCAGGTGGGATTTCCAGTGGACATCTTAGCATAGCAGCTTTACTTTTCAGTCGCTGTTTTCCCTTTCGAGTTGTACTTTACAGTTGGGCTTGTATTTCCGGCCCCTTTTTACTTTTCAGCTCTTCTTTTGTACTTAGTGTTTTACTTCCGCTTGCTTACTCTGTGGTGTTTGATTACCTTACAAAGGCAATGCCTTCCCTTTTTCTGGGATTTACGCCTTGGTGCTAGTCGGCAGCCCCTGGCCTATGGAAGGCGGGCTTGGGGTAGTCACGGCACGGACCCCGAGGGCGGGTCGTGACTCTAGGGCCATTAGATGAAGTTCAAAGGAGGCACTTCGAGAAAGAGTTAATACCTTCTACTGATTCATTCAAGTTTATTTCTTATTATACTTCTTCTTATTTAGTGGTTTCATAATGAAGTAATAAAATCAGTATCCCTAATATATTGATATGTTATTATAAATAGTAAATAACCCTATTCCACCATTTATCCATCTTAAAGAAAATGAAATCACTGCATGTACGTACGTATGGAATACCGTCTCCACGCCGTGGTGTAATATGTTTTTCCACCACCACCTTACTTGGATGGGTATAATAGTGTAAAGAATAACTACATATGATTGTTAAAAATCATACTAATTCTATGATATTATATCATTCACTCAAATTACATTCAATAAATATGGGAACGATATCATCGCTCGTGCGTACGTACGGATTATCATCTCCACAACGCGATTAGATTCGTTTTCCATGTTAACAATTCAAGAATGATTATAAAGTATATATAATAAGTAATCATGAAATATATGAAATAATACTGATACTGGATTTATTTATATATATATGTATGTCATCTACTTAATTCCATTCAATTAAATAAGGAAACGAAAACAACGTTCATGCGTACGTACGACCTACCGTCTCCATGAATGGTGTATTTCTTTCCATTTATAGATCTATTATATATATGTATATTCTAAATATATCTTATATATAAATCATATTTTATATTTTTTAATTAATTAATCATGATCTACGTAATCGTATTAATAATTACAAGTCAAAACACAGATGATAAATGAAACGCTTTTACCCATAACGATACTTTAACATAAATTTAAAAAAGAACAGGTAATATAATGTCATAAGTGAACCATATATGATATAATAAAAATGAATATGATTTTGTAATAATTAAATGAAATTATTTAAATCATTATACATTAGGTTCGGATACGTACGAAGCATATCATACCTAAGGTAAGGGATAATTTTGCAATCTCATTTTTATCTGAGATCTCTTATAGGTAAGTATTTACTCGGGTTATATTTTTCATCTATGACCATAAAATGTTTTTAATAAAGTGTTTAATATTCTTCCATGTATGTTTAATGGAATTTTTACCCCTCTTTGACTTTTACATAGTGTTATGGAAAGAATATTTCTTTTGTTTACCATACGAGGAACTTTTTGACTTTTCCGGAAAAAGTATGAGAAGAATGTTTTTTTAACTTATACGACATGAATTGGATTTTATAGTTTCATAACGGATCATTTTCATGAAGCTTACTATACAATATTGCATGATTATTTTCAACAAAACCCATTTCTTTTAAAATTACATGTAATTTTTTGAAAAGAAAATGATTTTGAAGAAGAATGGATATTTTCCTCAAGATTTCATTTCAAGTGTTTTATCAAAACTATTTTCCATATAAAATGAAATTATTTAATATGTTTATGTTTCAAGTATAATGTCTCCATTATTTACATGGTTTTATTATTCTAATGATGAAATGATACCCATTTTTTTATATGGATTTGTTATGATGGCATGATGTTTAAGAATCCCACTCTGTTACATGGGTTATGTTGTGATGTATGATTTATGATTTTGTGGCACACGAAATAATGATTTCATTATGAGATGGGTGGGACCTATATCTCCCTCCAATATATTGGGTAAAGATCTATATCTCAAGAGATAGACATGGGAGGAACGGTAAGTTAATCTGGTTCAGTAATACATGACTGGAACGAGGAGTGAACTCGATTCAGAAATGGACTTTGTCTATTAAGATGGTATTGGCAGCAATTCCTTGGCTACTATGGAAGTCATATCATGTGATTAATGGTTTACACAATTAAATGTTTTATTCCCATTCTATTTTATTAAGATTAATGTTTCTTTATGATCTATTCCATACATACTGCCATGTTTTACGTCATTGCTCAATATTTTGATGTTTAAATATTATGTTCATGTTTTGAATTTAAAATGTATATAGGTTGTTTTACTTTCTCCATGCTTACCCATACTGAGAATTTGAGCTCACCCTTTATATGTTTTCTTTTCCCCAAGATATAAAGAAAGTTTTTAGGTAATAAAACAAAAAGGATAAGATCATTATGGGAGATATTGATGATCTTTCAATATGATTAGAAGTTTATATTCCAAGATTCCAAAGACACTAAACTATTATGGTCCTTGAGTGTTTGTTTTTGTTATGTATTCTGCAAAATTAATTCAATGCCCATGTACATAAATATATGGGTCTCTACATTCCCACTTCAGGTCATATGGTGTTTGGTACATGATATATGGTAAGTGATATTTTATTCAATGTTTATTCCCTATCATTGTAAAAGGGGGGACTATAATATATGTGTTCTTAGGAAAACATATCTTGTAGTTGTGAATTTTTAAAAAAATTATAGCTATTCTAAATATATTATTCCACACCTGCATCCTTTGATCCATCCATTAATTATGTAGATTATTAGGGTTTTAGTTGAATTTATCGTCTTTTCCCCTGATGGATATATTCAAACCCTCAAAACAGGCCATGAATTGGTTCAAATCACACCACATAGCACATCGTACATCAAAACACAAAATTGGAAACCTCCAGGACAATCTTGGTCTACGTACAATCATTTACCATAATTTTCACACCCTGATCTCCCCCTCACTCACAATCCATAACCCATTGTATCAATATATTTATCCAATGAATGGTCACAAAAAAAATGAATATTGGGTATTGGTTGAACTCTCATTAATTTACAGACTAGTGATGAATCATCTGATGAATTTGAGAATAAAACCATGAAATAAAAAATAGGAATAATCCTCAGAAATATTTTTGAGTTTTCCTCAATTTTTATCCATTATAATAAAAAAAATAAAAAAAAATTAGTATTCACCATAATCCCATTTTGGTAAACCCATAGACGCAATATGATCAACTCATGAATAAATATTTTTATTGATTTGATTCATGTTCATATTTCATTAATAAAACATGGAATTAGAAAATTGAAAACAAAATCCAAAATAAATTTTTGATCAGTCTATGATGTGTAATATTATTGAATCACTGAAGATGAAATCCATAAAATCAGTTGGTGAAACGATCCTTATGCAATCAATCATGATGCTTGAACTATTTTTGTTCTCTATTCTATCCTCTAAATAATCCTCTAAAAATCATAGGGTTATTTCTATATCTCAATGAAACCAATAACCCAACACCGGTAAGGATTATGACAAATCAAGGGTATAAACTATATTCCAAACTCAATATAAGCCTTATCTGTCCAATTTGTGTCCCTGTATAATATTTATTATGTTATTTTAATAATAATATGCATCCATGATATTATATATTTATTTATTTTTTATATCAGTATTTAGGTTCTACAGGCCTTATAATCTCATGTTGTCTCATCGAAGAGTTATAAAAATATTATTAAAATTTTTTGAATATTGATATAGAATAAATATATCAGTTAATGGATTTTACACATTTAATATTCTTTTATATATTTTACCTACCAATTTATTCTCAGACATTTAATGTTTTTAATCAATTGTAATATGTGATATAAAATTCATAAGATAATTTTTTCATGATATTAAACCTAATTATAAATAAATATTAATGACGAAAATTAGAGAATGAATTTTTAGGGATATACATATGGTTTTGGTTATAGAAAATCATGATTTAGGGAGACTGGATTATTTTTGTGTATAATATATTTATAATATTTGTTCATGATTTTAATATCTATCATTTTCATTAATTGATTTTATTATTCGTATCCTTTTTCATGAGTAGTTTTCCAAACAATTTGTCTCATTTTTGGGACATTGTCTGAACAAATTTTTCATATTTATTTTTAAACAATATTACTATATATGTTCAGGTGTTTTCTCTTCAAGAGTTTTCTTGTAATCCTATCAAATAAATGACTAAATAGAATAACTTTTAATATGATTGGTATCACCTAATATTAATTATTGTTAAATCACGTAAAAGATATAGATGTCATTTTCATGAATTAAGCCTTGTTATAAGACTTTTATATCAGTTTCTACCTTTTTCAAAATATATATTAGGAAATAGTTTTGGGTAACTATAGGAGAGAGGTTTTCAATGGTTGTTGGAGGTATACTGCATTGAGAAAATTTTTATGGGGGTATATAATTGTGATTTGCGGGAGGAAATGTTATCATTCACAATGATATATTATTAATATATCATGATAAAAATTTATTAGATGTATTTGTATTCTGTCCTGAGAGGACCATTAATCATCATTTCTAAACTAGAAATCTTTTGATTGAATGTGGTTAGGTTGTGGATGTGATATTTTCCCCCATCATGTCTTTCAAAAAAGAAACAATTACAATATCATGTTTTCATTCATTATTTTGTATTTATCCATGAGCCTTCTTTGTGTTTTGGGAGAGTGGATACGATTTCTAGAGTGGGATAATTTCCCATTGAGTTGTTTTTTATTATCTAGTGATGTACTTTTGAGAAAAAAACTCATATTTTGTTTTTATAATTTTCTAAATTACAGTAAGACTAAGAGTTATTTTAACCTAATTATGACATCCTAATGATTAACTATGAATTTTTCATTTACATATTGGATATTCTAAATACCCTACAAGCATATGGTAAGTGACATGTTTTTAATGTATGAGATGAATTTTTCTTACACTTTTTTCTTCATATTGATCGGAAAAATATAGTAATAGATAAATTAAAAATTAAATTAATATTAATAATTAATTGAATAATAATAATTGAGTAATTATAAGTGGTTTTGTTTCAAAATAATAAAAGTGAAGAATTATGGTGATTTATTTCATTAAATGATTGAAATTAATGATATTTTATGATGTTATGATAGAAAAATAAAATTACATGTTTAATAAATTTCATTGATTGAATGTATTTTCAAATCATGTGAGTGTGAAATCCATTGTAGTATATTCATATAATATCATTATTTTCAATTTTGAATTCAATTATGGGGGATTTGATATGTTGATTTGAAATAGGATTTTTAATATAGAAATGATTTAATTTTATGATTTAAATGATTGAAAATTTTCTTCATATATAATTTAATTATTAATATTTGGTAGGATACATGATTTGGTGGAAAACATGAAAAATGACCCAAAAATAATTATTCATCAAAAAATATGGGTTTCCAAGACAGAGGTACATCATATGATCTTTTAGGGGTCAGAACCGAAGAATCATGATTAAACAAAGACTATGGTGCTAGAAATGAAAATTTTACATCATTATTGTCCATTTTATAATGTAAGTATTTTTAGGAAACAATGTTTTAAAATAGGGAATTATGTGAAAAATATCTTATGATAAGAACACCATGTGTCGCGATATGAAACACATGTTTTAGGTCGTGATGCACCGTTAATGTTTGTAACCTAAATTTATATTATAAATACCTTTAAGGGAAGCTTTCCCATGAAAAACTATGCCGTAAAATAAATATTCATTATTTAAAAGTGTTTTATGGGGATATAAACAACTAGAGTTCATGGAATTTATGACTTAAACCAGCATTGAAGGCCTATTATGCTCTGATACAATTTATGATACCATTTATGGATGAATTTATTACATTAAGGGAACCATAAAGATCTAAAAATAGAGGACTGAGCTCTTATTTCCAATGATTGGATCGAAAGACCAAATCATAGGGTAATGTGTTGTGCCACCTTAGAGTATTCTACAATTCGTTTCTTGACTTTCTTTTATGTTTTTTTCAATATTATACTTCCCCATTACTATGTCATTACGAGAATGTGTGGTCAATTTCTTGCATGTTCAAGGGTAATATAGAAACATGTAGAGGGTTTTATAGATTGAATTTTATTTATCATATTCAGGTTAGGTCGAAAAATTTCAAATAGAAAATTCAAATCCATTTGTTTTTATTTTAATCCCGAAAATTAAATAATGAATATAAAAAACCATTTTAATTGCACAATTAATGCTCATAAACTATTTCATTACAATTCAATAGTCTCTATGAATTGTTTTTAAATACAATATCATGATAGAAATAATGCATTAAAACCCTAAAATCCCCAACCACGAGAAATATGGTGTTTTTTACTATGTATGGGATATCATAAAAATTGAATCCTCATCATATGAACTCTAAATCTGGCCATTAATTAATCAAATTATCATCAAAATCCGGCTAAACTAGAATCCTAATTATAAATACCCTGACATATCTTCTAACTACAGTTTTAGAACATAAATATTTTTTATGTATTTATCACTTTTTAGGAAAAAACCCAAAACTAATTTGTTCTCTCTCTAACATTCATATCAAATTATCGTTTTATTTTAAAAATATAAAAAATACCTAATTTCACTATCTCATTCGATTGACCTCATGCTTTTGACTAGCCATATTTTTTATGTTTATTCCATTTCATTGAGTTTTATAAATTTATAAATTTTCTTATACCCATAATAAATTAATAATATCCCATGGGAAATAATGTTTTATTAATAATTTTTGTCCCATTAGTTTTCCTTATACAACATCACCCTAGTATACTAGATTTCTACACCATTTCCCATAGAGTCATCCAATGGAATAAATATTAATACTTGGGATAAAACTTCGGTTATTGGATAATTCAATAACTAAATGATGTTGGTATCAACTCCACAAAAAATCAAGAGATATTTTAAATAAGTTTTCATCTAATGATTTAATAGTCATCTTATAAGACCCATCTATTTTTATATGATAGGATGTTTTATAATTTACTTAGGTATTAATTTCCACTTATAATCTCCTCCTGAATAGAGATGTAAATATAGGATAACAGTCAGAAACAATTTTAAATGGTACACTATGAATTTTCGCCACATTATTAATATATAGACTAGAAATATGATCAATGGATAAATACCAAAATATTTTAATAAAATGGTATGATGTTGATAATCTATATTGGATTTCCCATATGAAATTTTCTCATTCGATCTATTTGGAAGGCCCATAACAAAGTCCACAGTGTTATTGTCCCACATCAAAATTTATATGGGTAGTGACCGCCATAATACTTTTTTAAGTTGTCACTCTACCTTCAATTTCATACATAAAAAACATTGCATCATATAATAAGTAATCTCCCTGTATAATCCATCCCACTGAAAATAATTTCACAAATCTCTATACATATTTTGTGATGTCTTAAACATGAACTCTTTATCTCTATGACATAAACACATAATATATATAGTGGTTGAAATTCCATTAGTATAGTCTCATATATAACTATCCCATAATTATATGATAAAAATTATTTCATGACATATATTACCAAAAATGTTTATTTTTAAATCCAGAAATAATTAGGAGAAAACATAATCTAACAACATCCATGTATGTCTCGATTAATGGATATTTTTTCATTACATATGAAACTAATTAATCCTTATAATCCGTTAACATGTACAAAGAATTCATACACTTGTGATATAATTTTAAAAAAGAGATTTTTAATAGTTTTAATTATAATCAGCGGATTGAAAACATATGAAATGGGGGAGATAAACTACATGGTAAATTAAAAATATACCTAAATATTTTAGAACCTTAAGAATGGTATACATAATATTGAAGGAATAAATAATTTGATTAATTCGATAGTAAACTAAAATTGAAGGAATTATATATCCATAAAAATAAATAAATAAATCTATATCACCAATATTGATCTCATAATAATGGAATTTATAATTTGAGACTAGAAAAACTTTTTTTGATTTCATATTTCCAAGACACTATAATGTTATGGGTAGAGGTATAAACCAAATCTCCAATTATTTATTTTAAGGAGAACTATTAATTCATCAAGGGGATAAATAAGGATAGGCCTCACATTTCACTTAATTACGTCTAATGCATTCACTATAGGAGTAATTTAGGCAATTTATACCATTCTTAAAGGAATATAGGGATTAATAAAAATATGGCTATCCATATAATAAATAAAATATAATTTCAATATATAATCAATATATATTAGTAGTCAATAATTATAAAGAATTTCAACACTTTTACTAGTTTCAATAAATAGGATAAATTTTTTTATCCCATATATATAAAGAATGAGCGATCAAATAATACATTGACAACATTCAAAATAAGAATCTATATTTTATTAACAACATACATAATGCTAATAATATTAAACATTTTAACAAAATGGATTACATAATCAAAACCCATATAGAGGAATAAGGATGATAGATGAACAATATATAGTAAACATTCTTGAATAAGAAATAAAAATACATATTATAATAAAAAAATATATAGATTTTCAATTGCATGCCAATAAATAAATTTAATAACATTCTATATTGTCATCCCTTGAGCTAAAATTGTACAGAGTCATGTTATATGGTTAGGTAAATTGAATAATCACATAATCTTTATACATCCATAAAAGAAGGTGTATGGTTTCAAAAGAATTTTAACCCACTAAAATAGTGGAAACATAAAAGGGTGTTGATATAAATGAAAACACCCTCATAAAAAGAATTCTTCAAACAATATCAAAAAATAAGAAATAAAAAATCAATTTGTTTGATAATGAGGGATCAATACTCAAAATTATTATATAATTATATATATATATATATATATATATATATATATATATTAGATTAAAAATCATTTATTACAATCCCCATTATGGTAAAGACTTTTTAAAATAATAAGCGGATTTAAATTGAAATAATAAAATAGCTTTTTGAAAACATTAGTAATATTAACGTAAAATACAAATTTACATATTTAATTTGAAGGTAACTTTTGAAAAGGTGAAATTAAATCTATCAAAAAGATTTAATTTAAAAAATAATCACCTACAAAGGATCCATTAATATAAATCAACATTATATGATGAAATGTGGATAAGAAGAGGAAACATAATAATGTGAATGTAGAAAAATAGTTTTATTATTTTTGGAATATTTATATTCAAAACTCACATAGTAAGAAAAGTAAAAAAAATAATTTTTATATAAATCTAATTTTACAAAATAGGATTATAAAATATAATATCATAAAATATTATAATGTGAGAACCTAATAATTTAAAAACAATGTTCAGGATGAAACATTATAACTCAATGAAACGAGAATTCAATTACTAATATCCATCACACGCTATATACTCCATGAACCATGAATCAATTAAATATGGGTTTATGGGTTAAAAATTTATATAATGATAGAATATCACATAATACTATAAATTAGCTAAATTTTAAAAAATTATATTAAGTATGTTCAATTGAATGATCATAACTCACAGCATTAAAATTGAGTTGCCAACAAATCATATAGATGGGGTAACACTTGAGTCAGAATATATATGATTTAATGGACTAGATGTACAATAGTTTGTCTTCTAGATTATATGAAAATAAATTATTGGAAATTATTGGCATATTATATAAATATAATACCATATAATGAAAACATGGTCAATAACATGTAACATGTCTCAATGAATTAGAATTGCGAGCAATAAAACCATGGTGGCATTAGTTAAATTTTAACCAAAACCCATTGAATGAAATGGTATATAATCGATCATAACATACCATTATTAAATTATTATTCATTATATGATATTTAAAATAGGTAAAATAAACACCAAATAAATGAATATACATTCATAATACCAAACATGTCTCAAAGGGAGTAATTTGAGATGAAAACACTTACCTCAGTCCGATTATTCACTCTACTTCAACCAAATGTCATGAGAAATTATAAATTTTTAATTAAATAAATACTTGATACACTTATTCATAACTATAACTATTATTTATCTTTATTTATAATCAATCTATACATATAAATTAGTATTTTTACATATTATCAATACTCAGTCTATGTAATCTTTATCACGTTGAAATTGTTTCTTAAAATTGTATTTGGAATAATTTATTTTCCAACATTAAATAACAATTATATCATATAAAATAAAATAATATAAGTATAAATATATGTTATAATATATAAATATCATTTCATGGTATTTTTATATGATCCATATGGGTGAAATCATCGACGTGCATGTATCGTTGTTTCATAACAAACAAAGGGTTAATTCTTAGATATTGAGTTAAATAGTCATCTAACCTTAACAGATTAAACAAATTAACATATTTATATCATATTAAACCTATAATAAACTTATGTTAGTCATTTATGATATAAATTTATAGTATTATTCATGGTTGTTGTTAAATCAATCCATACATAAACCTGCTATGACTTATTGGTTATTATGAGGTGATTTAGTTATAATATAATTATAACAGATGCATAATGGTATAATTTGGTTTTTCTTAATGTGATATATTATAATATTGTATAATTATAAATACTGTATAATTTTTCTAAATTCAATACTCATAATAAAGAGACGATTTTCCTCGTAGTACAGTAATAATAAATGATTAAATTAGAAATGATCTTTTGTTGATTATTCCATTAAAGTGTTATCATATTCATCATATAATAACATTAATGAAATTATAAAAATCATATTTATACATAATCCCCATCCTTATATCCATTGAGGAAATCCAACAATGAACAATGGAAAACACTATTCCACGAAGGAAGAAGTCTACATTTATGCATGGATAATGATTAAATTTTGCATAGATTTGGAAAAATGAGTAGTATGGTTTAAAATTTGAGAAATAAAATAATGTCATAAATATCCTATTTATGTACTAATTTACATATTAGGACTATAATTTAATTGTGGTGATGAAAAAAATAACATTTTGTGTCATGGAGGTGGTAGTCAGTACAACACATGCTTCATGTATTAAATTTTCTTAACAGAATAGGGGAGGGTGGTTAATGCATGTACAATAAATATTTTAATTTATTAACCCAAAATTAACTCAAACTATTCCTTGTTTCGGTCAGTCGCATATACTCAATCAGGCCACCCCATATGAGAGATGTTGTCGACTTGTGATGAGGTTCCAATGATGGTACATTGGAGAGTCTATACCCTCATGGTCAGAGTGGAACAACGATATACAATAAATAATAATCCAATTTTCAATGTAGAATAAATGAAATTAAGAATAAATTTAATGACCTAAAATCAATAATAAATTGAATCATAATAATGAATTTCCATGTGATACTATAATATACATCATAAGATGTAAAATAGGTAATAAATATTAATATTGAAAAAAACAAGAACCCTCTAAGGATTTCTCCATTAGAATCCAAAGAACCAGCTCTGTCCTATGCACCTCATATTCCATATCCAAGTATAACATCTCATATATATTAAATATCCTAAAACTATATTCATGAGGTATTTTTGATTAACCATCTGCAATATCGACCCCTAAAGTTTTTGATATATAATCAGTAGACTACCACCAATGGTTTCTAATTATATATAGTCTATGACTATAAAATACTGAATTTTATAGGTATAGTAGTAATTTTGTGCATAAATAAATATATTTTTTCATATTTAAAATAATAGATTCAGGTTATGATAAATTAGAAAATGAATGTTATAGTAAACCAACTCCAACATATATAATCTCAATTAGCTAACAAGCACGTCCAACTCATTCTATATAATGAATATGAGAATCACTCACATCATAAAAAATTCATTAAATCTTTGAGATTATTCATTTAATACAGTACTAAAGAACCCATGTATTTATTGAAGATTAACAAAAATCATCTATCCATTTAAATTTAATAAAAATATAATGTCGTGTTAGTTACAATTTCATAACACAGTTCATGAATAAAATTTGGGTCATTTCATTTAAGTTAGTAAGTAGTCCATGAATGGTATATTCCATTTAAAAGTAATAAACATAACACATACTTGATCATTACATATATTCAATAAAAATAGCCATGAGATTTCCCCTTTTTGTTAGAGAAGTTAGTGGTCCTCAAAGGGGGTTATTTTATTAAATCGGATTAAGGGATACAACTCATATAATTAAAAATTTTAATTTAAAATTATCCATTCCATTTAAAAAATTGAGAATTATATAAAAAACACCATTACTTAATTTAATTAATCCATATTTATCCATTAATCAAATTCCAAATCAATTAAATTTAAATCATTAGACTACTCACAACATCAAGAATGAATTAAGATATTAACGGACAAGATTTTTATATAATATTTGTAATTCATTTAAGAATTTATAAATATTCCATGAAAATTAAGGAAAAAATCCATGGAAAGTTCAATAAATATTCAATGATAGTACCTAATAATATAATAGAACTCACATCAATAGGTGGTTTGTGTTAAGGATTCCAAACTCCAACCATGTACATGGCTACTAGGTGATGGTCTAAGAATTTAATTTAATTTAATTCATATTTGAGAAGCGATGCATGGATGTTCTGGTGCACAATATAATGGATAATGTAGTAAATATTATTAATTTTAAGGGAAATAATATTGAACCACTACCTTAATCTATGTATTAATTACTCATAAAAAATTAAGCTTCGATTTAACCCAAATCGAGAGAAAATAAAGAAATAGAAAAATTCCATGAAAATATGGGAAAAGTGCCTGCATGGATTTAGATTTCCTTACGATGAGAAAAAAAAAGAAGTATGGGGAGTTCAAATTTTACTAATAAGTTTCCAATAAACATGAAGATGTTTTATTTTGAGCTCAAATAGAGGATACCACTTCATTTATAGAGTATATAAAGGGGATCCCATGATGGGGGATTCTATGTGAAGATGAGAGGAAAAAAATGAGAGAAGGAAATAAATTATTTTTAGGGGAAAACATAATTTTTATCTATTAATGAGATGCATTGGTTGGTTCCATGGTTTGGCTAATCATCTTCCAACTATTTAGAGACACCAATTAATTGGAAATAAGGGTGTGTTGTAGGAGCATCATTTTCCATACAGTGTGAAGCCTATGTGCTCACTACTATAGTATTCTATAGATAGTGTCACATAGTCATGAGGCTTCAAGTGAACAGTTTGAAGAAACAGGCGACGCTCTTGTGACCCCCACACCAAGCCACATTGTATCCCCTAGGGCCCGAATAGTCTCAAAATACCTTCTCACTATAGAAAATAGGTCTCACATCTACACCACATTGTTATAAATAATAGTTAACCTAATTTCAGTCCCTCAATAATTTTCTCATAAATTAGCTTCCCAGTAACGATGCTCAAAAAATGTAAAAGCCCGAGATTTTATAAGATATATTCGTTTTAATTTATTTTATATCTTTTGTTTTACGCTACACCACAATTATCTTGCGCTTTATGCAACACCGTATTAGCTTGCAGTATACGCAAAACTATTCTTAGATTGTGTTACACACAATTTAAAGTTTGTTTTATAGTAGTATTTCTACACAAAATTGAGTGTATATATATATATTAAATGTATAAATGAAATATAGTTAGATTATGTTATATGAAGCAACGAAGGATTCTGGCACAACATGCAACCCTGACTTGGCTTTCATTACATGCAATCGCGGCTTTCCTCGATAGCGTGTGTTGTACGCAATACCTGGTTTCATTAAACAATGATATATGGTTATAATATTATTATGAACTAGTATTTATGAATAGTATTAACTAAATTTTTAATTTTATAACCTTATTATTCATCTTACAAATTTTCTAGAACATTGTATAAGAACAAAATAAATTTTTTCAGGTAAAATAAGTATTTTTAAAAAAATGCAGTTTTGCCACCTTTTGATGGCTCACCCCCTTTAAATCTAGTTTTTGACATGTTTATAAGTAAAATATTACAAAATAAAATTATAATTTTGAATCAAGATATAAAAATTTACATTGGATAATGTTTTGATATTTTTCTGACAACTTTCATATTTTAATGAATAGTAAAAACATGCAATATTTTAATTAAAAACAACTTTTTCATCGTAATAATTTATATAGTTAAATAGTAATATTTAATGTTTTTAAAGTATAAATAGAATATATTTTTACCATTTAAAATAATTTATGTCATTAGAATTGATTTTACCTTTAATTCCTAGGTTAAATCAATTCAATCTTTTGCAATGTTTTAAAGAAAAACTCGTTTTCTTTTGAAAAAGGGATTAATTTTAATTTAATTTCTGAAACTTTTGTGTATTGAATTTGGAAAAATAGATTTCATATTTGGAATCAGTGGGTCGAAATTATGTTAATAAGATACTTTTTATTTTTTGGCATTATTAATAGTAACTACGGTAAATTTTATTTACCATAGTTAAAGGTAAATCGGGTAATTAATGGTAAATATAACAATATAATATTACCCTAACACCTGCCAAAATTCTATTGGATGGATAAAAGTCTACCCATATCACCTAAGGGTCGGAATCGATTCATTTTATGGACTTTTTTCCTTGAAAATAATTTAATTATTATTAAAACCAAAGAAAGTGACAACATGTCACTCTCTTAAATCATAAAAGTATATTAATTTTAATTTAGTGATAAACATCATGAAACATCAAACCTTAATAGTATCAAATAAGCTATTAAAATTATCTACATAATTTGAATTTATTTATAATTTTTAGGGATTAAATAATTATCATTAATTCTGACACAATAGTGATGCAGAAATTGTTTATCTAGTGAAAAATCAAGAATATAGTTTTTATTAAACTAATAGTGACCATAAAAGGCACAAAACCCTGACCAAAACTTTTTGGTCATGTAAATTTAAACCATAATAATCCAATGGTCGAATATTTGACCATTTGGAGCCTTATAAAAGTGATTATGACACTTATATTATTTTATTTTAAATGATGCCAAAGTTGTCACCTTCATAATTTAATAAATATAACAATTTAAATATTTGGATTTTAAGATGATAAATTAGATTAAAAGTATTATTTTGAAGTTTAATAGTTATATCTTCCTCATAGTAATTTATTTTTAATTTTTATGAAACAAATATGTATATTAATGTATTATACAAAAATATTGTAGTAATTATTTTATTAAGAGATAAACCAAATAAATGGTTTTAAAAATACTAAAATAAATATTATATGAACTATTTAATGTTCTCCAATTATTTTATAGAAACATATAACCTTTTATGAATCTATTTAAGCTTTTATTTCGAACATATCTTCTGAATAAAATTTATTTAAATTCAATTAAATGAATAGTGTTAAAATTGACACTATTGTTATTTTATAAAAATACCATATTATAAATTTTTTTAAAAATCCAAAAAAATATTTAAAAAATATAAATTTGAATTTATATGGTCTAAAATGTTATAAAGTATCCAATTATAGAAAATTCACAACAAAAAATTAATTATTTGTTATAATTTAAAATTTAGAATGTTATTACCACAAATAAAATTAAATTGATTAAATAAGGACAAATCAAGTTGATAATGTTTAAAATAAATTTCTAACATGTATAAATTTTATTGGTTGATTATATTACAACCCTATCTCATATAATCTTCGGATATGAGTCATTTTTGTAGTTTTTATGTGGGATTGAGATTTAATATAAAGTAATATTTCTTATATTTCCAAAGGTTCCCCTCTACTCCCTTATAAAAGGGCACCTCCTCCCTCTCTTCCTCACACCACTTTGAGCCTTCAAGATCATCCAAACCCTGACAAATTCTCTTATCCACTTCCCTAGAAACATCCTAGAGGTCCTGGTCTTCTTCAAAGACCAATTTTAGTGCCCTAAGAGTAGGTCTCAAAGAGGCGCTTCAAAGAAGAGGTAATGTCCATTACCGATTATTTCATCTTTATTTCTTCTTCCACTTCTTCTTTTTTAGTTATTTCATTATGAGGTAATAACATCAGTATCAATAATATACTGATATGTTAATATAATTATGAAACAACAATATTTCACCATATGTCCATCCTACGGAAAATGAAATCATCGCGCGTGCGTACGTACGGAATATCGTCTCCACGCCGTGGTGTAATCTATTTTCCACCACCAACTTACTTGGATGGGTATAATGGTGAAAGTAATGAATATATATGATTTTTGAAAAGTGATATTGATTTTTTAATATTATACATACACTTTAATACAATTTCACGATCTTGGGAATGATATCATCGCTCGTACGTACGGACTACCATCTCCGCGACACGATGAGATTCACTCTTCATGTTAACCATTCATTAATGATTATAAAGTATATATAATGAATAATAATGAAATATATGACACAATAATGATACTGGATTTATGTATATATATATCTATGTCATTTACTTAATTCCATTCAATTCAAAAGGGAAACAAACAACGTTCATGCGTACGTACGGCCTACCGTCTCCATGAACGGTGTATTTCATTCCTTTTATCGATCTATAATATATATGTATATAATGAATATATATTATATATAAATCATGTTTTACATTCTGTAATTATGTAAATCAGGATATAAGAAATAATATCAAGAACGAGAAGTCGAAACACATACGATAAATGAAATGATTTTACCCAAAACACTGCTTTAACATGGAATTTACAAAAAACGGGTAATATAAAGTCATAAGTGAAACATATATGATATCATAAAAATAAATATGATTCTGTAATAAGTCAATGAAATTATTTAAATCATTATACAGGAGGTTCAGATACGTACGAAGCATATCTGACCTAAGGTAATAGATAATTTTTCAAATCTCATTTTTATCTGAGATTGCTTATTCGTATGTATTTACAGGGGTTATTGATATCATCCATTTCCATGTTTTATAAAAGTGTATTCATGTATGTTTAATGTCCTTTTTACCCATTTGGACTTTTTCCCCATGGTATTGAAGGAATATTTCATTTATTTACCCTACAAGGTACTTTTTGACTTTTCCGACAAAAGTACGAAAAGAATGTTTTTTAATGTATACGACATGAAAGGATTTTTACGGTTTTATAAAGCCTTATTTTCATGAAGCATCATACAAAATATTTGATGACTATTTTCAACAAAATCCGTTTTTTTAAAATTTCATGGCATTTTTTAAAAGAAAATGATTTTGAAGAAAATGGATATTTTTCTCAAGAATTCATTTCAAGTGTTTTATCAAAACCATTTTCATCTAAGATGTCATTATTTCATATGTTTATGTTTCAAGTATCATGTCTCTATGATTTTCATGGTTTCACTTTTCTTATTATAAAATGATGTCCATTTTTTATATGAATTATGAGATGATGGGATGATGTTTATGAATCCCATTTTTTTGTTGGGTTATTATGAATGATGTATGTTTATTTTGTGGCACAAGTAAGAATGATTTCATTATGAAATGGGTGGAAACTATATCTCCCTCAAATGAATTGGGTAACGATTTATATCTCATGAGATAGACATGTCTGGAACGGTAAGTTAATCTGGTTCAGTATTACAGGACTAGAACGAGAAGTGAACTCGATTCAGAAAGGGATTTTTTCCACTATGATGGTCTTGGCAGCAATGCCTTGGCTACTATAGAAATCATTACATGTGCTTAATGGATTCCACAATTACATGTTTTATTCCCATGCAATTTTATCATGGATAATGTTCCATTATGATCTATTCCTTATGTACTTCCATGTTTTATGTCGTTGCTCAAGATTTTGATGTTTAAACATTATGTTCATGTTTTTAAGTTCAAATGTATATGGTATGTTTTATTTTATCCATTCTTACCCTTACTGAGCATTTGACCTCACTCTTTTATGTTTTATTTTCCCCCAGGATGGAATGAAAGGTTTTAGGTAAGGAAAAAAAGTGGAAGATCTTTATGAGAGATGTTGAAGATCTTTAACCATGATTAGAAGATTACATTCCAAGTTTCCAAAGACACTAAACTATTACGGTTATTGGGTGTTTGTTTTTGTTATGTATTAAGTATTCTAAAAAAGTAATGTAATGTCCATGTACGTCAAGATTCGGGTCTCTACAGTTGGTATCAGAGGAAAGGTTTAGTTAACCATTGGAAACTAGGATGAGAAAACGTTAGTGAGATCCCTAGAGATATTTCTAAGGTATGTCTAGGGATGTCCCTAAGGATAAGTATACGAATAGGATATAGTCCTAGAACTATGGTAACAATATTAGAATTTAACCAATGATGTTAGATATTGAGGGTACTCCCAGTTTACTATGTTGTTTTCCCTAGCATGATTTTTTCCTCTCACACTATTCTTTTTGGGTTTTAGAAAATGGCTTGAAACATGAAGATTCAGGATAATAGAGGATATGACAGACAATGGAATGATATTCTTCTTGAGAAACCAAATGAAACAGGATTTGGAAGTCCAAACATCATTATTATGCCGAATCAGCAATCTCATAATATGATCAATAAACTCAAATTTGGTAAGTTTCCTGACTCAGATAATAAGAGAAAGATGGAGTTTCATGATGATCATAGAGGAATGAAAGTTCAACTTCCCTCACGTAAATCATGTGGGAAGAGACATCAAGGAGAATGTTTCAAATGAACTGGAAGATGATTTGGGTGTGGAAAAGAAGGACACAAATCCTGTAAGTACAAAGGTAAAGGTTCTGTTAACACCATGGACAAGGATAACGGTATTGCTACGACATAAACAATGGTTAAATGTATTAAATGTGGAACGTATGGGCATTATGAATACCAATGCCCTAAGGGAAAGTCTCATGAAGAGAATCAGTATGGTCGTATCAGTAGTATTTATGTTGATGATGATGAAGAGAATACAAATGATATGTGAGATGAAAGAATTGTTGAAGCTCGGTCAATGGTGTAAGAAGGTAGTGGAATGATTACATGTTTATAAAGTGTAATGTTGTATAAGTAATCTCATGGTACTATGCAATAAAGATAAATCTAAGGATTGTTACACTATTGTCCTTCCTTATGTTTTGAAAGTATATGATGAATGGTACCAGTGACCATGAAAGGTTATTCAGATATTTTTGGAATGTAGATGATATGCGCATAATAAAGGGATAAAGAGAAAATTAAATGTTTGATAGTATTCATGAGACCAGCACTGATATAAGGAAATAGTTATATCATGGTTTGAGTATATAGAATTTTGGGGTTTTGGTATGTGGAAAGAGTTATCTTTTGACAGCACTTATGTTTTCACTAAGATTCAATGGTTATTCATTTTTCAAGAGAATACATGTTTAAGGCCTTCGAATGTTTGGAATGTGACCAACAAGACATATCTTATGATATATAGGGATCAACGATGGTATTAACATGATTTTTATATGAAATATCTGGTAATCGTTTTCACTATAATATGAGAGTAGACTGTAGTATTATGGATAAGCCTAATGATTGGAATGGATTATGTTGGACATAAGTTAGTATTGTTTAAGGATAGATGTTTTTTCGATATTATTGATGGGATGTTAGAGTAATGTAGTTTTAGAAATAGGACAACCTACAGGATGGGCGACAGCCCATCGCATCAGACAAGCCTGTGGGAATCGCACCCACAAACAAAGTGCGACTGGCCTTTATCGCCTACCACTAGCCTACAGGAAGTCCCTGGTTAGTAGAAACTAGTTTTATTTTATTAAGCGGTTTGATATATGAAGTATAAGCTCATTTTTGGAACAATATACGACTAATCTAACCATAAGACGGACTTATAAATTTTGCTAACATTTTTTTGAAACAGATGGAATGAACCATCATTTTATCACATGATCTGCTAATACATCATGAATAACAAATTCAAATTTATTTCTTTAAGGGATGAAGTGGAAATTGTTCAACTCACGAACAACAGTGGGATTGTACCAAAATTATGTAAGTATTTCTTTTAAATCATCAACTTTAGGGAAATGATCTTGAAAACCAAAAATATTTTCCTAGTGCACTTATATCCGATGAATCAGATGGTACCTTAGATCATCCCAAATTTATGGCTTTGTGATTGTTGGCTTTTTTATAGCCATGTCCTCTACCACTCTCCATCAGAACTTGATGGTTAGATTTTTCTTACATATCCATATTTTTCACCTATGTTCTCCTATGTGGAAAACAAGTGATTAGTTATTTTGGGTAACCATTACATTACATACTTCTATTTTTAAAGATAGGTTTTGGTATTCCCTTTTTACGATGTGGGTTTCCACTAATGAAACTTTCATGTATTAGACCATTTATAACCATGATGAATTTCGAGGGTGAAATTTATTTTAAGGGGGGTTGAATGTAAGAGCCCAAGATTTTATAAGATATATTATTTTTTATTTATTTCATATCTTCGGTTGTATCTACACCAAGATTATCTTGCGCTTTACGCAACACCGTATTAGCTTGCAGTATACACAACACTATTCTTAGATTGTGTTACACACAATTTAAAGTTTGTTTTATAGTAGTATTTCTACGCAACATTGAGTGTGTATATATATATATTAAATGTATAAATGAAATATGGTTGGATTCTGTTATATGAAACAAAGACATATTCTGGCACAACACGCAACCCTGACTTGGCTGGCATTACACGTAATCACGACTTTCCTCGATAGCGTGTGTTGTACGCAAAATCTGGTTTCACTAAACAATGATATATGGTTATAATATTATTATGAACTAGTCTTTATGAATATTATTAACTAAATTTTGAATTTTATAACCTTATTATTAATCTTACACATTTTCTAGAACATGGTATAAGAACAATATAAATTTTTTCGGGTAAAATAAGTATTTTTTAAAAAAAGCAGTTTTGCCTCCTTTTGATGGAGCACCCACATTAAATCTAGTTTTTTACATGTTTATAAGGTAAATTTTACAAATTAAAATTATAATTTTGAATCAAGTTATAAAAATTTACATTGGATAAATTTTTTATATTTTTCCGACAACTTTCATTTTATAATGAATAGTAAATTCATGCTATATTTTAATTAAAAACAAATTTTTTCATCGTAATAATTTATATAGTTAAATTGTAATGTTTAATGGTTTTGAAGTATAAATAGAAAATATTTTTACCATTTAATATAATTTATGTCATTAGCATTGATTTTACCTTGAATTCGTAGGATAAATCAATTCAATCTTTTGCAATGTTTTAAAGAAAAACTCGTTTTCTTTCGACAACAGGATTAATTTTAATTTATTTTTTGAAACTTTTTTGTATTGAATTTGGAAAAATATATTTCATATTTGGAATTAGTGGGTCCAAATTATGTTAATAAGATACTTTTTTATTTTTGGGCATTATGAATAGTAACTACGGTAAATTTTATTTACCATAGTTAAAGGTAAATCGAGTAATTGAGGGTAAATATAAGATGATAAAATTACCCTAAAACCTGCCAAAATTCTATTGTATGGCTAAAAGTCTACCCATATCACCTAAGGGTTGGAATAGATTCATTTTATGGACTTTTGTTCTTTGAAAATAATTTAATTTTTTTTAAAACCAAAGAAAGGGACAACATGTCACTCTCTTAAATCTTATAAGTATATTAATTTTAATTTAGTGATAAACATCATGAAACATCGAACATGAATATTCTCCAAAAATATAATAAAATTATATATATCATATGAATTTATTTATAAATTTTAGGGATTAAATAATTATCATTAATTGTGACACAATAGTGATGTAGAAATTGTTTCTCAAGTGAAAAATCAAGCATATAGTTTTTATTAAACTAATAGTGACCATAAAAGGCACCAAACCCTGACCAAAACTTATTGGTCAGGTAAATGTAGACCATAATCATCCAATGGTCTAATAATTGACCATTTTCAGCCTTATAAAAGCGATTATGACACTTAAATTATTTTATTTTAAATGATGCCAAAGTTTTTACCTTCATAATTTAATAAATATAACAATTTAAATATTGGGATTTTAAGATGATAAATTCGATTAAAATTATTATTGTGAAAGGTAATAGATTTATCTTCCTTATAGGATTTTATTTCTAATTTTTATGCAACATATATGTATATGAAATTATTATACAAAAATGTTGTAGTAATTATTTTATTAAGAGATATAACAATAAATTATTTTAAAAATAACAAAATAAATAATATATGAACTATTTAATGTGATCCACTATTTTTATAGATACATATGACCTTTTATAAATCTATTAAATATTTATTTTGAACATATCTTCTCTATATATTTTATTTAAATTCAATTAAATGAATAGTTTCAAAATTGACACTATTTTTATTTTATAAAAATAACATATTATAAAAAATTTTACAAATCAAAAAAATATTTAAAAATTATAAATTTAAATTTATATGGTCCAAAATGTTATAAAGTATCCAATTATGGAGAATTCACAACAAATAAGTAATTATTTTTTATAATTTAGAATTTATAATGTTATTACCACAAATAAAATAAAATTGATTAAATAAGGATCAATCAAGTTGATAATGTTTAAAATAAAATACTAACATGTCTAAATTTTAGTGGTTAATGAGATTAAAACCCTATCTCATCTAATATTTGGATATGAGTCATTTTTGAATTTTTTATGTGGGGTTGGGATTTAATATAAACTAATATTTCTTATATTTCCAAAGGTGCCCCTCTCCTCCCTTATAAAAGGGAACCTCATTCCTCTCTTCCTCACACCACTTTGAGGCTTCAATCTCGGACAAAACCTGCCCAATTATCTTATCCACTTCCCTATATACATACTAGAGGTCCGGGTCTTCTTCAATGACCAATTTTAGTTCCCTATGAGGAGGTCTCAAAAAGGCGCTTCAAAGAAGAGGTAATGTCCATTACCGATTCTTTCATCTTTATTTCTTCTTCCACTTCTTCTTTTGTAGTTGTTTCATTATGAGGTAATAACATCAGTATCAATAATATAATGATATTTTATTATATGTATGAAACAACCATATTTCACCATCTATCCATCCTACAGAAAACGAAATCACCACGCGTGCGTACGTACGGAATACCGTCTCCACGCCGTAGTGTAATCTATTTTCCACCACCACCTTACTTGGATGGGTATAATGGTGAAAGTAATGAATATATATTATTATTGTAAATTGATATTGATTATGTAATATTATACTTACACTTTAATATAATTCCATGTTCTTGGTAATGATATCATCGCTCGTGCGTACGTACGGACTATCGTCTCCACGACGCAATGAGATTCACTCTTCATGTTAACCATTCATGAATGATTATAAAGTATATATAATGAATAATAATGAAATATATGAAATAATAATGATATTGGATTTATGTATATATAGATATGTATGTCATTTACTTAATTCCATTCAATTCAAAAGGGAAACGAAAACAGCGTTAATGCGTACATACAACCTACCGTCTCCATGAACAATGTATTTCATTCATTTTATCAATCTATAATATATATGTATATGATGAATATATATTATATATAAATCATGTTTCACATTTTGGAATTATTTAAATCAGGATATAAGTAATAATATCATTAACGACAAGTTGAAACACATACGATAAATGAAATGATTTTACCCAAAACGCTGCTTTAACATGGAATTTCCAAAAGAACGGGTAATATAAAGTCATAAGTGAAACATATATGATATCATAACAGTGAATATGATTCTGTAATAAGTCAATGAAATTATTTAAATCATTATACAGGAGGTTCAGATACGTACGAAGCATATCAGACCTAAGGTAAGGGATAATTTTTCAAATATCATTTTTATCTGAGATTGCTTATTCATAAGTATTTACAGGGGTTATTGATATCATCCATGTCCATGTTTTATAAAAGTGTATTCATGTATTTTTAAAGTCCTTTTTACCAATTTTGACTTTTACCCCATGGTATGGAAGGAATCTTTCATTTATTTACCCTATAAGGTAATTTATTACTTTTCCGACAAAAGTACGAGAAGAATAACTTATACGGCTTGAAAGTATATTTACAGTTTTATAAAGCCTTATTTTCATGAAGCTTCCTAAAATATATTTCATGACTATATTCATCAAAATCATTTTCTTTTAAAATTTCATGACATTTTGTTAAAAGAAAATTATTTTTAAGAAAACGGATATTTTTGTCAAGAATTCATTTCAAGTGATTTATCAAAACCATTTTCATCTAAGATGTCATTATTTCAAATGTGTATTTTTTAAGTATCATGTATCTATGATTTAAATGGTTTCACTTTTCTTATTATTAAATGATATCCATTTTTTTATATGAATTATGTGATGATGGGATGATGTTTATAAAATCCATTTTATTCATTAGGTTATTATGAATGATGTATGTTTATTTTGTGGCACAAGTAATAATGATTTCATTAAGAGATGGGTGGGACCTATATCTCCCTCCAATGCATTGGCTAAAGATTTATATCTCATGAGATAGACATGTCTGGAATGGTAAGTTAATCCGGTTTAGTATTACAGGACTGGAATGAGGAGTGAACTCGATTCCGAAAGGGACTTTGTCCACTATGATGGTCTTGGCAGGAATGCCTTGGCTACTATGGAAATCATTACATGTGCTTAATGGATGCCACAATTACATGTTTTATTCCCACGATATTTTATCATGGTTTATGTTCTATTTTGATGTATTCCTTATATACTTCCATGTTTTATGTCATTGCTCATGATTTTGATGTTTAAACATTATGTTCATGTTTATAAGTTCAAATGTATATGGTATGTTTTATTTTATCCATGCTTACCCTTACTGAGAATTTGATCTCACCCATTTTATGTTTTATTTTCACCTAGGATCAAAAGAAAGGTTTTATGTAAGGAAACAAAAAGTGGAAGATCTTTATGGGAGATGTTGAAGATCTTTCACCACGATTAGAAGATTACGTTCCATGTTTGCAAAGACAATAATCTATTATGGCCCTTGTCTGTCTGTTTTAGTTATTTATTAAGTATTCCGCAAAAGTAATGTAATGTCCATGTACGTGAAGCTTTGGGTCTCAACAAAAAAATCATCTAAACACACACAAAACCTCTCGATTCTTCATTCCTATATAAAAAAACACTCTTGAGTGTTACAAATATATAATTTTAACTCCAAATTTGTGTTTAAAAACCAACCCATCCAAAAATGGAATTTTATAATTCCTTCATAAAATATATATGGTTCAAAAACATGGGATATTATAACCTCTCCCCCACCCATTAAAACATCTCATCTATAAGAAGTTGTGGTGAATAAGGAAAACAACACCAGATAAATGTAGGTAATGAAGATTCATTCAAACTATAACATTAAATTTCTAAATTACAAATGCCACTCTAATAATAATTTTAATAATAAAGTATATATTCTATTTAAAACCAAGAAAATGATTCTATACAATACTGAACAATGATATAGTTCGTAACAAATCCCTTCTAAACTATTATATGATAATGTTGTCACATATTATGTCAACTGGAATATGGTTCTACCAACCATATATTATACCTTGAATTCTATATTAGGATCCATGTTACTCCCCACTAGGAAAATTTTCCAATATCAGAATTCCATTAGCATTATAATGACAGACTTAAAAATGTTTCTAGCCTTGATCGAACAATAAATTACCAATTGATCTTTTTTTCCTAGTTTAATCCTGAAAAATCCTCAGATGATACTTCTACTACACTCGACTCATCTTGAAATTATTCTAGGACTAGAACATCACCATTTGTAACTAGAAAAACAAGTGGAAATTTTGTTTAGCCACTACCAATTGAATATTTCTAAAAACACATACCTTTAGAAGCTGATGCTTTATAGACTTGAGTATGATTTCATTATCACAATTAATTTCACTTTTTTACCATGAATTTCCACCAATTCCTATAAACATATTTTTAGGTACATCTCTAGAAAATAAATCATATATGTTTTCATTCCACAGATAGAATAGAGGTGTATACTGGATCCAGTTCCCTTATATCTATACCCTTTAATAAAACAAACTGAGACCGACAATACGTTTAATATAGCATCCCGACATTTTATAACATAACTTTTCATTACATTTTACAAAATCGAGGATCTTTATGGTTTAGTATCTTGGAAACCAGGAACTTATTACATGAGAAAAAAACAATCTTCTTAAACACATGAAAGGCTTCTTCATTTGTTCATCCTATGTTCATTACAGCATATCATAACATGGGAGCATACATCAAATGAAAGGGTGAAAAAAAGACCCATTAAGGGAAACAAGGGAAACATTTAACATGTGAACATGAGATACATCAATAAAGTCCTGAAAAATAACTTTAAGGAATTATAAAGAAATCATGAGGCATATCATAATAAAAATAACGTATTTCATAACATGAAGATGTGTCTAAAATTTTTTACAAAGACAATCATTTCCATTTCACCAAGGTCCATCCCCAAGGTGTCAATAAAAATTACCATGGTTATTCACCAAGGTATCAGTCTAAACGGTCATCTCTAGAGATTAAGTCTTTACCCAATGCATTGGAGCGCTATTAGGGTGCACCCTTAAATTTCTCTTTATCATCATGTGATCCACATATATCATCATCAATAATTTCATTAAAAACCAATATAGAAAAAAATAAATGGGTTTCATTTCATAATCGTAACGTTTTTAAAACTGCATTAAAGTCGTGATCTTTGGGTCACTTTAAAACCCACAGAAAAGGAAGGTGGGTCTCATTTATGTAAATACCAGAATTTAAAATAGAACAACTTGGTATATATTTGAATACCCATATAGAAGAGATAGCTTTTACTATTCACTTAATAAAATAAAATGAATTTAGAAAAGGAGAGAGACATTTTGAGACGGAAATTCTGCAGCTTAACGGCTATGTTACGAGGTTTTAGAAAACATTGAAAAGAGAGGGGACTTGGGTAACCCACTCATAAATGATCCAAAAAACTATAGGGGAAAAATATAAAGTATTTAATAAAATGGTAATAAAATTTGAAAGACATACCATATGAAATGAAGAAGATGAAAGGAAGACAAAAATAAGATTTCTCTTATGAAAATTTGGAAGCCCAACAACGTCACTTAAACTTAAACTAAAATGATTTGACGATATCAAATAGGATCTCTCATCATATGAACATAAAAGTTCATTATGATAGATATAGAGATCATAACACAACATAATAAAAAGTAACTTGAAAGACTTGACATGAAAGTAGAACTTTGAAAAATAAGAAAGGTGAAAGAATCCATTATTAATTCGACATCCTAACGACGCCACTTAAACTTAAAAAAATGAATTAATGAGATAAAATAGGTTCTATCATCATATGAACATAAAAGAACAGTATGAATGATTTATAGATCATACCACAACATAATAAAGAAAAACGTTAATGACTTTACATGAAAGTAGAACATTGAAAAATGAGAAAGGTGAAAGAATCCCTTAAAAATTCAGCAGCCTAACGACGCCACTTAAACATCAACAAAAATTAATTGACGAGATAAAATAGGGTCTCTCATAATACTAGAAAAAAAGATCAGTATGATAGATTTAGATATCCTACCCCCTAAATAATAAAAAGGAAATGAAAGACTTGACATGAAAATAGATCTTGAAAACGAGAAGGGTGAAAGAATCTCTTAAAAATTCGGCAGCCTAACGATGCAACTTTAAAATTATTAAAATGAAATGATGAGAGAAAGAGGGGGGATCACATCATATGAACATTAAAAGGGATGTAAGATGAATTTAAATGAACATACTTCAACATAAGAGTGTGGATAATAAATGAAATGACATAAAAGAGATTACTTGAAAAGAAAGAGAGAGGTCGGATCCCTTAACTTAAAACATAACTCTTATAACTCAAAGGTTTGGACCTTTAGGGCTTGGGGGCACCTTGGGAGGACTCCTTGGGAGGTAATGAGACTAGAGATTCGCTGGGGAAGAGTTGGGAGTGAAAAATAAAGGAGGAAAGGCTGGGTAGTTATCGGAAAGGTGAGGTGATACTTTAATAATTTCAAGGGACACCTCACAAGTGGTTTTCTCAAAACCATGGGCTCTCCCATGGTATTTCCCATGGAGTTAGGCCACATGGGACCCCAATAAAATAATTAATCACCTTTGGTCGGACAACGCTTAAAACATCTCATGACATCATCATGACACAGTTATGTTTTCATTAATCATACCGAAACCCTAAAACTGCATTTTTACTATTCACCGAAAATTCATCTTTCTCAGTAAAATCCCAAAATTTCACATTAACCAAATATTGATTCTCTGATTAAAAATATGAACTCCATTTTATAAAAATAATTTTCTAAATATTTTTAATTTAATTTTTAAATAAATATACTATTCACCGAAAATTTATCTTTTTCATAAAAATCCCCAAAAATTACCATAAGATAATATCGATGCTCTAAGATCAAAAATAAATACGATTTTATAAAAATAATTTTCTAAATATTTTTAATTTCATTTTTAATTAAAAAAACACTATTCACCCGAAAAACTAATACTTGACTAAATATTTAGGAAACTGTTATTTACCCATTATATTGAATCACATTACTTAATCAAGGTGTCTAAATTATATTAAAACTTTCTTTAAGTGAGATTACTAAACCATTTGTTCACATTACTAATCCTAAGCGTAAAATCACTATTTATAATTTACTATTCATTAAAATTTATGTTGATCTTATTAGACTCCAAATTTCTTACTGAACATAATTGTAAAAGACCATTTTTTGAAAATTATTACACATTTTTAATTATTTAATGTTTACATAAACATTTTTAAAATATTCTTTTTCTAAAATTAATCCAAGATATGCATACTATATTTATCCGGTCATTTGAAAGTTCATAAACTTCATCATAAGAAGAAATCCCAATTTTTATTTAAATCAAAAGATTACACAAGGAAGTTACGGTCTCCTTACATAGCCCCTTATAACCCCAGCATATGACCTAAATGTAAGGTGTGCTATGGTGAGGGAATCTGAGGGCAGCTCGACCAAAATCGCACGAGTAGTAATTTATATCAGTTTGAACTTCTCGTGAAGGCGATTCCGTTCTCTCTTCACACGATGAAGTTCATCTTGGGTTTGGTCTAGAGAAAAGCCTCGTGGTGCTACCTCCTTCCCATGTTCTGTTACATGGTCTTCGATCGGTCCAAGACTACTGGGTGAGGCCATAGAATCTTCTTTCAATATTAATTAACCAAGATCACTTGTATTTAGAGACAATAATCAAAACATTTACATTCCAACGGTCATATTGACCAATGGTCATATAACAGTCAAAACCCAATGGTCTCATTTTAATTATACACATGTTATCAAATGAAACAGTTTTTTCAATATAAATAAAATAAAACACAAAATTAGGAAACAAGATTTATTCAAAATTTCGGGTCGTTACAATCTTCCCCACTTAAGAAATTGCATCCTCACAATATTTAAAATTGGGTTTTGAAATTTCATAGAAAGTCCCACATCAGAAAAGGAGTCAGTAAAAATATTACTTTAAAATAATAAAAGGGAAGTAAAAAGGTCACCCAAGTTAACCCACACTAGGATTCCATGTATGAAAACATGTACATGGAAGAGAAAATAAAGAGTCAAGTTCTGAGGGAGAGTGATAGAAAACATGATTAAGATAAAGTTAACCACAATAAAATCACAAACTTATGATGTCTGTAAATGGTCTTTGATTACCCAGTTTGAAACATAAACCAACATTGTTTTTGTTTTACGCTCATTTTCATAATTTTGATGAATTCATTTACTACATAGAATAAAAAAATAAGAAAATATACTTACCTTCAAGTAGAGTTTCATCCTTTAATAATTTTCTACCAAAACTAATCTTTTCTCAAAATGATTAGAATTAAAAAACACATTGTCTCATCAAAACACAAGAATCATCTTCTTGAGAGTCACATAATCCACAAAATATTAACTATCAATTTCATCTATCTTTATACATTATCCCAAAAACAGAAAGGGTAAGATAAAACAACTCTTCAAAAAGAAAGAATCCCATAGGAAGGGAAACTACTTTTAAATCTTCAAAGTTCCATGGTACTAACCAAAGTTCATCATAGACCATTCCATAAATAACTGTCCTTAAAATTCCTCAAAATAAACAAAACTAATATTGAAACCATATTATAAGAACGATCTCATAAAATAGTCTTCCAATATAGAATTTATCGTTCATCTCCAAAAAACATAAACCACTCTTATCATCTTATAACAAAAGTAACTAACCTAATCACATTTTCCCCAAGATAGGTTAATCATTTCCATATGTAACCTAAATTACTGTATGTTTGCCTAAAATTCATCGATTCTTCAAAATATAAGTCAACCTTTTCTCCTCAAAGGAAATACCATAGTAATCTATTTACCTCGATCAAATAGGGTTCCCAAAATAGTGAACGTCTTCCAAAATAATAATCATATTTTAATCCCCATAATCACCCTTTTTTTAAGAAGAACAACTTAACTATGTCAACATGTGGTACATAACAATAGATATTTTCCTTAATGATATAAAACCATCTTATGTAGTGACTTGATGTTCTTAGAAAACATTATATATATTCTCATGGAGCATGAACTAAAATACAACATGACATAGACAATTATTGTGAAGAAGTTACATGTACTCCGGTCATCATGATCCATCTCAACATAGGACTTGCATTGTTTCATTTTCCTCTAAGATTATTGATGCTCATCATGCTTCTCACCTATTCCAAGAGATTATTTCCTTGGATAATGTCTAACATCTCGACATTTATGACATTGAAATGTATAAGGTACAATAGATCGAACCTTATCTCCATTCATCACATTATCCAATTTTTTAAAGAAATTGTCTACATTATGCCCTATCTTCCCACACTTAAAACATCTCCCAGTTCCTTTGTGACATTCTCCTTGGTGCCACTTTCCACAGTTTTTTCACAAAGGAAATTGGGTCTTCTTTCCCTTATCAACTTTATCAGATGAACCTCCCTAAGACTTTATCTTCTTCTTTCTTGATGCATTGGGCACTCAACTAGGTACCAATTATTAATTGTGGTTTTTGATAGCTGGTTTGGCATAATCACAATATGTTCAACTTTATCTCTCGTCATCTCTGTCATATCAATAGGGAAATAATCACATTTCCTTTCACATTGGTTTTTGGGACATGTTCTTCCATGTCCTGCTATCAAATAAGAAAAGAAAGTGTAATTAGGGGCTTGAATACTTAGCCAATAATCATTAAAAGGAAACTTTAAGCATAAAAGGATAAACTTGTAGAAGGAAAGTATAACCTAGCATGTGATCCCCTAGGTTCCAATCTAGGTTTTCCATTATCATATATTCTTATGTGAATCTTTATTTTATTTTATCTTTGTTCCTTTAATAATGGTTCATACTAAACTTATGAATTTACAAAAGCATATCCCCTGGGAGTGTCGTAACCAAGAGTGAAAGAAGGACCATTGTCGTGTACCAGTTCCCATTTGAGTCTAACTCAATGTGGTGTTTTTGGGTTTTTCCCCTATGTACATCTGTGCCAGAGCCACCTCTACCTACTCGAATCCATACAGGGATGTATTTTCTTGGCAACCACTTACTCAAAACTCAACAAAATACCAGGAAGATTACCTATATATAAACTTTTCTATAGGATTCTTCCTAATGTTTTCATATCATAATTTCCACAAATAAAAAAACCATCCTTTGATACCAACTATAGAATCTCGCCTTTTTATAACATAACATTTCATTACATTTTACAAAACCGAGGATCCTTAAGGTTTAGTGTCTTGGAAACCAGGAACTTATTACATGAGAAAAAAAAATTCTTCATAAACACTTGAAGGGCTTCATCATTTGTTCATCCTATGTTCATTACAGTCTCTTATAACCTGGGGGCATACATCAAAGGAAAGGGTGAACAAAATGGCCTGTAAGGGAAACAAGGGAAACATTTAACATGTGAACAGGAGATACATCAATAAAGTCATGAAAAACAAATTTAAGGCATGAGAAAGAAATCATGAGGCATATCATAATAAAAATAATGTATTTCATAACATGAAGATGTGGCTACAAAATTTTACAAAGACAATCATTTCTGTTTACCATGGTCCATCCCCAAGGTGTCAATAAAAATTACCAAGGTTATTCACCAAGGTATCAGTCTAAATGGTCATCTCTATAGATTAAGTCTTTACTCAATGCATTGGAGCACTATCATGGCACAAACCTAAATTTGTCTTTATCATCATGTGATACACATATATCATCATTAATAATTTCATAAAAAACCAATATAGTATAAAAGAAATGTGTTTCATTTCATAATCATAACGTTTTAAAAACAGCTTTAAAGACATGATCTTTGTGTCACTTTAAAACCCACAAAAAATGAAGGTGGGTCTCATGTATGTAAATCCCAGAATTTAAAATAGAACAACTTGGTATATATTTGAATACCCTTATAGAAGAGAGAGCTTTCAGTATTCACTTAATAAAATAAAATTACTTTAGAAAAAGAGAGAGACATTTTGAGACATAAATTCTGTAGCATAACGGCTATGTTACGAGGTTTTAGAAAACATTTAAAAGAGAGGGGACATAGGTCACCCACTCATAAATGATCCATAAAACAGTAGGGGAACAAAATATAAAATATTTAAGAACATGGTAATGAAATTTTAAAGACATAACATATGAAATGAAAAACATGAAAGCAAGACAAAAATAAGATTTCTCTTATGAAAATTCGGCAGCCTAACTGTGTCACTTAAACTTCAACTAATATGATTTGACGAGATCAAATAGGGTCTCTCATCATATGAACATAAAATTTCAGTCTGATAGATATAGAGATCATAAAACACATAATAAAAAGTAACTTTAATGACTTGATATGAAAGTATAACTTTGAAAAATTATAAAGGTGATAGAATCCCTTAAAAATTCGGCAGCCTAACAGCGCCACTTAAACTTCAACAAAAATTTATTGATGAGATCAAATAGGGACTATCATCATATGAACACAAAATATCAGTATGATAGATTTATAGATCATACCCCAACATAATAAAAAAAAACTTGAAATACTTGACATGAAAGTAGAACTTTGAAAAATGAGAAAGGTGAATAAATCCCTTAAAAATACGGCAGCCTAACGACGCCACTTAAACATCAACAAAAATGAATTGAAGAGATCAAATAGGGTCTCTCAACATATGAGAATAAAAGATCAGTATGATAGATTTCACGATCATACCCCAACATAAAAAAAAGGAACATGAAAGACTTGACATGAAAATAGATATTGAAAACGAGAAGGGTGAATGAATCCCTTAAAATTTCGGCAGACTAACGATGCCACTTTTACTTTCATAAAATGAAATGATGAGAGAAAGAGGGGGTATATCATCATATGAACCTGAAAAGATAAGTAAGATGAATGTAAAAGGACAACCTTCAACATATGATCATGGAGCATAAAAGAAATTGAACAAAAGAGATTACTTGAAAAGAAAGAGAGAGGTTGGACCCCTTACCATAAAACGTAACTCTTAAAACATAAGGGTTTGGACCTTTAGGGCTTGGGGGCACCTTGGGAGGACTCATTGGGAGTTAATGAGACCAAAGCTTCGTTAGGGATGATTTGGGAGTGAAAAATAAATGAGGAAAGGGTGGGAATTTATAGGGAAGGTGAGGTGATACATTAATAATTTCAAGGGACACCTCACAAGTGGTTTTTTCAAAACCATGGGCTCTCCCATGGTATTTACCATGGAGTTAGGCCACATGGGACCCCCAATACAATAATTCATCACCTTTTGTTGGCCAACCCTTAAAATATCTCATGACATCATCATGACATAGTTATGATGTCATTAAACATACCGAAACCCTAAAACTGCATTTTTACTATTCACTAAAAATTCATCTTTCTCAGAAAATCCCAAAATTTCACCTTAACCAAATTTCGATACTCTGATTAAAAATATGAACCCTATTTTATAAAAATAAGTTTCTAAATATTTTTAATTTAATTTTTAAATAAATACTATATTCACCAAAAATTCATCTTTTTTAGAAAAATCCCCAAAAATTACCATAACATAATATCGATTCTCTGAGTTCAAAAATAAATTCCATTTTATAAAAATAATTTTTTAAATATTTTTAATTTAATTTTTAATTAAAAAAACACTATTCATCCGAATAACTAACACTTGAATAAATTTTTATGAAACAAATATTTACCCATTTTATTGAATCACATTACTTAATCAAGATGCCTAAATTATATTAAATCTTTCTTTAAGTGAGATTAATAATCCATTTGGTCACATTAATAATCCTAAGCGTAAAATTACTATTCATAATTTACTATTCATTAAAATTTAAGTTGATCTTATTAGTCTCCAAATTTCGTACTGTACATAATTGTAGAGGACAATTTTTTTAAAATATTATACATTTTTAATTATTTAAGGTTTACATAAACATTTTTAAAATATCCTTTTTCTGAAATTCATCAAAAATCTGCATACTATATTTATCCAATCATTTGAAAATTCAAAAACTTCATCATAAGAAGAAATACCAATATTTATTTAAAAAAAGGATTACACAATATAGTTACAGTAACCTTACATAGCCCCTTATAACCCCAGCATAGGACCTAAGTGTAAGGTGTGCTATGGTAAGAGAATCTGAGGGTGGCTCGACCAACATCGCACGAGTAGAAATTTATATCAGTTTGAACTTCTCGCGAAGCCAATTCCATTATAGCTTCACATGTTGAATTTCGGCTTGGGTTTGGTCCAGATAAAAGCCCAGTGGTGCTACCTCCTTCCCATGTTCTGTTAGATGGGCTTCGATCGGTCCAAGACTACTAGGTGAGGCCATCAAATCTTCTTTCGATATTAATTAACCAAGATCACTTGTATTTAGAGACAATAATAGAAACGATTAGTTTCAAACGGTCATATTGACCAATGGTCATATTACAGTCAAAACCCAATGGTATCATTTTAATTATACTCATGTCATCAAATGAAACAGTTTTCTTGAGTATAAATAAAATTACACACAAAATTAAGAAACAAGATTTATTCAAAATTTCGGGTCATTACATTTATAGTAAAATTAGAATCATCTACTGAAGTATAGGAATCTCTACCAGGATATTCCATAATCTATAATTTACAAGTGAGATGTCGGTATATAGGAAAATTGTCCACATATCAAAACAATGAATGATCCCCAAAATGTATTCTCCTAGCAATCAAATCAATGAGACAACAGGTTTTTGTGACTCTATCCAAGGTCTTCCTATTCATGAATCCTTGTATTACATTGTATAGTCCACACCTCTATGTATTTCCACACCTCTGAAACACAATACTGAAGGATTCTTTATATCCAGTCGATAAGGTGTTTAATTTCATTCTTTAGCTTGGGGTATAATTGAAACTCTCTTAACGTATCTTGGATAATTATATAATATTGTACGTAATAATCACTAAGAAATATTTACATAGATATGATATCGAAACATACCATATTGACATGAGACATTCTCGTTAATCCAAGGGGAAGTGTCCAGTATGGTTTTGATCCAATGTTATCGATCCACATGTAAGGTGAGTTGTCTTACCACCACTGGATGCCTTCATTTAAAAGAGCACAACTACAGTTATTAACCAATAATCATTAACTGACCATGATTCCCTTAACACCAAATATATCCCGCGATTAATCCAGTATAAACATAGAAGTCTATCCGTAAATAAATGATTTTTTCAATGGTTTCATAAACAACCAACCATATCATGAACATACTACCTTTTATAAACTAACATTCATTAGAAATAATTATATATATGGGGTCTCTCACACACACTAATCTTATATTTGGCATCAATTCTTCATCAAAACCCACTAATAGGTTTTATATTGAATGTTTTCTCAAGGACTATATAACCAAAAAAAATTCTATCCACAAAATATTCAAGAAGAAAAGTGACCACTCACATGTGGTTATTTATATTCGAGCTCCCTTTATATGGAAGGAAACCATTTCCCATTATTGATCTAACTTTCCCAACCTTACAATAGTCATTCTCAACATTTACTGGGGAATGTAACTCTTCCCATGGAACACACTCCTTAAACAACTAAACGTGGTTCAAAATATATCCAACACACTTTTACCAGGACCCAATTATGAGAATAGAGAACAACTAGATTCTTAAAAGTTTACTATGTCTTATTCAATTTAGGCATACAGATGACACTCCACTATGCCATTCTCATAAAAATCACTTACATAAGTCATTAAATCCAAAACCAAACTGACCAAATTATCACAACCCCCAATCATTTTACAATAGCCTTATAATTATCGGGATGATTCATTTCTCCTTCAATGCTCAGGTCACTCTACCTCATAGATGACCTGTGAGAAAAACATATCATCTTAATGATTAAACAATTTCTACAAAACTCATATAATTTTCTATACCATTTTATGAATTTGAAGGGTACCACATGTTTCAATTCATAATACCCTTTTGTTTAATCAACACAACATCATACCCATTAATATTATCCATTTCCCAATCATCCATATGCATCCCTATATTTGGTGGCCTATAAAAATTATTTAATTCCTAAATAGTAATGCCCATTATAACTATTAACATGGATTATAACATGCCAATACATCCATCAATAGATTATAATAAAAAGTGTCATGCATCTTAATCATTAGGTGAGGTTTTCCTAGCATTCTATAAACTACTAAAATAGAATATTACATGATTCTAATTCCCTAAACGTGTGTCAAATTATCATACAACCAAAAATACATCCTATGTATAATTTTAGAAACTATGATTCTTACATGGGATGATTAGTAGATGAAAAAAACAACACATATTGAAGTATTAACAATAATTTTGGAATTATTTCATTTTATAAGGGAAATACATCCATGAAAATATCCCTGTACTAATTCATAATATAGAGAACCAATATTTATGCCATGAAAAAAATTTCACAAGGAATAATGGAATATTCTATAACTCATCATATAAGAAAATTTCAACACAACCCTTTGGGAAGTGTACCTATTACCATCTAAGAAAGAAGTAAAAGAATGATTTTATCAACCCTTCCATTAGAATATAAACATGGAACATGACATTAATGATGTATTGAAACCATTTAAATATTTCCCATTTATAAACATCAAGTAGAATTCATATAGAAAAAGTGTTTGGTACATTATTTATCTAATTACCTAAGGAATCAATGGAATGTAATATCAAAAATCCCTTTAAACATTATTTTTTAGCTGACATCATGTGAAAAATATGAAATTCATCTTATAAATTAGTTTTAGTCAATTTATTTATCCAATATGTTCTTAAAATTATGCATAATTAAAGAATATTTCAATTGAAATATATACAATAAAACAACATTTAGTTTGTAATTGTAATTTTAATTTACTAAAGCGTCATAATTTGAAAGTCTCACAAATAGATAATGGATCATTTATCATTTATGGGGGATTGGTTGTGCAATATTACACAATATCTTTATATGTAAAACAATAAATGATGTTTCATACATGCTAAATTACTAACCTATTAGCTTGATTGTACACCCATGGATTTATAACTAAACTACAAGAAACAAATGTGACCTACTAGGGTCCTATAAATTATTCCATGATTTTATTATTACCTTTTGGAGATTATATCCTAAGTGAAAATTATGATGACTATCCTTCTTGGGTCAATTTAGGTCTATCTCAAAACTATACCAGGTCATGATAGACTGACTGGGGTCTAATCATGCAGATAAACCATAAGTAATATCATCATTTACTAGAGAAAGTGTAAAAAATATTGTATTTATTTAATGGTATAATTAGATGAATCGGAAATTCCTAAATTATACAGGTACATTACATTGTAATTTAATACAAAAATTCATGTAAATGAAAATTATCATTTATAATAGTTAAATTATCCAATTTTTCATTCACTAATTTATAATGGTCTATAAACATTTTATATTAGAAAATTGGAAACCATTTAATTTTGACCATTAATGTTTCAACCCATGAAACAAATTATTCATGGATCAAACATGACATTGTTGGTTAGTTACGGTTCTCCCATAAAACTATATGGGAAAATACAATTAATTTGACGTTTAAACATTAATATCCAATCATATATTATAATTATATTAAAGAATTATATAACCTAGAAGTAAGGAATACAAAATTATAAAAAAGAAATCCATAAATCATTCCACATAGAAAATCATGATAGATAATAATTAAAATAGTTATTAAAATGATAATTTTTTAAAAATAAATGAGGCACATCCAACATGAATCATGTATCCATGAAATGAAACTAACATGGGATGACATATACATACAAGGCCAATCTTTATGTGCCTATAAGGATGCCTGCAACAATACTACATTTTCATATTATCTAGGGTAAAATATCATAAAACACATAAATTAATTAGAAATGGACCGTAAAAAATCAATCAAGGAGAAATCATAATCAATTAAAATAATGAATATCATGAAAAATAATCCCATCCTATGACACTTAGCCTTTTCCCCATTTGAGAGTTGATCACTCCCAAATAGTGGTATTTACCTAGAGCCGACACATTCCTACTGTCATATCCACCATCCAAAAATAGTAAGTAAATGGAAAAATAAAACACTAATACCACTAAGTAATTAACTAAACTGAGAGACACTTAAACATTTCCCTCTGTTGATCAGTGAAATGGCCTTAAATCACACCTCCCCCCTATGCTAGAGGTCGACGACTAAGAGTGTGGTTCCACTGCTTGTATTTAGGGGAGACTATACCCTCATGGTTAGTGTATAACATTATTATGGAACAAAATATATATATATATATATAAGTATAAATGACTGAAAATGGAAATATAAATACAAACATTCAATAATAACTTGATGAGTAATCATGAATTTCCATGTGATACTACAATATACAACAGAATACATACAACTTGTAATACATAATAATACATAACGAAATGAAAAAACCCCAAATGTTTTCTCCACGATCATCCTGAGATCTGGATAACTCATTTACTCTTTACCTTCCATATCCAAGTACAACATCACAAGAATAATCAAGCACATGATCCTACAATCATGAGGTTTCTTCTGGTATCCAAGTATAATGGAGGGATAAATAGAGAATGATATATACTAATTATTCTACCACTAATGTTTTATAATTCTATCTAGTATATGAATAGAAAATATAGCAGTGTCCAGGTATAGTAATAAAAATCATAATAAATAAAAGTAATTAACTCGGGATCAAGTACCCCAAGGACACCTGAATAACTATACAAACTTTAGCATAATCTATGATATCTATAATCATTGATCAAATATATATATGTGTGTGTATATGTAACCATATATATATATACATGCACTAGTGAGAACCCAGTTTGGAAGACCAAGGAATCCACATAAATTAAAAAAAAGATCATTTATTGAATAATAAAATCATCTAAGGAAACTGTATCAATGAAAATAGCCAAGATTATAAAATAATAATAGTTATATAAGACCCTAGGAATCATATGTTTTCTATTTTTACTTGTTATAAATCTTGTATATCATTTTCTTATGATCCCGTTCAAGGTATTAATACATAGGAATCCATGTATCACTCAAGGAATAGTGTAAAACATATAATCCATGTGTCCATCCAAGGAATTTCTTACAAGAAACTCATGTATCTATCTAGGGTGTATTAAAATTCATTAAACCAATGGTCCCAAACAAAGAATTCCTTATAAGGAAACTAGTTATCTCTTATGTATCAACATAATACATGTGATGTTTGATCCCATCTTAGTTCTTCAACATAAAGAACCTAATTATCCCTCATGGTACATATAATCGGAATCTACCTAAGAGACTGAAAAAGGAATTCTGTATAAGAAACTATTTGTCAATATAGTGATTCAACATTTATTATTACAATGATCATGTTATAGGAATTTCATAGAACATAACACATGTATCACTCAAGGCATAATAAAAATCATCTTTCCATTTATAATTTTGTAAAAAAGCAATACCATGTTATTAATCATTCCATATCATAAATGAAGAATTAAATTTGGGTAATTTATTTGATGAACTAATATGGGCATGAAATGGTTCATACCACATATTAGTAATCAATATATCATGTATATAACCATTAAATTTATACAATATAATTCCATAAAAAATTTCCCCTTTTTATTAGAGATGATGACACACCTCAATAAGAGTTTTATTATAAATTATTTTTAAGGGATACAACCCATATAATTATAATTTTAACTATGAAATTATTGATCCCATCTATATCAATATAAATTCCATTAGAAAATATTTTTCAATAATTAAATACATCAATACACATCCATTAAACAGATTTCAGTTCCATTGAATTTATATGACTGCGTAATTCTCATCATAAAGTATAAAGTAAGATATTAAAAACCATGAAGTATATCAAAACCATTAAAATAATTTATTTTTAATAAATATTCCATGAAATTTATGAAACATGCTTAAGGGGTGGTATAATAAATGGTCAAATATATCACCTAATCATATAATCAAACTCACCTCATGATGGGGTTGATATTAAGGCTATCGACATCAAACCATGTAATATGGTACTATGTCATTCTCTTGACCTTTAATTTAATTAAATTCACACTTGAGATGTGACAAAAGTAAGGTTTGAAATGCAACAAAATGTCTCATGTTATAATTGATGGTAATTTTATATGAAATTATATAGAACACTTACATTGTACAAGAATTATTCACTCATCAAAAACCATTATTTTTTTATGTTGGTTGGATAGAAAATAATGATGTTAAAAATTCACTAAATATATGGGAAATGTGGCCACATGGATTTATCTTCCCATACACTATGAAAAAAATATGAAGAAATGGGTTTTATAGATTACCTATAGGCTTCTAACATACATAATAGTATTATATTTAGAGCTCAAACATTGGAGATGTGTTTGTAACTAGAGGCGAGGAAGAGGTCTCCTATGAGGGGTGGTGTTGCGCATGAATGCGGGGGAATTATGGGAGAAAGAAATAAATATGTTGGATGGTAAAACTGTAATATCCATAACATTAATGAGCCACAGTATTGGGCTACATAGTTTGTCTAAACATGTGCCATCTGTGTGGCGCCACTACATAAGTGGAAATAATGGTTTCTTCTAGGAACATGATTTTCCAAACCATGTGTATCCCATGTGTTCCCCTATGATTTTTTTTTTCAAACAGCCTTGCACAATCATGTATCCTTGGGTGCGTGGTTTTAAAAACCATGTCATACACTCCATTCCCCATAAACATGTTTTATTTTATACACAAGTAACATCATGGTTTCAAAAAACCATGTCCCTAAAAATATAGGTTGCATGGATTTACCGCATGGATACCACTTACTGTGTACCAACCATGTTCCCATGTCTTTTTCTCCCAAAGTTGATATTTTTGGGACCGATTCTCCTACAATCATCTAAACCCCCAATACCCCTCTCAAGCCTTAAAATCCATTTAAAAACAAATTTATTTTTTCTAAATATTATATTTACATTCCTATATTGAGTTTATATAATGTATTGTCCATCAAATGGAAATTTCAATCAATTTGGATAATTTTCACAACGCGAGAAAATGGAATATTATAATTATAATTGAATAAAAGTATAATAGTTATACATATTATATCCTCTAATTATAGTGAATTTATATTTTATAATGAATAAAATCATATAATTATGTTGAAAATAGAAGGCGATGTTTAGAACTAATACCTCAATTCTTAGATTATCTCCATTTCGATGGAGGTTAAACTCTTCAAGGATTATCTTTTGAGAAGTCCAAAACTACTTTTTAGTGGATAGTAGTGTTTATGATATATCTATTCAATGTTTTGGATGAACTTATGAGGTTTTTTTGAGGTTTAGTGAGGATATGGGCATCCTTTTATAAGTGAGGTGGGATGACATTTTTTATAAATTCCAAAACTTATTCAATAATGTGAGGCCACACTCATGGAATGTTTCTTAATATTTAGAAATAATATATTAGGGAAGAGATAATGTATATAGAAACCTCAGTCAATCAATTAAAATATTTTAATTAATATGTTTTTTCTTTTAACAATTAGGTTACTCATTTTTACAAAACAAATATTCATTGTTACTATGGTTTAACAAGGTAATTTATCATTTATGAAAAATTTGTAATTATTATATAATTTCAAACTAATTATTCAAAATTTTAAATCTATTTCATTTAATTCAATATATAAAATAGTAAAAAAATAATTTTCAAAATAATATACATAATATGTTAAAAATAATTTTTCAGAAAATATTTCTTATCATCAAAAAATTTAAAATATGTGTTTTAAGATTAAATTAAACTTTTTAAAATTATATTTCCCATATAAAATAAAAAAACATAGTATTTTTTATGAATTTATAAATGATATTAAATATTAATAATTTATCCCAGAACCTGAAATTATAAAGTAACAATATAGGATTTGATAGCGTATATCACACACATCACTAAGAAATAAAGTGGATATAATACCCAGAGTCTTTAAATTATATTTAATACTTAAAATATATTAAATCTATGATATATATGGAAATGAATGTGATACTAAGTTAGTGTACATCACACTCAATAATGAGTTTCTTCAAATGGATTTTTTCACATGAAAGACTAATTTTACCGAATAAAAATATATATTATTAGCCTATTATTTAACATAATCAAGCCGATAAATTAGTATATATGAAATTTTTAAACTAAAATTTTAAAATATATGGTTTACACAATTTTAAAATAAATTCATTGGTTACAAATTAATTAAAAACTAATATGAAATTTGTTTGAATATAACTGAGAATATTATTATGTTTATCATCAAAAATATTTTTTCTGATAATTAATTACAATTAATGAGTGATATTAATCAGATATTATATATCTGATAAAATATTTTTGATATTCAACAAATAGATATTATAATATTAAGATAACGTCAAAGCCAATATTTTATATAAAATAAAATATTTTTATAAAGGAATTTTTGCTTCCATTGGATGGAGAACCCATTTCAAATCCAATTTTTTTAAAATTTTTAAATTCAGTGTGTCAAAATAAACTTCATATTTTTAATCAAAACATAAAAATTATATTTGGGTAAATTTTTAGTATTTTTCTGTGAAGTATTATTTTTTAATGACTATTGAGGAATACTAAGGCTTAACTCAAAAATGATTTATCATCTAATATAATTATGAGGTTAAATTATTTTTTAGATTGGATTTAATGTTTAATTATGTCATATATTATAAATTAGTCCAATTTAGTTCGTTTGACTCAATTATAATTTGAAAAAGACAAAAAAACATAAGAAACATTCAAACATTTTTACTTTAAAAACATGCATTGTCGCCCTATCTACGAGGTTACATTTAAATTAATTTCCTACACTTATATGATATGAATTTGTAAAAATGGATATCATATTTGGAATAAGAATAATTTTTAATTTATAAAATGGTAATATTATTTTTTTACCAAACAAATTTGTGAATGTAACTAAAATTAATTACAATTATCAAGGAAGAATTATGTTTAATAAGGGACTAAACATTATTCTTAGGGCCCAAATGAACTAAAAAAAATCAAAAACGAAATTTATGACCATATTTAGACCCTATAATACCTTTTATATAATTTTATATATTATGTTATCCACATGAAATGTGAAAATTTTGTTTGGAATTTCATTGTCAAAATATTACAAGACTACCACTCCTCCTCCACTATAAAAGTCCCTCCTCTCCTACAACTTCCTCACACCAATAAATCCATTATGGATCTACATATATCTTCCCAAAAAGCTCTAAAAAATACCTACCCTTATCCTTGAATTATCCCCTTGGGCATAAAACAATCCAAGGAAACATTTTGGTACCATGTAAAAGGAGTTACTTGATTAAGAGGTAACATCATTCCTTAAGATTTTTTGATTTAATTCCACTATAAACTCCTTAAAATATCTTCATTATATGATTATATAACAACAAAATTATCCTAAATATACTAGAATGATTTTATATTAATACGTAGACATATACTCACACACACCCCCATATAATGGGAAAAGAAACGTACTATTTATTTGAATGACGAACTACCGCCCCTCGAAACGATGATTTTTCGTTCTTACATTAAATCTTGTAATGGTGATCATTATAATGGAAACTATATTAATATATGATATATCTGATATATATGATATTTATAATTTATTTATTCTTATTTAATTAATTTATAACACATAACTTTATACATTAGATTTTGGGTAAATAGGATTACATCATTTGTGGAAGTGTGGAATACTACCTCTTTAAAGTGATGTGATCTGTTCACACTATACATAGAATGTATTAATTATGATTTTAATAAAACTATGTAACATATATAACATATATATTATAATTTAATTATATTATACATATCTATCATTTAATTTTCATTCTTTTAATACAAAAATGAAATGAATGTAGCATTAATATGTACGTACGACCTACCGTCTCTATGAATGAGACATTTCATTTCTTATATCCAGATATTATGGACTATTATAAAAATATAATTACAAAATATATAATATTATTAAGCCACGATTTACATTCTATATATTATTAAATCATGATCTATGTAATAGTATGAATAATTAATAATTCAAAACATACTTTAGAATACTAAGAAATTAACACATAAAATAGTAAAATAATGAAAGAGTTTTAACATACATGTAATGAGATATTATAATAAGATAATATATGATATTATAAACAGGATTACGATTATGTTATAAGTTATAAAAATATTTTAAACTACTATACATGAGAACAAATACCACAAACAAAAATATGGGCAAGGTAAGTGAATTTCAACTAAATTACATTTCATTGAGTCTTATTTGTTATTATGCAACAATTAACTTTTATGTGGTGTATATATAGCCTTTGAAACATAATATAATTAATATCCTTATTTCTATAATATTATAAATTTAATTTAATGTCATATCTTCATGGGGATTATCATTTAAATTTTTCAATGTTGTAAGGGAAACATTGGAATGTTTAAATATTATTCTTCTCAAGAATGTTCTTAATAATTATATATTAAATGTCACTTCCTTTTGTGACTATTAAATATATCTTGAAATAATCAATTTATTATAATTAGTTTTAATTATAAATTTACCTAAATATCCATATTCTCATTCAAAGGATATTATTATTTCTTAAATGATATATCATTTTACATTCAATTTCTACTTTGACAGTTATTTGACTATTTTGAGGACATGTTTAAAATTATATATTATTTATTCAATATGAATTTTTGATAAGGCATATTAGTTATTTTTATATTTATATGTGAGGAATAATTTAGAAAAAAATGACTGGAGGATCTCAAATGTTATATATCTCCTTGATGCATCAACAGTTTCTCATGAGACAAATAACTTGGCCAAATTAAACTGGTCTCTATCCATAGGTTGTACTATATTGTGAAAGGTTTTGATGGTATAGTTTTTCTTGTGCCTCAGACATGAAATTCAAAAACTAATAATTTCATTCATATATATTGATTTATTATTTATCTATGAGATTTTATATAGACATATCTAAAGATATAGTTAATTTTCAGTTTATAGACTAGATGGTTCTATTTCAGTTTCTTACCGTGACATAGTGATTTTACCTTATCTAGCTCTTTAATTGCATCATTTTTCTATTAATCAACTTTAAAGGTTGATTTATTCTATATAATTAATTATTGATTCCTTTCTATATACCCTTACTGGTCATTTGATCTCACTATTATTATGTTTTCTTTCTATAGGTTATGAATAAGAAATATTTTAATAAGAATTAAAGGATTGTGTTTATTTCATTATATTATATATCATGTTATTAAATTTTATTTCCCAAAATATTAGGGCTATCATTTATGTAATCTAGATTTCCAATATTTCTAAACTAACTGATCATTTTAGATTTAATTCTTTGTAATCATGCCAATTTAAAAAAATAACTCATCAACTCTGTAATTCTAGGGTTAGGGCATTACAATTTGTATAAAAAATACATTTAATTTCATAAAAGTGCTATTTTACTTATTCACATAAAAATAATTATTTCTAGAATAAATAAATCATCTTAAAAGATTATTAAACGATGGAAAGGTTATATTCATTTTTAAAATTTAAAATTTAAAATTATAAAAATATTACTTCTAAAAAAATTAAGAGTGAATGAAAACCTATTTTTATAGTAAAATATTTATTTATGAATATTAATCATTGACATTCACATATCCTATTAATTAATTAAATTAGTATTAAAAATTTTCACATATCGAATATATTGTATCAACATTATTCAAAAATTTCTTCAAATGTAAATTCTTATCACGTAGAATGGTAATATTTATAAAAATAAAACCATAAGCATCAAATGACTGTATTAGTCATTTATCAATAATAATTTTATTTCATTTGTATTAAAAACAATATTTATTTTATTTCATCAAAAAAATTATATAGTGATTACTCTTATTTATTATAGCTAATTCAATGCCTAGGTTTTAATAGTCTGAACAATTTATTGTTTCTTTTTAGTCAATTTTTGTGTTTGGAGTAAGATTTTTAACATGTTGAATTATTTAAAGTTACTCATATGTTAATATTTTGGTGTTTTATATTCTCCCAACTTACGTAAATAATATTTTTTCAATTTTACTAATAATATTAGAGTAATTTGAAATTGCAATTTTAATAATAATTTATTGTTTTTTATTATCATTCAGTTTATGTAGTTTTCTACAATACATTTATATTTTCTCAATAATTGAAATATTTTACTAAAAAATTATAAATACATTATAATATTAGTAAAAAACTAGTGAGGACCAATATATAGAGGAAAAATATTCTAGAATCAAGGAGTCGTTACTCAACATGAGTTGTGGGAATGAAGAAGGAAAATATATGAATCTAGGGGATATCCTTCCCAATTTACCAAGGAAGGATGCTGATAAAACTGGTTTTAAGGATTATAATTCACAAGGTTTGCAGTATATACCCAAAATATTTGGTATCACATGGGATCCACTAAATTAAAATCTTAGTCTTGGTATGTCATAAGAAATGGAAGCCTAATGTGTGCCAGATGGGGTTGGAAAATCCCTGGATAACTTTTTGTTTTTTATGGGAATACTATTAAATATAAAAATTAGAGTATAGTTCAGGATGTATTATAAAATAGATGAATCATATTCACAAGTACCCTCCACATAAATTTATTTAAAAAATGACTCATATAGATTAATTTCATGAGCATGTACACTCCTATAATATATTCACTCCTTTAAGAGGTTCATTTTGGGAAGATGAGGCTGAGGATTCTCATACCCATAATAATTAATTGATTAGAGATAATCCAATTGATGGTAACTATTTGGGGTCTCTATCCACTAATTTTGAGTCTATAAGTGATTCATCAATGAGCATAGAATTCACAAGGGTAGTTAAAATCCCCAATGAAAGGTAGAATATATCTAAAGGGAAAAAAGAAAAAAATGCGAAGATCACATAATAAGGAGGGCCTCAAACAGTGAGAAATTATCTCATGAAATTAAACTTTTATATTTTATTTTTCAAGGGCTTGTGAACTCTCCTATGGTTAGATCCCTTAGATATTACATTGTGACCTAAAAAATAATGTTAATTGCAAATTTAAAACCAAAAATGATCATTACGAAATGGAAGGCATTCAAATGGGTCCCTCTTAGGTAAAAATTATTCACAAAAAACATTCATGACACCAATATGTATTATCTATTAATCTTCACACATGAATGCATTTAGATACTCAAATGCTACATGAGACCTCTTTTCATCTTAGTCTCTTTTTTCAATCATCTAAATACTATTTCAATATTTTTTGTGTATGGTACCAACTCATACATCATTATAAGGGATTTATGTAAGAATATAAATATTAATATTATAACACCCTTATATTTTATTTTTTACAACTTTTAATATTTATCATATTCAATATTTTATGCAGCCTGCAACACCAAGTTTAAAATAGTAATATACTATTAAATGTGATCATTGGAAAAGTAATATTACCATTAAGAAAAGTAATTTGTCCAATAGAATAGAAAAATCACCTATTGATGTATAAATAAAAATTGGGTAACTTATAATTCAATATATGGTATATATATCATATAATGAGTGGAAATTTTCAAATAATGATAAATTAAGTGTTTGTATTTTTATGAAACATAAATATTTATTTACAATTTAATAATAAATATAATTATTTAAAATAAATTTTAATTTCATAAAATAGATTCCTAAATTAATATTTTTTAGAGTTGTGATTTTAATATAATTTTATGAGACCTCAATTAATTTATTAATGTGTCATAAAAATAGTTATAATCTAAAATCGTTATATTTTTGAGTAAATGATGATTTTATTTAAAAATTCAATATTAAATATTTAGATAATTGTTTTCATATAATGGATTCATTATTTTAATTCTAAAAATAAATGAAAAAATTATTTGGTATTTTTCTAAAATGGATAATTTTTTGGTGAATTGTGAAATATGGTAATTTACAGTATTACCTAAATAAATCAATTATTGAGTCATGGATGATGTATGAATGATGTATGAATTATTTATGGACTATTATTTCGAACTAATATTCACTATTTAATATATTTATTCACATGAATCAATATTATTGATTGTATTGAGACTAAATAATACACTATTGAATAATAAAATCTTTCCTCTACTACAAATACAACCCCTCACCACCTCTTTTCCTCACACGTCAAAATCCTTGAATATTTCAATGTTTATTCACAATAACTCTCAAAAACTCTACTCCACTTTCTATTATTTTTTGTCACACCAAAACACCATTTCAATGTTCCGTGACAATTCTATCAAGGAGACGGATTCAAGAGGTAAAAACCCCTTTCATTCATTACATTTTATTTCATCTTCTTTTCATTTCATAACCATTAATTACCTCCTATATCCAAAAATACATGATACCTCAAATAAAATATATATAATTTAACTTTTTTATTTTATTGGGATTTATAATTCCATATCTCTTCTCTTCCAATTTTGGTTTTAAAAATGAAAACGTCGTCCGTGAGGTGTCGATTAACTACATTCACTGATGATGATTCTTTAGTTTTCTAATAACACATTAAATTATGGACATAAAACAATTTTTATGGTTTATAAACATTATATTATGTATATTAAAACATATTTATTGTTTTGGAAGCAGTATACATACATAATATTAATTACTAAAACAAAACTTTTGTGTGATGATTGAAAAAACACAAAAATAATCCAAATAGTTATCATTAATGTTTTACCTAATCAATTATCCTCATATATAGAAACACAATTCCACATAATACCATTATATATTATTTATATTATTTAATAAAATGTAATTTATATTCTAGTTAACTATTTCTATTTTATGTGATCTTTCATTCATGTATACAAGTGAACTGATCATCAAAACCATGGAAATAATCAATTATAAATTACAAAATTGAATCTTATAACTCATGAAAAAGGCCATAAATGAACTCTATAAAGATATAATAAATAAAATTAATGTTCAATAGGTCTGAATTAAATTATAAATTAATCTAATTTCATTATCCTATAAATTATGAAAAAGAGAATAATGATTTTAGGAAAAATAAGGGTTTCTTCTCAAACCTCTATTTTTTATTTTGGGTTATGATTTCTCACTATTTACAAAAATGTAATAATTCAATTTTATATAATTCTTATAAATTTTATGTATATGTTACAACCTCATTTATCAATATCATTTCATAATTCTCCAAGGGGGAAATACTTGTTTTATAAGGTTCCCTTCTCAATTATTTATGATAAGAAATCCTAGTTTAGAGAACTTCCTAATTTATTTCCCATTTTCAATTACAATGAATACTCCATTATAAGGAACCAATATGTTTCTAAAATCACCCTTTTTTCATGAAAAAATATCAAATATATTTTTTAGTTTAATCTAAACAATTAAGTCTTTTTCCTTTTCAAATACTCTTTTATATTTTCTATCAAACCACAAGGATGTGTCCCATTGGTAATGTTCCATAAAATAATTTTAAAAAATTTTCACTAATCATGGAAATAATTTATTTCTAAAAATCAATTTCATTTTCCTTACACTTTATTTTTTAGGTTATATATGTTTATAATATAATTTTATAACAAATACCAAAGGAGTTTCAAAAATAATCTTCTCTGAAAAACTAAAAATGTTTTTTATATTAATAATTACTCAATGATTTTATTAGAGTATTATATTCTATTTTGAAACCCCATGTTAGATCATATGATTTATTGAAGATGATCTCTTATCTTACCATGTTTCGTATTTTTTAGAATGTCTTATAATTATTTTTATGGGGAGGTACTATCTTGATACCATTCACTATACTACTCATGATGGTTTATGATTGTGATTATTATTTGGGGAAATTTATTTACATTTAAAATTCTATTTTTAATTTGAATTTATATTTCTATTATGCTTCTCCCATTATAAATAATGACTTCAATGGAATTAGTAATTGACATGTGGGAGCCAATATAATCCCTCTATGCATCGGTATATCTCATGAGACAACTAGATAAGATTTTCACCCATTTATGTATGGTGTTTTAGTAGAAGCCTTGACTGTATGTTTATGATGATAGGAATTATGAATTCCATCATTATGGTACGTTTAAATTATAGTACATGTGATTATTCTACTAGAATAATATTCATGTTTTAGTTTCATTATCATGTGATTATTTATGGAATTATTTAATCAGCTTTCATTCATTCCATATTATGTTGAATATTATATTTTAATAGCATCTATTTTTAGTAATTCACCATGACTTATTATTTATATCTATTTATGATGTCTTTTGATTTATTTCATTTCCTCACCATGAATATAGGACACTCTATATTATTATTTATTTTTCCCCAGCATACTATGATAAATAAAATGAATGAAATTAAAAAAAATATAGGAGTATATTCATGTTTCCAAAAGAGTTTCTATGTTGTATTTAAATTTTATTTTATACAAAAAATAATTTTGAATCTTTTTTTCCAATGATACTAAACTATTTGGTCTTTCAAAATGTGTCCCCTTATTTTATCATACCAATGTAATAAATGTAATGCACAAGATCCAAGATATTGGGGTTGGGGTATTTATATTCAGTATTAGAGAATGTTTAGTTGAAAATTTTGAAATTATATTAAGAGGAAAAAATTGAGAACATAACCCTATTATATAATTCTTGTATAAGAATAAAATAACATATAATAATTTTGATAAGGTTGAGATTATATGGATCATCCTATTAATAAATTCATGTCCAGATACTACAATGTATGTAGTTCTAGACAAAATGTATATATGGGTAACTGGTTTGATAAGGTGTGCCAGGCCTGACTCTGTGTAACCTAGTACATGTCAACATTCCTTATAGCACAAATGGTTTGACACTCCCTGAGGATATTCATAATTAAATTACCATTTTATTTGAAAACTATAGTGAATGATTTAAAAGAACATATGTCTCCACAAAAACAATGGTAGCGATTATGAAATTAGTTATGCATAAAGTTTTCAATTTATGTTAAGTCTTACTAGTTCGAAATTATTCACTATAATTAATAGTATAATTTAGTGTATTTAATTGATTTTAAATAGAACCTACTATAATTAATAGAAACTACATCAAAAATCTTATTAAATGTATATATTTTGCTTCTATAAAAGAAAATTATGTTGGAGTTTGAGCTACAACTAGAGCTAAAAAAACTTATAACTATAATGCGACAACTAACATAGGTAATGAAAAATAATCATACTCGTATAAATAATACTAGTCAATAACGAGGAGGAACAATGTTAAACTGATGCATGAGATAACAACATCCACCATTCAGTGGGACAACAACCCCATTTTTAGTATAGTTGTGGATATGTTCCTTAAAGATGATATTTCTCTCGTCAAAAATTATTGAATGAGAGATTTTTATCATGGTTGTTTATCATATACCAAGACAAACATATCAATGGTGTTCATTAATTCTAAAAAAGAATGATTAATATATTGAAAATATGGAATGGAAGGATTTTAAGAATAATTTCATAGAAAAATATTTCCCCCCAGAACAACGAATGGATATGGAGATAATATTATTGAATCCGAGGTAAAAAAGGATGAGTACGTTGCTAAGTATGAAGGAAAATTTAAAAGGATACAATGGTGTGTTATGGATTATGTGCACAATCCAAATAGTAATATTGATCGATTCATTTATGAGTTATAAATTAATCTAAAGGGAACTGGTGTCCCAAACATTCTCATAATATGAAGATATTGTTTCATGTTCTATCAAGATAGAGGAATTATTATATTATTCTTATGACAGTAAAACAATGAAAGATAAGAAGAGTATTTCTAAATAATATAGAAATGGAAATAAAGAAAATGGTAATAATGGAAGAGATTAAATTCCATCTTATAATAAATGTGGAAAGAAACATCATGGAATATAAATATTAGGGATAGGGGCTACATAAAAGTGTGGAGAAAAGGGCCACTTAGCCAATGAATTTAAGGTAGATAATGAGTCTACCAATGTTCAGTGAAAAAATTCTAAAGAGGTGGTATATTATGAAAATTATTATCCTATATATCAGGGACAAATTCCTATGAAAAAGGAAAAGAAACAAGTACTTGTTTATGAAATCACAACTGTTGTGGTTAAAGATCCAAAAGATTTGGTGAATGGTACATTAATCATCTCCTTGGATTTAGCTAACGAAATATTTTATTCTGGATCATCACATTCCTTTATTTCATACCTTTTTTATTTAAAAAAATAGATATTTTCAATTCTATTTGACATGGTTGTTGTTTGTAAATACACATATAAGAAACCACATTTCAACAAATATGTGTCAATAAATTTTTATTATGACACATAAAAAATGAAATAATTAATGATTTTATCAACACACCTAAGATTGATTTTTATATAATAATTTTTATGGATTTTATATCAAAATATAATGAAAATTTTCAATAAAAAAGATGGAAATTATGATTCTTGATGAAGGTATAGAATTTATCATCGTTATAGTGGAGAATTCATCAACTGAGTCATATTTAGATCCACCTCCTCTAGCTATACTTAACGGACATCATAGGAAATAATAGAAAACATCATATATGGATGTCAAAATAAATAGTCAAAATGAATATGTACCTATTGAACAAGAATACAGTGATGTATTTATATAGGATTTACCTGGAAAGCCTCTAGTGTGGGAATTTGATGTTTATATTGTTTTAATCCTTGATGAAAGACCTATAACAACGATTCCATATATAATGGCCACAATATAGTTAATTGATTTAATGAAACCACTAGAGTAATTATGTGTTAAGGGATTCATACACTCTAGTGATTCAACTTAGAGATCTCGTTTTTTTGTTACGAATAAAGATGGATATATAAGGTTGTGTATTAAATATAGAGACATCAATTTTATTGTGATAAAGAGAAAGTTTATTCTACATCTAATTTATGACTTATTTGATAAACTTTATAGAATTCAATATTTTTTAAAAACTGACTTTTGATCTGGATGTCATTAAATAAATGTGATTGGTGAATTTATTACAAAGTTATCATCTGAAAAAAGTTATGGAAATTATGAAATTATATTAATTTCATTTGGAATGACTAATGAATGATCTATTTTTTATGAACTAAAGAATGATGTGTTCAATTAAAATATTTAAAGCTTTTTTGTGGTATTTATTTACGTTATCTTGAAATATTCTAAATGAAATGTGGACCATGAGAACCAATTTCAGACTATTCTAGATTCTCTGAGAAACAAACTGTAATATGGGAAGATTATAAAGTGTGAATGCTTGGTTCAAAAAAATTTCTTTTCATGGGAATATTGTTTCTTATTATTAAATCATGGTCTATCCGATGAAGTAAAAGGTAGTTCAATAGTTTCACACATCAATGAACATAACCAAGGTACATAGTTTCATTTTTTATCAAGTTAATATCAGCATCTTGTTCATAATTATCCAAAATTATATATCATTGTAACTAAAATTACCCGTAAAGGGGTTATGTTTTATGAAAATAAGAATGTGAAGACCGATTATATGAATTTTCAAGGAGATTAATTAATCCCCTTATCATGACTATACCAATAGGAAATGTTAGTTTTATGGTTAATAGTGATGCATCAAAGAATGGAATTGGTTGGGTTTTTATGAAGAATGATAGTGTTATTGCCAATGAATCAAGAAAATTAAAATGTATTGAAAAGAACAATACAACTCATGAGATTGAGTTATCATCCATAATCATTTCTTTGATGATATGGAGACACTATCTCAATAGTAAAATATATGAGATATATAAATATCCCAAGATCTTTTAATATATCTTCTCATATAATGAAATATGAATTTAATAAAGTCGATGGATTGAGCTACTTAGGGACTATTATTATTCAGTACAATACCACCCATGGAAGGTGAATAAGGTTCCATATGAATTGAGTTGGAAGAATCATGTTGTTCTGAAAACAATTGTTGATTGATAAGGATCCTTGGTACATAGATCATGAAAATATAAATATTGTACTTATAATGGAAGGTGAAACATCATTACATTTTCAATTGGTTTCCCATTATTCTATATGGTATAGGATTTAATTTTCATAGTATAATGATGATAATTTTCAAAGGAAAATTAAAAATTTGAATGATGGTATGTTTGGAGATTTCATTTATGATGTTGTAATTATGAAATTTGGGAAAATGATCTATGTTCCCTAAATACCTGAGGAACAAATGGTGGTATTTAATGATTTCCAAAACACTAATTTCTCTATATACCCTGGTATCACAAAGATATATAGGGATTTTATGTAATATTTCTAGTGGAAAATATGATGTGGAAAATTGTTGATTATGTATCAAGATGTTTAGTCAGTCAATATGTGATGTTGGGAAGGCAACAACCTAGAGGAGTAATAAAATGTCTTTATATTCCTACATGTAAATTGGATGATATTACAATGTCTTGTGTCACTATATTACTAAAAACTCTAGGATAGAATGATGAAATATTGGTAATTTTTGATCCAGTTCCCATATATGTATATGTTATCATTCTAAGAGTGTATTTTCGACTGGAATGCCTTATATGAAATTATATTATTGAATTTTAATGAATTAATTGATAATTAGTTTCAATAGTTTCTGATCATGATCAATGATTTATATATAAATTTTAGAAAAAAATAGAAATATTTAGACACTGAACATCATTTGAGTATAGCTTATCACCCTCAAACTGACATGATATCTAAAATGATCTGTCAGACATTATAACATATGTTGAGATCATGCTCTATTGACTTTATAGTTATGTAATACCACAATTTACCTTTGGTAGAGTTTTTCTAAAATAATTGTTTCATTGAAATATTCAAATGGCACCATATGAAGAATTTTCTAGAAAGAGATGTCTTACACCAACATGTTAGGAAGATGTTGTAGAAAGGAAGCCTTTAGGCCTAGAAATTTTGGAGGAAACAATAGAAAAGGTAAAGTCTATTATTACCCATATCCAGGCATCTCAATGTATGAAAAAGAGATATGTGGAAAATCACGTGAATGATTTATAATATCAATTAGAAGATCATGTTTTCATGAAATTATCTTCATGGAAAGGTGTTAAACAATTTGGATATAATGGGAAAATAATGTCAAGTTACATTGGAACTTTTGACGTCCTAGATAGAATTAGTGTTTTGGATTATTGTATGGTAATTCCACTTTGAATTTCTAAAGTAGAAAATGTTTTCCAAATATCTTTTTAAGAAAGAAAATTCTAGACCCAACTTATTTTCTTGCTTCTAAAGGAATATAATTGGAACATGATTTATCATATTGTAAATATCTTATCCAAATTTTTCCCACTAGATTGTTGGTGTCGAGGAATTAGATGACCTGACTAGTATTCATGCTTCAGAAAATTCATAAAATTAAAGGGGTGATGTGGGACATAGTGAAATATATGATGAAGAACTACCCAAATATTTTTATGATGTGACATTTTAGAAATTTTGAGGTAATATTTTTTTAATGGAGGGAATAATGTAACACCCCATGGTTTTATGGTCTGTCAATTTTAAAATATAACATCTTTAACAGTTTATGATTCATGCATCACTGAGTTTAAAATCATAATATAAAATTAAATATGAATGCTGGAATATTAATGTGACAACTATAAATAGTAATATGACTAATAGAATAATATATTCTATTAATAAAGTATAAATAAAATTTCGGTATGTTATAAATAAGAATTTGGTGAAATTATATAATGTAAAAATTGAATAAATGATTTTAAAAAAAAATTATGTATTGGTATTTTTGGGAAACATAAATGTTTATTTACAATTAAATAATTAATGTAATGACTTAAATGAAAATTTATTGTATTAAAATACATTCATAAATTAATATTTTGATATCTTATGATTATAAGATAATTTTATGTGACCTTAATTAACATTTCAAATACTCATAAAAATACTTATGTTATTAAAATCTTTATTTTTCGAATAATTCATGATTTTATTAAAACATTAAATTTCTCATTAATGTACAATAATTTTGAAAAAACAGAGTCCATTTTTTAATTATACACATTAAAAATAGTTATGGTGAATTTCTGGGATTTTTCTAAAATAGTTAAACTATTTGTGAATAATGAAATACAATAATTAAAGGTATTCATTAATTATTGAATAATGGATGATGCATGGATGATATTGGAATGATTAGTTCAATCAAAAATACACTACTTCCTATATTTAGTCTCAAAATAAACACTATCTATATTCTTGGGCTAGAATAATAATCTAATGAATAATATAATTATAAAAATAGTCGCCCCCTCGACTATAAATACCATCTCTCACCACATCATCTTCTCACAAATCCAAAATTTTTAAAATTCCCTATTTTATTCTCAATAACTCCACCAAACTGCTCTCCCATGTTATGTTATTGATGGTATCACCAAAATATAATTTCAATGTATCTTAATAAGGTTCATAGGGAGTGGAATTCAAGAGGTAAAATCTTGTTTCATTCATTTAATTTTTTATTTATTTATATTATTTTCTTATCATATACTAACATCCTCTCTCAAAAAATTAATTATAAATCTAGTATAATATAAATATACAAGATTTATTGTATATTAATGTGATATCCACTATCAATTATTTTCACTTGCCCTTTTTTCTATATATGAAAATGTCGTTCATGAGGTGTCGATTCACCTCCTTCAGGGGTGATGATTCATTCATTTTCTAATAAAACATTTAACAGTAGTCATAAAACCATTTTTATGGTTAAAATAGATTAAAATATCTATATTCTATCTTTTTTAGTGTTTTGAAAATATTATATATACAAAATATTAGATAATAAAACAAAATTAGTGTATGATGGTCAAAAAATTAAAAAATCATCCAAGTGTATATCATTAAAATTGTATTTAATTAATCATCCACATATCTAAAATAATGATATATAATACCATTAAATATTATATAATATCATTAATAATATATAATTTCAATTCTGGATAACTATTTACATTTCACATCATTATTCGTACATGTATACAAGTGAACCAATCATGAAATCCAAGGAAACACACTACTTCAAATGATGAAATTGAATCATATAACTCATCAAAAAGGACATAAATAAACATTATAAAATCATAATAAATCATAAAAATGTTTAACAGGTTTTAATTAAATTATTAATTAATCTAATTTCATTATCCCGTATGTTATTTACTACTGCAGAACATTTTCAGACATAAGGTTATTATTTCTTCCTGAACCTCCATTTTACTTCTGGAGAAGATCTATCTATCATTACCCTAATATAATTATTCTTTATTTTTGTATAATTATTCTAAATTATTTTAATATTTTACAAAATCCATTCTCTAAATCATTTCATCATTATATTATGTGTAAATAAATGTTTTTTAAGGTTATCTTTTTAGTTCATTCATTTAACCAAGCTTGGTTAAGGAGACTTTTCAATTTCTTACCCTTTTCAGGTACACTTCATACTCTTTTATAAGAAACCCATATTTTTATAATATAACTAATTTTATTAAAAGAAATTATTCTATCTCATTTCTTGTTTTATGTAAATAATTAAACATTTATCCACTTTATATTCTTTTTTATATTTTCCCATAATCCTCACTAAAGTCTCCCCTTTGTATAGTTTCATAAACACTATTTTTACATGTTTTCACATCATTCAGATATCATTTAACCCTCAAATTTAATTCATATTTATTTATCTTTTCTTTTCTAGGATATAATTGTTTATATTCAGATTTTATGTTTAATATAGAATTAGTGTCCAAAAGGACTCTTCTTTCCAAATTTAAAAGTTTATTTGTCGCAATAATTACTCAAAATTTTTTTAGATCATTTATATCTATTTCAAAACCCTTTTCTATATCTTGTTAGTTGTCAAAATTGATCTCTTTTTCTAACATATACTATAATTTATTTAATGGTTTATTACTATTTTGACAGAGATGTATTATCTTGATTCCATCCTCCATATTACACTAGATGGGTATGATTATGTTTTTTCTTTGTGGAATGTTATTAACATTTCATATACCTATTTCCATATGAATCTATAAATTGATTATGTTTCACCACTTTCAAAAGATGAATTCATTGGACTTAATACTTGGTGGGTGGGGCTCACTGTATCCCCTTGATGCATTGGTAGGTCTCCTGAGAAAAACTATACTAGTTTCTTACTCATTTATTTATAGTGTCATGGTTGAAGAATTGATTATATGTTTATGAAGCTGAGTATTATGGATTACCTCATTATGATAATTTTAATTTACAGTCCATGTTATTATTCGACTAGTACATTATTCATGATTATGTTTTATAATTATGTGATTCTATATGGAATTATTTAATTATCTTTTCTTCCAACCATACTATGCACAAAATTATGTTTCTATGGAATGTTATTTAGTTATTAAACATTACTTATATGTTTTTTTATTTTTGATAGATTCTGTTGTATTTCTTACCAATATTGAGAATATTTTCTCACCACTTTATTATCTTTTATTTTTCTTCGAGACGTGAAGATGTATATTATGAATGACATTAAGGGATAATCATTGAGTGTGTGGGTGTTACCAAATGACATTACATGTTTTATTTCTTTTAATTTCGTTATTTAACAATTCTTTTTGTCTCTGGTATTCTGATGCTACTAAACTATTTTGTCCTCTGGGAAGTGACTTCCTTGTGTATTATACCAATGTAATAAATGTAAGGGATCTATTTCAGTATATTGGGGGTCAGGGTATTTACACCTATGATATCATGAACCCTAAATAGGGTTTAATTGGAGTCATAAATACTATTCAGAATCATTATGAGAATCCCAGAATTAACATCAACACATAATCCCCTCTAGAATTTTCAAATTTTATAGATTATTATTTCCTCATTGATGTTTATTTTACTGGATATTCCCTCACATGGAGTAGATACACCGTAAATTTAAGGTAATAAAACAATATAGATTTGTGTTTTGTTCAAATGTGTGATAATAGTGTTGTTATTGAGAGTGTGGGTTTTACCACTCTAAGAAACACTCAGATCAGAACCTAATTATTTTGGATGTCTCCAAACATATTAAAATGAAATTTACCCTCCATTTTAAATTAAATAATGAATATATTTTTACAACATAGTGCAATAAAATTGTGATTGAATAATAGAGGAGTTTTTCCCTTTCCATATTGTTACAATCTCGTATAAGGGAAGATTAATAATGAAAAAGTTATTTTAAGGGAATGGAGAAATAATGATTTCTCCTAGAGGGATCTTTAAATCATGAATTTTGAGGATCACCAGGCAGTATATTAGAATACAAATCAAATCTATATTACTCCCTTAAGGGATGAGAATCAAGGCATTTCCAACCATTGTGTCTTATTATCTATGAAATATAGGTTGTACTAAAACCACATCAATTTCAAATGGAAAACATATGGTGATAGGAACTCAAGTATTTTTCCTCGAATACAAAAATAAAATATTCTTGGGCTAGGATGTAAATCTCTTATCATCAATGAATTAATCTATACTATTAAAAATGAAATTTTCAATATAGTGGTTGATTATTTTAGAAATCAATATTGTACTCATGGTGTCATAATAACAAAAAAGATGATTGAAAATATCTAAATTTATATAGATAATAAAAAAAAAATCTTATATTATCCCCTTTAGAAGTTTAATTCAATGAAAATATCTTCCCTCCTAGTATGGAAAATTCATGTTATCCTAGATGGTTTCACCAATACATTTTTCAGGTTCTACTAGAAAATATTTTACGATGATGTTACCATTTCTATGAGGTAATTCTTCAATCATGACTCTATGACGTATAGAGTCAACAAAGCCTTAATTACTCTGATTCCAAAAGAAGAGAATGAAATTGGTATTACTGTCTTCTGTCCGGTTTCTCTATGAAGAAATATCCATAAAATATTTAGAAAAGTAATTGTAACTATGATGTGAGGAATTGTTAAATACATCATTACTCTAAATCAGTTTGGATTTTTTCTGGGGGAAGAATTCATAATTATTTTCATAACTTGTTAAAGTGTCTAAATAATTAATAGGAAAACAAAGGATTGAATTTTTTCCACCAAAATTGATATATCTGAGGAATTGGACACTATAAAATGGTGTTTTATGATGTATGTTCTTAGGAATTTTCTTTTTCAATTTATTTTATTTGATTAATTTGAAAATTTATAAACTCCACATAACCTTCCATCCTCATTAATGGGTCCCCTTGTGGTTTATATTAATGTACTACGCGTGTTAGACATTGATACTCCCTATCAGGCCTTCTTTTTTCCATGGATGAGTACTACATGAGTTGATACATGAATGGCCTTTCTCAAATTGGAATTTCTAAATAGACTGAGGATTAAAGTGGTGTTTTTAATCAATTATATTTTATCTATACAAATGGAATCAACCTCCTTTTTCAAGATACAAAAAATAAATATAGCAGTAATAGAGGCACTTTTTTCTCACAATAAGGTAGTGGTTGGACAATCAATTAGATTTCATAAATCCTTCATGGTCTTTAGGGATAGAGTTCTTGTTATTAATAAAAAATAATTTCACCATATTTCTTGGGTTGAAAATGGGGCCCTCCATTTAACCTATATTAGAGTCCCTTAATTTTGGGTCAAAGATAGATGTTATCATCTTGAGAATATATTCTACAGTATCACTAATTAGATGGATAAATTAGATGGTATGTTCATGTATCAAGATGGAAGGTTTGTTTAGTGAATAAAATGATCACCAACAAATTTGTGTACTTATTATCTATTTACATATGAATTGTAAGACTCATTAATGATCTCCAATCATAATCCTGAATTTTATCTAGAATAGATCCATGTTGGGAAATAATCAAATTACTGTTTTCTTGAAATAATGTAATAAGACTATTGGAATGGGGATTCTTTGTATCATGAACATCAAGATCTTCAATGAAGGATTCCTTAATAAATTCCCATGGAATCATTTAATCTATGATGGATATTTTATTTAATTTATTTTAGTTAGATTCCAGATAAGGCTAATTTAGGGATTTCATTATTACCTCAAATAATATTTTTTGCTTGCAATGTTATCCTCTTTTAATGACATAATGAGAAACATAAAATGGTTGGTGAAAAGTAATCAACTCATAATTGTTAGAAGTCCATTAGGTTGGATAGACCCATAATGGAGAACATAAATATCCATATAAATAGGCATATGAAAAATATTTATATCCTTATAACCACCCTCAACAGCATAAATTGTAACCCATGATTTTCATAAATGGATATTTCATCTTTTTTTATAAATATTAAATACATTAAAAAAGAACACAACTAAAGGAGAATAATATTTTATCACCTTTGGAATGATTAAAAGATAATCTCATTACTTGGTGAAAGATCATAAATGTCTCCCATAAATATCTCCCCATATATTATTTTTAATGAAAAACATGATTTATAACATGGGGATAGAATACATAAGAATGTGTGAGCTCATATGCTTAGAAAGGGTAAACAAGGTTGATACATAAGAAAAACATGAACATTAGGTTATGAGAACATGATCATTACATTGTAAAACCATACCCTACATATCAATGATCATAACCATGAGTCATATCATAAGTATTGGAAGCTCATACAACATGAATCATAAGGGAATCAAATATAATGGTCAATGAGAGTATAAGAAATAGAATTTTTGGAATACATATAAAAATGGAAAATCATTTCAATATTAGTTTGTCACTTTTTCCTGACAATAATAGAGGATAAATTCCTTTATTAAACTGAGTTCACTGCCAATTCAAGCCCCTCCTTACTGAATTGAAATAACATTCTATTCTAACCCTATTTTACTGAACCAGGTTCACTTCCCTTTAAATACCTATTTTAATAAAAAAAATATCACTCCCCATTAGAGTCCTATTTATATCATGAGATATAAATCTTTATCCAATATATTTTACGAAGATATAGAATCTACCATTCATATAATGAAATCTTACATATGTGTGACCCATGATTATAAACATTTATAATATCACAACATAAGAAATCAGATGGTATAAAAAATCATTATATAATAACATTTGAAAAATTAACATGTTTCATAATCATTTAACCAAATCAATTCCTGTGAAAATTAGTGGGTTTCATAATCATTTTTCATGATAAAACTCGTAGAGGACATACGGGTTTCATAACCAACATGTCATCTTAAACATAAACCATTTAGGGAAATAATATGAATGGAATCCTTAGATCATATAACTCGTAATTCATAGGTATAACTAATTGATGACATCATATATGTAATATTAGTTTGAATATCATTTAAAATATTTTTTGAGGAAAATATATTTTCTCATTTGAAAAACTCTTTTATATCATACAAAATTTTGAAAAACATTTTCTTTGAAAATAACCTTGAAAACTTATGAAGGAATATTCTAATATATTTTTAAAATAATTTTTAAAACATATAATATTTTCAAAGTATTTTTCATTGAAAATTATATTAAAATGACATTTATAAACATCATTGAATTAATTTTTTGAAGACATGGTTTTGGAATAAAACTGATTTCATACTGAATGGAGAATAATTAAAACATGTCTAAAAACATTTTTTTAATTATCTTGAGTACCGAAGAGTGTTATAGTGGTACCACTACTTTTATATGTAATAGATAATAAGAGGATAATAATATTCATGATAATTATTTGTTCATATATCATGAGATCTCAAAATTGGATATTTACTCATAATCAATATTGATTAATGATAAAATTGTAACATAAAATCATTACCATCATGGTAAAATTGATTCATAAGCCCACATAAGAAATATTTTCATATGGAATATGAAATATGATTAGGATAAATAAATTAATGATTTTACATAGTATACATTCTATATATAAACCTCATAAAGAGATATAGGTTTTTAACATAACATACGTCTCAAATAAGGATAATCGAGACAAAATTACCTTACTCCGTGATTATAATTTGAATTATAATCCCTAGAAAAATAACATAACTAGAAACATTAGTTATCATTAAATGAGTTATATTCATGAAATATCATTTTATATGGGTTTATATATACCACATAACAGAAATGAGTGGTCAATATGGTATAATTCACGCACTAATAAAAGTGAGATCAAAAATCCTTTTACCTTAAGTCCTGACTTCTAACGTACTCATTCAAACATTCAGTATAATAAATTTAATTTTATTATATAAATATATTATATAATCATTATTATATATATATTTATCATATATAATTTTATTTAGACCTTTTATTACCTATTTATTAACAATTCAATATTAATGTTACATTTAATGAAATGTCTTCTTTATTGTTTGAATATGTTTTTACTTGTTATTTTATTGTAATATTAATTAAATACTTGATTAAAAGTACTCATATTTTAAAAAATGATATAAATACCATATATAATCAATAAATATGTTCTTATATTAATTCATAATATTTAGTGTTAGGAAATTAAATACATCGTTCATAGAGACGGTAGGTCGTATGTACGCATGCATGTTACTTCAATTTTTATATCAGATTGAAAGAAAGAGAAGTTATATATATATATATTATAATAATAGTATAATTTTTATTTCCTATATATCAAATATTTTTATTAAACTCATCTTTAATATATTCTCTGTATAGCGTGACCAAATCACAGTGCTTTGCGAGGTAGTGGTGTATTCTATACACTACAACACTATCATATTCCCAAAAAATGGAAAGTATAAAGGTATATGTGATATAAAAGTTATAAAATCATAATTATATCATTAATATGCCAAAAATAATATATAAATATTATTTCTATAATAATTCCCATAAATTCAATGTGGTAATGGAAAATGAATGACATCAGTTCCTGAGGAAGTGGTCTGCCGTACACATGAATAATGATTTTGTAACCCATTTGATGGAAGTTGTTTAGTAGTAGGTATTACCATTAAAATAAAAATATAAAAATATATGTAATATATTGATTTTATTATACAATATTTTTATAATAATATTAGATAGAGGTGGATATAGAAATAAAATAAAGAGGCTCGTTGAATAACATTAACTCTTCTTCGGGTATCCTCCTTAGGATTCCACTCATGACAAAAAAAGGATTTATAACTAAAATAAGGACTACCGTAGGAGTATATTGATGTTTAAAAAATATTTTGTTAGATACTTTTCAATACAAATAGATTTAGAGGTGTGAATAAGTGGGGATAATGGGTTCCCCTCATAGTTGAGGACGAGTGTCATTCTTATGAATACTCAATCTTATTGAATATTTGGAGGATACTCTTACCAAAAGTAGCTCCAAATATTAAAATTAAAAAAAAATTAATTATTATATGGTAAATATACTTTTCTATAAAAAATAAAACATGAGGTTAAAAAAGTTCATTCCTTATCTTTTATGTTTCCCAACTGCTAATATTTCGATTTTCTCACAAACGTAACTAGTTTTCTAACCTTTTAATATTTTCTTTTAGACTAAATTAGAGAAATAATTGTTAGATAATATATAACCACTAATTTTAAATATTATATATCGTTAATATAATATAAATACTTTTTTTTGGTACGCAATTTTACCAAAAGCACAAGTAAAGCGTAAAAGGAACACTTTAACCTTAGTCATGAAAACTGTGTTTTTAATATTAAACAGTCAATATAGTCATTAAAATTGAAAAATTGGAACCTGAATCAACATTGGTTTATATTTATTAACATTTAATAATCAATTTTAAGGGATAATATTTTATTTAATTTTACATAAATGAATAAATTTGCGTTTATTATAAAATTACATTAATGTCAATTTTGACAATACTTATTTAATTTAAAATTTAAAAATATCAATAAATACGTTAATTATATTTTTTACAAATTTTTCTAAAGTGATATAATAATTTATAAAATAATGGAATGCAATAATTAATTCAATTTATACAACTTTTATTATTTTTAGTATTAATATATTCATTATTAATTAACTAAATAATTACTTCGTTGGCATTTCATAAGCCTTTATTGTAACTAATTCACCTCAAAAATTTATTAATAAATTTATTATGTTAAAGAAACTCATTTATATTTCAAAATAATATCTATAATTGACTCAATGTTTTTTTTTCAATATCACAAAGCATAATAGATATTAAAAGGAAGAATGGTATATTTTCTGTTATTTTCAATACTTAACATATTATATGGGTGATATTCAAATAAAAGTAGCAGTTAATTTCAATATTTAAAATTTATTTATGGAATATGTAAAAATAAACTCATTAAATAAAATTTAGATAATATTTTTTCTCATTTTTACTCTTATCGTTATTTTTTAACCCCTAGTAAATCCATTTTTACTTTAACCGTGGTGATTAATTATTACTACATTCACTATTCCTTTCATTAAAAATTTATTTTCAACTTATCAAAGATAAAATATTATATCTTATTATAAATATGGATATAATTTTTCAAATTTAAATTCATTTAATTAGAAAATATTAATTTAAAAATAATCCCATAGATGCGATGTGAAAGTGGAGTTTAAAAAAGGAAAATTTCCAATCATTTAAAATGTTTTATATCTAGATTAAACATGAAGTTAAATACAATGACCTAAAATTAATTAATTTATAGATAATTTAGATTTCTTTAATTTAAATGTAGTTGAAAATATATTTTATCTTTATAAATAAAATTAAATAGAAATAACATTTTAATTAAAAATCAGTATTTCTCACAATTCATCAAAAAATGAAACCATTTAGAAAAATACAAAAACATAACTCTAACTACTTTTGATAATTTGATTTTAAAAATTAACATTATTTTATCAAAATAAATATCTAAAAAAAATTTAAAAAAATTTATTTAATGCTTATAGAAAGAAATAAAAATCTTTTTTTGAGAATTTTTTTTGAAACGTATAAGAAAATTTAAAAAATGTACCTATTTCAAAATGATTTAATTACATAAAACATTTATAATTAATTTTTTTAATGTTTTTATTTCTTTTAATATTTATATATTTAATGGTTAGGTTATAATTATCTTGTTTAAATAAGTTTTTTAAAAATATATTCTGGTTTTGTTGGGTCTTAATTTCATGTTTAGTGAAAAATATAAAAAAGAATGAATTAATTTTAAAAAGATATTATAAAAAAATAATTATGTGCTATATTATATACCAATAAAGTGAATATCTCCCTCAAAATTCATCTCCATCCTCAAATGCATAATATTTTTAAATTACATCACAAAACCCTAGAATAAAAAAAGGTTAAAAAACATCAACTGGTAAAGTTAAAAGGGGTTTTTTTATAATTCAACTAGAATAACAGATAAAATGATTAAAAATAAAATTATACATATTTTATGTGAAAATATAGACATATAAGAAAATATGAAACAATTATAGAGAGTGATAAAGATCATGGATCACAGAACGAGAATGATAAATAGAAATTTATGGCTACAAATCAAAAATTTGTGTTGACTTATATAAACATTGCTAAAAAAAATAACAGTGGTATTAGGATAACATTATTTCTCTTCAATGTAATTTTTCTATATTTGAATAATTTTCATATACTTTATTGAATTTATTCAACTTCATATTCAAAATCTCACCACTTGGTTACGCTTTGATAAATTTCCACATCATCTCTTTCTTAACGAAATGAAGGTGAGTTTTTCATGCCCAAATAACCAATAGATCGTATGAATCAAAAAAGAATGATAATTCATTTTTTCTATCTCTAGTTATTTTCAAAACTAAATTGTTTTCCTAGGATACCTAATATTCATAAATCTTTATATGGTGAAGTAATATATAAAATATCATAACCATTACACAAATAGTAATCCTTATAACCATACCAAAAGTAAAAAATAAGTTATAATTAATGTGAATAAATTTCATATATTGACATTATTCCCCATATAGAAAAATATTTATCTTGATTGTCACATAACAAACATGTAAATACATCAATCACATATTCTCTTCATATAAGTTAATAACCTAAATTACCATATTAAAAAAAATACACAAACCATAAATACTTATATAAAAAATAGATTATTAGATATATTCCTTGAATCCAAAAAATTTTAAACTATAACCATGATTGAAAAAATGAATTTTTCAAAAGTTCTTTTATCAATTCTAAGATAATAAATATTATTATTTTTATTTTATTATTATTTAATATCTCTATATCCAAACTAAAAAAATACTTTATCCACATTATGAACATATTAATGGTAACCTTACCATAATCATGAGTTATCAAAAATATATAACCATTAAATTAAATTGATTTTCATGGTTATCAAAATCATTAATCATATTCTTTTATACCCATAATAAAACACTTATACACAAACATATTTATATATTTCATAATTCTTAAATCCCAATAAAAAAATAATTCAATCATACTAGTTCCATTTCAAATTATAAACCAGGATTTATCATATTTTATCATTAATACATCTTTCATAAAATATTAAAGATAAATCATGTCTTATAATTCATTAACATTAATTTAATCAAGATTCTTTCATTTGACATAAGTAGTACGATTATAAAATCCCAAATCTTTAACATCTCATATGTGGACTCTTCACCATCATCATTATAACAATTACTCATACCACCCTGATGATTATATTCATAATCAGTCCAATTAAAAAATTTATTTGTATAAAAGTCTTACATTCAACATATAAATCATTCAATAGTGAATGATATATTATGGAGACTACTATTCCGGTCTTCTTCCTTAATTGAAAATTTCATTTAAACTTGTAGTTACTTACTTTGTATCATATTCCATAGTCAAAGAATATTATTACTCATATATGTAATCCAAATAGTGGTAACCTATAACATTATCAACACATAGGAAACATAATCATAGTTCCTTCATGGTTACCACTAATCAAACTTCCAATAAACTCTATTCTTTTATTTGTGGGTGAGTCTAATAGATGGTTAATCAAAATAATATTAATCATATTGCATAAAAACTAACTAAGTTTAATTAATGTTTTCTTCACTCAATTAACCATCCCATTTTGCTGTAAATCAAAAAAAGTTCCATCACATTCAATTTAGCGGTGTTCTTTCTGGTTCCCTCCATCAACCAAAATGTTATGGCATAGTGTGAATAAAACTAATCATAGTGTAAAACCACATAATCATTAAAAATCACAAATAGGTTATATAATTAATGACGTGTTCAGATATGTTCATGGAACCTTATGTTTTTTCAATTTATTTCATAGTAAAATTCTATTTAAATCCTTTATGATGGTTCATAAAGAGTTTTTGATTTTCTATATCATATCCCCAGGGAGTGTCTAACCAATAGTGGAGAAAATCCCATTTTTGTGTACCAATTACCTATCGATTCTAGATCAATATGCTGTTCTTGATTTTTTTAACCCTGGGTAAATATATGCCAAACCCACATACACTTTTATTATCTATACATGGATGTATTTTTACGAAACTACACACTCTATCCATTAACAAAATTGTAATAAATTTTCTTATACTATTAGTAATTATTTGAATTATCCTTCAAGAAATACAGATATATATCTATAGAAATATCATTATTTATATTACTAAAAAATTCATCCACATTTTTAAAGGATAGATAAACCTTTTCACTGTTACCAGATATAATGACATAGTTTTTCTTACATTGATATTTCATTTTCTAGATGAATACTCAATATATTAAAAAATTACACCTCTAAGGATTGTAATACTTTAACACCTTTTGAAACATGAAAAGAAATCTCCCAAAACTGTGAAAGATATTCAATGTATCCCATAAAGATATACATATTTAGTACTCATACTCAAAACCTTTTTTCATAACTCAAGGAAAGGAAACATAAGAAAGGGTGAGCATATATTCTCTATATGGATAAAAAAGTGAGATATGTAAGTGTAACATTAATATAAGGGTATGATAAAATAAAAATAATATTTGACAAATATATCATTCATATCAGTGGTTGTATCCCCCTCGTTTTATTAAAATAGAATACTATTTTTGATAGCGTATGTGATACGCAACATTGAACCCAAAAAATATTAATTATTTAAAATGATTATTTTAACATTTACATGAAATTTGTGTATACGTGTTGGAGTATATAATTTTTTAAATTTATATATTTCTCAATTATATCGATAAATTATTAGTAAAAACACATCAATTTTTTGTATTGTATTTTTTTTCTTTACAATAGGCTTATATCAATAATTTTTTTTATTTTTTTCTGAAACAAAAATATTATAATTAATTTATAGAATATTTAAATAATATATTAGATGAAAATAACCAAATATTTTTATATTATCCTATCAAAATTAACAGAGTAAAATTTTGAATTTTTTTTGGAAAATATTAATTTTTTTATGTATAGAGAAAATACATTTGTTATGTAAAACTTAAAATTATTTTGATCAAACAATTAATTACTACTTTTATTTTATTTCATGTTAAAATAAGTATTCTTAATTTATATTTAATACAATTAAAAAAATTTAAATAATATTTATATTGTATTTTAGAGCATATTTATTATTAGGATTAAACTACATTTTAATTAATAGTTTCTTAAATTATATATTTTTTATCAATTATAATTAATTAAAAAAACCCGTATTGAGAAATGATTTAAAATGAATTTGTAGATTACATTTCTATAATTATTAGTTGAAATTAATATAATTAATATTACATGTTAAAGAGTTAATGTAAAATCTTTTTTCTTTTAAAAAACGTGTTTTTTTAGAAAATAGATTTTCGTAATGATTACAAGTTTATTATAAATTATTTCATGTGAATTTATTTTTATTAAATAAATTCCATATTTTTAATCATTAAAATTAATATTAGGAAATATGTTCAACAAAAGTTTTATACAATATGAATAATAAAGACATTAAATTTTTATTACTATATTTAAGCTATAATAGGTTAAATAAGGTTAAAATAATAATTATAATAATTTAACAGAGACTAGATACAATGAAACTCTAATGATATTAATATTTACTTCTTTATTTCATTATAATAATTATTTTATTTTTTACCGTAACATTTTAAATTATTAAATAATGGCTATTAATTAAAAATAGATAAAATGCTAATTGTATTTTTCAATAATATGATGTTTGAATTATGAAATTTCTTTTTATGAATTAATGGATTTTTGAAATATATTATTTTTTAATAAAATATAAATATTAAAAAAATTATTAAAAATATATTATCATATAATTTTTATGTAGTCAAATGTAATTTTTATAAGGGTTCGAAAAATGTTATTGTAAAAAAAAACCCATTATTTATCAATAATTGTTGTATATTATTTTAAAACTAAAATTTCACATTTTAACAACATTATATTAAAAAAATTATATTTTTATCATAACATTAAAAATTATCAAATTCTGAATTTTTAATAATTTTATTAGAGAGTCTAATTTTAGAGTAAAAAAACATATAGATATACGGTATGTATTATGAAATAATAATTACACAAAAATGACGTAATATATACTATAAATAAAATACATGAAAAATTATATGTTTTAACTTTAAAATAAAATAATTTCATTTGATTAATTTTAAAAATCCATTATCCACCATGCAAAAACTATTAATATATTCTATGGTTTTAATTTCATTTCATTATTTGTATGACTCATTTGCATATAAGATATAGAATTATTTTATTATGTTTGGTCATTAGACTTATATAATAATTAAAAATACTACACTTTTTCATAAACCATGGTCAATGAAAGGGGTATGTTAATGGTTTTCTTATTTTATTATATAGAGTACAAATCCTAAGTTCGAGTAATAATAAAGAACTCCCCACTCATTTCTTATATAACCAATTAAAATCTCCACTTATCTTTTCTAAAAATACTTGTGTCATGTCTTAAATCTACCCTACCCTCTATATATCCCCCACAAGGTCCCCCAATCTCTCAAGAAGATCCTCCAAACAATTTGGAGTAACAATATAAAGGTAAGGGATCCTCACCTTCTCTCATTTATTCAAGTTTATTTACTATATTATACATTATATTTAAAATTCCTATTGTTGAGATATTCCTTTACATATCTCTAACAAATTACATTTGATTTACAAATTATTATATATACCTTTATCTATCATTAAATAATTTTATGAATTTATAATTGAAGATGTCATGCAGCTGAAACTTTACTGTGATTTTCAATGCCCAAATAATTATGTAATGAATACCATACCCATTTCTTATCAAGGGTATTCACCTGTATACAATTATACCTATTTGAATTTGTACTTCCATGGATATATTCCACTGTCCTTGATCATGGAAGAAAATATGATGATGAATGAATCAATGGTTTATGGTCTTTGTGGGACACTTAAGAATGAAAATGGAATGAATGTGACGTGTGTGCCTCGAATTATATAGAACTCCAATGCATTGAATAATGTTTAGACTCTTGATACATTATCATGGGATAAAGAATTACACTATTACTTTATAGGACTTTTTATATCATGATATTTTGGAATTTATCAGTTACCTATGTTTATAATGCATGGTTTTATGTTTTTTCACATTTCCCATGTTTTCATTATGTTATCATGATATATCATCTCTCATTATTCATTCTTATGATTCCAACCCCTTTTGTTCACCATTTATATTCCTTTTTTCATGTTATATTATCTTCATGTTTTTTCATGTATATTTCCACATAGGTATTTATAGACCAATTCTTTCTTATGTATGTCCCTAGGTTATCCCATTCATTTATAAGGTTGATGGAATATTATAATCCAGTTAAAGATGTTTTCAATAAATATGATGTATTTCTTATATTATGATGTTATGTAATGTACTTAACTCCCAAAGAGTGAAGATAAGGATACATAATTATTGTTTTAATCTTATGTAATAAATCATTTATTAGTGAATAATTATGATAAGGGTGGTTATAGTTGGTATCAAAGGAAATGTTTACTTATTTTTTGGGATTAGGATAAGAAAACTCTAGTAAAAGCCTTATTGATATGAATACATATTATAAAACATCACCAAATTTAGTTAAGTATAGATTTAGTGGTTTATAAAATAAATACATCCAAGTTAGGATTTTACAAGTGGATGTAGGTCTATCACATATAAACATAGCGGTAAATCCTGAAAACACAGCGTTGAGCAACATTTGATAGGGAATAGGTTCATAGTAATGAGCCTTACTACACATCTAGTTTGACACTCTCCAGGGATATGTTTTTTTAAATTTTTAATATCGTTACAAACCATTATTAAGTGAAAAAAATTACCATAATAGTCTATGTTAGGAAATATATCTTGTCTAAAATTTATTGAAGACTAGACATTAATAATTTAGTTAAATATATTTAATTTATAAATTATCCCTTTAATGTTGTTGGATCCTGATTTATGTACCTAATAGTTTTAATGTTTTGATCCTTAATTTTTAATTTATTATAGTAAATGAGGAGAAATATAAAGAACTGATTTCATGTTTTAAAATAGAGGTCACAATTTATTAAAGGGTGAAGAATATAACACCCTGAGTTTTTCAAAGTATAATACTATATTTGATAGCATATACGATATGCAACACCGAACCCAAACAAAAAATGATTATTTGATATGATTATTCTAACAATTCAAATTAATTATTCAGTTATGTGCAGTATCAACAACATTATATAATATATATATTTATTAAATTTATTGATAAATTATTTGTAAATAATCAATCAGTTTTTTGTAATGAATTTTTATTCTTTAAAATATGTTTCTTTTAGGAATTATTCTTATTTATTTTAATTAAATAAATATTATAATTAAATTATAAAAAATTTATAAATAATATTTGGTGATTATAACACTAATTATTATATCATCATATCAAAATTTATATGGGGTGATACTTTTCGAATTTTTTGAAAAATTATAGGCTTTTCAAATGAATGGTGAAAAATGCAACTGTTATGTAAAATTGTGATTTTTAGATAAATTAGTTAATTATTAATTCAATTTTGTGTCAATGTAAAATATGTATTTATAATTTATATTTATATAATAAAATTACATTTAAATATTCTTTATATCGGATTTTAGTATAGGTTTATTATTAGTAATAATATTCTTTTTTCTTAAAATGGTTTTAAATTGCGTAATGTTTCTCTATTATAATAAATTAAAATAAGAGAAAATGATAAATTATTTAAATTAAATTTTTTATATTATATGTCTATAATTATTATAAATTCACATAATGACTATTTCTGGATAGAGAGTGAATTCACATAATGTTTTTGTTTAAAAATTAAATGTTTAGAAAACTGCTTCCCATATTTCTTGCGAGTTTATTTTGTATTAATTTCATCGACCTATATGAATTTGTTTTAATTAAATAGATTCCATATATTAAACTATCAAAATTAATATTATGTAACAACTTCAATATAATTTTAAATCAATATGAATAATAACCATAGTAATTACTCATTACCATATTAAAAGTAAAAAAGGTTAATTAGGGTAAAATAATAATAATAATAATTATTATTATTATTTAAAAAAGAATAGAAACAAATTAACCCTAATGGTATGAATATTTATATTTTCAGTTCATTATAATAATGATTATATTTTTCATTGTTACATTATAGAGGTGTAAATATTGATTTTTTAAAAAATAATGTAAAATGAAAATTATATTTTTGAGTAATATGAAATTTAAATTAAGAAATTATTTTTGAGGAATTAATAGATTTACAAAATAAGAAAAATTTGAAAAATATAATTATCAGATATTTATTATTAAATATAAATTATCATGTGAATTTTATGAATTTAATCGCAATTTTTATAGATGTTCAAAAAATTATTATTGTAAAAACCCCATAATTTCTCCATAAATGTCAATTATTATTTAAAAAGTGAAAATTAAATTATTTTAGAAATTATTTTATAAAAAATTAATATTCATTTGGAATCATATTTTTTAAATTATACAAAACCGAATTTTTCTAAATTTTTTTAATCATTCGAATTTTAGGGTAAAAATTAAAAAACTTATAAGTATACGTTGTGTATTATGACATCAGAATGACCCAAAATTGATTTGATAAATACTATAAAGGGAATACACTACCAAAATAGATGATTTACATTAAAAATAATTTTATTTTAATTGCTAAATTTTATAAAAACATTATGAATCCCCCAAAACCATTGATATTTTTTTAAGTTTTTAAAATAAATTCTTTATTACTATGATTCACTTACACTTAATCAGGGGTATTTTTTATTAATTTTTTCCCCATTTAATTATAAAATAATGTAATTCACTACACTTTAGAATAATCCATTAGTAAAACCATGATTATTTTTGTGGTTTGTTTATTTTTTTAAATATATATTCCAAAACCTATGTTTCTGAAATAATAATGAATTCCCTACTCATTTACAATATAATACCACCAAATCTCCCACAAATCATCACAAAAAAATCCTTGGAGAACGCCCATACACATTCTTAACCTCTCTGGTGTAACCATAATGTTCCCCCAAGATCTCAAGAGGCTCCTCAAAACAATTTGGAGTCACACTTTCAAGGTAATGAATCCTTTTGTTATATATTTTATTTAAGATTATTTACTATCATATGCCATGTATTTTAAATTCATAATTTTTTATATGTGTTTTCATGTCCAAATTACTGAAGCATTCATGTAAAAATTATGATAGACTTATTTCACTCTCATAAACTCATTTTATGAATTTTTATGTATTTTTTTCATGCTACCAGTATTTCACCACAATTTTTCACACCAAAAACAATTTTTTAGTGAAAACCATGCCCATTTCATATTAATGATGTTCACTTATATACACATATAAATATTTAAAATGGTACTTACATATATTTATTTCTCACTCCTTGATCTTGGAATAATATATGATCATGAATAAATCCATGTATTATGATTTATGGGGCTGACTAAATAATGAAAATGATGTGAAAGTGACAGGTGCACTGGGATTTATATAGCACACCAATACATTGGGTAATGTTTATTCTATCAAGGCTTCATGTTGGAATATAATGTAAACAATTTTACCTTATGATACTTTCTTCCATCATGATTTCATAACAATTATCCTTGCCCTATTTTTATGATGTAGTGTTTTATATTGTTCCCACATTTTCCATGTCTCTATAATGTTATCATGCTATTTCATTTCTCATTTTTCATGCGTCTGATTCTTATTCCTTTTATGCCCCATTGATATTCTTATTTTATAACATGTGTTATTATCTTCATGTTATTACATTTTTATTCTCTTAATGGTATTAATAGCTCACACATTTCTAATATTTCTCCCCTTGTTTTCATATTCAGTTATATGTTTCATTGAAAATTATGATCATGTTAATGGAAATTTAAACAAAGATGATGTATTTTCGGTTTTAATTTTTTATTTAATCTACCTAATTCACAAATAAAATAGACTTCATAATCATCCTGGAGGTATTATGTGTTATCATACGTAATAAATCACATATTAATGTGTATTAAAGATAAGGGTTGTTATATTTTTTTCCAAAGGAAAAGATCAATTATTTTGGGATTAGGATTAGAAAACTATAGAAAAATCCTTAGGGATAAGACTTGGAATAAAAAAACATCCCTAAATTTTGGCAAGAATATAATAAGTGGTTTATAATGAAAATTAATCCCTTTTAAGTTACTACAATTAGTTGTGGATTGGCACATATATACATAGAGGTAACACCCAAAAACACCGCATTGAGCTACACTCGAACAAAAACTTACGCATGATAATGGGCCTTGTCATGCCCCTGGTATGACACTCATGGGTTATATTCTTTAGTAAATGCATAACTCATTACGATCCATTAGTAATGAAAAAATTCCCATAAGGTTACATGATATAAAATAGCTGATGGATAACATATATTTAATCCTAGAAATTCATAAGTTATATTAATACATGTAAATTATAAATCGTCCCTTTAATATCATTGGATCCCTATTTATGTGATTAATAGTTTATAAATACTAATACATATTTTTTTTGTTTATTCTAGTAAATGATTGGAAATAAAAATAAATTAGTTCAACTGTAAATTGAAAGGATACAATATATTAAATGGGGGAAGAATGCATTTCCCTTTGGTTTTTAAGAGAAAAATATGTTCGGTAGTGTTTGTAGTATGAAACAACGAACCAAATCAAACAATGAATATTTGAATTGTCCCATTATATTTTTGGATATGTCTAGCGATATATAATTTATGAAATACATATACCTGTCCTCAATTTATTTATAAAAAATTAGAAAATATCCAATCAATTTTTTAATGCCTTTTTTTCAAAATATGTTTTATTTCGGAATGATTTTTAATTGTAGTTAGGAAAAAAAAATAAATTTTATTATATAAAATTGAGAAAATTTATATCATAAAAAATCCTCCATTTTTGATAAAATCATATCAAAATTATCTTAGGGTGAACTTTATTGGAATTTTTGGAAAATATTGATTTCTTAATGAATAGTGAAAAATAACATCGTTTTATAAAATTGTAATTGATTTTGATATATTAATTAATTATTCATTTAATTTTGTTTCAAATTAACATATGTATATTTTTATATATAATTTAATTAAATATATTTATATCAAATTTATACCATATTTTAGTGTAATTTCATAATAATGAATTAAAAACACATTTATCTAAAAACTATTTAAAAATAAATAATGTTTCTCCATTATAATTAATTAGAATAACCCATAAATATATATTTTTAAAATTAAATGTTTAAATTATTTATCTATCATTATTAGTTTAAATTCATATAATGAATATTACTAGTTATAGAGTTAATGTAAATTCTTTTTTCCTTAAATAATTAATTTTTTAGAAAACCACATTCCATTATCCTTACATGTTTATTTCAAATTAATTTCATCTACCTATGTGAATTAATTTTTATTAAATATATTCCATGTTATAAATTAAAATAATTAATATTACGTACTAAGGTCAACATACTATTTAGATAACATGAATAATAAACATTACAAATATTTATTATCATATTAAAGGAAAAATAGGTTAATTAATTGCAAAATAATAAAATAAATTAATAATGATTAGAAACAATATAGACATAATTATATTAATATTTATATTTTCATTTGATTATAATAATTATAAATTTTTTATTACATTATGACAGATTAAATAAATATTTTTGAAAGAAATAGATAAAACTAAAATTGAATTTTGGAGTAACATGCTATTTCATTTAAGAAATTAATTTTGATGGATTAAAGGATTTTGAAATAAATAATATTTTTATAAAATATTTTAATTAAATAAAATAAATTAAATATAAATGATCATATAACATTTATGAATGAAAAATTTATTTTAATATGGGTTTGAAAACTGTTATTGTCAAAAAAACCATTCATATATTAATAAATAACAATTCGTATTATAAAAGTAAAAATTCACAAATTTATGAATTTTTTCATTAAATTAATATTAAATTTTTAATCACAATCTCAAAATTATTTAAAATGTAATTTATCTTAATTTTCGGAGATAGTATAATTTTCATATAAAAATTAAATACTATATAAATATACGGTGTGTATTGTGAAATCATAATGACCTAACAGTTATGTAATAAATTCTATAAATGGTATCTAAAACCAAATATATGGTTTCCCTTTATCATAATGTCATTTAATTTTATTAATTTAATAAATCCTATATGAATCATCCAAAACCATTAATATATTTTATGTTTTAAAAATCTTTTATTTATGAGTATGACTCACTTGAAAACAAGAAAGGGTATTATTTTATTATGTTCTAACCATCTATTTATTTAATAATTAAAAACACCAACATATGTTATATGAATGTTATACATTTATTATATCCCCATTATGACATACTTTACAAAAACAAATTTCGTATTTGATTGAAAATTATTTTTAAAATACATATAGAAAATTTATTAATGAAAACATCCTTGCATTATTGAAAAATTATTTTAAAACATAAAACATATTGAATTTATTTTATTGAAAATAACCTTGAAATCTTATAATGTAATATATTAAAACCATAAAAAAATTTAAAATAAAACACTTTCAAAATAAATTTCATGGAAAATTAGCATAAAATTCATTTAAAAAATTGAAAACATTTTATGAAAACATGTATTTTGAATTAAATGGATTTATGATTGAAGATAGAAATAATTTAGACTACAATTTCTAAATTATCATAAGAACCAAATAGTGTAAAAATGGATCCATTACTTGAGAAATTTATGGAAAATTAATTATAAAATTTATGGGAATAATTGAGTGGTAAATCATGGTATTTCCACATTGGAGACATAATCATAAACCATCTTGATAAATGGTTAGATTATAACATAAAATAATTACAACTTTAGTAACATTGATTCCTTATACCACAAATGGAATAACATAAAATGGAACATAAATTATCATTAGGATAAATAAATTCATTGTATTACATGTTATAGGTTCTATATATACACCTTATAAAGGAATATAGGTGGATAACATAATGTACAACTTATGGGAAAATAATTAAGACCAAATTCCCTTACAACTCGAGTAACTTTTTAATCCAAATAACCATGAAATAATAACATCAATAGAAACATTAAGTAAAATTAAATGAGGTATATTCATGATATATCATTTCATTGGTCATTATATACACCACATAAATGAAATGAGTGGTAAATAAAGAATAAGGAACTAAGAAATAAAAGTCAGATTTGAAATCCCCTTACCTTAAGTATTGAGTTTATTCATACTCATTTAAACCTCCCCTAAAATAGACTTTTGTTTATTATAAATATATTAATGAATCCTACTTATATAAATATTACCACATCTGATTTTCTTATGTTCTTTTATTACTCATTTATTAACAATTACAAGCTAATGTTATGTTTCTAGTAATATCTTATTTATTGTTCATATATGTTTTGACATAATATTTCTTTGGTACTTTTAATTTTATAATGGTTTAATCATATAAACTCTCTAAAACAAGATATAAGTATCATATATGATTTGTATATATGTATTTATAGTAACCCAAAACATTTATCGATATGAAATTCAAAACACCATCAAGGGAGATGGTAGGCTATACATATGAATGAATGATGTTTCCATTTTCCTATCCTATTGGAAGACAGAAAAGTAGATGATATATATTTTTTATCATTATCATATAATTTTATTATAAATATATAATATGATTAGTAGACCCATCCTTGAAACATTTCATGTAATGCATAAATGTATCACATCACATTTGAGGAAGTAGTCCACCATACACATGAGCGATGCAATCATATAAGAACATAATTGAAACCAAGGAGTTATGTGTGGTATAATAGTTACATAATCTTAATATAATAATAAATATCATAAATATAATATGTAATAAGTATGACCATCATTATTACGAACCATGGAAGGTAGTAAAGGATATATGAATGACATTGGTTCCTGTGCTGGTAGCATACCCTACACAAAAATAATGATTTTGTAACCACGTTAATTGAAGCATTTATAATTGTTGATAATTCTCACGAAATGAAAATTTCTTAGTATATAAAAAATAAGATGTTTATTTTATAATCCTTGTATATTAATATTTTAAGGAGGGGGATAAAGAAATAAAATAATGACGGTTCTTGAAATACATTACCTCTTCTTTGAGTATCCTCATTAGGTTTGCACTAAACACTTTAGAGGATTTATTTTTTTATTAAATAATCCCTTTATGAAGGTAATATAAAGATTAATATGTGATTTTGGTAGGTAATGGTTGAGAAAATTGGTTTGATCGATGTTAAGAAGTGGTGAGAGCGAGTGTCCTTTTATAGTTGATGGGGAGTGACTATATTGTAAATACAGAAAATTTAACTATAGGGAGGCCAATCATACATTAATTAGATCCATATATGATAATTAATGGTGTATAGGAAAGATATGTTCAATCCACACCTCCAACACAAAATGAAACATATTTTTTAAACTTTTTTTCTTCAACTTATTTGTATCCCCATTTTTACCATTTTAGTTTATTCACTAGTATAACTAGTTTTCTAACCTTGGTAATTTATCAATTAAGAAAAAATTAGAGTGATAATTATGAGGTAATTCTTACCTAGGAATTATAATTATGATATATAATATATTAAAAATAAATCCTATCTTTTTTGTAAATTAATATTAATTCAATCACAAGTAATGCTCTTAAAAATATTTTAACCTTAACCACAGTAAAAATTTTCTTACGTTTTAACGGTAAATATATTATTTATAATTGAATATTTTATCTATGAATGGACCATATTTTAATTTTATTAACATTTTAAAATCACTTGATAGAATATAGTATTTTTATTAATTTTAGATAAATTAATAAAATATTATTTGTTATAAAATGAAATTAATGTAAATGTTGGAATTATTTACATAATTTATCGTACAGAAATATAAATAAAATAATATAATTAGAATATATTATGTTAGAACATGATTAAAATTATATATTCTTATAAAAATAATTTCGTACAATAATTCATTCAGTTTACTGCATTTCTATTTTTGTTAGTATCATTTATGTTATTTGTTGTTAAGTAAATAATAAATGCGTTGGAATTGTTAAAATATTTTATGTATCTAATTAATATACAAAAACTAAATATAAATAAGTTTCATAACAAAAAATCATTTATATTTTAAAATAATGTATATCTGAAAAATTTTGTTTTTGTCACTATCCCAATACATTATATGTACTAAAATGAAGAAAGTGTCTTTTTTTGTTTTTCTTTACTTATCTTATTATATGAGACATATTCAAAAGAGATTGTCATGGAATTTAAATATTTCAATGAAATTTACTTCTAAAGTAAAAATAAACTCATTAAAAATAATTTTAAAATTTTTAGGTAATTTTTACTCTTATAATTCTAGTTTAATCCTCAGTTTACCAATTTTTTAAATTTACTGTAGTAATTAATTTTTACTACATTAACTATTCATTTTGTTGAAAAATTATGTTTAAATTTTTAGATATTATAAATATGATGATTCTAAATATGGAATCTATTTTTCAGAATTCAATTCATATAACTAGAGATATTTAATTTAAAATTAATCTCACATAGGTGATGTGAAAGCATATTTGTAATGAGAAAATATTTTAAAAGTATTTAATGTTTTTATATCCAATTTCAATATGCAATTGATTCCAAATGGATGTATCATATTAATAGATATAAAATTGAATTAATTTTACATTAAATGAATTTATTATATAATGTTACATTATAAATAAATAAATTTAAAAGTCATTTTTAAATTAAATTTAGTATTTTTTTAGTATTAATCAAAAAATTAAACATTTCATAAAATTCCCAAAAATATCATCCAATGTTTATTTTGATATTTGGATTTCAAAATTATGTTTATTCAATAAAATTATATTTATGAATCGTTCAAATATTAATTTTATTTATGATAACAATAATACTTAGTGTTTCTTGAAGGGAAAAATATCAAAAAAGATTAAATTCTTTGGAAAAACAAATTCTAAAAACCATAAAGAGTTGTAGCTGAAATGGATTTTTCCTTCCACATGTTTGCCAAGAAAAATATAGGTTTGATTCTAAATTAAATGACACCCTTGTCTAGAAACCAAATTGGAATGGAACTTTCAACAGTAAATAGTTTTGTAAAGTGAGTAGTGATGGGTCCAATATGACACCACCATGGAAGGTAGAGCACAAGGCTCATTTTATTTATCTTTCAAGGTGTTGGATCACATGGAGAAGTTGGAAATACATGTTTCCCGCTAATTATCATATTTTAAGTGATGGGTATTATATTTTAAGATCATTAATCCTTTGTTTTATGGATTTCTAAAATGCTCCACAACTATATATTGGATTCATATTGTTTTAGAGACAATGGATCTTTGTTGGAAATCTATATGGAAATAAATTGTGTAATAAAACCAAATAAATTATCTCATGGAGTCCTTAACAAAATATGGATCAATAAAACAGGTGAAAATCATTATATTGGTGGAATTATCTTCTTTTATTACATTTTTAATGAGTGAAAAAGAGTGTTTTGTTGTATGATAATGATCCACCTTTTATACATTCAGGTATTCAATCTATTCATAAGGATGTGTATGCTACGGAAAAATTTGGCTGTATCCATGAATAATATATTCATTTATCTCAATAGATTTAGGATTATAGGTGTGAAAGGAATACTGAGGAAACCATTGATGCTTGAATATGTTCATTGGATTCTACTAACCCATTTTTGTATAATGGTTAATGTGGATAACACGGCCTCCAGTACGTTATGTCCCACGAGCTATGGAGGTGTTTTACAAACACATTGTGGTTTTTTAAATGGTTGATTTCATCACTATATTGGGGTTAGAAATTATTATGATTCTGAAACACTACTACATAATAGGTCTTTAACATTGCTAAAAATTACCTTTAGCACTACTAGGGAAGCGATGACATCTGGAGCGAGATTAGTAGCCCACGTTTTTTTCAGTTCTTATAGAAGCGTATATAAAGGTGAATACTGTCATATTCTACTACAGCACACAACCCCACTACAGATGTGTGATGTAACATCACACCACAACATTAATAATTCCATGAAAATATAAAAATTATTAATTAATGCATAATTTAAATGAAGAGAAAACAATCTAATCTCAGTTTCTTAGTGTCGGTGATGTGGTGTGTGTTTTAAAATAAAATGATACTTATATATTGAAAAATTAAATCTATGTCATACCAGTCACATTTTGCATCATATTATGGTGTGGATGGTTCTTACACATCTCAAATGACCTATGGATATTTTTATTAATGTAATGAAACAATATGAATGCACTTCCTCGGGTTTGAGTACATCACTTTTCTTGTTTACTAAAATGTAATTTTCAATTAGAAACACATTATTTGAATCATAAAGGTCATATCATGTGTTAGATTATAAGATACCAATTCTTACACGTCAAAAATAACTTATGAATCATTTTCCTAAATTATTATTTGAATCTGAGTGTGTTTTATTTGTTTTTATTGAGTGACACTTTTTGAATTAAAATGTTGATTTTAAAATGATAACAGACACATTGAGTCATATTGAACACATAATGTATCAAATTTAGGTTCTAATAATTTATAAATGACAAAAATTGATTATGAATCAATTTCCTAATGTATATGAACAATCTGAATGTGTTTTCTCAGTTTGATTAGGTGAGTTGTCCCTTTTGTAAAATTTATGTCAATTTTACACCAAAATACCCACTATGAGTCATATCAGTCACCGCATGTGTCGTATTGTGGTTAATATAATTTTTTCACATTCAAAATGTCTTATAGATCATTATAATTATGTATCAAAAAATTGAATGTTTTTACCTGGTTATGAATATATTACTTTTCTTTTTTACTAAAATGTCATTTTAAACTGGAAACATGCACCTGGACTCATACTGAACACATCATGTATTATTTTAATATGAGACAGATTCCTACAAATCAAAAATAAATTATGAATTACATTCCAAAATTATCAATACAATCCGATCGTGTCTGCTTTATTTTTAATGAGATATATTTTTTGAACTAAACTATCAATTTTAAACTGATAATAGACAAATTGAGTCATATCTGTCACATCGTACATCAGATTGAGGTGTTGATGTTTTCTATATGTCAAAAATGACTTATATATCATTTTCATATTGTATAAAAATAACTTCAATTCATTTTGTCAGTTTTTAGTAGCTTATTTGTTGTTTTTATAAAATTGATGTCATTTTTTAATTAAAATTTGTAGTTGGAGTCATATCAGTCACACCATGAATTGTATTGAGGTTAATATGATTTATAAAGGTCAAAAATGACTTTTGGACCATTTTCATAAATTATCAAAACAATATGTATCCATTTTCATAGTTTTGAGTACGTCTCATTTTTTAAAAAAATTTCATTTTAAACTAAAAACACACACTTTTCCCTATACCAATAACATCATGTATTAGTTTGATGAGAGACTGATTCCTAAATTTCACAAAGTAATTATAAATTAATTTCATAAATTATAAATAAAATTTGAGCTTGTTATTTTTATTTTCTATGAGTGACATTTTTTAAGAAAAAATATCAATTTTATACTAATAACAGAAACATTGTGCCATAGCAGTCACATTGTGTGTTGAATTGAGGTGTGGATGATTTCTAAATGTCTCAAATAATATATGGATTACTTTCCAATGTTTAAAAAAAGTACACACCTCTATCTTAAACTTTTTCTAATCATATAAAATAGTAAAATTATTTTAAATAAAATTAAACCTATTAAAAAAAGATTGCCAAAAAAACATTATAAAAAATTCCCCTACCAATTATTTTATTAATGTTATATTCATATTCTTTTGGAAAATTTTGAGGATAAAAATGAAATTAATACATCATTAAATAATCTTCTATATCCAATAAAATAAATTAATTTCAGTAATATATAATCATCAGTTGAAATTACACAGTATCAACCCAAGAACCTCATGATGTGCATTACTGTAGTTATGTGTTCTGATTCTTCCATCTTCACCATCTCCATTTCATTCTCACCCTTTACTATATCATTTATCAGGTTTTATCGAGATTCTCTCTAAAAGTGGTTGGCGGAAATGGAGGTATCATGTATATAACTAGTGTTACTAGTTTAATTCTCACTAATGGGAGACATTTCATATTTTATAGAACATAATAAAGTATAATTTTCATCCTTATCACATCATCTCTCAATCATTTATCATTGAATTTTTTTTGTTTAACACCCATCCTCCATCTCATTTGATCATTTACCTATGATTCATAAAATACTATAAGAAGTATAAATCCATGGATAACATCTTCTCAGAGTAGTATGACCTATATAAATGAGATGGGGTATGATTCTTAAAAGAAAAAATGAAATAATAACTTTTTGGGAGATAAAGTAAATGAGGATGAGAAATATACTTCATTGTGTTCTCTAAAAGGGAAATTCCTCCCATATGTGAGAATTATACTACTTGAAATTGTTTTTAACGTGATACTATCTTTTTAACAAACTCATTCTATAGAAAATATCCACACAACCAGAGAAATGATAGGGTTAAGGGTAGGAATGAAATGGAGAGGGTGGAGATGGAAGAATCAGAATACACAACTATAGTGTTGTCTAGCCTAGGGTTCATGTCTTGCTGTGATGTAATTTTTTTAACAAGGGTATTTTATTGAAATTAATTTATTTGATTTGGCATGAGTCAAAGTTAATGATGAATTAATTTTATTTCAATCCTAAAAAATATCCATAAGGATCTGAATAAAAAGTTAATAAAATAATTTGGGGAGGATTTTGATAGAGTTTTTTCGATAAAAATGTGGTTTTTAAATTTATTTTTTATTAAAAATAATAGGGTTATATATGATTGGAAAATGAGGTCAATAGAGGTGTGTTCTTCATTCAAAAATAACTTGATTGGAAATAAACCTGAACAAGGTTTATGCCTTCCACCATAAAAAATAATAAAATGTATGTCACTCCTCATTTGATAGATAGATAAGTAAAGAAAATCAACTAGAAATATTATATATATATATGATATATATATATATATATGACATTAGTAAAATTATTTGAATATAATTATATACATATAATTTTATATTTCTGATTACTAAAATAATACTATTAATATTAATTTTAAAATTATAATAATTATAAATAATAATTATTTTGTATAATTTTGTATTAAATATATTTATCTAAATTTTGAAAAGTTTAATTAGTTCAAAAAAAAATTTATATAGTTGCATAATTTTACTATTTTGAAAGTAACATGAGTTTATAATATTTTATTGGTTATTTAAGTATAAATTATATTAATATTAGGTAAATGTATATGTAAGCCTAAAATGTATATATAGACATAAAATTATAAATATCTAAAAATAATTTTTAATATATAGTATTTGGTAACATCCATTATATATTTTTGGAACAAATGATGTAGAAACATAAGAATTCTAGAGTGTCTATCTAATATGCATAAAAACATCCATGAGATTTTAGGGATGTCTATAGAGAAGCTGGTATAATGCAACAATACACATCGATAAGATATATTAGAAACAATGGAGAAAAACACACCAAACCTTGAAACATCTATCCTATACACATTTAAACAAACACATAAAAATATCATTAAACTTATAATACACATAATTAAAAAACAAATACACATTTAAACATAGTTTTTTATTGAAAATTAATATAATACCATCCAAATTTGAAAATCCAGAACAATAATTAGTGAATAAAGAATAATAATATCACCATAGCATTATAATGTATAAAAATGAAAATAAAAATATATAAAGATATATGTTTACATATATATATATATATTTAAAATAAATTTAAATTGATAAAAATACATGTAACTCGTACTGCAAAATATCCCAAAATAGTAAAATCAATAAAACACCATAGAAATTTTGGAAATAAAGACCCATTGAAAATAAAGAAATAAGTTATCACCGTTACTAATATTTATCTTAAAATAAAACAACACAATTTAGAGAAAATATTTATTTATGGAGAATCAATTACAACCAAATAGTAAATTAATAATTAAAAATATAAATTTCATTAGATGAATTGCATAAAATCATATTTTCTTGGTGCTTCACACCATCATCAGATAATGAATTGGATTGCTAAATTAATTTTATTAGAACCTACAAAGTAAAATGATTCAAAACAATGATGAAAGACGGGTTTTAGATGTAGATAAAAAAGAAAACAACATATCATAAAATCTAAAAATATTATACAACAATAAGAGCACAAAGACAAAAAGAAACTAGGAACATACGTGGGAAAATCAGAAACCCTCATATCTATATCTTAAAATAAATAATATAGAATGAAGATTAGATCCTATAAAAGAAAACACAGGCCTACCTCACTATGATGAAAAAAATCCGATAAACACGAATCCATATCTTGATGTTTTCTATGGAATCTCTAATGAAAATGGATTACTGGATGATGTATGATGTTCAAGAAACTAGAGGTAGGGGTTTTGTGTGATTCAAGTTTCTTTATGTCATTGGAGCATTGATTCACGGAGGTGGATCACAAAAAATGGGTGGATTTTGACGAAATATTCTAATATCATGATGGGTTCGTATCATGTTATGTTTTATTAATTAGATCAGGACACTATTATCAATGGTTTTTTAAAAGAACTAATAAAGAGTACTTTTATCATCATCTATTATTTATGTGCTGATAAAAGACATTTTTTCAATACTTTTTTAGAACTGGTAAATGTAGTTATTTATTAATTCTATAAAAGTGCATATAAAATCGTTATTTATCAGTACTAAAGTTTTAGCACAAAAAATAGGACTTTTATCAGTTCTTTTTTTATCCCTGATAAAGCATCCTATTACTTATGCACTGATAATGTATGTATAATTATATTCATAAATAAAAAATTATATATATATACTCATTGAATATATATAAATATTAATATATTTAAATATATTTGGTATTTAAATATATTTTATAATTTTACAATAATTTAAATATATAATTATTTAATTAATATTTTATAAATATATTCCAAAAATAATATTTATATCATTAAATAAATTTATATATTTATATAACTATATATATTAAATACATATATATATATATTAAATGTATTCATTATTTAAGTAAAATTACTATAAATTTAATAATAATTTAAATATATATATATATTTATTTATTATTATATATATAATTTAAAAAAGATGTATTTATGTATAATTAAAATTACATAATTTTATAAATATTGTATGTACATTTATAAATATATTTATTTATAAATTTTTTTTAAAAAATATTTTCTTACAAATATTTAATTAACATTATTAATGATTATCTAATTTTAAGTGCATGCGTGTTAAAAATGAGTGAAATTTAATAAATTTAAAATAACTACAATTTAATAATATTGAAAAAATGGAAAAAAATTCATGTGTGCATTGAATATAAAAATTCATTAATTATATATATGTGAAATCAATTACAACACACATTTGATCTATGTTAAATGGAAAAATCAAATGACATTCAATTATATGTCTATTACTCTATAAAATTAGTAAGTATTTTTAATGCATATTAATTTTTAGTTATAAACTATTATTCAGTAAATATAAAGAATAAATATTTAATATTATATAAATCATCTTTATACACATTAATATATATATATATTATTCATTAACATTATAAATAATGATTTAATTAATAAGATTTATAATATTTTTCTCAATTTACTTATTTTAATACTAATTTTTTTAATTTTAATTTTTCATATCTATATATTTAATACAAACAATTTATTACTATTTATAATATATATATATAATATAATCAATTTATTCATTTTTATCAAAAATTAATTAATTACCAAAAATTTTAATATTTTTTTAAGAAAATCATTTTTATTTTTTATTTATCTAATTATTTAATTTTAATTATTCTAACCATTATCAGTGCCGAAAAATCCATAATAAGAGACTCTTTTAGGTGCTCCAAAAATATTCACTGATAATGGGAACCAATTATCAGTGAAAAAATAAAGCACTCATAAAGGCTACCCTTTATCAGTGCTAAGAAAGGAAACCCTTTATCAGTGCAAAAAATAATGTACTCATAAGGGGTTAAAATTATCATTTTTTTCTATAGTAGTGATGATGATTCTATTTGTTATCTCCCTTTTCTTTCACTTATAAATACAAGAACTATAAAAAGAGAAGGTTCTATAATAGTAAACTATGGTCGCTGACACATACCATTAAGCATGTTGTTCACCATAACTGAAATTTTTTCTAGGTTGAATCTAATTATAAACATGTTGTGAACGACACCAGGGATAGAACCAGGAACATTCCTTAGATAATTCTACCTTATTGGAATAAAATACATCAAAATGACAAACATCTTAATTTTATTGTTTCACATTCATACAGAGAGGCAAATCATGTGTCAGATGCCTTTTAAAAACGAGTTATAATTAAAATGAGTATAATGTGGTCCATTATGATCCCATATTATTATACCCATATGGTGTATGTGGACATGTGAGGTTAAATTTCCTCATACTATTGTAAAACCTCTTGTAATGATTGAACTATCCTTTGTTTTTCAATAAATTTTAGGATCACCTTTTTCAAAATCATGAATATTATTGGTAAAAATATAAACAAAATGTTAGTAACTTACCCTAAATAACATAGATAAAAATATAAATGAAATAAAAACCACAAAACCATGTGTATTTAATATTCCATGATCATATTATATGATAGAAATATTTAATATAAGAATATTTAATAACATAATTAATATAATAAAATATCCTCGAATAAATTTCTAATATACCCAAAAATATAGAAAACTCAAGACCCATTGTATACTTGTATAATATTTAAATGATTCTGAAAACACCATGTTCTTATTGTTATCCTTGGTTACTAAGTTAACTTTATCTTGTAAATAAACCACCACAATCTTGAAAATATGAATTTATAAAAAGGGTTAGAATATTTATATTCTTATTCAACCATCCTCTAAGTAACAAAAACTAAATGATTATATTGTGTGAATAATGATTAATTTACTAAAATTATAATTTATAATCATGCCATAAATAACCAAAAAACATAGAACTAAATAAGTTCTGAAATTGTAGGTGAACATCCTCATCTTATGATCTTTATATGATAATAAATATAAGTCTATTTAAATCCATAAATCCTCAAATAATATTTCATAGGTCTAAATCATCAAAATAATATTACTCAAAAGCTCACCCTATCCATCACTAAAAAAATAATAGAGTATGAATAGTATAAAAAGTTCTATGAAAAATAGATGGACCTTTTTAAACTAACTCCCACAAGTTTGTATCTATATATTTCTCATATACTACAATTTTACCTTCTTATACATGGAGTTTTTAATGAACCCCATCCAATAAATTCTTATTTTCCAAGGAACACAACATAGTACAACCCTAGGGTCCATCTCTCAAGGTGGCCACTTACACAAACTATTTTTCTTATTATCATGATGAACTTTAAATGAAAAATTTTAAAATATGTGTATTTTAAAATTAATGGGATATATATCATTATCTATAATAATTATAAATATAATTATGAACATAAAAGAAAAGAAAAGAATTTAGTGACAAGAAGTTGTTCTTCTTTGCAGTTTATAGTGAAGAAAATCTTTGTTCATCGTTAATTCTCAATATTTTTTCCAATATTAACATTAACCATATCACTTAATACAATCATATTTTAATTTTTCTTATCCCATACCCTCCCTCATCATTCAAGGTAATCTCTATAACATCATCATTATAGTGTTACACTAAAACTCTACACACAATTTTATAATAATACTGGAGAGGAATATAGATGAATGGGAAAATGATGCAAATGAAAGAAAAAGATGGTTGAACCCTACACCAAGGTTGGATCAACTACAACCTAAATGACGTAAATAAAATAAAAAAATATTGATGTGAAAGAAACTCCAAGAAACCCTACTTCCTTAAACAGAAGCTGATGTTAGTTCTCCAATTTTGAGGATTTATGTAGTACATGGTGGGAGAGTAGAAAAGATAAAATAATGATAATATAAGCGGGGTGAGGAGGAGAGAAAATAATATATAAATAAGAAATAAAATCTATTACATTAGATAATAATTATACAAACCCAGAAAAATGTATCACTAAAAATTTGATCCTTTGATGTGGAGAGGGGATACATATATATAGGTAAGTGAGGTCAAAAATATTTTCTGAAATATCATCATCCAAATATTTATGCCTAGATGACCCAATAAATTTCAGAATCTCATAACATTGTCTTATTAAATTATTTTTATCAAATTATCCTATTTTTTCCAACAATATTCTATATTATTTAATCATGTATTGAAGAAATTATTTTCAACTCATTATAGAAAAAAAATCCCACGAAATTCGACAAGTTGTTTAGACGTTAATGGAAAAATATTGGAATGTGGCCTTCTATGAACATGTTTCCCAATTTATTTCTCATACACAATAAAAAATTAGCCTCTTTAAAAACATTTAAGGATTTATGGTCGAATGATTGATGATAATATTTATTCCTAGATATATTCATTGAATCTATATGCATCTAATTCATAGACATTTTGATGATGATAAATTGGGAAACTGAACTTCCTCCAGTAAGATAAAATTATTATATAAAATTCACCTAACATTTTTCAAAATTCCAGGGCCATAAAACTAAGGATTAAATTGATATGGTTGATTTATTACTATGGGACCCATCTAGTCAATTCCACATCAGTGATTAATTCATGTTAATTTCATGCCCCTAAAACATTGAATATAGATTTTATTTTTTAAATGAAATATATATATATATATATATATTAGTGACTAATTAGTCTAAAAAATATTTCGCAATAACTAATCTCGTATAAAATTTTATGATAAAAATTATAGTGTTCACTTAAAAGAGTAAAAAACGAATTTTTATGAAAATTTATACTTATTTCTCAAATTATAATTTCTAATTAAATATTCAAATAATGCTCAATGTGGTAGGTGTTAATAAATTATAATAAATAAAATATAAAATATAATTGTGTAGTATCACCATTCCATTGTCAAAAGAAACCCATATCTAGAGTCCACACATGACCTAAATCCAAATAATATCTCAACCAATCCATGAATAAACTTTACCCCCTGAAAATTAATCCATATTTGATATTCAACTAGATTATACTAAATAGTGGGTTGATAGAGGAAAACATTTCTATAAATTTGGTGGGTCCTCTCACCAATAAAAGTATAGGATCTCACCTAAGAAACCACAATATTGTCGTTATTTCATTAAATATTCAATAATAATAATTTAAATAAAATAATATTTCAATAAAATGTATATCACATAATCATATACACATAACTAAGCTACTGGAATAATTCATCATTGGGTCATATTGGAAACTGTTATCATCAACCATACTAGCCATGAAACCAGTACCATTATCATTATATATATATATATATCATCATAATATATTGACCTGAAATGAACACAATCTCATGGAACTCATATCAATAATCATGAAACTACACCAAAATTAGGAAACATATCTAGGGAAAACCACATATATATCATAATAATAAGTAGTTCCAATCATGTCTATATCAAATATCCTAGAATGTAAAACTCTCTTAGTCATTCCTCTTTAAAAAAATCTATAGGTCACAAACAAATTGTGTAATACTAACTAGAATAGGTTATCCATCCTTGGTTTTGATGTTAATAATGAGATAATCCCATTCCAATCAAGTAACCACACATTGGGTATGATAACTCAGATAATATGTGTAATTTCATGGAATTTTCGTATAATTTTTTTTATATGGAATTATTTTGAGACCACGAAATTTGACAGCGCACGATTCTGAGGCCCGAACTGCACGGAATGATCCGTCAAAGTTTTGTTAGGCTTTAATTAGCACGCATAAGCAGTTTTCCTAAAAAATTAGAATAACTATTAAATGATTTCATATATTAGATATCTGAGGGCACCGTTGCATTTAGGATGGGGTGTTTACCCTAGGCCCGACTTATGTTTAGTCGGCGCATGCCTACTGTGAGAAAACCCAAAATTTCCATAATCGTTAATAAAATAATTAAATAAAATTATTTTATTTTTCAAATTCTTATATCTCACAAATGGTGATTGGGATTAAAAATATGATACCACCACTGAACTTTTGAGCATATGATTTCTTTAGAAAGATACTAACATTGGTCGGCACGTTCCAGTAGTGAATGTTAGTTTTTGGACGTAAATAATATAAAGTGGCAATTATTATATTACAAAATCCATAACTTCTAAACGGTAACTCAGACTAAAAATTTGAGAGTATCGTTGGGTTCATTGGGGAGTTTTTCCCTAGGACAGAGCCTATCCTCAACCTGTGCGGGTCGAGGGTGACTGTTAATAATTTTCTGAACATTTTTTCAGGTACATTTAGTAAACGCATGACCAGGATTTTCTAACTTTTGAACCGTTTCTCAGATTAAAAATATATGGGCACTGTTGAATCTGCAGTGCTACGATTCTCTTAATAGATACTTCACTTTGACCATAGTAGGTTTGAAGAAAAATTTAGGTTTTGTTACTTTTTTAATGAAATAAAATAAAATAATTTTATTATTTTATTTCATATTATCCAATAGACAACTAAAGGGGGTGGGTCCAGTGATGTGTCAAGCCAATAAATGGCATGACCTACCAAACCTATGTAATGAATTTTTTGGGTAATTAATAATTTTTCTAGTTGATGGGCCCTATTAAACTCCAACGTCATTACATACACTACCCTGAGTTTTATATATATGGAGCTTGAGGAAATGTATCAGACAGCTTTTACAAGAAATAAAGTGCCGAAGGAGCGCCACAACACCGGACCCTTAGAAGATAGAGTCAACCCAGCGGTAGGTGACGGATGAGACCGAACCACGAACCAGAAGGCAACGTACGAGTAGTGTTATTGACAACTGGTTGCGAGAATGAAGAATTCTAACCCACCATCAAGTGTGTGTGTCTCCTTAATGGTTCGAGGTAGGGGTTATTTTGTTGTGCATTTTTTATTCTCTCTTCCCCATTCTTGAAATTAATTGAAGAACGCGGGTCAACCATTTAACGGGTTGACCTGTGACTCATTCATCTATGCGGGAGGTTATTGTGGGGAAAATTGTGGGTATTATCTTATTGAATAATTCAATTGTTATTATACCCTTAACTCCCTCATGCTATGAGCTAATGCAGAGGGTGAGGGCATAACAAACCTAACATGATCCCTCCTCTATATTAGTTACATCTTTGTGCTTCCATGGAAGACAGACAGTGCGACGACATTGACTGGCTATGTGGTGTATAGCGCATCGATGTACGCCGCAAGAGGAGGCTGTGGCATAAATTCGTGGTGGTCGTCAGATCAGTTGTCATTGGCCTGCCACGGAGGAGGCGCGGTATGCTATCCCACACCATCAATGAATAGAGGGTCATAGATAGTTTTCCACTGCAACTAAAGGATAGGTCAGTCGGTACCACGTTCGGCTGCGACGGATCCATCAGAGTGGACATGGTAGGAGCCCCCGGTGGTGCGCCCATGCGGTAGCAAGGTCGCGACCTACGTTGGCCGTGGTGAGAGCAGGGGCCCACCGGATAGATCAGCGGATGGGGGATGAGGCACACACCAGTAGCGCACCCGGTGGCGGAGTCACGGCCCGTCGGCCCTTGTTCGGAGGACCCGCGATGCCACGTGGCGTCATGTGGGGTCATCCACCAAGGGTTAACCCACTGACGTGACCCCGTTCCACGTCAGCCCTACCCGGATGCATCTTGTCTTGGTGTCCCTAGTAGCCCTTTCCACCAGGTAGGTGGCACCACCGGGTCGGCCCAACGGACCGACCCGCCGCCCAGCGAGATGACTCGCAGACCGGTGGGCTGACCCACGACCTAACAACATGACTTGCGGCCCAGCCGGGTCATGCCGAGCCCAGTGGCTTGGTTAACCCATTTCAAGTTGGACCTGAGTCTGGATGGTTAGATCCCAGTCAATCCATGTCGACCCATTCCAAACCAGGTTGGCCCATGCCAAACCGGGTCGGGTTGGTCTGACCGAGGTGGACCGGACGTGGACCCAGTACTGACTTGTTACTCAAAACATGCCCTAACTTCTAAACCGGATATCCATTTGAAGAACTGTCTATCTCATTGGAATCCATGGGACAAAGTGTAACTTTTGAGATACTCTAAATGAGTTTTGGAGAATGTTGGGGTATGGCCATGTTGGATCGAATATGAATCCAATGGGGCCCTCCGCACTTAAATACCAATAACGCACTGACTGGGCGTCCAATTGGCATACCATTTGTTATATTGGAAACCTTATGAAATGAAGGATCACTAGGTTACTTTATGTGAGATTTCATACTATTTGATTTATAAATGATTGTGTGGGGAGTGGTTCTCCCAAGCGCACTACGTAAAGAACCCTACGACTTGCTGAGACATGATGACTCCTAAATTTTCGACTCTGAGTGACTTGACGGCCACAATACATGATGGGGGAGGATTATATAAGCAAGAAAAATTGGGGAGAGGCCATGGTATGTGATGGGAGAGGAGAAACTCAATAGGCCACGATGGGGGAGGGAGGATCTAAGTGACCCAGTAGACCCACGGTACACGATGGGTGGATTACCTAAACAGTTCGAGGATAGTGGGAAGTGGCACGAAGTGACCCGACAGGCCCACTGTACTTGATAGAAGATGAGTTCTCCGGCATCTGAGGATTTCATTGATGTGATAATCCTTCTACCCTTAACCTAATGTGATACTTGGTGTGAGATGACTTTTTTTGTGTAATTATGCTACATGATTTGTGGTTTTTTATTTTGTGGAACTCTAGAATACCTAAGGGGGATTTGGGACCATAGAGAGTATCATTATACTCACCCTTGCACATGCTCCTCCCACACACTGTTGTGTTTGGTGGAGACGATACACAGCGTTGATCGAGGTTGAGGGTGCTAGGAATGGATGGTGCTTGGAGCTAGACCTTTTTGGCCTGACGTGATGTAGGGACTACTGATCGTGAGTTGTACTTACCCTTATGGTAGGATCTATGGTGGATGATCCAAGAGATGCCTGTCACTTTTCAGCTACTTTTTCCTTTCCAGTTGCACTTGTACTTTTCTAGTTGGGCTTTAATTTCGGCCATTTTGCTTTCAGTACTCTTTTACTGCAGTAGTTTACTTCTCAGTTTCTTCTGGTTGTGTTCTCGGACCATGTGATTGTACTTCATTAAATAAATTCCTTCTTGTTTTACGGAATACTCCTTTCGGTCCTAGTCGCAAGTCCCTAGCCTATGGAAGGCGGGCTTGGGGTAATCACGGTATAGGCCTCAGGGGATGGGTTGTGAATAAGTGGTATACGAGGAGTTTGGTTCTACCAAAGAACTATGACTTGGATATTTTATGTGTGTTAATAGTATTAAGTGTTATGAGTGTGGTTTTTAATTTGGGTAATCCGTTATTGGTGCAGCGGCCGACGTATCCATACACCAGCACCAAGAATTCTGATTTCCGACTCAGTGCATGAAAACACTGATTTCACATGTTTTTGAAAGGATTTTCGTTTGATTTATTTAGATTCAGCTCACCATGTATAACTTAATGATAGTGGTGCACCTGGTCCATATCATGATGCCTCCATGTACACAACTAGCTAGGATTCATAAGAGAGTACGCGATGATGGCCCACCGAGTGATGAGGCATTAGTGTAGGGCCCTATTATGGTGTTAGAACCATCAGATGGTGTACCAGCAGCACCACTACTCATTGGACAATCGTTTCCACACGCCCCAGTTATAGAGGGTTCACACCGACTAAGTGAGTTTTACAAGTTTCAGTGACAGAGGCCTCTGAGGTTCTGAGGTGAGATAGACATGCAGGTGGCTGACGACTAAATAGAGGTTGTGTATAGAGTTCTCTACCTTGTTAAGACGTTAGTATAGTAGATGGTAATCTTAGCTGCTAGTCTTTTTCAGTACGTGACCATGAGGATGGTCTGTATGGTAATGAGGCTTCGGTTCTTGTACTGTATCTCGATATGGTACCTTCAGGTAGTCTGCCAGCTATATCACTAACTGTTGGTCAGCAGTTATGACCGACAGTACTGGTAGAGGACACATGCAGGATTATTTATTTACAGGTGTTTCTACACCAGATACCCCCTATAACCCAAGGCGATCCTGACTCACAGGAATATAAGGACAAGCTTAAGGGGGTTCCTGAGAGTTCCTCTATGCCATCTACAGCTTCAGAAAGATGAAATTTGGGTAGCAGAGTACTCATCGAGGCATTTCGGCCATTCTTGGTGCTCGATGAATATGATACGATTAGTACTTTTGGGATTAAACTTTCGAGTAGAGTGTGTCTAAGGACATCTGATCTAGCACTATTCCTCTATACATTACTACCTATTTTAGGGTTCTAGAGAGAACCTTTGTGGTTGAATGTTTTTTGGATGAGCTGATATAACCACTGAATGTTATAATTGGGAAAGAAGAAAACTGGAACCAATATCATAGACTTGGGTGTGTAATATGTTTTGGGAAGAGGACATGATAAGGATAGATGAATATTCAAAGATGAAGACGTGGAAGTGGATATAGGAGAGCAAAATGAGATGTTGTACTTTTTGACATGTTACAACCACCACCTCAATGTGGTCCCCACAAGGCTCAGGGTGCTGGAGGATAGGGGAAGGGAGTAGCTGCATGTGATCAAAGAGAGTGACCCATGGGCTCCAGGAATGATTAGAGGTACGAACTATGTCTACTACTAGTTGTAGTATTAATAAACACAGGTACCAATAATTCCTTCCTTCCACAAATCTTGTTCAAGACCTAGAGTTTTAGGTTAAGTCGTTGACTTGAACCCCATGTCCAGAGATACCTTTGGGAGGAGACTCAATAATCACACTTATGATGAAGGTGTTATATGACCCTTGAGGTGCGAGTTTCATTTGGAACCTCTTGGTGGCAGCGTCAAGGCCTTACAACGTTAGTTTGGGTATGACGGGACATCCACAGTTTATACACAGATTGAATATATTAGGAAATCATGTTGTTATTTATCTAAAAACTTTGGAATGGGGTTATCCTTTTTTGGTGTAAAAGGAAACCCAGACATCAAAGGATAAACTCATGTATAGTAGGGTTCATCGGATCACTCTTGAATCATCCATCCTTACCCTCGTAGTAGTAGGAGTTTTCAGTTTTCAGTTCCCAACAGTAGTAGCAGAGTATAGAAAAATCTTTTCAAAAGTTGTTTCTAGGATCACCTCCCCGAAGGGAGAGGGACTAATGCTTTGGTTGGGAACTACCATATATTTGTCCCTGGCCTCTCTAGGGTAGTGTAACCATTGTCAGCTTTGACGAAGAAGGGGGACACTTTCCTGTGGACAAATAAATGTTAGTAGAGATTTATGGAGCTGAGACAGTGGAGAGGGATAGAGTTCCTCTAGGACTATAACATTGAGATACTCTATACTCCTAGTAAGGAGAACGTGGTAGCAGATGCACTCAGCAGGAGGTCTGGTCTACAGTTGCCGGGTGAGGAGATATAATAGTTAGCCGTGTTGCAAATATCATTCATGGATAGAGATGGAGCAGCTTACCTCCAGTCCATGACTGTTATTCCCCGCTTCTTTAGTGAGTTAGGGAGGCACAGCTTTGGGAAACTGACTATGAGTCTCGACGTGCTCTGATATCCATAGGAAGGTCTCCTGAATGATTTTCTAAAGGTGGGGATCACGTCATCCTCTTCAAAGAATGTACCATGGTACCAATGGTGCTACGATAGGATGTGTTGAGGGAGATCCATATGTCCCCTCTAGTGGTACATCTTGGTGTGGAGAAGATGTACATGGACCTTCTATGTCATAAATGGTGGCCAGGGATGAAGAAAGCATCGTCAGAGTTTGTTTCTCGATGCCCAACTTGTCCGCAAGTGAAGGTCGAGCATCATGTTCTAGCAGGCATAATATATCCGCTAGAGCGGCTGGAGTGGAAGGGGTTAGGATCTCTATAGACATTGTGATAGAGCTTCCACGTACGTCCAAGGGACGTGATTCTATCTGAGTGATCATTGACCGGGTCACCAAGTCGTCCAACTTTCTACCCATCCGAGAGCAGGGATCAGTTGAGTGATTGGGACGCCTCTACATAAAAGAGATTGTGAGACACCATGGGGTGACATTGCTAATATTCTTTGACGATGAATTACATTTTGCATCCTGGTTGTTGAAGGGACTACAGGATGAATTTGGGACTCAACTACATGTGACCATTGCCTTTCATCCTCAGATGGATGGTCAGACAGAGTGGACCATACAGACACTGGAGGACATACTTTGTGCATACATCCTGGTTTTTTGCAGTAGTTTTTTGGATTACATTCCTTTGGTGGAGTTCGCATTCAACAAAAATTATAACTCTACTATCAGTATGGTTCCATTCAAGGCCCCATATGGTCGACCTTGCAGGCCACCACTTTGTCGGACGGACCCAGGGGAGTCATCAAATATGGGTCTAGAGTTATTACGGGCTACCAATAAGAAGGTATAGACCATCTAGTAGAAGATGAGGACTACACAGAGCAGACATAAGTCATATGCTGATAGGAGACAGAGACCCTTGGATTTTCAGAAGGGGGTCTACATTTTCTTGTGATTCTCTCCTCGATGAGGACTATAGAGATTTGGTTGAGGAAGAAATTTATCTCTATTTTTTAATGGACCTTTTCTGATACTTCAGGGGATATGTGAGGTATAACATTGATTGTTACTTCCACCGTAGTTGGAGAAGGTGCACAACGTCTTCCACATATCCCAATTGAGGCGATACGTGCATGACTCACCTCATGTCATCGACCATGGCGAACTTGACTTAGAAGAATGGGAGACATTAAAGGAGTTTCCATTAGATATTGAGGATCGATAGGTGTGGGTACGTCATGGGTGGTTGAAAACTCTGGTGCACATTCTCTAGAAACATGGGAACCTCTTGGAGACCACATGGGAGAAGGATGCTCATATTTGTGCTATATACCCCGCTTTTTTTCCCCTTTGTTTTGGATTTTGAAGAAGTAAATCCCTAAGGTGGGGAAAATTTAATTTTCCATAATTTCCGTATAATTATTCATATTGATTTATTTGGAGACCTCAAAATCTAACAGCACACGATTCTGAGGCTCGGAGTTCCCAGAATGATCCATCAATGTTTTGTTAATCCTTAATTAGCACAAGTAAGATGTTTTTCTAAAAAAGTAGAATAACTCTTAAATGGTTTAGCAGATCCGAAATCTGAGGGCACCATTACATTCAAGATGGAAGGTTTACACTGGGCGTGACTTATGTTCAGTTGGAATAGGCCTCCTTTGAGAAAACTTGATAATGGCATAACAGTAAATAAAATTATATTACTTTTTAAATGCTTATAACTCACAAACGATGACTCAGATTAGAAATTTGAGACAACTCTAGTACTCATGGGGGTATGATTTCTTAAGATAGATACTAACATTGGCCGGTACGGGGCCCTAGTGAATGTTAGATTTTGGCTGTAAATAATATAATTAAGTGAAAATTATTTTATTATAAAATCCATCACTTCTAAATGGTAAATTAGATTAAAAATTTGAGAGTACCTTTGGGTTCATTGGGGATGTTTCCCCTTTCCAGGGCCTAACCTCGACTGGCGCAGGTAGAGGGTGACTGATAATTTTTTTTATCTTTTTTTGGGTATGTATAGCAAATGCATGAGTGGAATTTTCTAAAATTTGAAATGTTTCTCCGATTAAAATCTAAGGGAACCTTTGAATCTTCAATGCTGAGATTCACGTAAGGGAGGGTTCAATTTTACTGTAGTATGTCCAGAGAAAAATTCTAGTTTTTTGAGTATTTTTTAAGAAATTAGATAAAATATTTTTTTTATTTTATTTAATATTCTCAAACGGAAAACTAAATGGGGTGGGGCTAGCGATGTGTCAAGACAATAAATGGACTGACCTATCAACCCTAAGTAACAACGTCATTTGATAATTAGGATGATTCATAATTGATTATCCCCATTAAACACCAACGTTGTTACTTAACCTCCCCTTATCATATATTTATTAAGTTTGGGGGAACGTATCATAATGCTTCGCCAAGAAAAGTAGTTCTGAAGGAGAGGCACGATGCTGGATCCATAAAAGATGGAGCTGAACTAGTAAGAGATTATATATGACACTAAACCACGAACTGGAAGGCAACGTATGAGTAGCATCATTTGGAATTTGTTGCGAGAATAAAGAAAGCCAACCCACCTTCATGAACGATTGTTTCTCCAATGGTTTGAGGTAGGGGATTATTTTGTTGTGGATTTTTTATTACCACTTCTCCATTCTTGAAATTACACAAAGAATGTGGGTCAACTAACTAACATGTTGACCCATAATTCATTCATATTTGCAAGAGGTTATTGTGGGGAACCTTGTAGGGTTTATCTTATTGATTAATTCAAATCTTATTAAACCCTTAACCCCCTCATGTTACACGCTAACACAGAGGGCGCGAGCCTATCAAACATGGGCTGAACCCTCCGCTATATTTGTAACATCATTGTGCCTCCATGGAAGACTGATAATGTGATGCCACCAACTGGATACATGGTGGATAGCACGTCGATGTACGACGTATGAGGATGACACTATATAAAGACATGGCGGTCATCAGAGCAGCCAACACTGGCTGGCCATGGAGGAGGCGCAACATGCCATTGTGCACCACCGATGAACACGGAGGTCTGTGGCTCATCAGCTGCGGCAACCGAAGGAGAGGTCGGCCGGAAAGCCGACCAGTCCCGATGGAGCCAGAGGAGAGTAGGTGGGGGGCACCCCCATGGTGCACCCTCACGGTAGCAAGGAAACAAACTGGATTGGCTACAGTGGGAGAAAGGGGATGCTGAATCGGTTAGTGGATGGGGGACGGGGCGCGCACCAGCAGCATGCCCAGCAGCAGAGCTGTGGCCCATCGGCCGCGGCGCCATGTGGCGCCTCGTTGGGTCACCCCTAGAGGGTTTACCCTCTAAATTTGTCACATACCACGTCATCTCTACCCAGAAACATCATGTCCGGGTGTCGCTAGCGGCCCTCACCGCCAGGCGGGGGGTACACCCGAGTCGGCCCAGCAAACATACCCACCACATAGCGGGATGACTCGCGGAGCACCGGGCTGACCCGCGGCCCAACGGCCTGACCTGCAGCCCAGTTGGGTTCGGTTGATCCCATCGGGCCGATTTGACTTGGGTCAGCTCGGACCCATGTTGGGTCGGGTCAGCCCATGCTGAACAAGGTCGGGTCTGTCCAATCGAGGAGGACTGGACCCAGACCCAGTACCGACTTGTTACATAAAACATTCCCTAACTTCTAAACCAAATGTCCTTTTGAAGAACTATCTATGGCATCTGGATCCTTAGGAAGTGGCAATCCGTTTGAGATACTTCACTTGAGTTTTGGATAATTTTGAGGTATGGCTATGTTAGATCCAATACGAATCCAACTAGTCCCTCAGCACTGAAATTCCAATAACACAATGACTGGGCGTCCGTTTGATGTGTCATTTGTTACATTGGAACCCTTATAACATGAAGGATTATTGGCTTATTTCTTCTATTAATGCATGTTGGTTGATTTATAACTGATGGTTGGGGGAGCGGTTCTCTCAAGCGCACTACTTACAGAACCGTATGATTGGATGAGACCTGATGACTACTGACTTTTCAAATCGGAGTGACTCGATGGCCATAGTATGTGATGGGGGAGGAGTTCCCCAATAGGCCACGGTGGGGAGAGGGCATGGTACACGATGGGGGAAGAGTACCTCAGCTGGCCACGATGTAGGAGGGAGGCTCTGTGTGACCCAGCAGACCAACAGTATATGATGGGGAGGAGTACCTCAACAGTTCAAGGATAGTGGTAAGCGACTCAGAGTGACCCAGTAGGCCCACTATACTAGATAGAGGAGGAGTTCTCTATCAGACGAGGTGTTAATTGTTGTGATAACCCTTCTATCGTTGAACTAAAGTGATACCTTCTATGAGCTGACTTCTGTTGTGTACTTATGCTTCATGCTTTGTGGTTTTTCCTTTATAGAACTCTATGAGACCTACCGGGGTCTCGAGGTACCTAATGAGTATTGTTATACTCACCCCTGAACAATCTTCGCCCACGCCTTGTTGTTTCTGGTATAGATGAATCACAGTGTTGATCGAGGTTGGGGGAGCTAGGACTGGACGATGCTTAAAGATGGACCTTTTTGGTGTGACATAACATAAGGACTACTGATCGTGAGCTATACCAACACTTAAGGTATGATCTATGGTGGAAAATCCAGGAGTTCCTTTCACTTTTCAACTATTTTTTACATTTCTTTTGTACTTGTACATTTCCAGTTGGGATTATATTCTGGCCCCTTTGCTTTCAGCACTCCTTTATTGCAGTAGTTTACTTCTTTGTTGCTTCTTATTGTGTTCCCTGACCATGGGTTTATACAGGTTTAAAGGCAATGCCTTCATGTTTTAGGGAATACGCCTTTCGGTGCTACTCACCAGACCTTGTCCTATAGAAGTCCAGCTTGGGGTAGTCATAGTATGGGCCTCGGGGGACGGGTCGTGACAATATGGAATTGGAAACATTTTGGATATCATAACATATGTGTCCATATAAAACACTAAAATATGAACTTCTTAAATATCACATTATATATATATATATATTCTCCACTGAAATTTTCATTAATTTAGAAGAGATAGATATATTATTTTATGTTAATCATCATTACAAAAAACAATGATTATTTTTTATAACACATCTATAAAATAAAAAGATTAAATAAATCTTGTATAAAAATTTATTAATTTTACTTTAAATGAAATATACATTTTTTGTAGATACACCTTTAGATTCATTCTAAAAAATAAAACCTGACAGAACCTTTTAAAAAAGTAATTATGCCTATTTAATCCTTATTTTTTCATCTTTGACACAATAGACTTTATCTGAAATCTCTATATCCATATCAACTATCAATTATTTCCAGTTTCTATAAAATAAACAACATCAATACCAAAGGGTGGTTTCAAAATTCTACCCATTTAAATATGTTGTAAACTCATTAATAACTTTATTATAATGAATTTATCCAAATATAATCCATAAATACTAACTCTATAAAATTCAACAAAGGTATATGAAAAACCGTATATTGGATTAATTTTTTGGATTTCTCAATAAATAATAAATTATAACCATTTACGATATATGATTTCAAAAAAATTATATCACTTAAAAACGATAAAAAATTCTTTGAATCATATCCTAAATTAAAAAATATCTCCCTTGAATATTTCTCCCTTTTATTTATTTTTATCCATTAACATATTTCTCCCCTTAAATAACCAATATATTGGATATTATAAAACATCACACATCTATAACCAATTATTAAAATTTATTTATAATTGATATTTGTATTTTAAATGCATATTTAGGCTATAATAGTATGAAGATCACTAAGATTCAACCATTGATTGTGAAATTATTATGGTGAAGGTGAATTACTGAATTTCATATCCTCTAGATGACTTGTTTTGATTAATATCACATTTTTAAAATCATCCTTAGAATTAAATTTAACGAAATGATAAAAAATATATCAATATGGTTGGTATAAGAATGATAAAAAAGATTCTTTATCAGATCAATTGGTTGTTTCTTGTCAGATAAAAAAATGGATTTTGAAACTCTTCTTTATTGTCATCAAAATAATTTTTCCTAAAAGTAAATTGGGTATATGATTTTTAGGACAAATATACTCAATATCTATGGATATATAAAACTTTTTATACTTCTTTCTTAGACATCTATCATATTTACATAAAAGGTTGATTAGATCTGCACTTTTCATTTTATATCAAAAAAACCACCAACCCATTCCACATAAATATAATCAACTAAATAAATATTCATACTTATATAAAACACAAATATTTATTATATATTTTTTTAAAAATATTGAATATCCCCTAAAAACCTTGAAACATTGAGTGAGAGGTGTGGTTTTATTTAGATGAAGGATTCCTTCAATGTAGACTACTTCACATGTATCCAATGGTAAATCAATTCTCATCCAGTTCAGTTTAAGATGAAAATTACTATAAAAAATACAAAAAATTTAAATAGTGTACTCAAAATATAAAAGTTAGTCATGTTTTACAACATTGGTGATATCCATTTTTCATAGGATTCATTCTTCATGAAAAATCATCCAATAAATTAAGCAATAAAAATAACAATGTAATTTTTTAGAAAGTATAACTGAATAATTATATTTCCAATCCTATGAAATTATAAACATATAATTATTTAAACTTATGAAGAAGTTATACATTAAATAATATGAAAAACAATAAAATGATTTATGTGTTTATTATATTAAATAAACATAATGTTATTTTCATGTATAGAGTAATATTTGCAAAAACAAATTACATATATCCTCTCTTTAATACCATTGATAAAATTTAGTATAATGTTATTAATATCTATAATTTTATTAACACTTCATATTAAAAATAAATTTTATTCACATGACTGATTCACAATATAATATATTCTTCACTAGCAGAATCAATTATTTCTCATTACTAGAAAAACATTTTTTTTAAATAAATCAATACCACATTTCATCATAAATATATTATTTTAATAAAGATAAAAAAGTTTAGGATCAGTATCAAATTTTATCATCCATTATACCATGTTATAATATATAATTACATAAATATTAAACTAAAAATTTTTCATCAATATATAATAAAATTTTTGTTTCTAATTTATCTCTCCTATTTTTTACTAATAAAACCGAAATCTCATAATGAAATTACAAAAAGAACATAACATGGATATACTCACCATGCACTGGTTTGTATTATCTATCCCAAAAAAACCAAAATATAAAGATTTATATTCATGCAGTATCATTTTAACTAGAATTTATTTTACATGAAATTTTGGATCGCAAAAAAAATTGTGTTGGTGCTAGAGCATGAAAAATAATGTGTTCACTTTTATAAGATGAGTTGTATAAAATGAAATTGCACATATATTATTATAGTGTCACATAAAATATCATTATAGTTATTTTTTTATCAAATCTAATAGTTAAAAATATTTCTTATAATAACAGGAACTACATCACCTTGTAATATAGATTTCTCTTTTATAATTAGTCTTATGATAATCAAAAAATTTAAAATAATCTATATTCGTGTAGCTGCACAATCTATGTATTCATTATTTATTGAAAATAAAAATATTGTTTAAAGTTCCTTTATATAATAGAGTATTATCTTATTTCATAACATGTTAACCTATATGAATTATTCAAAATCGTTCGCTATGAATTATTTCAAATATAATATCATTTCATGAAATGGTTAGATAATGTAAAACTATAACAAATTATCGTACAACTTTTTTATAGCCTTTTTCATCAATATATTTTTGGAACATTATCCTAATATATATGACTATTGATACCTCCTTTGAATAATACATTAAAAATCTATTTTATATTTTATCAGTAAATTATTCTTATGATATAAAATTATTTTCAAAACAGGAGAAACCTAGAATCCCATTAAAAATTTCATCTAAACAAGAATATATATCATAATTCTATTCTTCATTTGATGATAATAATATTTATAAACTCAATTTCAACAATATTGAAAATTTAATCTTCAATAATAATAATTATAACGATTGAAATCATGACATTCAAGATGATATTAAAATTCACATATACATTACCTTTCATTGAGGACATACTTCTCAAGCAAGTATATTGTTTCTAGTGCCACGATTAAGGGACTTGTATTAATTTATAAAGTTACATTTTTCATCTTCCAAACACTTATGTTATATTTATAAACTAGAATTCATTTTTTTTCTTAATATACTACTCTTTATAATGGTTTCCATTTAATATTCTTTATTTTTAATGTATTTGAAAAATTTTATGTCACTTGTTGGAAATCGTAGACAGCAATAATTATATTTATTAAAAATCAACATTGCATATATTTTTCATCAAATTAGATACCTTATATTTGTGAGTATACATTGATTATATTTCATTCCTATTTAAAAAAATCCATTCTTATTGAGTTTATTTCAAAACATCCACCCAATGACAATTATATTATGTTATTTTAACCTTATTAAATCATTAGTATACATTCATTGTTTTTTTATTAGTATCACCATTCAATGCTATAAGCCAATGTTATTTATGAAACAACTCTTCCATAAATTTTGGATCTACTTTAGAAATAAAATGTTCATAGACATTATTTTATATAGATAATCACGTTTTAAACCTTTATTATCATCTATATTAAAACTCTCAATCTATTAATGATTCTTATCACTATAATTATTCCTTCGGAATTTTCACTCTTTGTTATCATATTTTTAAAAATATGATAAGGAATCACTGTTACTTATGATTATGGAATCTTAATAATGATTATTATAAAATATATATTATATATGTTTAATATTTTTTTTATAAGGATATTTTTAATGGTCAAAATTATCTTAGATAATTGTGACATTATAAATTCAAATAATATTACGCTTATTTATCTTAAAACACTAATAATATATTCCATCAGTTTTGTATATAATGAACAAACCATCATTCATACACACATCAAATTTATGAATTGATTCCTCTTTACATTAACCATTCATGGGATTCTAATGATATGAAATTGTTTAAATTTTGGCTTTTTAGAACTATCTATTCATGCAACATAAGATAAAAAATTAGTCTCAAGATGAATCGTTTTATAAAATTTCGTATTTCAGAGATTCCTCTCCTCTAAATATAATATGAGTTCCCATACTCAATTGGCATAGTTTTGGTCATGTCCACTTAGATATTATTACGTTATTTTACAAATCGATTTTTTGGGGATAGTTTTGGGAGGTTAACTGATTTAAAATATCATTATTTTTATTATAATTATTATGTTAACCATTTAAATATTTATTTTATAATCAGAATAAAAATACATGATAAAAAGTATCATTTAATTTATATAAATTTTATTATAACTATTGAAAATATATAAGGCTTATTATTTAATTTACATAATAATTTCATATTTCATTTGAATAAGAAAATCAATAACTAAAATGAAATTTTTACCTCTACTTATTTATTTATCACCCATTAGACTATAAACATAAAATTTATAAGATAATATGGTTTATAATTTTGGATTTAAATCATATTATGACTGCATTTTCGTATCATTATCTTAATAATATGGATATTTCATATAACTACTACATGAATTATCCTTCTCATGTTATTTCTATCTAGATTCCCATCCTTTAAGTAGTAGAGTATACTATTTTCTTTTATTTTAGTATAAAATTAATTTTTCTCAACTATTATGTTGAATATATTGTTATTTATTTTGACATAAGATAAAATAAACCCATCTTATGACCCCTTGATATTAAATCTATTTTTAAAAATATAATTTCATTGAAATTATTTAAAAACTAAGAAATACTCAATAAAATGACTCACATGCCATTAATAGAAAATAATGATTGAAGTTGATGTTTTATTAGTCAATATATCTTCTATAAATACATTTTATATTTAATTATTTTTCATTTCTTAATTTCATATCAACAGTATTATAATTTTCCATTCCTTGAAGAATATTATGATCAATTATCATTTTTGATGAGAAATTCGTATTACCAATCCATGGTTTCTCATGTTTTTACTCATTGTAAACCACCTATATATATCCATTTTTTATTTTATATACTCTTTACATGGAATATATTAAATTCGAAACTTTATATAATTTATCTAAGAATGTTTTGAAATTTTATTCATCAATGTACCATTATTCGTCACAACTCCCACACTTCTCATTACGAAACTCTGATAGGTTCTTTACCTTATGTATTTTTTTGACTGTATTTTAGTGAACCATATAATTTATATGAGGTTAATTTAATATTATTTTTCTTAGTTATTAATTTTCATATTGAAATAATTTTTTTATAAAACATATATTCTTTTTTGAAAAAAAAATTAGAAGAAAAAAATATGAAAATCGTATCATACATTGTATACTCTATATAGGTGAATATCACTACTACATTTGAGAGTTTTAAATAAAATTATATCTTATATTAGTGTACCAAAATTATGAATTATAATATTCTCATTTCTCAAGGATAAAATTATAATATTTAAAATTTTATCAATAGATTTTGTAGAATTCATTCAATTTCACAAGTAATTTTCAAATATTAAAAGAGTCTATTTCTGAACATTCAGTGATTTAAACTCAATATTATTTTTGTAGTTGACATAGATGATTCCCCATTAATATAAACTAGGAATTTTGGTCACAAAAATATTCCCCTTTATAACGAACACATCAATTTTAAAATTTTTTATTCCTTTACTTTCCTCTAATCATTCTTAGAACATAAAATTAAAGTAGTTACTATTTTCACATTAACAATCCAAAAAATATTTACGAAACATTGGATTTTAATAGTTTTATTGAAATAAATGTAAAAATATATTTATTTATAACTTAATCATAACTGTTTATATTAATTACCATGATATATAATGTAATAATGATATTTATAACTTCATTATTTTTCAAAAACTAATATTTATTCATGAGAAATTTCAAGTAATATTTAATGAATATAAAACATTTTTAACATATATATATACATATTTAATTTATTGGATGATCATTTTGGAGCTCTATCGGTAGAATATATATTTTTAATATTCTTCATATTCATCATGAATTCCTCCATCATCACTAATGGTGTTTTGGTTTTTCATTTCATGAGAATGAATAAATATCATTTTCTCATTTTCTAAGATATCCTTCTCATAGTTAGTATCATCACAATGCGATTCTTATTCTCCCATTTATCAAAATATGTTTTTCATAATCCTTTATGTAATGTTATCATTTTTAATATATCAATACATTAAATTATTATTAGTAACAACCTTTTCAGTTTTATTATTAATAAATATTTTTGTTAATTCTTCATATTATTCTAGATCAGTATTTTACTTTATATATATAGATGAGATATATCCAATATTCATATAATTATAATTCTTCAAATGGATTATTCCTTTTATTATTCTCTTACCTTGGGAAACATATTTCATTATAAAGTTAAGAATTTATTTAAATTCACTTATTATTCACCATTATCTAAACCAATTTTAGATGAACATATATTCAAATTCATTTAAATGAATATGTGACCAAAAATTAAAAACATTATTACTTTTTTAATGATCCATTTTTTGAACCAAATAAATTCACAAATGAATTTAAAATTTCCCATGTGATGTATGGGTTGATTTTAAAGTAAATTTTTAATGTAAATATGATTATTTAAACAATTTAATGTGTTTAATTTAGAAATATATTATGGTATAATATTTTTAATCAGGTGTGTGAATGATTCTTAGGAGTATCATGTTCGAAAAACTCATTTTAGGGGAATCAAATAGGGGCGTATAGATAGCGCATGGTTGTACTAACTATGTTCCCAAGACTGTATGTCCTTTGGAGTAAGTGAAATTTTTGTTTAAACAAAAAAACCAAATGGGATACAATGAAAAAATATAAAGGGGTTCTCTAGAGGGGCCTCATATTCCACACATGGTTTTTTTAAACCAGACACCAGTCATACACAGGCAGTCCCACTTAGCCAACTGATGCACATGGTTGGTTCCAGGTTTGGCAAAATCATGTGGCCTAACTATGTTCCTTGTTTAAAGGGGTTTAATTTTTCTTTCTTTCCTGCCTTTCTTTAATACATATAATCCATTTGTCTTTAATTAAACCATATTGTATTCTCCCATGCATGTAGATCTCCCTCTACACTCCTAGTCATGAATGGTTATCACATATATGAGCTTAGAATCGCTCACCATTTATCACGTTGGAATCCCCTTAAGGAATTTATGATTCATCATTCATCCTTTTTGCATTTATATTACCGTATGGAATGATATTTCAATATGATCATGTATGGTATATTTTTTTTGTTCCTTTTCTATTCTTGAGACTTCTCTTGAAGAATCATGAAGAAATTCTTTGTAATGGATGTGTGAATAGTCCTACACATTATATTAATGGCCACATTTTGTTACATTAAATACTAGAATGTTTATAAATTACTTTGTTTTGCTACATTCTAGATATTCAATGCATTGCCTCAAAAATAAAATTTTAACATGTAAATATTTAAACCTAAATTTTTATTTCAATTTTTATTTTACATTTCTCCCTTAGAGGATATCTATCTTTACTCGAAGCAAACCTTAGGAGTGTCTCTCTTATATATTGACCATTAAACTTATTCTTGGATTTAAAACCACTTTTTATGGTGAATTTACATTCCCTATCACGAAACAAGACATTAAATAGAATTATATGATTGATAAGTGTTGTGGGTGTTTTTCATATTTCATATAAAAATTATTTATATTATGATAGAACCGCCATTTACAGTTGGAATGAAAAATTGAAATAGAATGATATTTTAATAGAAAATATCTTCACTTGGACCATATCAATTAATTAACACAGTGATTTACTAATCTGTCATGATAGATTTATAGTGTCATAGACTTTCTCATACCCTTCATAATTACTCATTAATGGAATGACCCAAATTGTATATTTGATTTATGAAATTTCATGCAAAAGGACTCGAACCCTTTATTATTCTATATTTAAATTCTTATTCATGGGAATGTAATTCCTTGTATATTATGATACTCAGTCATGACATCCATTGTAAATTATGATACTCGTGCATGACGTCCTTTATAAATTGGGATACTCGGTCATGATATCCCCCATAAATTTTGATAATCTGGGTATAGATCCCCATATAAATAATGATACATAGATATTTTTTCCCTCAATATTCCATGATATATATGTTCATGGAAACCCTTATTTAAAATATGATAATCTTATGATTATGCATCAATTATTGAGTTAAGCCTCAACTCCTAGCTAGTATCACATATATATATATATATATAATCATATTTATATTACATATATATACATACATTGATATATAAATATATATATATATATACATGGTAACACGGGTTTTGAGACATTGTAGATTAGGTTGAAGTGTGTTTTGTTTTCCAGGTGTCCTTCAAGAACAAGAGCACAACTTGATTACATATACATTTACTGAACTACTTTACTTTTTAGTTTAAATGTACACTTTTTATTTCATATTCATAGAATGGTTAGTAATAGACATTATTGGTGATTGTGAACTGATTTTTTTCTCAAACATTATTCGTGTTGTCATGTGGTACCAAAACCTAACTCATGGTTTTCAATTTAGGTTGTGTATTTGATTCATTATTTTTACTCATTTTGTTCTACTCATAAATATTCATCATTAAGAGAACATGATTGAGTTATAGGGCAAGATTTTTGTAGAGATAGCCTTTGGGTGTTTCATAATTTACTTGTGTATTATATATGTATAATCTATTTTATTTATGCTATCTTTTATGATTCAAATGGACATAAATGGTTATTTATTTATAGATAAGTAAATTATTAGTGTTTTATTATATTAGTTAATTATTGTACTTTTCTAATTTTTTATTTTTTATTCCTTCTTTGTGTTATTATATTAATACAGATGGTATATCCTCCACACTATACCGCATTTAGATTGTCACTTATAGTTGAAGAATTTGGTGTATGATGAGGGATTCGTAATTCCATTTGGTGATGGGTTTGACTATTGGTTATGGAGCGAGTTGGTTCAGGACATTACAAAGTAGTGTCACAATCTTATTTTCTTTTGTCTTTCTATTATAGGTTTTTAAAATGTTTAATAGAAATATGTAAGAACTTGGTAGATATCTGTATTTTGGAGTGATTAACCGATTCACTGGGAAAAGTATATGTTTCTAGCGATGGGAATATTTTCCAGGTAGTTTATTATTACATTTTATTATAATTTCAACTTCAGTGATTAGCATACATTCCACTTCTCAGAAATTTATGATATTTATTGTATTTTATTTTTAACTCTGTATGGAAAGGAATAATTGTTACATGAATATTTATAGGGACATAAGTATTCACATGGTATGCATATTCCGTTCCATGTATAATTATTTTCTAAATTTATGTTATATGTTGGATTTTCCTTCTTTGATTATTTATAATTCTTTCTTATACACCATATTTTGTCTAAATTTCTATGTTAACCTATATTTTCTATTATGTAATAGAATTTTGTATTGTAATTATGATATATGATTGGTTATTAAAGAGTCTATTTGAAAAATAATGGGCCACCCGATATAAAATGATGTTTTCCCTATAACTAACCAATCATGATATATTTTAGTCATGGAAAATTATTTTGATATGCTAAAACATTAGTGGTTGCGAAAAAATGTAAAAAAATTATAATTTAATAATGTGTTTGGAAAATTATAAATTTTGGAGTTGTGAACAATGTAATTGAATTATTATATATTAAATTTTTGTATTCTAAGATCGATGATAAAATCAAAGTTGTGGATACATGAATGATAAATATAATTTATAATGGAAAGTAACTTTATAACTTCTGAATGTTAATTCATCCAACCGAACCATTATACTTATATATGTATTATGAATTGTAATTTACATGGAAATTAATGTTAGTTTATGAAAAATGAACTTTTATTTTTAATTATAAAGGTTTGAACCAATATTAATTAGGTGGGATAATAGATATGGCTAAACTCTAGAATACACAACATGAACCATGAAGGTCTGTTGGGGAATGTTATTTTTGAAATAAACCCAATAAGTGTGAGTTAATGCTTGATTGAAATAACTATTATGGGTTTCATTTAAATTACATTCCAATTGTATGTTATTAAGCATTGACTATAAATTTTTTGAATGGATTCTATATAAATGAACCTATAATGGCTTAATGGTACCCTCGTAGTTTGCCTTTACTTCTTCACATGTTCAGTACTTAACTCCATAGGGTTATACTCCTAATTTATGGAATGGTAATTTAATGTTTCAGCAGCCACATACATGTTGTTACGTATAAATGTATGGTTGACTTTCATAAAATGATACAGATTTTTTTTTTCAATTTAACCATTATTTTTATGAGGTTTCGGTTGATTAAAATTCCAATTACAACACAAACCATGTTTTTTTCTATATATTGAAATTTATATTTTCATTAACCAAGAATGAATATGAGAATTTTGGGATAAATAATATTTAAAAGGTTATTTTTTATGATAAATGTCATAATTGTGAAGTGATTTTAGCTAAATAAATAATTTTTTATGAAAATTTGATATAACGAGCAAGTGTGAGTTATAGCATTGAATAAATAAAGTACCATGTATCATTGTCAATTGAATCTGGTATATGATGGTATTAAAAAGGCCTTTTAATTTTTTAAAAATAAAATATTACTTTGTATAATGGATAAAATTAAACCTTAATGTCTTCTCTTAGTTTTAACCCTTGTGTAAGTGTAGTTAAAATCTTTCCCTCAGTTCTTCCTTTAACGAGAATGGGTACATTTATTATTGGTCTAGGTTGACATTTTCCATTTATAGTGAGCTTAAGGGAGAGGTTTTTAAGCCTTGTAAACCTATAGAATGACTGATCTATATGATCGATGCATTATATTTTAGAAAGGGTGATGATCGATGTAGCTAGTTCCATCATAAATTTAAATATTTTAAAATTATTGTGAATATTTTCAAATGTGAGGTGTCATTCAGGTGCCATTTATCCCGAGTAGGACTCTGTGATGGGAAAAACCCATTGGGATAGATGGGTGGTCAATCATTATCATGATTATATCATTTTTAGGGATTTTTGAATCTCATCATGCTTGGGTTTCAACATGTTAGACATGGATAGGGAATTTATGACCATTTAGAAGGTCATGTGACCTTTCTTCTTCTCTTGGTGATAAAAAACATGGGTTTTATTTAGTTATATTGATAGTCATATTGTATAATATGACTTTGGGATAAATATTTTCTATGTTTAATTAGAGATTGGAATCTATAATGCCGATTAGCCAGTGTATAGTACCAAATGACGTGTCATTGTGTTGAGGAAATCTTGGGGTAGTATGCATTGATACATGAACTTCCTATCATGTTGGTAAAATTGTCCATTGAACCATAAGAGTTTTTTAGAATAGATAATGCATTGATATGTTATGTTATGTTATTAGGTCATCCCCCTAGTAGAGTGACCTGGGTGTTAGAAGTAATTGATTTTTCTTATTACATTGGGTGACAATCTGGATGAATCTGATATTGTAACACTAATAATCATTTATGATTTGGATTTTATATCTAGTTTTGATGAAATGAATTCATGTGGTTCCAAAATAGTTTCCCAACTATATTTAATTATAAATCTAGTCTAGCTCACTTTTATGTGTCTCACTCTTCTCCTTTTTTTAGAACTTTCTAAAAGCATGACAGATACATCTTTAGCTTCTGTTTAGTGGTGGATGGAGCATGTTGCATAGGATGCATTCCCATTCTCAGTAAATTATTACCTGAACACTCCAAATGTTGGAAGCATCATGATAAATATTTTTTAGCATATCATTACATGTAGAGGGAGTGTAATAAAAAATGACTAATTTTAAATGGTTATAATTACATTTCCAAGATTGTGAATGTTTTTATACTCGATTGGAAGACACAATCATGATAATAATTTTTAGTACTAAAGATTGAGTTTGATATAATATTGGATTCTAAATTTTTGATTTTAAGTAATAAGAAATATGATTGCTTTACGGGTTATAAATGTATCTTCCTATTCAAGGTAGATTGATCATAAAATGGTTGTCTATGTATTAAACCTTTAAAGATGTTGGGTGTCGAGGATGAAAATATTGGCAGAGGGGTTGAATAAATAATGGAATTCCTAGATTTTTATATAATTACAGTTAGTTAATAATGAATTTTTGGATGATACAAAATGATCTCTTTAAAAAATTCTTCAAGGGGTTTCCCTAGTGTTTTTTCTTTTGTGTAGATGGATATAGTGGGTTGGAGACCATATCAAAAACATAATATTGGACATGTTTAATGTTTCTCTGGTACTATAGGTAATATTTTAAATCATCTTAGCATGAATATGAATTAGTGATGATAATTACATTATCATAACATTATCGAGGGTACACTAAGAGAGTATTTATTATATACCAAGATAAATAAATAAATTATATTCGATGTTGAATTAATAAATATGTGCTTTCAGATTTTTTCTATTGAATCATATATTATCATAGATGCATGAAATTTTCTCCATGATATTGGGATTCTAATGTACAATGTCCATGGATGGACACAAATAAAACAACCAATTCATAGACTCAATAATATGGAATGATGTAGATATTTGGATTAGATATTGTTCTTGATAGATGAATGTCTTGAAAATATACCTACATATTACTTGTAATCTCTAGAGAATGGATTAACATGGATCACATCCTTGGAATATAGTATTTTAACATGAGTTTTACCATTACATATTGTCATTCTCTAGTTGTATGTTTTGATGGAGATGATTTAAGTGTGTTGGAGCGGGTACACACATTTGCTCGAGTTGTGACAAGATTCTATAATGGAATGTTATTATTAGATATTTCATAGGAAAACTAATTAAAGATTTTATGTGAATTATTAGAATAAAATAAATATGAATTAAAATACTAGTGTTGTAATCTAGTTTTATATGTATTGGATAATAAATCTTAACATTTCCAAAAATATTCATCTAGTATTGGATAAACTCACAATTATCTTGTTTGGTTGTTTGTAGTACGAATGGAACCACGTTTTGAATATCATTTGGATGAGGTGAGTGAAGTTGAAAGATTACTAAAGTATTTCCATGACTTGACCGGGCCCAATGATGTTTATTGGCAATCAACCATTCAACAAAATTGAGAAACACTCCATGACTAATGTTCAAGAACAAGTTGCATACTATGAAAGGAAATTCTGATGATCCGTGTAACATGAAAGAAAATTGGAAGATCAAACTATGAAACAATGGTGGGGAGAATCATTTTCCAATTTATGAAGGAAATAAATATGTTTTCATGACTTATTTTAGATGGTCTTGGGTATAATCATCATGATTAATTAATTTTTTGTATGTGTGTTTTCTCGAGTTTCAACGGATTATATACCATGTGTTAGAATGAATGATTATTGATGCATTCAGTGTATAAAAAATTTACAACCATTTTACTGGGAATTTAATTACATATTTACATCGATCGTATTTCATTGTTCCCCAAGTCTTACTGGGGAAAGGAATTTCTAATGGTGTGAGATTTTAAGGTCTCATGTCTCAAATGGGATTGAATTTCCAAAGGAATTTGAACTTTCTCATATGGTGTATGAGATGATTTCTAAATCTAGATTCACAATGTAAATGTGAGGGTTGGGAAAATTGAAATGGGTTTTTATGGGTCTTATTGACCAGGAGGTGTCTTGGGTGTTCAGATGTTTTTTTTGAGCATCTGGCCCTAAAATTCAATTTCGGGAGAATCAGACATGGGCTCATAGTTGGTGCATAGATAGTATTAACCGTATATCCCAAACAATGTAGTGTATTTATATAGTGAAATGGAATTTTTAACCATGTGATGGTGTAGGTGAAACATTACAAAAAACTATAGAGGGTCTTCAGAGGAGCCATATGGGATGTGAAGAGGTTTCAAAAATCATACACCATCGATGCATGAGTAGTGCCACTTAGTCACTCGGTGGGCATGTTTAGTGCATCATTCTACCAAATGGAATTTTCTAACCTTGCATCAAGCGGTGAAATTACCTTCCCACCCGTACTTTATTTAACTATCATCCTCCATTTTTTCTTCCCTCAAACTATGTAGTAACCTCCCATGTATGGAGCTCTCCTCCAATCCTCCTATTCCTGGATGGTTCTTTTTCATCAAATCATGGAACCTATCACCATATATCACATTTGAAATCACTCGGTGTATTTATGATTCCATTACTTCATTATCCATTTATATTTCCTTATTGAATTATTTTTCAATGAGAACTAATAATGGCTATTTTGAAGTCTTTTTCTATTCTTCTGGTTTCTATTAAACCAGTTCGAATCAAATATCCATAGAAGATTTCTGTATTTTCCACTTTATGAGGCAAGTGGTCTCAGGATTTTCCATTAAATTATGTTTACAGAATACATTGTGTTACCATTGTCATGATATTCCATATGTTTCCTCGAAAATTTGAAATTTAACTTATAAATTCTAATTCCTAATTTCATTTTACCATTACTCTTTTATATTTCATAGTTATTCGTTGTTTATCATGGCTTGAACCACCCCTAGGGTGTGTTGCATATATGTCTTCACCTTTACACTTAGTAATGAAATTAAAACCACCTATGGAGGTGTGTTGACTTACCCTCTCACATAATTATAATCTAAATCAATTTAAATGATTGATAAGCACTGTGGGTTTTTTCCCTTAGATTAAGATACTTATTTTCATTATCATTGAAACTCCATTCATCAATAAAATTTCCATCTAAAATGAAATGAAATGTTTAAAAATAAAACAATTGTTTCCCATATAATTTAATGAATTTTATTCTTCACTTGTCTTAAAGGATAAATTTATAGTTACATGGACCTCCTTATTCCCTTATTAACTACATATAAATAGAACAGACAAAATTTTATATTTTCATTGGGATATTTCATATTTATTCACATGATCTATTTATAATTATATATATAAATCTTGATACTTGATTATTGTTTCCCATATAAATTATGAAAATCATCTATAGAATCGATTATAAATATTGATACATTAGCATGTATTCCATTTTAAATTATGTTAATAGCACATAGAGAACCTAAAAAATTGTGATACTGAAGCATAGAGGCACATATAAATTTTTATACTCAGTTATGATGTGCCTCATTACTCTATGAGACAGATGATAATGGGCACACTTAAATAAAATATAACTCTTATGACTATGCATAGATTCCTGAGTTATGCATTAGGTCTTGGATAGTACTATGTATATATATAAATATATATATTATCTTTTATATAGTATATATAGACACATACAAGTATATATAAATATATTTGTGTGTGTATACTAATATACATGGTGAATCATATGATTAGAGTTGATAAACTATATAATATTTTCCCAGAGATCCATGTCATATCATGTGAAAAATCTATCACTTGTCCTTTAAAATTTATTTTCAAAGGGGGAAATGTTTTGATCACACATATTGACTTTTAAATATGTGATTATATATTTTAAAAAATAAAAAATTAGTACATTTTTTGGCCTACACTTTTTTTCAGTGAAGTTTCAATAGGTTTTTGGTGTGTTTTTTGATGAAGTGATGATGCTGGAAGAATTTTTATAGATCCAATTAATGAAATTTGGATGTCATGTTTGAGAAATTATCCTGATAAATGTAATTATTGATTGAATTGATACTAATTGATAATTATGTCTGGAAAAAGATGTTTTATGAAATGTAAAATGAATACAACAAGGAAATAACATGTAGATATTTATTTTCATAAAGAGAAGAAGAAAAATTAATGTTAACTATGCATGAAAAATTTTACATTATGAAGGCCCTAAAATTATTATTATATAACTTCATGATTAAGTAGGAATTTTTTTTGGGATAGGGCCTTAGTTATATTGATGATTATTATATTGGTAATTATTTTACGGTTCCTCTAACAAAAACAATCCTGGTGACAATAATTTGGAAAGCCAAGAAACTTCATCGAACAAATGGAAGTATATCTCACAATTCAAGAGCTGACTTGCGAGCCCACATGAGGTAGAAAGGTGTGTGCAGGCCATGTGTAGTCCCATAAGAGCGTGTGGCTATGTTTTCATGTGTTTGGGAAAGTGTTAGTGGGGAAGTGCATGTTGACACATCCTGTGAGGTTTTCTGTGTAGGTTTATGTGGGTTTTGATCCCTAACAACAATCTTGAGAGTTTTGTGGTTCTAGTTGATATAAAAGGAAGATCTTAATCGAGATCAATATTTATATGAAAAATACAAATGCAGTAATTGTTCCTTATTCATTAAAAATATGAGCATAACCATGGTGTCCAAATAAGATCATTTTTGACTATTTGATCTAGCCCATTCATTTTTCTTCAACCTTATCCTCACCTGATAATTACAATTCAATGGAGCTTATAATGAACCTCTAATGATTTAATTGTGGCTACCCTAGTCATTTAAAGACTAATATTTTATGAAACTGAGGATAAACAACTCAATTCATGAAATATATGTCTAGAATGAATGATATATTTCAATTTTTATTATTTTTTCAAGTAATATGTGATTGAGGTGTTTAAGATAATAAAAAATGTGGAGCATCTGATCTTAACCACATGTAAGTGAAGAATGTAACCCGAGAAGCATCGAGAAATCATATAAAAAATACTCAATGATTATCAGTGTCAGAATAATTGGGAATTTATAAACTGATGAAATAGTATTAAAATCCATGAAATGTATAATTATCATAGCACATACGTGGAACTTATCTGCGCTCTAAGGTTTTGGTATGTAATTTATAAAAGGAGAAAAATAAATCCCTAGATAATATGATAATGTTAATCTGTTGTGAGAGGTCATGAAATAGGGAATCATTGTTCACATTAATCATGTGAAGGGATGACGTGTCTTTGAAGAAATACGTCTACATTGACAGAGAATATAATAATGTGGCCCATCAATTTTTTTTAAAAAATATCTACTAAAACTCAAGGTAAATGTTTTCACAATTCCCTTTGAGACTGTGTGATAACATTATGAATATGTATTTACGAATTGTATGAATTCATTAAGAACTCATTAATATGAGTTTTCACTTGAATAAATGAAGATATATGGTATTTCATACCAAAATTCACTCTCACTTACTCAATGGTAGTGCCAGATACACTGGGTTATTACAGTAGTTTGCGCAAAAAATACAGACTATAATAAGTGGGAAGTAATCACATACACTTGTGTAATGGATTTTCACGATACATGGTATATGTATTCATGAGATAGAATGAATGAATGAGATGTATGTGATTTTTTAATATTTAATGTGTCTTAAATTGTATTTCTAATAGAACATTAGAAAATTTAAGACGTTTGAGTAAGCATAATAGAAATGGAAATGGAACACCTAAAATAATAAGAATGAATGATTTTGTGCGCTATGGTATATACCTTTGATAACCCCATGTGACTAATTCATGAAGTATAACTAATATTTCATTGAGTTTTTCATGTTATATTTTTCATATAATAATGAATATTTTCTGTGCAACACATTCGCACATCTTAGTGGGGATATGACATCAACAAAAGAAATAATTATTATCTCATTATTTTTTTCATTGATGGAACTAATCATGTACATGTGATCAGATATTTTGAGTAAGACCATAGACATGATGAACTAGTACAAGGTAAATCTAGATCATTCATTTTTATTTAGGATGATCATAATATCATCCTACAATGGATCAATCATTGGAAACGTTATTTCTTTTGATTAGTTTTATGAGTAGTTTAACTATTATGGTTCGATCTAGGAGTATAATGTGTCTCTCAATTGGATCTGGAGTAGTTTAATTCTTATAATCAGAGCTACAAATAGTGGAATTATTCTCTTTGTATCAATAACATAGTCTCTTCATTGGATAAGTATCACTAAAATCACTTGTTTGATAGGGAATAATTTTTAACCACGGGAGAATTACCAATTGTAGAATGGATTAATATTTCTGTTGAACCATTAAAATATTATGTCCTCTCTCAATTATTATAACTACAAATGAGGTGATATTAATAGATAATATTGATTAGATCAATATCCTTTACAATTTCGAGATGTTTAATTCAAATGAAAAGGAATTCATAATAATAAAACCACTAATTCACCCCTCCCATGTCAGAGGACAATCTATACATGAGAAATACCCTTATGAGAAAGTGTATCTATATTAAACTATTGAGACAAATTTAAAGATCATCCTTTATTACATGCCTAGTGTAAAGGGATTATGTTCATGTGTTTCCCAAATAATTCTCTAGTCTTCCCCCTAGCGAAGTTGTTGAGCTCTCAATCTAACTTTTACCTAGTTCCTTGCTAATACAAAAGACTCCAAATAGAATATTTATTATTGAAAATTATGTTTTATTAACTAAACTATAGGAAAATATTGATGTATGGATTATACACCTAACATCTCCTTTGTGGGGTGAAATGGTCCTTATTTTCAAGAATAAGGATGGGTTAACGATCTTCTTAATTGATTTTCATGACATCAACAACATCAAAATAAAGAAAAAGTATCCTCTTCCACGGATTGATGAATTATCCAATCGACTACATTGTTAGAAATAATTGTCTTTTATGGATCTTTAGTTATGATAATATCATTTAAATGCGAATATGGAGGATAAACACAAGACTAATTTCTATACAGGTTATCAGCATGATGATGTCATAGTGTTTCCATTTAAACTCTATAATTCTCCATAAATCATCATAGACATAATGAATAAGTTCTTTAGGGATAACCTTGATATTTTTTTGGTAAACAATATAGATGATATTCTAATTTAATCTAAAATAACTATGGAAAATAAATAATATTTGAATGTTGTATTATGGACCTTGTGAAGGGAAAATTTTCATAAAAATTAATGTGAATGAATGTTTTTGATTGATCATGTAACATTATTGGTGTATTTTATAACAACAAAATGGGATATATATGAATCCTTCAAATGAATAGGAAACATAAGGGTCTATGATATTAATATATATTATGAAGATCCATATTTTTTTTTGATTAACATGGTACAATCATTTATTTGTGAGAAAATTATCATGATTTTCAATCTCACTAACTAAGATAACATAGAATATAGTAATGGTTTAATAGACATACAAATGTGATGCATGATTTAAAGAGTTAATTAAGAGGTTAATCACTAAACATGTTCTTAAATTACCAACTGGTGTGGAAGGAATTGTGATATACATTGATGAATCCAAAAATTGATTATGTTTTATACTCTAGGAAGATTATAAAGTGATAGCCTAGGCCTCCCCACAATTAATGATCCATGAGAACAACTACCAAGAACAATATAGAGAATTAGCTACCGTATATGGACCCACAACATTAAACACAAATTAATCAACAATTTTAAAAATATCTTAAAATAAAAAAATAACAGTATCCAGGTTCTAGATTCATTAGATTATTAAACACATAAATAAAAAATCTTAGAAAAACATCAATGCCATTATTTAATATCCTTATAATTCATCTTACTCCAATAATATATTTTAAAAATTCATATGATAACTTAGGTAAATACATTAGAAATAAAGGTGAGCTAGAAATCCCGGTATGTGAATAAACATGATAAAGAAACATAACATGGGAGGAATATTATGAAATCATAAATATAATTATCATAAGAAAGGGAAGGAGGAATACATAAATGAAATCATTATAGACTAGAGTTAACTTGATATATTTGATAAGGGAATAGAATCACAATAATTTTGAAACTATATAAAACATGAAATCATAATTAGAATTCATGGACCCCTACCTTGTTAGAATAAAATTGTTGTCTAGGATAACTACCCATGCATTGTAGTTATCTATGATCACTAACCACATTTAATGATATATCACGAGGTAGATAATTTTACCAATTCATTGGAAGGATATATTATAGAAACCAAATATTCTCACACATAGATGTTACATATTTGCAGCTAAATATTGATTACATTACAAAAACACACGCTAAAAACTATAATATTTTAGTTACTTTTGAGACATGGAACATGATATTATTAATTCATGAAAGATAATAAATTTGTCACATAAATTTATTCCCCTTTGGTACTCCTATGTAAAACCATTCTTTGTAACCTGTGAAAAAGAAACATAAGAAAGTGGTGATCTTTGATGATTAGTAGAGGTAAACCAGGGAGATAAATAATTATATAATTCTCATAAGGGTTTGATAACTTGATAATAACATTTTAAAACCAAACACTTCATATAAAAGATCATTATATTTATTACTGCAATAAGTATTAATAGTTCATAAGAAATAAATCATAAGTGAATTGAAGAACATGATCTATAAGACATTAACATTGACAAAAGATATTGATTTTTGGAATACAGATAGTCATATAAATTATAATGTAAATGTTATTCTCTAATACATTCATATCATGTTAGGATTAAAATAACCAACCATGTACCTACTTCGGTCATTGGATAAGATCTCATATAACCTATTTCAAGTGTTGATAACCTCATGTGTACCATATGAGAACATATAAAAATAATAATTTCCCAATGAATTGGATAGAGATATAGGTCTAAACCATCTCATAATGAAAAGAATAGATATGTGTTCTGTAAGACCAAAAAATATTCAACATATCATAACCCATGAAATGAAATGGGTTTCATAAACATTTTATCATACTATAACCTGTGGAAAAGGGAATGGTTTTATATTCATTTAATCATTTAATCAAAGAATAACTCATAAAAATAGTGGGTTTCTAAAGAATTCTCTTATTTTATAACCCATTGAAGAGAAATATGTTTCATAAACATATTTTCATAATAAACCATTCAGAGAAAGAATAAAAGTGGTATAATTAATTCATATTCCTAGTTATGAATACATAATATAAGAATATTTCATCTTATTTTAAAAATGATATTGAAACACTATTTAATAAAATTCTTTAAGAAAATAAATTTTATTTTAAAATATATTTTAAAATATAAAATCTTTTCAAATTATGTTTCGTTGAAAACAATGTTGAAATATTATAAATCACCCATTAATATTAATTTCAAACATTTTGTTATAAAAATATCCTATCCAGTATTATAAAAATTTAGAACATAAAAAATTTTGAAAATCCAATGATTGAAAAATAACATTGAAAACATATAATGGAAGATTCAAAAAAATGGTAATGGTGATGGGATATTTCATTCTTGTCATACATGTTAAAACAACGATTCCTACCACACTTTCAGGAAAAAATTTGGGAAAGTTTTCTAAATTTACATAAAGATTCAATTCAAAACTTTTTAAAAAAAACTAAAAATGGGTAAAATTTTATTTTAAAATTCATGGGATAATACTAAAAAAATTGAAACCATTTATGGACAACACAGTTTTGGAAGAAAATATAATTTTGACCAAAGATAGAAATATAGCTCGATTTTAATAAAATCAACTTTTCAATTATTATGATTACCAATGAGTGGAAAAATAGAACTATTAAAATCAAGAATAGCAGATGAGAAAAAAATCATGTGTTTCTTGAGAGAAATATTTTATCATGAAAAACATTTTCATTATATATCTGGATAAATAATAAGATGGTAACATAAGATTCATTACCACATTGGAAAAATATAATAGTTATCCCAATACATAAATAAACATCAATGAAAAATAAAATATCCTAAGGATAAATTAATTCATATTATTACATATCAAAGGGTATTTATATACTCCTCATTAAATAATATCGTTTCATAACAAAACATATGTCTCAAAGAAAGCCAATTAAGGAAAAAATACCTTATCACATTGATATAATTGAAACTATAATCCCTATGAAAGAGATATCTTGAAAAGGATATATAAATAACCATAAATTTCAAGATAAAAATAGTAAAATATATTTATGTTTATTACATACACCTCATAAATGAAATATGTGTTGAATATTTCATGTGTGTTTCATAGAAGTAAAATGTGAGACAGAAATCCACTACCGCTCTAGTAATATTTTGAGCTGTAATCCATAATAAATAGTAACATAACATGTTACTTAAAATATTCTAAAAAAAATATTATTCCAGATTTATCATTTAAATGTGTTTTTATATACACCGAACAAAATAAATGAGTTGTGAATTACTGTATATCTCAATGAAAAATAAAGAGAGATACTTGAAATCCATTACAATAATTCTTGACTACCATTGAACAAGTTAAATACTACTATAAAATAAATATCAGTTTATTATATATCTATTATAGAAAAAATATTTTTATATATAATAAAATTTATGGATTTTTTATTGATTTTTATTATCCTTTTATTAACAATTCCATTATAAAGATGTGTTTTGTGTAGTAACGAATTTGTTTTTCAAATATGTTTTGTTTTATTATTTTTGGTATTATTACCATGATGATGGATTCATAATCTATATATTATTTACCATGAAATAAATATCATATATATTCAATATATATCTATGTATATTAATTTATAAAAGATAGAGGTTAAAAATGAAATACACCATTCAAAGAGATGGTAGGTCGTACATATGAATAAATGATATTTCCATATTATCAATGTGTTGAATGAAAGAAGGGTAAATGATATATTATCATTTTATAATAATTTTTATGAAATATATATCACATAATGTCTTTAAAACCATTCTTATTACATTCCACATATGGAATTAAATTATAACATCGCTTCACGAGGTGGTAGTCTGTCATACGCACGAGAAACATTATTTTATTCCCACAAAATGAATGTCTTGATGTTATGTGAGATATAATAATTTTATAAGAATTATAATATCATATATATCATATTTAAACAATAAATACATCATTATGTTCAACAATGATATATTTTAATCGAAAAATGTCCCACAATATTTCATGAGGTCGTTGTCAGTTGTACACATGAACAATGATTTCATAACCCATTTAATGGACGAGGAGATGGTTGTAGGTAATGAGAATTACATAAATACATAAAATTATATTTAATATTTTGATTTTATTATACAATTATTTTATAATAATAATTTATGGTGGTCATGTGATAAATAAAATAGAAACTCTTCTCGGTGAATGTTACCTCTTCTTCGGGTATCCTCCTTCAGTTTGAAGAAAAAAGTCATAATTGGTTTTATTTATATAAAAATTTAGTTTTCTAAGATGAGAGCTAGGAATATTAAATGTGACTTGGGTAGGTCTTTTCGGATACAATTATTTTTTACGGTGATAAGATTATAAGATAAGGGGTGACTTTTTATAACTGTGGTGAGGGGAAAACTTGTAATTTTTCAATGGAAAAATTTCAACCCATATTTTTTTCATGTTAGAATAATCCAATAATGGACCATTATAAATAATAGAGTGTATTTGTTTAAATATTTTCGCAAAAGTTGTTTTTTGATAAGTTTTTTTATTCTTAACCATTTTCTTTTTAGTTTACCACCCCAGTAAACCCATTTTTATCTTATGTGCATTAAATAATTTTTACTATTATAAAAAATTATTAGGGTGAAAATTTAAACTAACTTTATTATATTATAAATAATAACAATGATTCTAAATATGAAATGATTTTTTTTTCAAATCCCATTCAAATAAGAGTAAGTATTAATAAATATTCATAAAAAACCGAAACATTTTAGAAAAAATCCAAAATATCACCATACTATAATTTTGACATAATGATTTCATGAATTATGTTTTTTTAAAAAAATTTAATTTTTTATAAGTTGGAAAACATAAATTTAAAACTAAACATGCTGATGCAATGAAAAGTAGATTTTTGAGAACTTTATTTTTTTCATGTATATTATGATTTTATATTAACTATTTGTTTATTAATGATCATTATGAGAATATAAATTAAAATTTATTGATAAATTATTTTTAAATTTCTTTTAAAAAATTATTCATTAGGGATTATATTAATTAATTAAAATAGAGAAACATTGTGCACTTTAAAAGTGTTTTAAAAAACCCTTTATCAAACAAATAAATTGATACTAAAATAGAGTATAATGTTTATAAATATAAATTAATTCAATTATATATTAATAAATAATATGTATTTTAATTTAAATAATAATTTTTAATTTAAATAACATAGATTATTGAAATTAAATGAATATTTTAAAAAATGGTATTTTTCTTGACCATGTTCCAAAGGGGCATGTGTCGTGACTCCCCATGTCTGCCCCAAATTGTCCAGGGTCTTCCAACCTGCACTAAGTAGGAATATCAAAAACATGGGAGGCCTTATCCTAAAGTAGCTATACACACATACACATATCTCCAAGCCCATATAATATTGAAATTTTAAAAAAAAATAGAATAAAACATGAATACAATCATTTAATACCGCAACTGGTTCACGATAGTATGTAAAAGAAGGTAAACTAGTCCAAATACAATCCCACTAAAAAGAGACTAAAAACAATTCTAAAATTAATGTAATGAATTGGATTTATTTTATGATACTATAGGAAAACACCATGATATTTTCGGTCTTGCTAATCATTTTCTATCCCCACTCACTTGGGTAATCTTTCGAATGGTTGATCATATGCACAAGACATGCCACATGCCAGAAAAGACCGTGAAAGGGTGATTATAACAATATCTAATTGGACTCCTTGAAATAAAAAATAATATTAAAATAGAATAAAATTCAGATCTACACAATTATATATCTAAAAAACATATAATAATAATATCCAGATATAATTAACAACGAAACATATTCTCAAGGTAAAATAAAAACATTAATTATACCCTCCCATTACATATCAATGTATCCACAAAGTATTCATCTAGGAGAACACACTCAATGAGTTAGACAACACATATGTTTTCTTTCGTAAATTTAGTTCTAATCGGGTCTCAACATTATAAGAATATGATGGAAGTCTTAAGAGATACGATACAAAGATGGGGATCATTCCCAATTCCATGAGGTATACTAACAACTCAATATGGATTAACCCACTAAGTAGAGGATTAGTTCCCATGTATTATTGGTCATGATGAAGTTACTAAATTCACCTTGGTATGAATGGTGATATAGGATCCAACATCTGGTCTCACTAAAGGTTCCAACAACTTAGTCCATAAAATCCAGCTAAATGGTTTGATGTCTTATATGTAAGAGGAGATTCTATATTAACTCGCATTGAATGGATATAGGGAACAAACCCTAAAAAACTATTCCATGATATAGAGTAAAAGGTCTCTAAGACTAAATTAATGGATTACATGGCATATAGTAGAATAATACACCATGTCCCTTTGAACCCGAGTCATATCATTGTAAATGTCTAGTGTCCATGTACCTATTGAAGTATGTCGCGTGCTACTACCTTTGTACTTCTACATGTGTACTCATACATGGATTCTCCCATGTAATCAAATCCTGGCCATGGTATGTAACATTCCCATACCCATGTACTCCAGTATGTTTCCATGTACCCTCCTAAGTACACGTCGAGATAGAAGATTGGTGTCAAACCCTGTGTGATAGGGTAACAAACCATATTATCCATAACTTCTTCTTGAAACCTATCCACCAGTTTAAGGGACACATATTACATATAGATCTAAAGTAAATTTTGTGATGATCAGTTTTCCGTATAAATACTATTTCTTCTTTTAGCGTACACTCCCAGTGCCACCACGTTGGATTTCAGTCACGATCTCATCGAAAATCAATGACCTACTCTGCTTTTTCCTTGAAGTGCATGCTCACCAGAATCTAGCCTATAAATCTTTTCTGAAAACACCCATTGTAGTTTCTCCTAACTATTTTAGTGGCCCAATCAAATTTTGGGTATCCAATCCTTTCCTTTCCACATCCTGATACGACCATCACATTATCCACACACACCATACTAAGTCTTGATCTTTGATATAGGATAGTCGTTCCACGAATCTGGTGCACAAAAATTGATTCTCGGGTTATTGGATGGAACCCCAGGCCAATGAAGAAAACTTGTGATGAATAAATAATCAGGGGATAAAATCACATGGAATTTTCATGAGGAATGGACATTAGTTTATTTTCTTTTTGACCTCAATTATAATAAATTAAAATAAAGAACAAATATATTCTAATTATTCCAAAAAACTATCCCAATTATTAAATAAAACTATCCCATACCAAAATATTCATGATCATTTGATCAATATATTATTTGATCATACTATTTTCATCATATAAATTATAAATATGGAAATAATTCCATCAAAACACAATCATACATTGATTAGAATCAATCCCTATTGAAGAATGAATTTGTGATGTGATTATTGGTGCGAGGCTTTAATTCTATCCCAAACTAGTTTTTTAGCTTCAATTTGGTTGAGTTTCACTAATGGAATCTCCTCTAATGGATCTCTAAAGTTTAACTGGATCTCCAAGTATTAGCCTATAAACCTAATAATTCACCATAAAAACTACATTTACAGTAGAATCCAGATCACTCCATCAAAAAATTAATAAAATAATTTCATTTAATTATTTTATTTATTTTACACTTGCGACATATTTCTAAAAAACTCCATATTCCAACAAAATTTATGTTGCAACTTTGGTAAAATAGGTTTTATTTATTCAACAATTCCCTCATATTTTTGATTTAGGGATTTTTTAGATGGTATTCAATTTTTTTCAAGAAAACTACATGTTTGTGCTATTTTGTATATTTCAAATATTTTTTCCTAATACAATGTGACTCTGAATCTCACGCCATTTCAGTTATTGGTATCGAAAATAATCCATAAAATAACAAAAAAATAATATATATAAAATATTTGAGTCATTGAATTCTCTCCACCTTTGGGCTTTACATCCCAAAATTCCATAACGTTGGCTATACAAAGAGAAGTGAGTAATGAGCCTGAATATGAACCTCCTACTACCAAGTTATCCCCTAATGCTTCCCCAGTTTCCACTAGAAACACACTAAAATAATCTCTCATCCATTAAGTATCCTCTCATTCTGATCCCCAATAATTTTTGGGTACTCAGTAAAGGAAGCTTCATCCTTGATGCTCACCATTTCCTAGTTAATAATGTGTAATGGGCCAGGAACATACCTCATTATCTACGAATCATAAATGAAATCAGGTACCTAGTCCAACTGTAGTGGTAGAGTTAAGTGGTATGAACCTAACCAACTCTATGTATTTTCTGTAGAGGGAAAATAAATCTAGGATTTAACTTACCCCCTCTTATAAACATCTGTAATCCACATCATGGTAAAACCCATAAAAATGGTCTACCTCCTGAAACTCCAAAGGGCTCCATATTTCATCAACATAAGACATCTATTGGTTTTTAGAAATCCTCATAGGATCCATGATGATCGGAAACATCAATATAGTGGATCACACCAACTCTGGTATCATGATTGCCAACTCTCCTACGTCAACCCATCAATGTTGTGACCTTTAGGTTTTCCCATACAAATCTTAGAATGGTTCCATACTGATGGTGGAATGGTAGTAGTTGTTGTTTATAAACTCCACTAGTTATGTTCGATCCTCCCAAATATGGAAAAATCACAATATTTATTCTTGCAGCATGTCCTCCAGATCCTGAATGTTCTTCTTAGTCTGTTTGTTATTCTGGGTGTGAAATGTTGTGCTCATGAGTAACTAAGTCTCGAAAGCCTCTTGTAATCCCTTCCTTGGCCGAGAAGTTAAGTGAAAATCATGTTCAAAAATTATAGTCAACACAAATCCATGGATTTGGACTATATCTTATATGTAGAGTCATCCCATGATGTCTACTGAACACTTTTCTTATATGGAAAGGAAGTGGGATGAATTTGGGAGTCATTATATGATCACCCAAATGAAATTGTGTCCCCTAGATGTATGTCGTATTCCATTATAAATTATATTGATATCCCATCACCCTTATACTCTAGAACCTCAAGGGGTCAAGTTAGCCATGATGTAACTTGGTTCTTAGCATTCACTTACTAAAAACTAAGGCATTGAAAGAAAAACTCTTCCATGAACATCTTTATCCCTAGCCAAAAATACTAACATTTTAGGTCTCAGTACATATTTTCCACACATGGATGTACTTCTATATGACATTCATGAAACTCTCTCAGAACCTCATCCCACATGTCCATCAATACCATCATGCATCCTCTAAAAATAATGACATTCTCCACACCGTTAGAAAATCTATAAGGATATATTACAATAGATATCAAAGTCTGTAGGGCCGCATAGTTGATATCCACATGTTGGGCCTTCTTAACTCACTACACAAGCACAGGGTAAAAATCATCAACTTGAGGTAAGATACTTCATATCCATCAAAAAAAGGATAACTTCAACAGGGATAGTTAATAAGATGCCTCATTCAAAAATTATGAACAAGTTCTCTTTTAAAGACTGTATACTACCACATTCCCCTTCCATTTAATATAGGAAATTTCTAAGTCATAATCAGGGATTAACACTATCCATTGTATACGTCCCATGTTATGATCCTTTTAATATAATATATACTTTATAATCTTATGGTTAGAATAGATAATAAACCACTCACCCATAAGGTTGTGTTGAAACATCTTTTGGGAGAATGACTACTATTTCTAAATCAATATTTTGGGTCAGGTAGTTCTCCTCATGTAGTCTCAATTAACCTGGACCATAGGAAATAACTATCTGCCACATCAATAAAAATTACCTAATCCCATATCCTAATGCAAGTTAGACTAATTCATACATGACACCCACCTTTGGTAATATCTATATGGGAGTGCTCATTAACATATTCCTCAACTCCTGAAATCTTGATAGAACCTATTTTTTCACACGAAAGGATTCCCCATTCAGGTCAAATGTTTCTTGGGTGATGATATTGTGGCACCCCAAGACATCACCCTGGGACATAAAAATATTTCCATATTAGATTAAATATTCTTTTTTATATCTTAATATTCAACTCCCTGTTACTCTTACACTGCACACAACCCTATGTTAGCTTGTGATACACGCAAGACTAGGTTTTACCGCCATCTAATTGAGAATCTATTTAAAAAAATTGAAAAATTTAACACATGTAATTTTAAAAATAAAAATCATTAGATAATTCAGAATGTAAAAATTATCTTAGGTTTATTTTTTTATTTTTATGTGATGTTTTTTTGGTGAATAGAGAAAAATAATGAATTTTAGTTAAAAAATATTTTTTAAATTTAAATAATTATTAATGATAAATTATAATTTAAATGTGTTTTAGAGCCACAATCAATCAATAATTAATATATTAATTCAATTTAGGTGATTGGAATCATTTTAAATAAAATTAGATATAAGAAATTCTTTATGTTTTGAACAATTATACTTTAAAACACCACTTTCTCACCATGTGTACTAGATTAATGATAATATTAATTTACCCACTTCTGTGATTTAAATTTTTAAAAATGTAAATAAACTTGTGTATTTAGTGAAATATTTTCTGTCTAATAATATAAACATAATTTTTTTTAAAAAAAAATATTAGGGAATGTGATTCAAATTAATTATGGTGATTAAGTTAACATTATGTCTAATAACGGAATAATCCTTTATCCTAAGGGAAAAATGACTTGGAAACTTTTCCTAAATCCATTATCTACTAATAATTCAACCATATTCCTACATTTTTTTAATTGTATGTGTTATTGGTATATTATGAAATGGATGTGCCTATATAAAATTTTACTAAATAAAAGTCAAAAACAGAACTTTCCATACCATAACATTTATAAAACCCTACGATATGTAAAAGAAACATCATATTATCAGTTATTCATTTAATTTTGAATTAAAAATGGGTTATTTTTTGTCATAATAACGTATCAATGTTTTTTAGATATTTTCTATTTAATTAAAATTCTTAAAAATTTCCAACATATTGATTCTTTAGTTAGTAACCAACTATAATAAATTATACTATAAATACTAAAAGTGAAGTCAATTGATTTAATTTTTAGATTTATTTATTTTTTAGATGAATATATCATGTTAACCAACTATAAAAATAATTTATATGAATTATAATTTGGTTTCAATATTATAAAATTAAAATTAAATAAATAATGTCGAAATTGAGGTTATTGTTATTTTATAATAAATATTATTTTATTAAATGGTTTAAAATTAATAAAATAAATAAATTCTTCCAAGTGACATTAAAGTGATAATAAATATTATTTATGGTGTATTAATGTACCAATAAATCTTTTATACTAAAATATTGACCCATATATTGTAAAAACATTGTTAACACGGTCCAGGTATCAGAAGTGTTTTAGTGCTTCACATGCGCCTGTTTTAAAATAAATTTTCAATGCACAGAAGATTTTTATTTTATAAATTATATATCATATTAATATATTATTGTTTATATAATTTCATAAAAATAATTGTTTATTTTATTCTTAATGGATAAATTGCATTTTTTAGAAAACAAGATGCATTAATAAAAACCAAAATGTTAAAATTGGGGAATCTTAGAAGTTAAGGAACCAAATTTTTAAAATTCCAATATTTATTTGTGTTAAAGGTTTATATATACCATTATTCCCCACTAATACATTTTTTCATTTTTTATTATCTTTAGGTAAGTTATACATATCATTAATGAATAAATTTTCATATTTATAAGAGTGCCACTCCCCCTGCACTATAAAAAGGAATAAAATCTACCCCTTACAGACACCACTCAAACCACTTAGGATCAGAGAATATCAGCCCAAATAGATTCCCAAAATTTCTTCCCTTGAACTACAATACTCCTTTTTTGAATAAATCATTCCAAATTATACTTTTGGTATAAACCAAAAGGTGTTACCCGAATTTTATGTAATTTTCTCCAATGTTCTCTTTTCTATAATTTTATTCTCCAATAATTATACTTTTCTTATTACAAGATTAAATAAAAAACCAAAGATTATCAATTCATTGTGATGTTTTTATGTTATTATTTTTACCTAAACTTACACACAACTCTATCTAATGGGTAACGAACATATTTTCTCTACGTACAGTGAACTACATCCTCACAAAATGATGGTTATTAATTTTTCATTACCACCTATCGTGAGGGATATTATGATTTGAAATGTATTTATCTATTATATTTATGATATTTATTTAGTATTTATTCAACTCTATTCCTTTCAAAATATATACATTTATTAATTTCCATTTTTCATTAATATGATAAATGTTTTTGAGGAATTGTGGACTACCGCCCCTCAAAGCGATGTGATTCAATCCTGATATTCATGGAGAATATTAAGGATGATTTAAATAATTTTATGTGACATATATAACATACATATTATATTTTAATTATTATATACATATGTATCAATTATTTTTCATTCTTTTAATATGACAATGAAATTAAAGTAAAATTCATGCATATGTACGACCTACTGTCTCCATGAATTGGGAAATTCATTTCTTGTTTCCAAATATTATGGACTAATATAAATACATATGTAATGAATATATAAGATAATTAATTCATTTTTACATCCTGAAGATGATGAAATAATGATCTATGATATAGGGACAATAACTAACAATTCAAAACATACTTGAGAATTCTAGGCAATTAACTCCCAAAAAAAGATAAAATAGAGAAATATTGTTAAAATGGGTAATAAAATATTATAAGAAGTTAATATATGAAATTATAAACATGAGTGTGGATCTATTATTTGTTAGTATGATATATTAATCCACTATACACGAGGATAGATACCCCACAAAAAACTAAGGTTGTGGTAAGGGGTTTGAACTCATTTTACATTCCATTGAGACTTATTTGTATGTATACACCTAGATTCTTTTATATGATGTATATAATTCCTTTCAAAATGATATATCATGAATATATTTATTCTCATGATATTATAATTTTCTTTTAAATTTATTCCTTTATGGGGATTATGATTTAAGTGTTTCAAAGTTGTATGTAACACTTTGGAATGTTTAAATATTATTCTCCTCAAAATTTTATTAATGATTATCTTTAAAATCTCACTTTATGATAGTTAAATATCTAATTAAAAAACACATTATTTTAATAGTTTTTGTTGGAAATTTACCGGAATATCTATATTCTGATACCTTAATATTTTCATTACTTAAACTTTATATAATTTTTCATATAGGGTTGACATTGAAAGTATTAGATTCATGGAATGAAGTAGTTATAGTATTATATTCTTAGCATGACAACTTGAAATTATTATATACTAATCATAATGCCTTTAATGTATTATATTCATGGAATCAAGTCATTAAATTATTATAATTTTGGCATGAATCCATGAATGTATTAGATTATATCCATGAATCCTTGAAAACATTAGATCACTTTAATGAAGCCCCATTGGAATATTATAGATATCTATAATTAATAATTTACCTCATTAAAATTCAGTTATTACCATTCCATGAGATTTTGTGTCGAAATATATATAGATTCATTTCATTATCTATTTATTTATTTACATGGAATAGTTTAATTTTATTACCTATTCATGTTGATATTTACTTATATTGTTATTTGAATGGAATGTCTTAACAGTTATTTAACTTTCAGTGTTAATTTATTCCTCTTGATTCATTATTTTTTCTTCCTTTCATACCCTTACTAAGCATTTGAGCTCACACTATTATGTTTCATTTCTATAGGTTATGAAGGATAAATATTTGAATAATCATTAAAGTATGCTATTTATTTATTTTTATTATGAATCATGTTGGTATTTCTATTCTCCCAATGTATAATGGGTGTCATGCATGTAATATGGATTTTGAAGATAGATAAAATGATTTATCCTTTGGGATTTGATTCCTTGTAATCATACCAATGTGATAAAATAATATATAGACGTTGGGTTTCTCGAACTGGGAGTTACAAATATGCTATAGAAATCAGGTATAAATCTTTGAATGTATGCTACTAACCCATGTAATCTTCACACTTTCATCACACTCTTGGGTGGATCATAAGAAAACACTTCCTTGCTCATGGATGAGTCTATATACACAACATCTAGTGAGATAATATTTCCAAGAATGTGGATCTCATGTATCCCAAATTCGATATTTGAGAGATTCCTATAAATTTGATGCACTTAGAGTACGTCCAGATCCATCCTCAAGTTTATTGTGTGCTCGTCCTAAAACCTAGATTACACAAAGCTATATTTTATAGAGACTAACATGAACCAGTCTAAGAAGGGTTGAATGATTTGGTTCATGAGTCCCATGAACACTTATTTGGAATTCATCATGAGCAATTGAATCATCATGTACTCATAGTTACCATTGAGACTTATGAATGACGTCTTCCATATATCATTATCACGTACTCATAACTAGTGATACAATTTCATGATTTCAAACATTGAGAACCATTGATGCCCTCTCAACTAATCAAAGGGTTCATTGGTTCATAGTAGTCAATATTTATTCTTCAATATAACCTCATTTATGTACCATTAGTCAATACGCATCCTCAAAATCTCATCCTTATTCTTGGTAAACAAAAGTGGGGATTCCCATGGTAAATAATTGGGTCTAATAAAGCACTTCCTATATAAGTCCTAAAACATCACACTCAGTCCATGAATCTCTACAGGATCCATCAGATATATTGGCACAAATATCGATGTCATCCTGAGTTTTATTCCAATGTAAAATTCTATCTCTTTGCGGGGTGGTAATCTTGGAACATTCCCTGAATGACATCTGAGTACTCTCCAACCGCTAAATCATGTAGAAAGATCATAACATACAATGATCCAAGGTTCATGCTAGATAATTGATGAGTAATTTGGTTCACCCTCATACTAATGAGCCCATCCTATGCTTCTTGGGGTTTTTCACCCATAAAGGAAAATCGGGTCCCATCATCATGCACACACTACATCCTCCGCCTAAAAATAAATATTTATGCATGAACTATAGATAACCATTACATGACTAAGATCATGTCATAAGGCCTCATCGCTTCTATAAAAATATCCCACTATAAAATCGCACAACCAAGAGTAGTTCACACTACCAAAACATGTATGTGATTACTAAGTCATCGCCAATATGAGTCTCCAAACAAAAAGATAAAGCCACGATATCCACTATAATATTTATGTCTTGATCTAGATATGTTGAAATAATTGATTTAATAAAACATATTTCTTTTAGTAATAAATCCTACTTATAAATAAAATATATCATATATTAAATCATTCCCCGATCCCCTGGCTCATAAGCCTCGACTGCTTGGAGCTTCCCATGCCCCTATCCTATAACTCCCTTAGGCTATCATAGACCATCTGTGGGTGGTAGTAGTAACTAGTAAAATCATGTACCAACTTCAGCTACTATCATGATTACTCTCCCACATCCTCTACCTATTGACCTATCTTTCCCTATCACATCCTCTTCCTTGGCATCCCATTCCCATTCTCTTTATCTATAGTGTGTTGGGTCTGTTAATCTTATAAATGATGACCCATGAAATTCCATGAGCAGAACCACTTTTCCATAGGCTGATTGAACCCTTCATTCGATCCTTGAACTGAAGAACATTTACCCAAGGACCTCCTCTTAAAAAATCTCCTACATCTAGTTACATAAGAATGACATTGGAACCCTACTTCTAAAGTCTCTACTCATGCATTACCACTATCACAAACCAACATTTGTTTGATCTCATTCAAGAAACTTTCAACTACCAATATATGGTCTAGAATCATTGTACAAATTTGAATTCATATAGGTATTATAGCGGCTTAAATGTATTTATGAACTCCTCGTTCAAAGGATTCAGTGTGAAATAAATGATCTCAAACCATATCTATCGAGTACCTATAGAGGTTGGTAAACCTTGACTAATACTCAGCTCATATCATGCTTCCATATTGAAGCATTAGAGTATCTTGAAAATATATATCCCTTATCATAGATGTAGATAACTCCTCTATAATAAGGTACTGAAACTCTGATCATTATAAAGTTACCTCATTATATGAATAATTCAGTAAACCTCACTATTGTCTTGCTAATCCATGATGAAGGCTCTCCACCAAGGCCACCATTTTGTCTGATGGTGTCATGACCAAATGAAAAACTAGTGTCACTACCTCAATCAAGTCCTCATCCACCTATGGATCAGGCACTCATTAAATCCTGAGGGACTTCTTTCGCTAAAACATGTGAAGTGTGATTATCCAACATAAATCATTTACTAGTATTGTTGGTACAACCCTCTTCTCTATGGGTGGTGGTATATCTAGTGCCCCACTTGGAGATAAAATCTCCAGAATTGTTCCCTATATTGATGACTCATCGCTAAGGGGAATATCCAAATTATTCAAATAGTGATCTAAACTTGTATACATCGTAGAGGCATCTTGAAATTGAACATGATATATTATATTCAATGAGTATATCTAAAGAGCTAAAACAAGAAGAAAATGGGAACCAAAACTCATTCCAATATGATGCATGTGCCGTTTTTTGGAACCAATGTTATTGTTTACCTAGATAAATGTATGGTTATCATAGTCTTGGTTTATTGATACATTAGACACCACGCAAACATTATAGTCCCTGGCATGAAATTATAACTAAAAATACATAACACTATTTACTAATAAAAATCTCATCGACTTTAGTCTTAAGGTAGAACTGACTTATCTAATACAACTCATTCATGACCCTTCTCAAGGGTCATGTGTCATGACTCCTCAATACCGCCTACAATAGGCAAGGGGTTGGGGACTAGGGTTGAGTAGGCATATCACTACCATAAAAGCAAATAGCCTGTAGTACATGTTCACACACACAGACATATGCGATACAATACAATTATAAAAAAATAATTAACATAAAATAACATGAATGCATTCATCTAATCCAACAACCCGAGTATGATATGACGTAAAGGATTGTAAAAAAGGTTAGGTAAAAGGCCCTAGAAAATAGTCTGAAAACATTTCCAACCAATAATGTAATGATGGAGAATACTATAGAGATACCTCAGAAAGACACCTTGGTCTATTCTGTCTCACTAAGCACTGTCTGGTCCTGGTCCCTCTGGGGATTTTTCAATAGTTTGATAATCTTCACAACACATGACACATGCAGGAAAATCCCATGTCGGGATTACTATAGCAATACCCAATATGACACACAAAAACAAAAATGTTTATAAAAAATAATAATAGTAAGATTTTCACCAGTATATTTCTACAAAACACATATTGAGAATATCATGATATACCCAACAAAGACACATAGTCTTAAGGTAATGTCACAACTGTAATTTCGTCTTAGGATTCTAGACCAAAGGTTCCACAAAGCACTCATAATGGAGAACACACTCTTTGAGTCAGATCTCATAAATGAATCCTTTTCATGTGGTATTTCTCATTAATTATCACCATTATAAGTATTTCCTTGAAGTCTAGAGAGATATGATACACAGATGATGATCACTCCAAATGACTTAGGGTGTACCAACAACTCATTCTGGATTAACTTTCTAAATATAGGATGGAGTACCTCATTATGTTTTTCATGATGATACAATGAAATCACCCTTTGGTAAGAAGATGATATATGGCATTTCATCAGGCCTCATGGAAGGATTCCAATAGCTATATTCAAGATGTCCTTCTGATGGGATTGATGTTCTATCTATAAGATGATGTTTTATACTAACCCTTGGTAAATGGATGTTGGGACAGCACCATAACAAACCATTGTATGGATACAGAGCACAATGGGTCCAATACAATATTTAGGTACTACACGACATGTATTAGGAGTACGTTTTGTGTCCCTTGGATCCTAGGTTCGTCCGGTGTAAATGGATAGTGTCTGTGTCCATGTAGAAGTACACGACATGTTGTTTACCGTCTAATTCTCTACATGTACAAGTATATGGATTATCCCATGTAATCATATACAATCTATGTTATTATAAGAGTACACAACATGATGATTCCCATGTGATCCTGAACAACATATTGAACACAAGATGTCGTAATAAGGGCCCCAAAATTCTTGTAGCTCAAAACTAAATGACTATTTTCTGTATTTTTTCCAAACTCGTGTTTTTCCTTCCATGTACTCTCACACAACTGCCACCTCAGATTTCGGCCCTCATCATGGTATAAATCATAGATATACTCTGATTGAGCCTCTTCGTGGATGATTTCTAGAATTTTTCCTTCAAAACCATTTTGTAATCACCCATTTTAGGTTTCGGTTTCCATTCACACACTCCACTCTAATTTAGGGTCTCTTATATGGTTTAATCCATACATTGCCACCACTTTCGCGTGATCCTCACACCATACTGAGTACAAATCTAACTAATCATATTTTTGTGCAAGGAAATGGATGTTCAATAATCGATTCCAATATATATGGGTTAAACTATGGGCCAATGAAGAACACTAATGGTGGAATAAGAAATAAAACTCTTTCAATGTTTGTCTCGACCTCATTTTTTTGTTAGAATGATGACCAAAGAGATAACATTTAATCAGAAGAAATTATTTCAATTCCGAAATAAAACTATTACATCCACAATATGTATGATCCAAAAATAAATATATTGGTTGATTGATTTGTTTCCATTACAAAAATAGAAAAAATAAAATGAGTCCAATAAAAATAGCCTCCTACCTTGATTTTTATCAATCGCTATCAAAGAATAGTGTTGTGTCATGATCATTGGAGGGGTCCTTTGATTCCATCATACGTTAGTCGTTGACCATTGATTCAATTTATGTTATCCCATGGAATATCCTGCAATGGATCTCCAATGGTTCTCTAGATCTCTAGATTTTTGTAGCTAAACCAGATAATTCACTGTAATAATATATTTAATTCAGAAGCTTGGGCATTGTGTTAATCAATTAATAAATTAATTCCATGAAGTTATTTTATTTATTTTACACCCACGAGGAATTTTCCACAAACACACAAAGAATATTATTTAATTCCTTGAGTAAAACCCACATTCTTAAATCAATAGTTCCCTCATATTTTCTATTCAAACCTCTTCTTAAAAGTTATTCCATTTTTTTGGAAATCAACATGTAAAATCTATTTAATATATTTAATATATTTCTAAAATTTATTATTATAATAATAAGTCATGGAATCATAGATAATCTCAATTCCTGGTATTTAAATTAATCCATACAGAATCAAAACATAATACATTGAAAAAATTTGAGTCAATATATTATTTTTCACTATTCATTGAAAAATCAAAATTTTCTAAAAAATCTAAAAGTTTAATCATTAGTTAATTTCTATTGGGGGATTAAAATAGTGATTTTAATTTTATTAAACAAAATTTATAACATCTATATCAATTAATTAAAATATTTCATAGTATAAATCAGAATTTTATGGAAGAAAACACATTATTTATGAATATAATTACTTTACTATAAATTTATAGATTATTTACTAAGTAGTTCTAAATAAATTCATATTTAGTATGAAATTTTTATTTATGTTTTATAACATAGTGAATTCAAATCAAACTCACTGAATAAATTTTTAGGCTATAATAATATTATTTCATGGTTTATTAATGGTAGATAGTGCGTGTTGTGCACGGCATTGAAGAAATTTTTTGTTTCCTGTAACACATGCTATCTAAAAATTTAAATTAATATTTAAAATGTATTTCTTAAAATATTTGAATTCTACATATGTAAATTTTTAATATCTTCTCATATAATTATGGTCACACATATGTGTTCCACATGTGAAAAATAAACCATACATAAGTTATAAACTTGTTAAAAACCCATGATAAGGAACTGAGTTTCATGATCGTGTATCGAGGAATATCTGAGAGCTATAACCTAAATAATTCCAAATGAAGAAGGACATAAATTTATTTTTTCATTAAGATATTAATATAACATAATTCATGATTATGGAGTCCCATGGTTGAAAAATCCATGATAAGGTACATTGAAGTATGAAAAAAACAACCCAATTTGTTCATGCTTTTTGAAAAATGGAATGGATCATTTAAAGAAAATGATGTAATAATTTTAAATTATTTTAATAATTCAACCCTAAAGGTTATATATAAAATAAATATTATTTTAAAAATAAATTGAATTTTTATAATATTTGAATGGGTGATGGTTGAGGTGAAATAATAGTTTTGAAATTCTCGTTAGATTGGGTTTCTTTATAAGTTGGTATTTTAAAGGAATCTTAAAACAAATATGTCTATATAAATTTAAGGGATATAAAAATAGGTTTATATATAAGGTAAATATATAAAAATATAAAATAATTATATGATAATTACTTCCCATAAATGAGAGAAAATTAAATATAATATGTAACAAGAAAAATATGAGGGGAGTGTGTGGGATCGCTTACTTCGGGAACAAATTCATTGTTCTCATTCCATTAAATCCATTAATGGTAAATTTTCATTTATTGAAAACCTTAAAATGAACCTTTTCCTTATATCACTAGTTTTCTATCATCTATGTATTATTATATATTGTTAATTTATTAAATCATTTCCACTAATTTTGGTTAACTATGGTGGTTTGGTCAAATTTTAAGTGAATATATTGACATGTTGACCATGGTAATGTTTATATTACAATTAAATTCACAACATTTAGAATAAAAAAAATTATAAATAATTTTTTTTACATTAAATATAATATTTTTATTGTATAGTGGAAATCATAATGTGTCATTGACATAGAGGTGATTTCTCGCACGTATACACACACAACACATTCATTTTTCATAAAATGAGATGGTGATGGAAAGTAAAATGATTAATATGTAATGTTATATAAATGACATAAAAAAGAAGTATTCATCTTTCTAATCATGGTACCATTCATAAATGATAGTAAATAAAAACAAACTGCATCGATTCATGGAGGTTTTAGTCCGAAAAAATGCACGATCAATTCATACGTTTTCTATAGTGGATGTGCGAAGATTAAGAATTGTTATTTGATAAATTTAATGAAAATTAAATATATATATAAATATAAATGGGGTATGATGGATTTGTTTGAGATCTCCCATGCTTTCCTAGTGTTTCTCCCTTCCTTAATGGCCCTAGCATGGTAGCTATTAAAGGCCTAGGTCAAGAGGCAGGAAAATAGATGGAGATGGGGTATCGACGTGATCGCTACAGGGGTCAATGGGGACACAACATGACATTAGTAGATAACTGAGTCTCCTCTTTCGTTGACCCAAATCCTTCTTACCCAAGTCCCATGAAAATTAAATTTCTTATGCGATGGAATGTTTTTATGACATTCAGCTTCACATCATAGCAGGGGTTGTTCCTAGCACCAATAACCTTCTTCGTGCGGCTATTACAGTCAAGGTAAAGATGGATGATAGTGATGAAGACCAATTTCTCTTTGGCTTTCATAATGGTTGCATTTTGTTATTGGCATCGGTGTTGGATGTGTTGTTTTTTTTCATCATGAGGCAGATTCAAATATGATGTCAACAACGATCGTGGTTGGTCAAATCGGAATGCGATGTGTTTTTTTGGTTTAACTATTTGTTCTTGAATAGTGTTGTTCCTACTTGTATGATAGCTATATTGAGTCATATAGGAGTATTAATGTTGGATACCGAATTTTGTTCGAAGTGGTTCAGGTGTAAGATTTTGTTTTCTTAGCCCTACATAATTTTTTTCCATTCGGAATAATGTGATGGTTCCTAGTGGTTAGGTGATATGGTGTGGGTTGGATGAGTTTTGGTTGTTTCTATGGATTCTTTTTTATTAAATATATACATCGGAGGTGTTCTTTGGCATTGTGGGTTTTTGGATACATGCTCTATCAAGTACATTTGCTTCTAGTTTCTCTTTTATTGCTCCATGACTCTTCCCCTCTCTCCAAGGAGAATCTGAGTGGTGGTGTTCATAGTGCTTTGGGATGTGAGGGAAAGCGGTTGTAGTCATCTTGCGGTGGTTCTTTCCCCATTGGATCCCAGAAGATGATGATTTCATGGATATGATGTTCATTTACAGTTTTAACTATGAAATGTGAAATCACCTAGACACTCTATAAGGAAAAGCTTCACATAAAGAGTTAGAGAAAGATGTATTCACCAGTTCTTGGCCATCTATAGTTGGATGAACAAGAAGGTATTTATTTTTTATATCGGTATCGGGCCCATAAATCCCTTTACGGGATAGATATCCGAGTGGTCATTCAATGTTGGAGGCTTACATAACGGTGATGTATCTAGGGAGGGGAAATTTTTGTAGTCTCTATCTAGTTGACATTACATTAATTATCCTAATTGGTTAAAAATTTTATGGCACGCACTTACCCTTTAATAGTGTCATTTAAAAATAAAATAAAATTATTTGGAATAAAATTAATTATCTAAATGATACTGAATAAATTATATTAATGTGGTTTTTAATATATGGATAACATTTATTAAAAATGATTACTAAGATAAATAAACACTCTTTTAAGGGACATATATTTTCCTTGACTTCTTATAATAAATGGAAGTCTTATAAAAAACCAAAAAAGGATAATGGAATAGGTTAATGGGGTATTGTTATATTATGAGTAAAATGGAAGAGTTTTTTTAAGGAGACCAATGAAATTTGTGTACCTTGAAGTGGTGGTGTGATCAATTTTTTATTAGAAGGAAAGGGTTGTTTTGGAAACACATTCACATAATAAATTATTTCCATACACTATTCAGGTTCAAAGACCCCCATTCTTAGAATATATGGATCAATTTCCATGATATCACTAAAACATATCCCACACACACATTTTTGGGACATATTTGAGTGATTTATGGTTTTTATACATTAACTTTTAACATTACCCATGTGTACTTTTTCCAGGGAATATTTGATATTCACCCACGTTAATGAATAAAAATATAAATATAAATATTGTTTTTAACAATTTAATTATGTATTATAATCCATGATATGATATGAATATTATCAATAATATTAATATTATTATGGAAATTTAATTTTAAAATAAACACATTTAACAAATATTTTTTAAGATAATCATTCTTTCAAGCATAAAATTCATGTGTGAGTTAAAATTATTAATTAAAAAATTATTATGAACTAAACTGATTTATAATACATAGAATAACATTTAATGATGTTGATTATTAAATAATATTTTTATGTTATTTCAAAACTTATTGTCCATGGGTTATCTAGGTTAAAAAAATTAAACTGAATATATTTATAAATTAATTTTATCTTTGATTAGTTAAATTTTGTGTGACATACTATGACATTCTTATATTTTAATAATGTTATGAAAAATAAAATCCTCACGAAAACCACATTTTTGACTGAAAATCCAATTTTTTAGATAATACTATAAAATTTATAATAAGTAATCTTTGAAATTTTTACAAATAAAATAGACATACTTTTAACTAATTACATTTGTAAATATTATTTAATTATGTTTTAATATAAAAGAGAAAATATAATGATTATATATTTTTATTTACAAAAATAATCTTTTTAAACATTTAACTTTTTATATTGTTATTTCATGAAAATTTTCTAATTTAAATAATGTTAATATTTTATGTCACACATAGATATAATATATTTTACCATAATGATATTTTAAATATGATTAATTTAATTTATTAATATATCATGACCATTATTATAGTACGTTTGAAGAATTATATTGCACTGAGAATAATTCAATGGAAAATATATATACTATAATCCTAGGATGTTACATTATAACCCCCCCCCCCCACAATAATAAATTGACCGTCAAAATTTAATAATATATACTAAGGTGAAAATAGAAGATGATACTTCTGTTTCATGGTCTCTTCAGGTTCCCACGTTGCATCTTCATATATATTGTTTCTCCAAAGTACTTTGACATGGTGTGTTTTAGTTTTTCATAGAACATTGTCTCTAAAACCCAAGATCTTCACTGGTTACTCCTAATAATAGTGATCATCCTTTAATTTTACCTCCAATAAATTTAGTACATGTTATAGGTTTGGAATTGTCTTCCTCAAGAGTGATATTTGGAACACATCACCTAGATTTTTCAGGTTCTGAAGGAGTGTTAGTCAACATGAAACATATTTGATATGATCAAAGATATAAAGGACAATAATTTATCTCATACAGAGCATCCCATTATTCAAGAACATCATGATTTATTTCCATGGAGATATATAGAGTAACACAATATCTCTAAACTCTGACTTCATTTCTCATCAATGATTATCAACGTAAATATTCATTCAAATCTATGTTCCCTTAAGGTGTTGTTGGTTGGTCATGATGTTTTATATAATTTCAAAAATTATATCTAGTGATATAAAAATTCATTCACCTACTTCATTCTAGATTTTAGGTGTTATAAATCACATTATATAGAGGGATTTATATGGATCCATTTGGAATTCAAAGTAGAAAATATTTTTTAAGACATATTGAACAGGGGAAGATGTTGGTCCTAACCTCCCTTGATGTATTGAAAAAATAAATTCAACATATCCTAATGTTTCTAGATATTCCATTAATATTTTCCATCAATTTTCCAATGATATTCCATACTGAAGTTTATCTATGTGTTTATAGAATACCGAATACTCTTCTTGAATATTTAGGTGAACCTCATATCTTGATCATATAAAATCAATAATGGTGTTAAATTAATCCTCATTATTTATATAATTTATATCTTAACATGTGGATTGAGTGATATGTACTCTTGAATGGAAATGAAGTTATCAGTCTTTGTAATATTGTATACCACAAACCATATAAAAATGTTTCCTTTTTATAACTTTGGAAGACCCCTGAAAAGTCCATAGTGCCTTTCACTTTTCCCTATAGGTGAGGGATATGGTAGCATCATCGCATTGGATATTTTCCTTTCTTCATTCGCATTCTAACACACCAAGAACCTTGATGTATATTCCATAATAATATTATTCATATTTTTTCCATCAATTGTGATCTTGAGGATCTCTGTACATATTCACAATTCCTTGGTGGATATAAAATGTCGTGTTATGAGAATCATTCATCACCTCCATATTTGTCAATAGTTTATAGGGTACATGTATATGTTTTCAAAATTCTATAACCCCCTCTCCATAAATCATTTTCATAGAGTTTTTTCCCTTCCTCATGACATCTAACATATTTTGTATATCTATATTATTTTTGGAGCTTTTTCCAAATTCTCTTATAGTGATAGATGATAAAAAAATTAATAAAGGTATGATTATGTTCCAAAAATAAAAATTATAATCACCATCCATTGAATGCCCTAGAATATCATAACATTCTCAGTCCTCAGCATAGATCAGGATGCATGATATTTTCTATTTAGAGGATATGTTTCATTATTTTCATATCCTAGATGATATTTCATTAGGAAATCATAATAATTGACCAGATATAACCACCATCATTGTATCATTTTGATCTCTCTCTATTTTAATATATCTTCCAATTCCATATTATATATATATATTAAAATTCTCTCCATGGAGATAATGCCACAAAAAATTCAATATGAACATTACAATATCCAACCGAAGATCCTACGTTGGATAATTTTGTGCATGAACTTTTAACTATATTGAATCATTGGTAAATACATTTTCATTATTCATGAGTTTATATATAAAATCGATTTTTGATGTGTCACTAAAGATGAAAAATCTTCTCCAATTTAAGGGTTTGGTGAGTGGTTATCCTATTATTCTTCTCTTTAAAGCTCTCTTCAGACTCATATTTCTATACATACATTACTCACTTATAAGAAATAATATTTCCCATGTTTAAAAATACTGATTTTTTTTTCAAAAATAAACAATCATACATGTCTAATTAGTGGAAACTATATATATTAGATAATGGTCTAATATAATCCAAAATCACCCTCGATTATGAATGTGCTATATATATCCCCTTACATGTGTTATTGTGCCCAAATAATTCACTTTATTTATCAAAACATAACATTTAGTATAATTTTTGTATATATTATCCATACATATTGTCTTAATCATTTTACTAGAATTTACCTTGTATTCCTACTTGATTTTGACATAAATAATAATATATTCTATAAATAAAACCAATTTTTATTGAGATAATATGTAATAACTATATTCATTAATTACATGAACATTTCGTTAGTATTTATAAGTCAAGAGATCATGGATATGAACTCATAGTGCGTATACCTTGTATAAAATGTATTTTTTAGAATATCAATGTTCTTCACCTTTTATAGATGATATCCTAATCGAAGGTCCACTTTTGAGAAGTACTTTGATTCCTGAAAAAAATCATATAAGTCATAAATATGAGGAAATGGATGCTAATTCTTTTCATTAAACCTTTAAGTTCAAAATAATCAATACATTATGCATCAACCAATCCTTATTCTAGACTAAGAGAACTAGTGATTCCCAAAGTGAAAGACATAGGTGTGTAAAACTAATGTCCAAATGTTCTTGTAATTTCTTATTAATGTCATCCGATATAGGGAGGAAATTATATATAGAGTCTTGGATATTGGTATATATACTGGTATAAGTTCAATTGATATCTAAACCATTTAATTAAGAGAAATATTGGGATTTACTCTTAGAATAGCTTCAACATACTCTCATGCAATGTGAATATATTCAAGTGAAGTGCTCTCCTTTGATTATATCATTTTAGGTAGATAATATTTAACGAAAGACAAAACTATCCTTGAATCATTATAATATTTTAACTTGTATTTAAACTCATCCTTATTCTTGTTTATAATATAAGAATCAATTGAGATTTTGAATATGATTTATTTTTCCCATAGTTTATGTGACAACTATAAAAGGATATCTAGTGAATTACTTGTATATCATAAAATTATTCATATATAATTATTATAAGTTTTTTTAGATTCATAACATAGATAACAATAGGATAATTCACTTGTTACTAAGATCCAATAATATCTCTATTAGTAGTATTCACAAATTATTTATCCTCCATGTTTCCTTGTGATACTTGGTCATTGTACTAAAAATTCATGATATGAAAGAATGTGAAGAAATAGAATCAAATATTATGCTCACTATAATTTAATGGAAAAATAGAATAATTTTGAGCACATCATTTTTATTGTAAACCCATATTTTAGTGATAAAATAATCCCCCACTCTCTTTATATTAGACAGTTTTGTTGTTGGTTTACTTCAACAACCTGTGGCTTAGTAAATTGATTAATATATATATGTTTTTGATATTAGTTTTATCTATTGGATGAAGTTTAACTATTATTATAAATACAACTAATTTGATCACAATAGTACAATTTCTCATCTCACATTGAAATGTGATAGCTGCATGACCCTCATTTCTACACATGGGGCACTTCATAGACCCGTTGCGACATTTTCTATGATATTTCTTCCCACAACATACATAAGTAGGATGTTGGACCTTCTTACTTTCATTAGTTTCATCCATTTATTCTCCATGGTTAATCAATACTATCATTTTATTTTCCCCATTTTCTTGAAAATCACCCATTTCTATCTCCACTTTGAAGGAAAATATCAAAATTTCATAAAAATGTCAAAATACAAATCGTAAATTATTTCTAATAACTAATCCTTGGCCTGTTAGATAAATAGTAAATGATTCATTTATAGATCATTAAAAATATATATGTATATCATGAAATTCTTATGATGTTCACATTTTAAGACATGAAAAATTCATCTACCTTACTCTAAAGTGGAGGAAACTCCCTAGGAAATTTAAGATTAAGAGGTCGTGGAAAATAATTATTGAAAAACATCCTATTGAATTCTTCCCACTCCATTGATTATATGACTTCATCAATATTTTTATTCTTGATTAATTTCTACCACTGATCAGGTTCTCCCTTATGTAGATAATAATATAGAAAATTAGAATCTTTTTTAGAGCATTTAAGGATAGAAGATATCATTTCAACATAGTTAATCCATTATTTAGTGATTATGGGATCATTAGATCCACTAAACATGGAGGCCTATATCATATAAAGGACTCACCTAAAACTTTTTCTCGTATAGGGATATTCATTCAATTCATGTTATTATTTTTATTATGATAGAGTTGTTTGAGGGTATCAATGAAGTTATTTCCTCTGGTTCCCATTATGTTAGACATTTTATTAGGGTAGTCATCACCTTACCTATTACATGTATCATTAATAGAAGTCATCTTACATCCAACCATTTTTTTAAAAGAAGTAAATTTATAGATGGGAATAATTATATTAAAAATATTTTACAAGTTAAAGAATAAACATGGAAGAAATAACTCATAAATGATTGGAATTGACAAACTTATGAATATCTCTATTTGGATCTAGGTTATTCAAGTCCATGTTCCAATTAGGTTTTCCAATCCAACATACTTATAAAATATGTTTAAATCCAATGTTATGGGTTTTAAATATAATTTTAATTATCCCATGATTACCACCAATAACTATAAAACAATGTTTTTGGTAAGGTCCCATTCACTGTTCACTATAAAAAATGGTAGAGATATTCTTGACTAACTCTTTTTAAGGTGACTACACATAGATGGATTAGTTCCAAAATAACATACAATTTTAGTATCTTAATAATGATGTATTTCTAGTAATACCATATAATCTATACTATACCAAAACATTTATATCTTATCCTATGATTGGGATTATCCTTAGGGTTTTCACTAATTTTCTTTAATCCTAATATATAAAAAAAAATTAAACATTCTAAAAGACCAAATATATAGACCCAAAATCAAAGGCAAATATTAATTCATAAAAATTGAAACATCATTCAATAATTATATTTCAATGATCTAGGATCTCATGAATTTTTAGAAATTGATATATAAATATATTATCTTGGAACATAACATCATTTTCTTTATTAAAGCTACATAGAGAGATCCTAAGTCCTGTAGGTTCTCTTCAAATTGTATAGGATAGCCTGGGAAATAGATATGTAAAATGAAGAAATATAAATTCTAGTAAGGAAATAAACTTTATAATAGAGAATATCATAGGAGGAATAACCTAATATTAAATAGAGATTTATAGTTAGTATGTAATTAATGGATAATGAAATGAAAACATAATTTCACTGGGTATATATGGTCATATGACAATTTCCTGGAATCATATGAATGTGGAAACTACATAAAATATGATCATATCATAATATAATTACATTACAGTAATTTTGATACTATATAAAACATAAAATCATATACATATTTAAATTCTCCCTACCCCATTAACATAAAATGTAGGCTTGTCTAATTTCACATGCACCATAGTTGGATAGCCTCACTACCTATGAACCATGATATCTCCTGCGATGAAAATATTTGCAAATATATTAGAGGAATCCATAATTTAATTACTATCAATTATATAATAAATAGAATATATATGTGTGCCACATGTATAAAATAAACAATTCATAGGTTTTAAACATAGTAAAACCCCATGAAAAAGAACTTGGTTTCATGATCTTATCTCAAAGAATATTTGAATGCTATATCATAAGGGATAATAATAGAATAAGTAATTTAATTTAATTGGAAATTTTTGTATTGAAGGGAAAAAATTCATAATCGTGGTGTTCCATTGTAGAAAAATCCATGAGAATTCATAGGGAATTAAGAATAAAAAACCCACATTGGTGATGTTTTCAAAAGAAGAAAAATGAATTTTAGACAAAAAAGGATCATAATTTTGATTTAAAATAATTATTTAACAAAGAAGGTTCTACAATAAATTAAATAATATTTTTAAAATAAATTTATTGTTTAAAAATATTAATGGGTTATGTTTCATGCGATATATGAATTTTAATAAGACTAAAAAATTGGGTTTCCATAAAAGTGGGTATTCCAAAAGAAAATGCAAACAAGTCAAAACCTTGAAATGGAAGGGATACTAAACTAATTATTTATTTAAAGGAAAATTATTAAAAAAAAGTTTGAATCAAATGACAATAAGTGGGAATAAATGTGAGAAAAATTAATTGAACGATAGAGTAGATGGTTTCGAGGAGAGTATAGAAGACCCCTTAACTCAGGTCTGGATTCTTTCTACACATGTGATTAACATCATGATTAGTAATATTAAGTCTATCAAAAACCGTAATAAGATCTTTAGTCACCTATATATGATTTTATAGGGACTATTTGATATCATAGGCTGTTCAATTATTAAATATTTTCTCCCCTTTCAGTTGCCTAAGGTGGTTTTGTCTATTTTTATACTTTACATGTTTAAAATGGTCATAATTAACATTAAAATAAATTCAAAACCTATAAAATATCAAGTATATTAATATATAATTTCAATTCATTTAATCAAACCATTTTTAGATATAATAAAAAAATAAATGGTTCTTTGATGTGGAGGTAGTAGTTCATATGTACACACAGACAACACATTAAATATCCATAAAACAAGAGGGATATAGAAAAAAATGATTAATCATTTAAGATTTATAATTAAAAAAATTGGAAAATATTTCTTAATTATTTTAATACTTAGTGCTATATTTGAATGGTGATTTATTAAAATTAATAGCCTTACTTCGTGGAGGCGGTCGTCCACATATACTCGTGATCGATGCTTATTTTTTTCAATGTGGATACATGGTGGTGAATCATTGTTTTTTAATTAATATATTTAAAATTAAGTATAAAAATTATACTAAATACATTATATTAATTTTTTAAGGGATTAAAAGGGTAATAAAAATATTAAAAAAAGGGTATGAAGAATAAATTGTCACGTCTGAGACTTAAAGATACCTTGGAATTCTTTATGGATATGATTGGATTATGTTAACTAAAAATGAAAAAGAAATAGGTTCATGGGATATTATTAAAGGATGATTAAAATTTAATAGTATTTTTCTACTAATATAAATGTAATTTTATAACTTTAATGGGTGGTAGTACTCCCTTTTATAATTTAAGGAAACGTTTGTTTTGGAAAGACATTCACTTTGTAAATATTTTTTACACTATTCAAGGTCAAAAAAGCCATACATAAATGATATGGATTATAAGCTATTATATGGATGAAAAAACTCCAATAAAATCTTTTGCGGTACATATTTGAGTTATTTAGGGGTTTTCACTTTCACTTTTCACTTTACCTAAGTGTAATTTGTCCATGGTAAATTTTACTTTCACCCTTGTTAGTTAATGAAACTATTATTGATAAATATTGATATTACATCATAAGATGAGTATTATAATACTATGTATGAAATAAATTTTATCAATTAAAATTAATTTCTTAAAAAAATTAATTTTTAAAATAAACATTATTAACTCTTAAATTTTTTTAATATAGTTGCGTTGTTAAGGATAAAATTTATGTGGGAGTTAAAAATATTAGTATAAAAAATTATGACCTGAATTGATTTATTATATTTAAAATCATGTTAACGTGACATTAAAAATATCCCATAACAAAATAGTTTTAAAAATGTGGGACATGAGTTATCTAGTGTAAAATAATCTTTTAACATGAATAATGTTGTTATTTAACTTCATATTGTATCTAATAAACAATGTCTTAACTTTTATGTTGTTATTAGATATAGATAATGTTATGAAATTTTTAATTTTCACAGAAACCATATTTTGGACTAAATATCTATATTTTTCTAAAATGAAGAAAATGTATTACTAAGTAAATTGTGATATTTTAAAATAGAAATTAATGTTAATTTTATCTAATAATATTTATAAAAATTATATTTTTATGTTTTAATAGAAACTAAATAACTTAATAAGAAACAACATTAATTTAAAAAAATTTCCATCGTACACATTGATATTTTCTAATAATATTTTATACCAATTTTCTAATTTAAAGTATTTTATATTTTATATCACATATATATATCTTATATGTTATCATATTTTTCTTCTAAATATGATTAATTTAATTTACTAATGAATCCTGACTTACATTTTACTGTGTGTAGTGAAAATTATTCCACTAAAGAATTATTTAATGGAAAATATATATACTAGAATCCTATGATGTTACATATAGTGATGTTTTCATTAATGATTTGGTGGGATTTTCTAGACAGGTATAATTTTTCCATATATATGGATCAGAGAAAGTGTGAAATATATATTTTTTTAAAAGTGATCAATATAATCTAATGAAGGTGGTAGGATCTGATCAAGAATTATAGTTGTTCAATTTATTACCATCCTCTTATGGTGAAAAAAGTAAAAGATTCTATGAGTAAATATGATCCCATTACCCTATCCATGATGAGGATTTAAAGGGATTGAATCTCCCCACAAATAAAAAATGATGGATATGGAATTTATAAAAGAAATGTCATCACACCTTTCTCAAATAAATTGTAACCATCCATTTCAGAGAGGATGAAGGTGGCCTAAAAAGATGATAAGGAGCTGTAAAAAAGGTATGTATGTTTCCATAGTTCCATTTTTATAAAGATAGATTCATAATTTTTGAAACCTATATATCTGTCCCATAAAAATGAGATCAAAATATAGATCTTTTGGATTATTTTCATAGCCCTTCCTTCCCTATTCATCCATAAAGTCCAATGACGTATACTGATTTAATGAAAAACTTAATGATTGATAACAAGAAGGGGGGGGGTTGAAGAATACATATCGTGATGATTTATATACCACAAATTCATGTTTGAAAAAACAATCATGGGCATGATGAAACCATTTCACATTCAAGTATCGAAATTCGAAAGCATAACCATGACTTTTTTTCATAGGACTTCACAAGATATCTAAAATCTATAACACAATATATGTGGTACTCAATCACCGTACAAAATCAGATCATTTCATTTCAATCAAGGAATATTTATATTTTTACCAACTACACATAACATAAATAAGATAAACGAAAAGACTATATAGATTACCCTCTCTATTATATCAGATTGGATTATAAAGTTTTTCTCAAGGTTTTTCATAATTATTCATCGGGCATTGGATGTTGTGGTATGTTTTAATATTACATATCACCCTAACATGCATTATTTAAAAATATATCCATCCTCAATATAGACTATATACTTATCTCTTGTTCAATTTCAATTAAGGTATGTTGGGATAAACAGATTCCCCTAGTAGAGTTCACATATTATAGTATTTTCCATTCAAGAATTCAAATTTCACCTTATTAGGCTCTTTAAATTAAGTGGTTTCAAAATAAAACAATTTTTCATAAATTTGAAGATCAAAATCTAGTGGTACTTTATCATATCCTAGAGATTATAGATAAGGTTCAAAACATTCAATTTTCTATGAAATACATGAAAATTTAATAGAAAATCTATAGAGATAATCGTTTGTGATACAAAGAGATTAAATTCGGATATAAAGTATTCCTCTATATCTCACTGTGGAATAATTTCATGTTGTTAGATATAAGGGAATAATTATTCCATGATACCTTATCCTATTTGAGAACTTTAATCTGATCAAATATATTACCTATAATCTATAAATCCCACTTAACCTATCAGAAGTACAAGATGGGTTCTATGTATCTCTCTTAATGAAGTACCTAGTAGCCACTAACATATATTTAATCAACATATGGTTCCCTTGGAGAATAATATTTCACACGAGGATAAGATCGTGAAGATATAAAATAATATAGATAATTTTCTACGAAAAAAACAAAAACATAGCTACTCAATGTTTGTTGGAAGAGAAAACAATTTGACGAGGAAAATGGGAATAAGAAGATGTGATATAACATAAGAACCCTTATATATTTTAGTGTACAAAAAGAAATTTTAAAAAGGAAATTTCGAAATGGGAGAATAATTTAAGGAACAAAAAATTTATAATTCAAATTATAATGACCCATTCTTTTCATACATAAATATTATATCTAAATAGATAAAAATTCATTACAAAACATTAATATACAATGTTATAAATTTATGTTTTTAGTTTCTTGTTAATCGAGGAAACATAAAAAACTAGCTCATAAAACATTTATATTGTCTCCCACTTATTCTTTTATAACTGTTAATCTTTTTTACTTATCATACTAAATAAATTTTTTAATATCCCATGGATAAGAAATTTATGAAAATGTTGATCTCAGATTCATAGTAAGGGAAGAAAATGGAGATATCAATCATAACATAATCATAAGGAAATATGAATGTGAGCATAACTGTATATATCAAAGATCATAATTTTAAGTCATGGAATAAATCATATATGTTCATTATATATGGTGAATAAAGCATATATCTCAAAGAAGAAAAAGTGAGTCGAGAAACTCATACCTCACAATTCTCATTAGTTTTGCATACTTTGACCTTTCATATAAGGGTTTTAGGAATGATATTTATTCATTCAAAAACTATATTAATATTTATAATACCATACATATAACTTTTAGAACATCATATCACCCATTCATTAATACTATTTATTATTTTCATTATTTCAGGTGAATTCGTTTCATGGTTTCCTGTTCTATTCACAGGTGTATAAATATGGAATTTTTTTTCAAATATAAATAAAGTTACATAATAGAAATGAAATGGAATTCATACACTTATAGAATTTTAAATGGTCTCGTTTATCATTTTTCCGTATAGTATAAGGATGATTGATTTGAAAAGTCATTAAAGATAAATGGTTAGTTTATTTTGGCAGTTCTTCCAACCATCAAAATTAGTTTTTTATGTTTTATATTATTTCTATATATTACTTTTCTAAAATAAAATATTTTATAATATAATCATTAAAATCTGATTTAACTATAATAACACTTTTATGAAAATCCTTGAAGGTTGAAATAAGAAATGAACAAACAATTATTCACAGAGATATTTAACCGCCATAATCTGGACAATTATTTTGTTTTTATAATAAAGGGATACACAAAAAGGTATATATATATATATATAAGATATTACATTAGAAATATAAAATTCTGTTACATAAATGGTACTTTAATTATTATGAATTTATGGATGATGGAAGTGAAGAGACTGTATATAATGACCCATACTTTACATACATTGATATTACATCAATATTGAGGAAAACTCATTAGAAAATATAAAAAAACCACTTTATAAAAATATATGTATACTTTATTCTGAAACTCGGGAATATAAACAACTAGTTTATAGGACATCTTCATTGTCTTCCACTTCTTTCACCATAACTAGACCCCATTTTGATATATTTTAATTAATACCCTTCTTCAAGACCTAGGGAAAATAATCATACGAAATGATGATATAATATGCTCAATAAGGGTAAACAAGGGAGATATCAATCATATCCCAATCATAATGAAAAATAACATAACTTTTGAAAATATTATAATGCATATGAAAGATTGTGATATCATGACACAACATAAATAATGAATGTTTATAAGAATCATTGAATGTGATAAAAAAATAAAAGTATAAGACATGAGATTTTGTGTAATACACATAATTATATAAAATCATTTCATATTTATTCAAGGCTAATTTCAAATACCATCATAGTGGGAAAGTCCATTACTAATCCAGGTTTACTGGTCGTTCCAACCCCGTATTACTGAACCATATTTCCTTATTATTATATTCTTGTATATCTCATGAGATATAACTGTTTACCAAATGAATTAGAGAGAGATATAGGTCCGACCCATATCATAATGAAATCATTCTTACGTGTGCCATAAAAAACAAAATAATTCATCATAGCATAACCCAAGGAATAAAATGGGTTAATTAAACTTCATTCCATCATAACATAATCCATATAAAACAAATGGATTTCATAAATTGAATTACTTAATAAAAAATAAAATCAGAGTAATAATAGGGATATAAACATAACCCTACGTAAATAATTTTATCTTAGATGAAAAATAGTTTTGATATAACACATTAATTTAATTCTTGAAGAAAATATTCATTCTTCTTCAAAAGATATTTTATTTTCTCAAAACACCATTCAATTTTAAAATAAAATAATTTTATTTTAGTTAAACCTGAAAAACAAAATTAAGGTAATACTAGTTTAAATAAGGCATCATGAAATCAGAAAAATCCATTCATACTCTTTGAGTTTAAAAATACATTCTCCTTGTACATTTTCTGAAAAAGTTGTTAAGTACTGCATATCAAATAAAAAACAAAAGATTGTTTTCATAACATTTCATAAAAATTAAAAAATGGGTAAAATTGAATTAAAAAATTTACAGAAGTATATAAATAGTATCACATATTAAAGGAACGTGGATATGAATGATAAATATAACCCAGAAAATACTTATGAATAAACAATTTTGGATAATAATGAGATTGAAAAATTATCCCTTTCCTTAACTCTGATATCCTTAGAATGTATCTAATCATCTTATATAATGATTTAAATAATGTCATTTAATTATTAAAAAATCATATTCTTTTTTATAATATCACATATTATCATATTACCATCTATTTTTTAGTAATAATTCTTTGTCACTTGTATTAAGATATTAACTACTTTATATTCTTATACATGTTTTGGTAAATAAGTTTTGATTATCCTTACTAAGATATATTTATATATTCAAATGATATTAACATAATATATATTTTATTAAATCATTATTTACATTTATATAATCGTGCTTAAATAATGAGAATAAAGAATTAAATGCATCATATCTTGGAGACGGTAGTCCGTACGTACACATGAGTGACCATAGCATTCCCATAAATTTTGAATGATAATTAAGTGGATAGTGTATAATATTTAATTATTAGTATCATTTTATAATAATCATATATATTTATTACTTCCATCATTATACCCATCTATGTTAGGTGGTGGTGAAAAACAGATTACACCACAGTGTGGAGATAGTAAACCGTACGTACGCCCGCACTGTGATTTCATTTTTCATAGGATGGATAGAAGGTAAAATATTGTTGTTTCATAATTATAATAACATATTATTATATTATTGATACATATTTTATTAACTTATAATGTAACAACTAATGAAGATGATGTAGAAGATGAAATAAGTTTGAAAGAATCGGTAGAAGAGATTACATGTTCCTCAACATGCTTCCTCTAAATCTCTTCATAGAGCACTAGATTTGGTCTTTGATGATGACCAGAACTTATCGAATTTAAAGAGGGAAGTATAGAACAAAAATCTGCTGGGTATGGCTAGGATTGAATACTCAAATTCAAGTGAAGAGTCGAGGGAGGAGTTTCCCTTTATAATAGAGGTGATCGGAACCCTTTGAAATTATTAAAATATTAAATTAATATAAATTTATTTTTTTCCAAATGATTCAAAATTGAAATATGTAAGAGATATTATGTGTATTATTTTAAATCCTCTCATACAATAATTTTTTGATATAAATTTATTTAAATTTAAACCTTCTCTTTCCATTCTAACATTAAGTATGATCTTGTAATTTTAATTGAGGTAACAACATTTTAAGTATTAAGAGGCTCTATATTTTACTTCGGTGGGATTTATTTCCCATAATTGCGCATATAATTAATTTTGTTACCTTATCATAGTTTATTTCTGATTTTAAATGATTTTTGGGGATTTAAAATAATTTAATAATTTACTATTTTTATAAAACATCTATTATGTCATTTTTAACAATATTCATTTTATTGAATTTAAATAAAATCTAAAAAAAATTGATCTCTTCAAAACAACCCATTTAATAGTATTATAACATGTCTTATTAACCTATAAAAAACGTGTATGACATAATTTCTCTCAAATAAAATTTGTTTAAATAATTATAATATCATTTATTTAATTAAATAATTAATAAAGATATAATGGCATCATCCGTATCTCATAAATAAATTTAATTATTTAATCTCTAAATATTATAAATATAATACCATGACATTGGAAATATTTTTATATTTATAATTAATATTTATAGTCAAATAGATCACTTATATAACCCAATATTAAAATATTTTTAGATAGAAGATATATGTTTATAACATATGTTCAATTACAATAATTTAAAAGTTATAAATGTCATAATCACACGCAAGTGGCATCAATTATACAAATTTTCATCCCAATGGTTTTCCTGGTCGGCCATATCTCATCCAGTAAGATTAGGACGTGTTATGGTAGTTTTGTAATAGTATCCATACTCTTATTTACATGTTTTACCCTTTTACCGTATTAATAAAAATTACTGAAGTTTCTATTCATAGATCCAAAAAATAAAAAAAAATATTTATAAAAGTTAGACCAATTGATTCCATATATGATATAAAATTTTTAAAATTCAAAACATATAATTTAAAGTAATTAATATAAAATTAACCCCATTTTCAAAAAGAGAGAACGAGTTGTAAATTCTAAAACATTACAAAAGATTGAAATGTTTTTACATGTGGATTCAATGTAAACATAATGTTAATAAAATAAATTATATAGAATCATTAAAATATATTCTATTTATTGTTTAATCCCATTCAATATTAAAATTTAACCATAAAATTTATTTTTATGACAGAGTTTTTTTTTCAATTAAAATTTATTGTGTGTTTATTATTCATCAAAATTTAAATGGTATCAGAAAAATACTAAAATTTCATCAGAAGTAAATTTTTATATTCTCCTTCAAAGGAAAATATTTATATTGTAATATAAATATTATTAATGTGTCAAAATATTATTTGAAAATGGGTTCTCCATTCAAAGGCGTAAAATTACCCTTTTGAAACATATATGTTTTTATAGATAAAATAAGGTTTATTTATACCCTGTAAAAATTTTTCCATGGGATGAATATAATTTTTTTTAAATTATATAAAATCTATATCTATTTAATTTCATTTATAATAGTAATTCATTAAATAATAAAAAATTCTAATTGATTTATATTTTTCATAAATAATTGGAAGCCAAAGATTTCACAATAAAATTTCATAAGATAGTTATAATTATTCCCACTATCCTAATGAATTGATATAATATTTATTTTATAACAAAGGTGGATCATGGTTTGATTAACCTCATGATTTAATTCAATTCAAGGTAATGAAAATTTTAAATTATTTAATGAAAATATTTCATAAAAACATTTGGGTGTTACATTCTACCCCCCTTAAACAAAATTTCACCCTTGAAATTTATCCCATGGAAAAACAATGATGTGGATGCCTCTCTATAATCATATAACCAAGTACCCATGTAGTTTCGTCAAATTGGTGGTTCCACTATAAAACATTAACCTAGAAAGTGGCCTTTTTTGTATAACTTTTTTTCTATGATCTGGAGTCTCTATCGGTTGTTCTTCATAAGAAAGTCCATTCTCCAACCATATAAATTATATGTTTAGTACATGTTAGGGATCAAGTATGTACATTATTTTGACAGATACATTGAAAAAATCATGAAATGGATAGAGATTTATTGGAAGCTCCAATCAGTAAGCTCCCTTCCAAACACAATCCAAAATTTCAAAAGGACCGATATACCTACAGCTCAATTTTATCTTCTTTCCAAATCTCATTACTCACTTCCTGGGAGATATTCATACAAAAACATTATCTCCCACATGAAAATCTATGTATTTTTTTTATCATCATAAATGTTTTTTGACTCTGAGATGCTCTTATGTTTTGTTGAATGGATCTAACCATTTAGGCTATTTCATCAACAAGATCAGAACCTAATAGCATTGTTTCCCCAAAGTCATCCTAGAAAGTTGGATTTGTACACATCTTTCCATTTAGGGATTCATAAAGATCCATTTCATTTTTGGGGTGAAATCTATTGTTGTACGAAAATTCCATCAAAGGTATGTGTTGATCCCAACAACCTTTGAAATAAATAGAGAAAGCTCCCAACGTTATTTCTAGAGTTAAAATTTTCATCTTAGACTGGACATCTCTCAAAGGATGATAAGTGGTTTTGAAACATAACTCTATATCCAGAGCATGTTAAACCCTTCAACAAAACATCAAGGTAAACCTCGAATCTGGATCAGATATAATAGAAATTGGTACACTATGAAATCTCACCTCTTCTATTACAAATATCATGAAAATATGATCAATAGATAAATCATCTCTAATATAAATGAAGTGCGATGACTTCATAAGCTGATACACTATAACCCAAATAGTATTATTGACTTTGGATGTTTTGTTAACTTTGATGATGATGTCCATAGTTATTGTTTCCAATTTCTATTCTAGTAGATGTAGTTTTTGTAACATCTGATTAGAATTTTGTCTCTCAGCCTTAATGTGTGGACAAACCATGCATCGAGAGACATATTCTTCAATATATCATATCTTTCCATCCCATCAGAAATACTTTTTCAGGTCCCTGTACATCTTTTTGATTCCATCGTGAATAAAGAATGAAGAACAATGAGACTCATCCATTATCTTCATTATTAATTATTGTATTGTAGGAATATAAACTCAATTCCTAAAACCTTATTATTCAATCATAATCAAGAATGATTTCAGGAACATTTCTCACCTTATTTTGATGCTCTATATCTTTCTTTAGCACCTCTTTAATCCTCACTTGTATAAATGGGTTAACATTCATTTGATAAAGTTAATATTTCTTATATTCCATTAAAATTTAATGATACACACTTTGCAAATTCAAAAATTTTGGATCTTTCATGATCCTCATCGTGGATAGGCTAGCATGGTCTTATTGACTCAAAGAATCTTCCGCATTATTCTATTTTCTAGGGTGTTAATGTATTTAGATGTTGTAATATTCAATAAATTCCAACCATCTTTTTTGGTTCATATTTAACTCATTTTGTGCACAAATATACCTTAAAATCTTATGATTAGTATAAATATAACACCTTTCACCATAAAAGATAATTAATCCATATATTTTATGATAAGATTCCCGTATATAACTCCAAATAATGAATTGGGTAATTTTTCACATGGATTTTCAGTTGTCTTGAGTCATAAGAAATCACCATATTATTTTTCCTAGAACACAAATGGAACACTTTTTGGATGCATCATTATAGATCACAAACCATTCTCAATGAAAAGGTAGTTTCAGCACATGTGCAATGGATAACCATCTTCCTATCTCATTGAAATTCTCTTCACAATCCTCTGTCCATATGAACATAAATTATTTCTGAGTAAACTTAGTTAGTGTATTAGATAATCATGAAAAATGATTCACAAACAATCTATAATTTCCATCGAAACCAAGAAAACATCATATATGAGTTACCACTTTTTTTCTTTGACAACATTAAACAACTAATATTTTTTGTTGGATCCATTGATATCCCCCATCATGATATTATGTGACCCATGAAAGGAATTTTTTAAAATCCAAAATTAAAATTTAGTAAATTTTTCATAAAGATTATTTGTTTATGGTCTTCAGTGAAATTATCAATTGGTATTCATATTCTTCCTTAATATTAAAATAGACGGGAATATCATCTATAAAGTCTAATATAAACTGATAAAGAATGTCTCTAAATACTCTATTTATTATATTCTTGAACATAGTGGGGAAATTAATAAGACCAAAAGGCATCACTATAAATTAATATTGTTCATACCTTTTGTGGATTGTAGTCTTTGGTATGTCCCCCTTCTTAACCCTTACTTGATGATGTCCTGAATGAATATCATTCTTTGATATCTATTGATCTCTACATATTTGGTCGAATATATCATAAATGAGGGGAAGAGGAAATTTTTTTATTGATAGTGATCTTTTCATGTTCTCCATAATAAATATAGTCTCATTGATCCATATTTCATCCTAAAAACAAAAAAAAGTGCTCCCTAATGTGATGAAATAGGGCGTATGAAACCCTTATCAAGATTCTCTTGGAGTTTCTTTATCAATTCCTGCAACAAAATTGGGACCATTATACAAGGTGTCTTTGAAATAGGAATTGAAGCCGATATGAGTTCTATTGAAAACTCAACATCAAATTTTGGTTGAAGGCCTAGAAATTCATCTAGATATACATCATTAAACATCCGTACAGGGGGTTTATTCTTAATCATGATTATCTCCACAACCATTTGAGATAAATAATATTCGTTTATCATAATCAAGACATATAATATGGATGGAATTTCTACTAGATAGTAATATTTATACTTTTATAGATAAATAATTATATATTGATCTAGAATATGAAATATGAATTCCCTTCCTCAGAAATTGATATGAGATTCAAATAGATAAATCCATTCCATACTAAGAATCACATCAAATTCCACTATATGATGGATAACAAGATTTGTAGAATGCACTTTTCCTATAAACATGAATCGGAGAATAATTATAAACTTCTGATGAGATCGTTGTTCTATACTGAGTTGTCACAGCTAGATCAACATCTAATTGTTGAGTTAATATGAATTTACCCTTAGAAAATTCATTAGAAATAATAGATTGGGTTGATCCAGTATCAAATGAAAAAATTTCTACTTTAGAGTGGATGGTAATTGTTCCTTTCACCACTAAATTATTGTTCTCTACATCACCGATAGTGATCGCATGTGACATTCCTATTTTACCTTAAGAATTTGATGGCATCAATCATCTTAAAAAACCCTTGGATTTGGGCATTGATTGGAAAAATACCCCATTTTCATGGAGTGGTAATATTTATGTGTAGGAGGTGCATTCTATTTATCCCTTTCTCTATTCATGTCATTAGACATATTTTTTCCATTACCTTATCATTTAACATCCCGATGACCTTATTTTACACATTTAAAACATTTACTATCCCATTTATGAAAATTCCATCGATGTTTCTTTCCACACATTTAGCATAAGTGAAAAATCATATCCTTTTCATTGTGGTCTGTAGATTTTACCTTTAATTTCATTTTTCTTTTCTTATCAAACCCATAGTATTGATGGGTTACTCTAATCTCCATCTCAACCGTGAGAGAAAATCAAAAAAATCATAGCTATTTATGACCCTTATGGATAATGGCCTTCAGAGTGTTGGTATTAAGACACTAAAGAATTGATCAATTTTAATCTCAAGTGGGGTAATACTTCTAGAATCATACATTGAATGTCTTGTAAAATTTTCTTCGTAGGTACCAAAATATCCATCCTTCTTTTTCATAAGTTCAAGGAACTCCTTCTCCATATTTTTTGATGAATATAAAGAAATTACTTATTGAAAAATAAGTTCATGAACTCATCCCGTTGCATGGATTCAAGTTCATTTCATTACCACATATTATTGATAAAGTTACACCATTTGTAAGCGTTACCTTTCAAATTATAGAATACAAAGATGAATTTATCATGTTATAAACATTGTAGAATTAAAAATATTTTTTAGTGTTACCAATCCATTAGTAATTAACTAATATAACTGAACACCCATTTAAATAAGGTGGAAACTACCTCTTCAAGGACGCAACAGAATGTTGTTGTTTCATTTTGTCATTTGGAAGTCCATCATGATTCATATCTTCAGAAATCAGTGTGAGAATGTTTACAAGATTTTTCATTCAATCTTCCATAAGATTTTCTTTCTTAGTAGGGAAATCATTGCATTTCTCATTGCATTCATCATTAAAGTGGTTCCTTCGTGTTTAAGATAATGACTAAAACTAATAAGAATTCCGTGATAAACACTAATCATAATGGGAAAACCACATAATAAAAAATAAAATTTCAACTTAGGACACTTTTGGATTTATCCTAGGTTATTCACAATCATTTCTTAAACACTAATATTTTAACCTATACTTCAACATATACTTAGGATTCATAATAATTCTTTCTCATCCTAGTTTCCAAAGGTTTACAATACTTTTCCTTTGATATCATATATAATGACCCATAATTTACATAGATAGATATTAAATCATATTTGAATAATATTAATTAAAAATATATCAAATCCATGTTAGGACCATATAGGTATAATGTCTTTAGGTTCTAAGAAAACAAAAATTATTGGTTTATAGGACATCTTCATTGTCTCCCACTTGTTTCACCATAACTAGACCGATTTTTAAAATATCTTACTTAATACCCTTCTTCATGACTTAGGTAAAAGAAACACATGAATGGGTGAGATTATATGCTCATTAAGGGTAAAAAAGTGAGATATCAATAATGTTTTAATCATATAAAAAAGGGTCATAACAATTTAAAATCTTATCATGCATGTGAAATATCGTGATATCACGCCCTGGGGTAAATTATTAATGTTCTTAAGAACCAATGAATGTAATCCAAAAAGTCATAAAATAAAACATGAGATTTTTTTAATACACATAATCATAGAAAATCATATTACATTTCGTCAAGGATCCTTTCCAATACAATCAATGTAGAAAAATTCCATTGCTAAATTTGGTTAACTTGTTGTTCCATCCCTGTATTACTGATCCAAAATTTTTTTTCAGTCATGAATATCTAATGGGATATAAATATTTTCCCAATTCATTGGAGGGGGATATAGGTCCCACTAATCTCAAAATTAAATCATTCTTAAATGTGACACAAAAAAATTCTTTCATCATACCATAACCCATAGAATAAAATGGGTTTCTTAAACCTCATTCAATCATAATATAATCCATGTAAAAAATAGATTTCATAATTAGTATTCCATCATAAATATAATAAAATAATAGGTATAATATGGAAATAAATGAAATTATATTTAAATAATTTAATTGTATATATAAATTAGTTTATATATAACACATGAAATTATTTCAGAGGAAAATATCATTTCTTCTTAAAAAACGTTTTTTTTTCTCAAAACGCCACACAAATTTAAAAGAATACCATTTATTATAAAATAACCCTAAAAACATGTAATGTTAGCTTCATGTAAATAAGGATTTATCGAAGCATTAAAAACTATTCTTTTCATATAATTTAAACAAACATTATCCTCATACTTTTTTTAAACAATTGAAAATGTACCTCATATCGAATAAGGGAAAAAAATTCTTTCATACCGTTAAGTAAAAATTCACCAATGTTTAAAATTGAGTATAACATTTTTTAGAAGAATATAAATAGTATTTCATATTTTAGGAACATGTATGTGGATTATAATTATACCCCTATAAATACTTTCGAATAAACGATCTCAGATATGAATGAGATTTGAAAATTATCCCTTACCTTAGGTCTGATATCTTATGTATGTATCTAAAACACCAATATAATGATTTAAATAATATCATTGAGTTATTATAGAATCATTTTCATTTTTCTGATATAATATATGATCATATTATCATCTTTATGTTAGTAACACTTCATTGTCCCTCATTATTTAAATATAAACTACATTTTGTTCTTATGCATGTTTTGTCAAATAAGTTCTGATTGTCATTCTTAGTTATGATTTATATCATTAAAAATATAAATTAACATAATATATACCATATTTATTCATTCTTTACATTTATATAATCATTCTTTAATAAATAAATTGTAGAATGAACCACATCGCATCGTCGAGGTGGTAGGTCGTACTTACTCACGAGCGATGATATCATTCCCATAATTGTTGAATGGTATTGAAGTGGATGGTGTATAATATTTCAGAATAAGTATCATATTATTATAATTATATAATGTTATTATTTCCATCATTATACCCATCCATGTATGGTGGTGGTGAAAAACAGATTACACCACGACGTAGTGATGATAAGTTGTACGTACACATACATAGTGATTTTGTTTTTACTATGATGGATAGAAGGTGGAATATAGTTGTTTCGTAATTATAATAACATATAAATATATTATTTATACTTATTTTAGTAAATTATAATGAAATAAATAATTATGGGGGAGTATAAGAAGAAATAATTGTGAAATAATTTGTAGAAGAGATTACCTCTACCTCGACGTGCTTCCTCTGAATCTCGTCTTAGAGATATATAATTAGTGTTTGAAGATAAAAAGCACCTCTAAAATTTAAATATTCAATTCTAGAATGAAAAGGTTCAGGTGATGGAAGAGATTCTTGGATCAAATTTATGTGTAGAGGTGAGGGAGGAGAATCAGTTTTATAATATATGTGAGGGTCAGCCTTGGAAATTCATAGGCTGTTAAATTTATATAAATTAATTTTTTAATTATAAATTATTCCACATTGAAATATGAAGAATATAATATGTGTAATGATCTAAATTCTCTCATCCATCAATTTTTAGATATTTATTGATTTAATTTTTAACCTTATCTTTTTTTACTTTACCCTTAATTTTTATATTTTAATTTTATTTATGGTAACATCATTAGAATTATTAAGAGGTTGTAAACTATACTTAAATGGGGTAAATTTTTCATAATTGGATAGTAATTAAAATTTTAGACCATTTAAAATTCACTTTGTGATTTTTTAAAAAAAATATGGTTTTTAAATAATTTGATAATTAATTATTTTTATAAAACATATATTATGTAAATTTTTACACAATTAATTTCATTAAATTTAAATAAATCCAAAAAAGACAAAAAACCTCGAAAAAAAATTAACAGTCTTATAACAAGTCATATTCACCTAAAAAATCATTTATGAGTTAAATATGTCTTATAATTCTTATTTTAATAATTATAATATCATTTATTTGATTCTTTCACTAATAACGTAGTTAATGCGTCGTCATTGTGTCGTAATTAATTTTAATTATTTAATGACTAAAAATTATGAATGAAGAACCATGAGGTATAATTTGTTCACCTTTCTAATGACTATTTATAGTAGATGATATCACTTATATAACCCCGAATTAATTTTATTCTTATGAATATATATGTTTATAACATAGTTTCTTTTACTTTAAATTAAAATTTATATATGTCATAATCTGACCCAAGTGGCTTCAAATAGACAAACATTCATCCCAAGGGTTTCCTTGGTTAGCCATATCTCATCCAATAAGATTATTACAAGTGTTAGGGTAGTTTTATAATAATATTCTTACGCTTAATTACATATTTACCCCTTTACCGTATGAATAAGAATTACAAAAGTTACTATTCGTAAAGCCCAAAAATAAAATAAATCTATTTACATAATCTGGACCTAATGATTCCAAACATAGAGACCATTTTTTAAAACTAAAAAAATATAATTTTCAGTAAATAATTTAAAATTATTGTCATTTTTGTAAATAGATAACATGTTTTAAAAGCTAAAACATAAAAAAATATTGAAATGTTTTCACATCTGAATTCAATGTAAAATTAATGATAATGAAATAAATTATATTTATTGAAAAAAATATATTATATTTATTCTTTTAAACTAATCAATATTATTATTTTTCCATATAAATTATTTATATGAAAAAATTGGTTTTCAATTAAAATTTAGGGTATTTTTATTTAGTATATCAATAATATTTTATTTAGTATATAAAATATATATCACATTAATTACATTACTAATTGTAATTAACTAAAATATAAAAAATATTAATTGATTTATATTTTTCAAAAATAATTGGTTGTTAATGATTTTAACATACATTTTCATAAGTTATTTATACTTATTCCCTCTGACTAAACAATTTGGCTATAATAGTACTTTTATATTAAGGGCATCTCGTGGTTTTTTTAAACTCATTATTTTTTACAATGAAATTTACTGAATAATTAAAATTATTTAAAGAAAATATTTCACAATAACATCTATGTGTTATAATGTAGAAGAAGAAAACAAAATAATAAATATTTTTTTGATAAAGTTACCTTTTGAATATTGCATCCTTGAAGGACCACTTAATAAAGTTGGAATGAGTATTTCGGTGAGACCATAAGAACATAAATTTTAAAATATTGGGGAGGACACATAATTTCATAGATTTTAAGTTCTTCAATTCTTTTTAGTAGAAAGGGGGTGGTGAAGAATGGAATTTATTAATGAAGAGGGGTGGTTTAAGTGATTAAATAACGATTATTTTATATTTAAATACAAAAAAAAATTGATGAATTAATTTCAATGTATTTGGTTGATAGATAATGTTTCAAAGGATTTATAAGTTTTACCAACACATAATCAACCCATTAAAACTTGTAGTGTTTAGGTATTTCATGCATTTACCTTTTAACTATAACGCACTACATTATTTTACATAATTTTCCGTAAATAATTTTTTTACGTTACAAATTTTTTATGCCTATCAGGAATATGAAATTATAACCAAATCTTAACCATCTAATAGAAAAAATTCAATATTTTTTTAAAATTTTAAAAAATGTATGTTTCAAAGTTAATATGACCGTACAATGAATATGACCTTAAATCAATTTTTTATCAATCGTATTTTTATACCAAAAATTAATATTACCTTAATAATTTTGACATATTGATCCCAAAAATGATTTCAAATTTATAAAATACATTTTATAAAAGTTACCAAAATAAATTAAATTATTTTCTCATATAAATTAATAAAAATTCATTTTTTGAAGAAATCAGATATTTGATGAAAAAATGTCATTAATATAAATTATGTGTTTATTTATTAAGAATAAATATATTTTTATTGAATAAGACATTCATATATATTTCATAATATAGTTCATATTTTTTACATCCTCTATTTTAATGGCTATTTTATAATAGTCAAATTAAAATAATGATATATTAGATTTGGTTTAAGGTTAGTGTTCCTTTCAATGCAAACTGTTAATGAAATTAAATTTATTAATAAAAATACATACTATAAAATCATAGGGTGATACATTTTACCCACCATAAAAACGAATTATACAATGAACTTTTTCTCATGAATATAAATAGTTGAGGTTACATCTTTATAATTATATCCTCTAGTTCCCATATCGCTTCATCGTGAAATATGTTTTGTGACAAACATTAACTAGGATAATATACTTGTTTCATAGAACATTATCTATTCAATCGAGGATCTCTACAAGTTATCCCTCATAAGAAATATATTTCTCCAACATCATGACCTATGAGTGTAGTATATGTGATGGATTGTGTATGAACTTCCTCTGATGTGATACATGGAACACATCATAGACTTGTGAGAGGTTTTTTGGGAGCATAAATCAATAATCCCCAATCCCAATACGATCAGGAATTTCAAGAAATTATGTCCTCAAAATTTAAAATTGCACTTCAAAAATCAAATTTTGATATATTAAAATTCTTTTATAGGAAAACACAATCATTATATGGGTTAATAAAACATACTCATAAATAGAGAGAAAATAAAAGTTGAAGTATACCACAAAACTAGTATTTCGATTAGGATAAATTTAGTTAAAAGTGTAATTATGGACATAGAAGTGAATTCTAACAATCATGTTGTCATGAAGAATGATGGATAACATGGTCAAGATAAGGTTAATGACCACAAAACCAGGACCAAATATTTATGAAAAGGTCATCAATATTATCAAAAATAATGATATTAAGGGAATATTTCATTTTAAAATATTTTATGAATATGTACATACTTAATTTCATTTAATATGTACAATATAATTATTTTTTGTGACTTGATAACTTAATTCGTAATTTCCTACCATAATAAATAAAATTTTAATTTTAATTCTTGATAATGTAGTAGATCATAAGATCTATAATGGGATGACAATTCATTACTTATATCACTCATTATCATCATAAAAACATTGTTTGAACTAGTTATCCAATATGCGTAAATCTTCATATTCATAATTAATACATTAATCTCTAAAAAATACTCAAATTTACAATTTAAACAATTTCATAAAGGGTTACCCTTGTTAACATTCTAAAGGATTAAAATAGAAAACATTCAAAATAATTCCACTAAATTTAAAAAAGCATATTTTTATTAATATCATAAATAAATTGATGTAGATTTTAATATCCACACAACAAAAATGTAAATAAACTTATCATTTATTCCCTTGAAACATGTTAATAACATGAATTACCATAAAACCTTAGTGAAAATATATATTATTTCAAAAAATAACTCTCTCTTCATTCTATAAATTCAAAAAATATATAAAATCAAACCATAATCCACCATGTCATCATATTACTAATCAGTTCCAAGGTCAATAATACGATCCCTTTTATTTTATCATAATAAAAACGTCTGTTTATCTCATTATCATCCAACCATCATGAACATATTAAGGGTAATCTTTCCATTAATCATTTGATCTCAAAAATATCATCTTACCACCTATATATCGTTTCATGGATACAAATTCTAGTCAACATATTCATTCAAATAAGTGAGGAAATAATGACTAGAAATAATATAGTTATGTTTCATTTTCTATAAAAACATTCATTTCATTAAAAAAAATTATTTCGTGAATTCGGATACATAATCACTCAATCATACTACATTATTCTTAAAACATTAACTAGGATTATTTATCTTATTACATAAAACATTTTACACCTAATATTTCGTTAATAGTCTCCTAATAATTATTAAAATAACCATTACTCATAGAACCTTATTATTCTCTTCATGTTATTTCCCCCTAGGGAATCGATTTTCAAAATTCTCATTAATTCCACATTTAAAACAATTAGTTTCCAATGATGCTTTAGAAGTTCCTTGTTGGAACCCAGTTTTTGTCTCAGGTATCTATCCTTAAAATTTTGGTCTAATTTTATTTTTTGGTCATAAAATGGATTATTATTGAGTTAGTGATAGTCTCTAGGGTGTATAGGGATTGTTTGGATCCAGAAACATGGATTTTTGGTAGAAAGGGTCAGGTCACACATTTGAAGTAAACTAAGTGTGAATGGTTTCATGGTTTAATTGAAGCCTATGATGCTGAATAATGAGTAGTGGGAGGATGCATGGTTTGAAAACCCATGCGATATTGGATGCATGACCATGAAAGAATGTATTCATCTTTGATAGTGTCATTTTACATGGTTGGCACACAGTTTCCCTAATTGTGAAACCTAATAGTATGGGTTCCCCTTCCTACATATTCATGTTTATGGTTTTCTCATTGTATTGTTAAACCATGTTGCCAAACCATGTGATGGGTAAAAATGGGTGATTTAGATATTTCCATTATATTTTATTTAAACTCAAAACCACTCTCTATTTTGGTTTTTTAGTGGATATAAAGTTTTTTTTACTCCATTTTAATTTCAAACCTCATTTATTCTAGGAAAATAGATCGATTATCTGTCCATAGTCCATATCAATCTCCATTAATCTAATTGGACCCTGACTTGTATGTTCTTGATACCTTTTTAATATTATGTCCTTCTACTTCCTATCTATAATTCTTTTTAGATGTAGTCTCATATTCCCCAAATTCGTAGAATTAATATATACATTATATGTACTCCAATCAAAGCCAAATGAAAAGGTTGATATAGGATGAGGAGTGTCATAGGAGCATATGTTTGGTGGTCCATAACACATTCCTCTATTTTTTCATTTTATAAATTGTCGTATCATCACACTAATTTGATCTGGTATCATTTTTTTATTTTCTTTTTCATTCTGGTAGTTATTAGGATTTTTTTATAAGACCATTGACATATATCTGACTCAATTTTTGTGGTTATGTCCAAAAAATTAACCACCACATGTATTTTGATGTTCTATAATTTAGGTTTTAGTATTTTGATACCATGAGCCACTTTTTAGGTGTGTTTTATATTGGCCAATCTAATTGTAAGCCTCCTTATAAAAATTGTCTATTTAATTCTAAATTGTCTTGTAAAATGGTTGTATAACACTTGTACCACGATATTTTGTTCTTCACATAATGAATTAAATGGTAATGGAATTATAATTTTTGTGGTATATATTTTTCTTAGACAAATGAATGCAATTGATTTTTTTGGTTTCATCCCGTAGCACCCCTTTCCACTTATGACGGATGGTTACTGAATGAACCAAGGAAAGAGATTATGACTTAAATGGATTTATGAAATGGTTATATTATCATGTTTCATTTTCACACCAATGAAATGAAATGGCTTGAACCTCATGATATATTAAATGTATTGAGTATAAAATGGACTACATAATTAAATGAATTTAATAGAAGGTGCATAATAAAACATATAAACCTTTTCACCATTATAGGGATGGTCATACTCAAGTAGGTTCTTGGGTTCTCAAGGGAATTCCTTGAGTTCTCATGGATGACATTCTGATTCAAGAATGTCAGTTTCCTTGGATGATACCCACATTGGATCCTGATTTTCTTTTATTAGTGGATTCCCAAAATGACATAGCATGATCCCTCTATTACTATTACAGGATGCCTTGGATACAATCCTTTGATCTAGTATGGATTCTACAGACATGAGGTTCCATGGTTATATCTTTAGTCCTATCCATTTATTATCCCATTTTAACTTTGATTTATTCCTTCGATTTTGTTATATCATACTATTGTAGAATTTCTTGGATGATTCTCCATTGATTACACTCTCATTCCTTTATCCAAGTTATAGTTACTACTGATTTGGTGACCATTGAGGTCTAGGTTTCCTTGGTTACTAATTTGTAACCCTTCTATTGTGATTATCATTTCAGGTTTCCTTATTAAATCATGTAACCATTAATATTACTACAAGGATGTGATGTTAGTGCTGGATATTTCTCACATGGCATAATTACATAAACTAAAACATAATTAATAAATAAACTTTTCAGTTGTTCGGTATCCATCTAATGACTATATAATGTACATGGGTATTTACAGTACTATACTACATTACTTTTATATATTCATCATTTCATGGTGTTTAAGTTTATATTACATTGATATGATGTTATAGACACCTTTGGTGGTGACCTACGGATATTTATCTCACACCATAACTGGGCCACCATTTTCACATGGGTATATTACATTAATTCGGGTGTTGATAAAAGGAAGTGTGTTTCTTCGGACACTTGATTTATTTCTATTTTAGGATGGAGCTAGTAGAAGATGATCAAGTTGAAGCTCGCGATGCTTGAGATACATTTTTTATTCATTTATTGTAATTCTGTATATAAATCTCATATGTTTCTATATATCCATAATTTCCAGCTTATTAGACAGATGAAATATCATCATTTTCTTTGGGATATTAATATCAGTTGCACCAGTCGTATTATTATTTGTATTTTTCTACTTTTTTTGTTGATTCTATTTATCTATATTGTTTTGTCAATTTTACCTTTTGTTATATTAGTTATCAATTTTTCTACACTTTGGTTATATGGTAATAGTCTCCCAATGTACACAACCTAGGCCCTCGCTTCTAGTTGGAAGCATCTAGCTTTTAGGGAGATTTATTTAAGGCCATGTGGCCAACTGGGCTTAGGGAACCTCTATGTGGAATCCAGGTCTGAGACGTCACAAAGTGGTACCATAGGGGGTTAGCTTCATTATTTAATATTTGTACACAATAGTTAGTATATTAGGAATTCTTGAAACATGGTCATATTCCATTATTGTGTTTCATGATCCCCTGATCAGGGTAAAGGCTGAGTTACAAGAATTACAATTGTCATTCTTATTTTTCCAATTATAGTTGATATCATTTCACCATTGGGTGACTCAAATGCAATTTGTTCATGATGATTATTATTCTTATTTTTATTGTATTTCATTCATGGACAAATGATATGAGGGAAAAAAAATTACTACATGTGTCATCATAGACACCTATAATTGGCATGTAATGTATATTTTGATGCAATATGGGTGTATTTTGATTCTTTTCATAACTTTATATTCCAATGATTACTAAGTTATGATTTCTTTTTATATATGCTCGTACTATTTTACGTATGTGATTAAGTGATTTCCTATTTCAATTCATGGGGTTTTATGGGACCTCACTGGTTGAAATGAGTAATTTACCAAATCAAGACATCAATTAGAAATTAAATTGCATACTAATATCTATGATAGAGATTGTGGGTGATAATTCACTATGATGAAAAATCATTTTAAATGAATCATGATATATTAACTCTAGAAAATGCAGTTTGAAAATTGAAACATGAATTTTGAAATGAAAAGGGTTTCAAATTATTATCCTTCCTTATCATGTTTATGATATGTGAAGGAGTGAACCTTTTAATTAAATTAAAATTACTAAAATGATTGCCTATAAATTATAATGAAATGTATATTTGAAACATTATCTACTCGAAAACCTAAAACATATACTTGAGAACATACCAATACCTGGCCTTTTATGTGGGAAGTTGGAGATTTATACCATGGGTAGTGATTCATTCCATACATTCATCTTCTACTAGTGTTTTTATCAATCCAATTAAATCTTATTTAGATGTGTGTTCTTAGAATTTGTAGACCAGTGTCACAATGTTATCCTTGTATCATGTGGTAGGAGGGTGGTTATGACCATGGTCCATACATGGTGGTCCCTGAGTTTCTAGTCAGACCTCTAGATGTTCCAATTGAGGCACCACCTACTATACATGGGAAATGGAACTCAATTCCATTAAAGTTTCTTACGTTTGATGCATTCCATTCATGGTACTCTATGAGTTTCACCTTTGATGTCTAATATAAATTATGAGTTCTAGAATAAGAAGAATCTTACCTTCATGAGGGATAGGGGTATAGTGGCTATGGAATTATAACTATAAGACACCTTTTCTATCATTTAGCATCATGAGATTTCTCTAGAGAGAAGGGTCAAGAATACTACATACATGATTTATGATTTGTCTAATCATTGGTGGGTTGTAGTTACCCAGGTTGGTATCTATCAAGGCATAGTATGGGATGATATCTAGAATACCTAAAATAATCAGTTCATTCATCAGATGATGAGAGATGAAATATCTGTAGATTTCATGCATCTCGAGTAGGGTTTTATCTCATTTATGTAATATTCAATGATTTTCACTAAGTTAAAGTTCTTTTCACAACTTCTATCTGGTGATGAACTTTCACATTCAATACTCTTTGTATATGGGCTTCATTATGCCATCATAACATAGGTTAATGTCTTATTCCTACATACCTTTACTGAAATAGTCAATCAGGATATTATCACATAGTTCAACATGAAGGATGGAGATGATACTGAGAACAGTGGACCAGTGTCGCAGAAGGCCAGTATTTCTTTCCGAAGCAGGAAATATACCTTAAACGTTTTCATCGGGGTGGGGGTAGCTAGAGTAACCTTGTTGTTTCTTCGATGGTGTGTCACTACTATAGAAAAAAGTGGACCATGAATCTGTATTGTAATAGAGACCCTATAGAGTACATGACTTGTCGATGTGTGGGGAATTATCAGAGATTCTATCGGACCGTCCCACCTACCTCTAGTGGAATTGGATTTGTACCAGCTCCACCTTCAGTGAAAAGATCATTTATGTCACTTTAGTAAGGGATTCATATTAGCACTGTTAAGACCAAATGATCATGGGGTCGTGTTTGTGGTAGCTAGAATCCTTTTGAAAATATATTCCAGTAGAATAGTTTTGATTGTGCTAGTATAGTTGTTATACAATTTCCTGGATTAGTCTGGTTGCATGATTTACAAACAATACTGAAGGCTCATACTACATTACCATCTAAAGTATGAGGTACTATTCTAGTAACCTCCATTATTGTATCTACTTTATCTGATATAGGTGGTTCACACTCTTCCATCTCTTTATCTACCACAAAAAGTCAGGGACTTGAAATAAAATATTACAATGGTGTAATGAAACTAGATACAGTATTGGAGGTAAGGTCAGGAGGGATATGGCAATGAATGGTCTGCCCTGGAGGTATTATGTTATCCCTTCTTTTGGGACCTCTTTATTATAGAGATTACATGATTTAGTGTCATTCTAGGGATGTATTGGTTGGCTCTGAATCATGTATTTGTATACTATTGTCACTAATGGGTATTGTTCACAACACCATAGGGGGGGATTTTTCTATACAAGGTTGAGTGGGAAGATTGAGACAATATATATTTACTAGAAGATTATATTATCGGTGGAGTGACTACCCATATTGACAATATATTCATGTAGGTCCATGGATTAAATCAAGATGAATTCCCTCTAGTGGTAGATCATCTCTACGATGTCTTTCCCAATGAACTCTCTAACTTACCTACTAAGAGAGTGGTAGATTTTATGAATGATTTCATTCCTAGAGAGGAACTGGGGTCAATTCCTCCATACACGATGAAACATACTATGATTTAGGAGATCAAGTGATAGTTAGGGTACATGGAGGAAAAATCTTGCATATGTCCCAACATGTCCTCTTAGGGTTCACTCATGCTTTTCAAAAACAAGGTTTATAGAACCCTTCATCTATGTGTGGATTACAAATGGTTAAACTAGATTATCATCAAGAACCATTATCCACTACCACAAATTGTTGATATAATTGAGTATCTACAAGGGGTTTGGGTCTTCTATACGACCGACCTATGATCAAGCTATCATCAGGAGAGAGTCTGGCCATGAGACATACCTAGTGAAACTTTTTATAGTTGGTATTTTATGTATGATTACCATATTATTTTGTTCATTATTATGAATTTTCCTTCCATTATCATAGAACTGATGAATAGGGTGTTGCAACCCTATTTGGATTCTTTTATCATATCTTTTCGTATGACATCGTAATGTAATATCATAATCATAGAGACCATGTTATGCTCATTGTGATCGTTCTGAGTACACTAATACAACATCAAGTTTTTTCTAATCATCATATGTGAAACATCTAGATCAAAAAAAGTTCTCTTATAAGGTTATATTATCTTGGAATTTGGAGTATCAGTTAACCCATAAAAGGTGAGGGTTTTGGTGTACTGGTAGACTCCCAAGAAATGTGATTGACATACAATGTTTCTTGGGGATTGATTTATATTATATTATTTCTACACTAGACATATCTTGAATTTTTTAACCTCTTACTAGTCTTACAAAAAAGCGTGTTATGTTCTGTGGTTAGAAGAGTGTGAGAATTCATTTTAGGCACTAAAATGAGGCTTTTCTTGACACGTTTTATGATTTTTTTCAAAGACAAGAAGAGGTTATACAATGTTTTGTGATGTATCAAGCATTGAAATTTGAGTTTAGCTAATGTTGGAGGACATGTTTTTTTCATATGGATCTCAATAGTTGAGGTCTCATGAGAGAAACTATCATATGCATGGCTTCAAGATAGCAGCAGTTGTCAATAACATACATAGTCGAAGACACTATCTCTTGGGTGAGTGAATTATGGTGTTTATGAACCACCAAATAATCAAATATATATATCCATAGAATAAAATTAATCTCATAGGGTGAATATGAGTCAAATTTTTTTGGTGTTTTTATTTGAAGATTTCATGTATTCTTGTAAAGGGAAATGCAGTAGCTGATACACTATTTTGGAAAACTCAGGCTCAAGCCATACCTGATGCCAATAACAGATGGAAATTGATGGACCTATTTTTGATCTATATCTGGATTTCTGTGATAGGAATGAGCAGTCCTATCTCTCATTATTGATAATTACCTCTTTTATCCTTGAGAATTTGAAGAGAAAATATGTATCATATCCTGAGGGAATGGTTCTCCATGTAAATATTTACATAGTGGAGTCACTTCTGGATTGTTAGATTGATGGATATGAAATATCACATATACAAGGACATGTCAGGGTTCCTAAAGAAATGAGATATGTGTTTATGATAGAGTAACATGCTTCTCAATGGGCATTAAATCCAAGAATCCAAAAAATGTATCAACAAATGCAATGCTAATATAGGTGTTCAAGGCTAAAACTTTAGATAATAAGCTTTATCAATAGGCGTTCCACCTGTCTACTGGTGAAGGAAGTGAACCAGAGGCCTATAGTCTTTCACAGCCACTTCCAGTCCTCAAATGGAAATGTAATAATATTTATATGGATTTTTTAGTTGGTTTAATTAGGTCTCTTAAAGGTAGCGATGTTGTATGGGTTTTGATTGACAATTTGAAAAAAGTATCCCATTTAATAACATTATGGGATACTTTCTTAGTTAATGAGGCATGAAGATTGTATGTATATGAGATCATATGAATATATGGAGTCACTTGTTCTATCGTTTCAAATAGTGATGCTTGCTTCACATCATAGTTTTGGCATGGGTTGTAGAAAGCTATGTGTATACTGGTTCTGATGATAATAGCCTTTCACCCTTAGACGAATAGACATTGAGAATAGAAGATACAGTTTATAGATGAAATTTTTTGAGAATCCATCCCTGAATCAACGGTTCGTGGGAGAAACACATCCCACTCATTGATTTTTCCTATAATAATGGATTTCAGGTGAAAATTAATAATGGGTCATTTTCAGGGATTGCATGCTAGTTCATTACATTTAGCCTTGGGATGACTAGATGTAGCATAGTTATCCCTAATAGGTCCCTATATTGTGTAGGAGAATTAAGGTATTTTCAGTTGATTAGGAAGTATATGACTATTTATCATCCTAGATAGAAATCTTATGTTCATCACCATAGATTACCTAAGGAGTTCAAGGTTGGGGATCATGTTTTTTATTGGTTATCACCGTGGTTAGGGAATAGATGGATATAGTGGAAAGTTAAGCTATCACTATTTTTTTTCAGGCCTTGTGAGATTCATGAGAGAGTCGGGTTGGTTGCCTCTAAGATGATATTACCTAAAAAGAAACAAGTCGTTCACAACATCTTCCCCATTTCATAGCATCCCAAGTATGATTATAACCCATATCATACATTTGATCCCAAGGAAGATGATTTTTATGTCGATTCATCAATTGATGAGTATCATATAAGGATAATTGAATAGAACACAAATGATCTTAGATACTAGTTTGTCCCTCTAGTACTGGTGGTATGACAACACTATCATGTACAGGATGAGACTTGGGAGAAGAAGTATAACACACATTCCCAATGGCTAGTGTTGTTCTTAGATAAAAATTTTCCTCCCTCAGAATGTGATCTTGGGGAAAAGTTCATTTATGGGGGGAAGACTGTAAGAATCCAATTTTTAACTCTTGTATGGATCGTTTAAATTTTGGTCTAATTTTCTTTTATTTACCTTAAATAGATGCCTACAGATTTAGTGAAGGGATTAGAGGTGTCTGGGACTTTCTCAGATCCTGAAACTAGTTTTTTGAGAGTGGAAGGAATTATGTAAAATTATAGTAAATTGTGTATGATATCCCGTGTGGTTTGATTAAAACATCGGAGGCTAGATAGTAAGTACCACGAGGGAACAAATTTCTCCCAAACCATGACACATGATTTTCAATGTCATTCAACAATGTCTATAATTTTTACAGTGTCATTTCACATGTTTGGCATAGGATTTCTTTATCTATGAATCCTAACCATGCGGTTTCCCCTTTTAACATATTCCCTTTCATGGATTGTGCACAGTTTAGAAAAAACCTGTGGACAGACTATCTGAATGGTTAAAATGGGTGAATATATGGTTTTGAAGTTAAAATATATGTAAACTCAACACCTATCTCCCTTTGGGTATTACAGTGGACATTACCCTGTTTTTAATCACTTTGAATCCAAAACTAATCTATTCTAGTAATTTAGATCGATAATCCATTTGGAGTCTGTATCAATCATAATTTGTCTTTTTGGATCTTCATTGGTATGTTCTTGATTCAATTTTAATCACAGATTATTCTTCTTCCAAAAAATAATTATTTTTAGTTTCAAGATCATATTCACCAGTTTTAGTGTGTTGATATGTTCTTAAAATCACCTCAAATTCAGGATGAAAAAAGGCTAATACTGGGAGAGGAGAGTCATATGAGACTAAGGTAGGTTTTTATAACTCATTCCTCAATTTCTTTCATTTTATAAAGAAAAATACCGTCATGTGGATTTCATCAAAAACTATTTTCTGAATTTATGTGTCATTTTTATAGTCATTGGGATTTTGTTCTATGACCCAAGCCATATATGTTATTAAATTTTGTTGGTTACATCCAAAACATTAACCATACCATGTAAGCTGATGTGCCATAATTTTTTTTTTAGTGATTTGAACCCTTTGAGACATTGTTCAGGTGTTTTTGATCTTGACCATTCTAATTATAAGACTCCTTATAATAATTGTCTATTGAATTGGAAATTGGCTCGTACCATGGTTTCTTAATAGTTGGCCTGCCTATAATAAGGTCTTCAATTGATGAAATAAATGTAAATGGGTTTGGAAAGTATGTTATATATATATATATTACATGGCATAATAAATTTCATTGATGTTTTGGTTGCATCCCGTAGAACCCCTTTCAACATATGATGTAATGTAGTGAAATGAACCATGTAAAGAGATTATGACTTAACGGATTTATGAAATGGTTTCTTGATCAATTGACTTTGTCACACTAATGAAAGTAAATGGATGAAAACTCATGATATATTTAAGTTATTGATTATTAAATGGCATACCATTTTAAATATATTAAAACTAAGGTTCTTAATTATTAATATGGACCTTGATATCATTATTGATATGGCCATGCTTGAGTTAGTTCTTAGATTCTAGAAGAAATTACTTGATAATTTATGGACTCGATTATGAATCAAGGATAGAGGATTCCTTGGTGGAAACCCACCGTGGACCTAATCCTCATCAATTAATGGATGTATAGTATGTCATGGTATAATTCCTCCATTAATATTACATGATTCCTTGGAAACACTCCTTTCATCATGCAAGGCTTCTATGTGCATGAGGATCCTTGGTTGTATCCTTGGGCCTAGCCATAGATTATCCTATTTTATGTTAGATGTATTCATCAGACATAGTTAGATCATTCAAATGTGGAATTACATTCCTGATTCCCATTGGATTACACTCTCTCTCCTTTAGCCAGGCTGTAGTTACTACTGAGTGAGTAACCCTTGAGGTCTTGGATACCTTTTTTATTGCCTTTGAATCCTTATATTAATATTATTATTACTATCATCATCATTTCATGTTTACTTTTTACATCTTGGAACCCTGAAGAGTAATATCACGTGATGATGTTAGTGCTGGTTATTACACACATTACATAATTACATAAACTAAAACATAATTAATAAATGAACATGATACATGTTCAGACACCAGCTGAGGGATAGTGTAGGTACCTGGGTATTTGTATTATTGTACTGATTTACTTTTATATATGCATGCTTTCACACTATATCAGTTTATATTACCCAAATAGGATATTATAGACATTGTTTTTGGTGTCCTATATTGATTTATCTAACACTCTATCCAGGATTCAATTTTCACCTGATAATATCACATGTCCACATGTCTTGAAAATAATAATTGATTTACTTTGGACACTGGATTGGTTGTTGTTTTAGGAAAGGGCAAGTAGTAGATGAATAAGATGGGGATTAAGATGTTTTTGATATATTTTTTATTCCTTTTTTATACTTCTATATAGCATGATTATATGCTTCCATGTATCCATGATTTCCATATTATTAGACACATACCATAACATTATTAAATTTTGGATATTTAAAATAGTTGTACATGTGCTATTATTATTTATATCAGTCTACTTATGCTATGAATTTTGGTTATATATATTTCTTCCACTATTAAACTTATGTTTTATCATTAATTCAATGTTCTACACTTGGGTAAGGATTGCATAGACTCTTCACAAACAAACCATAGGACCTTACTGCATGTCAGTAGCCTCTGGCATTCAGGATGATGCACTTGAGTCCACATGGCCAACTGGGCTTGGGGAACCTCTACATGGCACCTGGGTCTGGGATTTCACATACCAATATTATCTTCAATTTTTTATCTAATCCATTAAATTTTCATTTTCAATTACATTCTTTATTTCCTTCATTTCCACACCAAAACCATGTTCATGTTCTTTTTAATTATTCTCCTTGATGACTCTTCTCTCATGCATTACCTGATGAAAATTGAACATTATTTTCTCTGTGGTAACTATAGAACACCATATTTCTCTAATTATATGGATCTTGAAACTCACCAATATTGATATTATTGATCATATTATGAGATTTCTAATTAGGTATAATTACACGTTTCCACCTTCCAACTCTTGTTTCATTTGGTTTCTCAAGAGTAATATCATTCCATTTTCTATCACATTCATCATTAACATGAATCCTCTTACATCCAACCATTGTGTAAAACCAGAAAAAACATAGTGTGAGAAATAATAATCATAGTGGGAGACCACATAATCAAGTTAAATTGCATATAAAATTCCAATCTATGACACCTTAGGTTTAATCCTAAGTTATTCATGATTGGACCCAAAATTCTATGATTTTAACCTATACTTAGACATATCCTTCAGGATCTTACAAAAGGATTCTCATCTTAGTTTACAAAGTTTTAATAAACACTTATCTAATACATATTATACTGACACATTCTTTTCATGCATTGATATTACAAGTAATATATTAATATTAATTTCATAACATAAAAATCACACCATAACTATATGGGTTTAGTATCTTTGTAATGTTTTAAACATAAATAAATATTTCATAAAACATCTACATTGTCTCCAACATATTCTTTTATAACTAGAACCCTTTTTGACATATCATACTTAATACATTTTCTTCATATCCTATGGGAAAGTAACATAAGAAAATGGTGACATCATATGCTCAATAAGGGAAAAATGGATATATAAATCATAAAATAATAACAAGGAAATAAGAACATGAGAATAATATTTCAAATTATACATTGTATATCAAATTCCATAATCACAATTCATGGAATAATTCATAGAAGTTTATAAGACGTGAGTCTAAAATACCATGTGACATGGGATAATGGGATTGGCATAATACAGGGAATTTGGATTACATATAAGCATAAAAAAATCATCCCCCTAGTATTCTTTGATCATTGCCATGAAATATATAGGAACAGTAATAGTGGCTATAAATCGTGGTGTGAAATCACCATCCCATATTCCACTTAAATGTGCCTCGCTTCAATTTGGCCACATGACCACAAGTACATCTCCCTGTACATCAGAGGCTGTTGACTAGTAGAGAGGGCCTAGGGTGTGTCATTGGAGATATTATGAACTCATATATGACAGTATGAATAGTGATAAATAATAATAAGGATTGTGGAAGCATGATAATAAGTAGATCATAGTAGAAAAAATAAATAGCCCAAATAGAGTAAATGGATAATCGTAGAAGCTGAATAATACTAAATGGCACAAAATTTATAATGATGATTTAATCATTTTGTATGAAAATAGAAATTTAGTGAAAATAGGGGTACAAACATAAAAAAAAATCTATTAAAATTTCATGATGGTAAATAGATAAAATATCATCTCGAGCATAGGCTCAATCCTCTTCCCACATCTCCAACCTAAGAAGCAAGCAAATCAATCATTGAATGTGGCACACATCCCATAGTCCATACCTTCTTTCATAAAGTCTACACATGTAAAAAATGGATCCTTGGTAGGGTATGAGATAATAATATCTATAGGTCGATATACACTATGTCTAGACCAATCCTTTTTAATGATATAAATAAGAATCATTGTTCCATATATAATTAATTATAGGGCACTAAATACACTAGATCTCTTACTTAGATCGGGTTCCTAAGTGGACACCCATCCTATATCACCTACTTCAACCTATACCAGGAGTCATAATGAATAACCTGTTGAGTTAAAAAAATATATATATAATGTGACATGGTAAAAAGGGAAACAAACAAAACATACCCCAAGCCTGTGTTCTGGCATGGGGTCTCATTCCCATGTCATCACATAAGTATTATATAAGCTAAAAAATAATTATCAATGGTATATGAGAGTTCTCATATAAACATATTGGATCCATTTTATATGATTCATCAATAAAAAAGATAGTTAAAACCAAAAAATTTATCGAAAAATGAGTTGGATATTTTTTCTTATCCAAAAAGATATGAAAGAATCCAAAGTATCGCAATAGAAACATCCAATAAATCAAATACCACCAATCTTGTCCAAGTTGATCTAAATGAAACAAATGTATCACTATGAGGTATGGTATGAACTAAGCCCACCCCAGGTATCTCCCAATGGAACTGAGTATCACCCAAGGCATGTCAAAGCAATCATTTCAAAATTTCCTCACATGGTTTCTCTCCTTGGGAATTAGTATCACACAGGAGTATAATAAATCTCCCAGTAATCCCTTGCCTAGGAAACCAGATAATTTCTCCAAGTGCATTGGGTTTTAACCCATAAAACAGGAGAATTCCATCCACATTTTCATATCACAAAACTCATGTTCTTTTCCAACTCATATCAAGTGCTATATCAAACAAGGCATACATAACATGAAATTCATTTTCGATTTCTAACCAAAAATAATCATCTCAGAAGCACATGCCTCTCTAACCAATATTATAAATTCAAGCCAAAAATCAATTGAACATACCAAATATAAATTCAATGATCATTTAGTAAGAGTACGAAAGATAATAGGAATTGGCTACATGTCTAAGCCATAAACAAGTGCATGTCAACACATGCAATTTCAAAAACACAAGACAATAAGTTTAACAAGAATTTCATATGGTTCAATCCACTAAAAAGGGAATAAGAATCAATAATAATTCATACGTAATAAATATATGAAATTAATATGGAATCAACATGCCTCTTAACAATATTTCCTTAATGATATTTTAAATATCTCAAGAAATCAGGCTTGGTCAAATATCACATTCCATTTGATCCATAAAAAGGATCAAATGAAAGCACCAGACAATGAATAATCATTTGGAATGATATAAGCTTTTATCAAAAGTTATAATTATTTAATTATATCTGGGTACTCATATGACTTGAAATTATCTTTTTAGCATGTAAGGAATATTGAATTAAAGGAGGTGTCAAGCATATCGAATGTATAGGTAACTACACATAGGCCAAACCAATATGATCAAGATTATTCATTTTTAAGAGAGACCCAATTCATGGAATATTTCTTATTCTAATCTTATTAATCAAATTATCGAATTATCATGGTGGCATAGACACCATTGAATTTTTTTCCCATATTTTAAACAATTGATTTAGGTATTTTTGGTTGGTTCTATCAAATGGGTCATCGTATCCAAGAAAAACTCCCTAACCAAAGGATTAACGTCATTGTATAGTTCAATTTGTCATGAAAAAACAATCCAAACAATTTAATAGGTGATAAAAAGACTCATCGGAATGTTTAAAATGGGGCGTAACAATATCGCAATTCCAAAAGCAAAGAAAAGGAATGGAAAAAAGAGTAGTTGACTTACATCAACATTGTGGTACTATGTACTTCTTGTATTGTAGATTGATTAAACATAAAGTGGGTGAAATAAATATATTTCTGAAAACGCCCAATATAGGGATAAATCTATTTCATGGAGATAGCACAATAATGGTTGCATAAACCATGAAATCAGGGGGTGTAGATGAGAGAGATTACCAAGACTGTTATTTCTCTTATCATAGTGAAGTGATTAGAATTAATTTGAGGGAGATATTAAAAATACCCAAAGAGAAAGGAGAGGGTAATTTTTACACATTATATGGGAGAAAATCTCATGTGATGGGTGGAGGATAAAGAGTTGGGTGTTTTAAAAAAACCCCTAAAAATAAAATAAAATTTTTATTACACAGAAGGTGTTGCACGGTTTGGCTGTGCTGTTGTCCAAACTATGTGAAAACCATGCAGTTGATTCTACTACTCTGGGGTATAATGCATGGTTTACCACACTATTTATCTAACCATGTGTTGGAAATGCATTAACTCAATACCCTGGATCTGCAAACACCCACATGGTTGTGCAATTGGCTCCAAATATTCCCTTAACCGTGAGGCCTTGTCTTCCCCCTTTCATGGATCTAGGATTAAATATTTCCTTGAAATCACTTGAAACCTTCAATTAAGTATTAATAACTAATATTAGGTCTGTTAAAAGGAACCTAAAAAATATAAATTGCTCATACCTTTGAAAACATTATTATAGTACAGTCACCACTTCTTAAAACAACCCGACCTCAAGTTACCCTTCTAAGGGTGGTATGACATCTTACAGAAAAAGTTTGGTCATTGTGCACATAAATTGGCTTCCAAATAACAGATTTTATCCTCAACATGATAGTGATTCCACATCACCCATAATAATGGAACATACCTTCCTCTAAGAACCTTCATACTATAGTCAATGATGTAGATTAGATTCTCCTAAATAGATGCATCAACCTCATGATAGATATGATCATGATCAAACAAATGAGATAGGTCTGGATGATACTATTGATATGAGGTATGTTGAAGATGTTGTGAATGTAATGGTACCTTTGAGGTAATAATAACATATAGGATACCATCCCAACTCACTCCACTATTTAGAAAGGTTATCCATATCTCATAGATAACTTCCAAATCTCCTGATTCATTTTTGTCCCAAACGAGGTGATACATGCTGAAATACTCAATGTCCCAACCTGAATTCCAAAGGTCAATAAAGATTATTATTATATTAATTATTCTTTAAATGGGATGTATCCATACACTTCTGAATGATATGTACATTCTATGAAGTATACTGAATAATAAGAAGACCCAAAATAGCTTCCTACCCTACGTCTAACAATCACATGGGTGAACAAAATGGTCGACCATATAGTGACTCATAAGGATCGATCATAATTTTTTACTAAAATAGTTAATATAAGAAACTCAACTAGATAAATATGCTTCTCCCATGAACCTCTAAAATCAAGAATACAAACCCATATCATATCCTTTAACACAAGAATCATCCTTTAAAACTCCCCATCAGACTAAGGGGGTTATGCATTACTTAGGAGCAGCTATGAACCATGTACCTTCAGAAAACCTTTCAGAATGTCGGTGTTAACTATATATCTCAGTTTGAATATATATAATGTTGAATACCATGAAGTCTCACAATATCTCAGTTATAATTTTTGTCTCATTCATCAACAAAGTAGGACTTTCAGATTGGTAATAAGTGAGAAAATTTGGTCAACCTATTGACGATCACCCATACAATGTCACTACCTCAATGAGACCATTGAAATCATGAAACAAAATCTAAGGTGATGTCATTCCATTTCCACTCAATAATTGATAATGGTTGTAAAACTCCATCTGATTGATGGTTCTATTCCTTCAATTTCTTATAGGTGGTGCACCGAGTAATGAAGCTACTATCTTCTTTTACATACTTTTCAACCAGTACTAACGATACATATCATGAAACATCTTGGTAAACCCGAGGCCATATTCCCAAATAGAGGCATTAGATTCCCTCATTATCTCTTCATGTTAATACACTGCCACCCTAACACACCCAAGGTAGAGTAGGGTCTCACTACTATAGACAACCCATCATGGAGGTGGTTCCTTCCAATGAAACTTTCCATCAAAAAAGTCCCTATGAATCATATAAATATCACATGAAGACTCACTCTAGATGAAAAAAAATCACAAAAATATTTTCTAAAACCGGTTCCCTATGCTATACTTGAAAATTAAGATTTAACACAGAAAACATAGCCATCATATTCCACTCACTACTGAGAACTTTTCCAACTTACGTTTGTGTCTTATGGATCAATGAATCAGCCACAACATTTACATTATTAGGGGATAAAGGAAGTTCAAGATAAAAATATTAAAGGTATTCTACCCACCTACGCTTCCTCAAATTCATGTCTCTCTGTGTGGTTATATATTACAATATTTTATGGTCTGTGTAAGCAATGAACCTCTCACCAAAAATATAATTCCTCCAGCATCAAAGATCATGAACTATGCCTACCATCATAAGATCATTCATAGTATAGTTCCTCGCATTCAACCTCAACTACAGTGATTCATATGCAACAACTCAATCACTCTACATCATAACTCCACCCAACCCAAACCATGAATCATAAAAATACATTGTATAACTTTTTCCCAACATAGTCATGATAAAAATATGAGCAGAAATCAGTTTTCCTTTTAACTCCTCAATGGAATTCTCACAATTTTCAGAACATATAAACTATACTCAATTCATATTTAGGGTTATGGGAGGTGTTTACAAACTATAATATTCTTTCATGAAACCCTAGTAATATCCCCAAAGGCTAAAGAAATTTCATATATCTATCACATTTTTTGGATGCTCCATGAAAACCATGGAATTAACCTTCTCTGGGTCAACATATATTCTCACCTCTGATATTATACGACCCATGAAGTGAACCTCACTAATTTGAAATGAAATTTACTAATCTTATAACAAATTTGGTTCTCTCTCAGTGTACTCAATGGGAACTTAATATGGGTGGAATGGTTCTATTAGGTACGTGATTACACCAACATGTATTCTATGAGGACTTCCATAAAACAATAATGATATTGGTGAAAAAAAATCATCAAATCCATGAAGATTGATGACACATTCTCTAGTTTGAAACACATAACCATATACTCATACAAGCCATACCTTTTTTGGAATTTTGAACATGGTATATTAAATGGTCTCACATGAACCAGATGATAGCCTAACCTCAAATCAATCTTAGAAAAAATAGTTTATCCTTATAGATGGTCAAAGAGGACGTCTATACAATGTAATGGATAATGGTTCTTCGCTGTAAGCTGATTCAACTTTCTATAATACATATACAATCATATGATACCATTCTCCTTCTTAGAGAATAGAATAGGTGAACCACGTAGAGTTGTTATGAGTCTGATAAATACATTATCCTCTAGATCACCAATCTTCTTGTTGAGTTCATGGATCTCTGTATCTGTCATCATATAAAGAGGAATGGACATCGGTTCCACACTTATAATTAGATCTATGGTGAACTCAAACTCTCTCCCTTTATCTTGGTATACTAGAGAAATTCTCATTGAAGACATTCTTGAAACGATTAACAACTAGAGTAAACTATACGAGTTGGATTCCCTATTCACTCGTAAAGAGACTCACTAGATAAGTGTTCACTCTTACAAAACCATCTCAGTAGGGTAAATCCTTGATTATATTGAATATCTCATTCTCCTTTTTGTATATATTCATCAACCTCGGGTGAAGTAAGAGATACTTAGTGGAAATAACAATCCATTTAGACATGATAAAGAATCAGCTAGTCCACACTAAGGATGACATCAAATTCTATCATCTCAAGGATGAAGATTTTATAGAAGATTGTGTACCCCCCCTACGTTAATGGGGAACTCCTAAAACTAAAATATTCCCTCAGTTCTGACCCATAGTAGGGTTTATATAGACATAATTCCATTAAGGTACTCTATAGTGACAACATGTCTTTCCACACATGCAGAAGATTTTAAAGAGTCGGGTGCACTTGTATCCAAAACAAAAAAACTAATGTAGTGACTACCATAATAGTACCTATAATTGTATATGGCAGTAGATTTTACTCCTTAGAAACTGGTTTCCCTGCATATATGTGGCCTGAACCACAACCCTATGATGTCGTCAGACTATCCTGAGCATATTTAGTATGATATTACTAATGAAATGAATCCTATCTACCTTACCCTGATAGGCTAGTGGAAGAACAACTCCTATCCCTACATGTTGTCATACATACCATAACAATTACTGGTATAGATCGTCAGTCACTAGATTATTGAGGAAGAGAATGACAGAAACATTATAGATGACCCATTATATGATAATCTCATTATTCCATTAGGTTACTCATTCACTAAATCTTCTTATGGCCTATACTTCCACATTTTTGACATACTATATAAATTATATCATGTGTCACATGGTTGTAATTTCCCCCACATTCACACTTAAAACAATGCTTTTTTACTTCCTGAAGAATCGTCGACCTGACACAAAACATAACTAGCCTTCCTCACAGAACCATATTTTATAATATTATACACTAGGATCAATGTCTAGATCACTATCTCTATAACAGTAGTCATCCAAAATATGTTCTCCTGTGAGTGGAAAATATATCCATACCCTTACACAAATTTATTCATAGTAGTCAAATTGTCACCCATCAGTGAAGAAGAAAAATGTTGAAGCTTAGTGAAGCCAGTAGAATACCCAAGCACTGTCATGGAGGGATGAAGTTGAAATAAATAACTACCTCATTCCACTACAAATTTACATAGATGGATGTGATGAACTAAATCCATCTTCAAGTCATCCCATGTCATGTCTCGGTAACGCTCCTACTAAGTTATGAAATCCATCTAATTCATAGAGGAGTTAGGAAACTTGTAGGTAGAAATCATGGACCTCATTTTTGGAGGCATCATGATATGGTTGAATATGGATATCATAGATTTTATCCATGACTCTATAGCATGAGTACTTCCATGACTGAAAAAATTGAGAGAACAATACTATTGAATGTCTTTTATATGCTCTTCCATAGTCGAGGCTGGCCAGGGAACAACCTGAATAGTCTGCACAAACATAAAAATGCTATCCCTGAATAGATTATTAGTTCCCAGTGAAAGATCTATAGTAGAATCATTAAGAGGCACTATAGGAGGTATAACTAGTCGAACATGGCCCCGAATCTCCGGAGTGTCCTCATCGGTACTCTCTTGGAGTGAAGTATGAGGACGTCATGGTGGCCAATCTCTACAATTTCTAGTTGCATGCCATAGAAAATATTTATAACAAATAGGAAAAGTGGTAAATAATAAGAATTTAATGGTAGGTAAAAGGCCTCCTAAAACATGGAGCAGCTGATAATAAAATTGATTGGAGGACATGACAATGGCATGCCAATGAGAATAACATTACATGAATCCTGCTACATGATCCAGGTCAAAATAATAGGGAAGATCCTCAAAATGATCATCAGCAATTCAGCCTATATCTTATTCTATGTTATGTTCAATATCACACATTACCCTATAAAGAATATATCTATTTTTAACATTTTGTTTTCATTATTAATGTTAATGATTTAATTACCCTATTTCATTTGTTTGAGTTAGGTGGATCACCAACCAAATAAATGAAGGCCCATACCATCATGTTTAGAAGTGGCATCAAATTAACCCAAACTATAACATATTCCTTAAGAGAAACTATAATACTTTTGTTTCCATATAAAATTTTTCAGTACAATATATAAAAACTAGGCAGAATAGTAGTCACATGAAAACGGAGAAAAGCATGCTAAAAATAAACATGGAATGGCATGATTCACAACATTGCATTTCTTATGGTGTCCAGTAAGATTCAAATAATGAAAATCACTCATTTCATTATACCAATGTAAAAAAATTCACCATTTCAATAACACCAATATCAATAACATCATGGATCATGTGCATCAGAGAATGATTAAATCGTATGAACCATCAATGGAATAATCAGTAACTACAATTCCCATCCCATGAAATTTGGGTTTCTACTATACATGGATTAGATACATCAATGAATTGGGTCAGATATTAATTTCAATATCATAGTAACCTATCGAATCCCAAAAAGTAAGACAAATGAAAATGAATGTACCTCTAATACAACTTTTTTTGTCCGAGTCCCGGATTCCATTCAACAGTTCCCTGATGACGGTTGGCCACATGAACTCAAGATCATCTCCCTGAATTCCATAGGCTTCTAACAACGAAGAGGGTTTGTGGTGTGTCTATGTGGAGACAATTCCCTCATATATTAGAGTATGTATAATATTAAAAATAATAATAAATGTGGAAGCATGATAATAAGAAGACATGGGAAGAAATAAAAAATTTCACAAACAGAGTAAACTGATAACTATGGAAGATGAATAATAATACATGGTACAAAAGTGATGATGATGATGTCATGGGTCTATATTAAAAGATATGTGGAGGAAAAATGAGGGAACAATCATAAACAATAGTCTTTCAAAGGTTAAAAAATTGTAAACTATTACAAAACTACTCTAGCACAATCTCAATACTCTTCCCCCATCTCCCTCCTTTGTCACAAGAAAATCATGAATCGATAGATGCATGCTTCCCTTTTCCCATACATGTGGTGATAAAGTCTACCTGAGTACCAAACAATGACCGAGTAGGGTGTGAGATAACAATCTCAATATGGTGTCACCCACTATGTCTAGAGCATTCTATTATTATGATATAAATAATAATATCTATTCCATAGATAATAAATGATAGGGAAATAAATTAACAACAACTGCAACTTGGTCTGGGTACCTAAGTGGATTCCCATCCTATATCACCGGTATTGGCCTATGGTGGGAGACTGAATGAGTAACCTATGTAGGTTATAAAAAATATATAATGTTCCAAGGTAAATAAGTAAACAAAAAAACATACCCCAAACATGTTCCCTGGCTTTGGGTCTTGATCCCATATCATCACATAAGTATACTAGAAGGTAAAATAAAAGTATCACAATTTTATAATAATGCTCATATAAACATAAATGATTATAAGATTCAACAATCAAAAAAAATGAAAACCAAAAATTTCATTAAAACATGAGGTGGTGTTTTGTGCCCATCCAAGGTGATCTAAATGAATCCCAAATACCGCAATGAAAATTTTGATAAATACAATTCCATAGAGCCCATCCAAGGTGATATAAATGAATCCCAAGTATCCATATGAATTTTGGTTACCATTGAGACTGCCCCCAGTATCTCACAAGGGGAATGGGTATCACCCAAGTCATGACGTATCCATCTTGTCCAAATGTTCTCACAAGGTTGCTCCCCATGGAAACCTGTATCACTCTAGCATATAATAAATCTACTAGGAATCCCTTGCCTATCAATCAAATGAGTCACCCCCATCATGTTGGGTTGTGACCCATCATGCACAAAAAGTCCATCCATGGGTACTTAATATTGAACTCATGTTCTCTCCTAGTCCATATAATGTTTCATATCAAACAAAGAATAAATAATAGGCAATGAATTTAGGATTTCTAACCAACAATAATCATCTCAATACCACATTCCTCTGTTATCCAAGATAATAACTTCCATGAAAAAATAAATTGGACATCTCATAAATCAAATAAATAAGAATTTAATAAGTGTAAGAATTGTATTATGCATAAAATACATGACATAAGATTTAATCAAGTGCATCCCAACACATGAAATTTCAATAGAAAAAGATAACTCGTTTAAAAAGAATTTCATATGGTTCAAGACACTAATAATGGAATAAGTAATAATTTTTTTATAATAAGTAAAAAATATAAGGAATTCATATAGAATTAGAGTTCAACTTACTAAATTTTCATTAATTACATTTCAAATATATCAGTCTATCCTGCTTGGTCATGTATCACATTCCATTCTAACAATAAAGATCCTCAAGAAAAATAACCAAATAAAGAATAATAATTTGGTATGATATAATATTTTAGCCCAAGTTATAATGACTTCATTAAAGCAAGGTACTCATTTTACATGAATGAAGCATTTTAGCATGTAAGGCATGTTTTATTCAAAGATTCATTAAGTGTGTCAAATGTATAAGGCACTACACATAGGAAAAACCACTATGTTCAAGGTTTTGCATTATTAAGAGGGACCCAATTCATTCTATATTTCAAAATTTGAGCTTATTAATAAAATTATAGCATTATCAAGGTTCCTCACATACCAATGATAATTTTTAAATACTCTAAACAATGTAAATTTTGGATGTTTTCGTTACTTCACCCACAGGGGTGAAAATATCTAAGACGAATACGCTAAACATGGGTTTCACATCAAGTTATATTCCCAATGGTCATGTAAATACAAGAAAATCATTTGAATATGTGATAACAAACCTTGTTGGTGAAGGTTCTGGGCGCAGCGGAAGCACATGGGTGGATGTGACAACTTGGATTTTTTTCATTAACAATGATCAATCCGGGATAAATACGACGATAAAATCCAGTCTCCACGGATCAAATCACAAAAATAGACAAAGAAAAGGAATGTCTCGGAAACACAAATTTGGATCGTTATAGGTTGATTATAATTAATTTAATCAATTGAAAAGAAATACCTTTTGGTTGTACTTTCTTGATTGATGTTCTTGATCACGTTCTGATACGATTCGTCCTTGTATCGCAAAATCCAAGTGTAGACTTCCTCTAGCGGTGATCCACATGAGTACCTCGTATCTCAGGACGTCGCCAAAGGAGTCTCCGGGTGCTAGTGTGGAGAAACCTTTGTTTTCATTGTCCGCCTTAGATCATCTTGATTAGATGGAAGAGGATCTCTTTCTATTTTGAGAGCGTTCATGGAGTAAGAGGTTCTTTCAGCCTTGAAAGAATTCTCGAGATTTGTTGTGCACAAAGATTCTATTGTGTGTTGTAAAAGAGTTGGGGTTGTGAGGATATTTTAATCAGGTTTGAGGATGTAGAGTTATGAAAATAAATAAACATTTTATGCATTTAATTTATTTAATTGACTCTTATTTAAAACTCCATGTTGAATAATTAATTCCTTGACATTCGCCCATGCTGATTATAATAAATATCATTTAAAACAATATTATATCCTCAAAATCCAGACTAGAAAAACTACATGGCATGTATTAATAAATACACGGCGTGTACTTGTTTTTCATTGAAAACTGCATGATGTGTAATAATTAATACATAGCGTGTACATTTTTTCCATGAAAAACTACATGACGTGTAATCTATAATACACGACGTGTATATCTTGTTTTTCATTTCGTTCTTCCTCCAATCATTAAAAAGATTTAGGCTTCCTTAAATAATTATTAAACAACATAAAGGAATAAGATTTATTCTACTTGAGAAACTTGAATACACTTAGTGTGTGACCCTCTAGGCCTCTTTCTCGTTGGCATTATGTGGGCTTGCCTAAAGTCCAAGATTACTGTCTAGCAACGGGTCATGGCACCCAAGAGAAAGAAGTTGACCCCGAATTGACGTATCACCACATACGAATGCTTACTGTGTAATTTAATCCCATTGTCTCAATATCTCATCAAGTAGGTTTCATGGATGTGTCATAAACCTATATGCTAAATCTGTCGTTCTTTGACTACCTGAAATAAACTCATCGTTTACACCATGGCCATGGAATTTCAAGCGATAGTTCTATTTCAATCAAAGGCACAAGATATCATATTCCATAAATGAAAGGGACAAATACTTCTTGACTTATCCATTAACAACATGTCACTCGTGACGCACCCAACGTACCCTACTTCCCGCCAACTGTCTGTGTGACAGTTTTCGTCAGTAAATATATGTGTGCGAGTCATGACATGAGTTAATGATAATCATCCAGTCTAAGGACCATTACAAATGCTCGTAGAGAGCAATTTGCGATGACACCAAGACATGCGGAATTGCTACTTGTGGGTTTGTTCTCATAATCTCCCATCTTGGAGATTACCAAGTGCGAACTCCATGAGATAGAGTCTCGTCTTCTTACAAGTACTCGCACATGATGGTCTTTATACTATGTGTCCTATCAATTTATGTCATCCAACCATAGAACTTTATTTAAAAATATTGTTATAGAATTTCAGGGTTCTCATCATAGCGGGGATCTTCCATGACCTTATCAATGCAACAAATATTCCAGGATATTATTTTATTATAGTCATCCAGAACAATGAACAATATATAATAACTGAACATTAATGTAATCAAAGTACAAAACAGTTGGTTCTTAGGACACCAACCCTTACAAACTCCCACTTGGACTAGAGCCAACTGCCTACAACTTTTATTCTACTAGACCTCACCTGATGATCATGTATCTGCTGAGTCAAGGATTTAGTAAAGGGGTTTTCCACTTTGTCTTCTGTGGATGTTATACTCACTGCAACTTCACCTCTATGAGAAAAATCCCTCAAGAGATGATACTTCTGATGTTTGTGCTTTGTCCACTGATGTGACCTTGGCTCTTTAGCAAGTTCCACCGCCGCATTATTATCACAATAGAGTGTGATAGGATCATTACAGCTTAGTACTACGTCCAGATCTTGGATGAAGCATCGCATCCATTCTGCTTCTTTAGCTACCTCAGAAGCTGCGATATACTCGTACTCCGCTGTAGAATCTTCCCCAAAATTTTCATTGAGCTCTTCCAGCTCACTGCACCTCCATTCAAACTGAAGATGTATCCAGTCTACTACTTCATGTCATCTTGATCATTCTGGCCACTAGCATCTACATGTCCTCTGATGACTAGTTCCTCATCACCTCCATAAATCAGGAACATATCCTTAGTACGCCTCAGATACTTAAGGATAGTCTTGACTGCCATCCAATGGTGTTCTCCTGGATCAGCTTAATATCTTCCTACCGCACTTAATGCGTAAGAAATATCTAGCCTCGTACATAGCATAAGAAACATGACTGACCCAATCATGGATGCGTAAGGGATACTTGTCATTCTCTTTCTTTCCTCGTGTGTATGATGACACATTTTTTTGGAAGGATGAATGCCATGTGACACTGGAAACAATCCCTTCTTGGACTGTTCCATACTGAATCTCTTCAGTATCTTTTCAATGTATGCACTTTGACTCAGGAACAGTATTATCTTAGATATATCATGATGGATCTTGATCCCAATATTATATGCTGCCTCACCCAAGTCATTCATGGAGAAGCATTTATGCAACCATGCCTTAACTGACAGTATGACAGGTACTTCGTTCCTAATTAGTAATATGTCATCAACATATACTATTAGGAAAACGACTGAACTTACACTAAAACTCTTGTAGACACAAGGCTCACATTCATTCTTATCAAAGAAAAATTCTGTTACAGCTTCATCAAAATGAATGTTCGATGACCTTGATGCTTGATTTAATCTATAAATGGATTTCGGAAACTTGCATACATTGTTGGAATCCTTTGGAGTCACAATCCCTTTAGGTTGTGTCATGTAGACATCTTCCTGGAGGTTCCCATTATGGAATGCTGTTTTGACATCCATTTTTCAAATTTCAAAGTATTGGTAAGAGGGAATGGCCAATAGGATTCTGATGGATTTCAGTATTGCAATAGGTAAAAAAGTATTATCATAGTCAATTCCTTGACGCTTTCTGAAAACTTTTGCAACCAGTCGTGCCTTATTGGTGCTGAATTTCCCCTCCAGGTCCAGTTTCTTCGTGAATACCCATTTATTACCAATAGGATTTACATCAACTGGAGGGTCTACCAAAATCTAGACATGGTTTTGGTACATGGAATCCATTTCAGAATTCATGACTTCTGGCCACTTGGCAACATTTGTGCCTTCAACTGCTTCCATGTAGGTAAGAGGATCATCAATGTCAACCAATAATGAGTCACCATCCTCGGTGACAAGGAAACCATATCATTCTGGTTCTCTCACCTCTATCATTCCCCTACGTAGTTCTTGTGTCTCTAGAATAGATTGTTCTTCCACGGGGCTTTGTGGAATCTGTTCGTGTACCAACACCTGTGTATCTTGAGCCTTGACTCCATCGATGTCTATCTCGCTCCCATTATCTCTTTTGGATATGTTCTCCATCTCAAGGAATATGGCATGTCTTTCCATTGTAACCTTTTTGTCTAAGGGTTTCTATAGGTAATATCCCCTTGTTTCCGGGGATATACTATAAAGATACACTTTGTGCCTTAGGGTGCAATTTTGTTACCTAAAGAGGCCTTAACAAATGCTTCTCTACATTACACATGTAAATTCGATAACATGGATTTCCGTCCACTCCATAACTCGTATAGAATACCATTTATCGATTTAGTTGGTACTTGGTTTAGTATGTGTGCTACTGTTTGTAATGCATATCCCCAAAAGGATAATGGAAGACTCGCATGACTCATCATTGATCTCACAATGTCCAATAAGGTGCGGTTCCTCCTTTCACTTACACCATTCCACGGTGGTGTGTAAGGAGGAGTGAGTTGAGATGGAATCCAAAACTCCTGTAAGAAATCAAGGAAGTCCTGATTAATATATTATCCTCTTCTTTATGAGAGGAGATTCTTAATCTTCTTACCAAGCCAGTTCTCAACTTCATTCTTATATTCTTTGAACCGATCAAAAGAATCTGACTTATACCTCATTAAGTAGATATATCTATATCTACTAAAATCATCAGTAAGTGTTATGAAGTACGATAACCCACCCCTTGCTTCAACTGGAAATGGCCCACACACATCTGTGTGAACTAATTCTAGAATATCTTTAGGTCTTTCACCATTCCCACTAAATGGAGCTTTTTTCATTTTTCCTTGTAAGGACGCATGACTTACACTAGGTGGTTTTAGTTTAAATGAATCCAAATACAAATCTTGATGTAATTTTTTCAAATGTTTCTCATTGACATGACCTAGTCGATGATGCCAATGTTGGGTGTGGTATGAGTCATGTGAATTATCTTTGTTATCGATTTCCATTACTTGGTTTGTGTAGTCTAACACATAAAATCCATTATATAAAGTTCCCTACAAAAAATGTTATCTTAATAAAAATAGCAACATCCACTTCCAAACATGAAGATGAATCCATCGGTATCTAATCTGGATACTGAAATAATGTTTTTGGTCACAGAGGGTACATAATAACATCCTTTCAAAACCAAGACCATCCTAGTAGGAAATGTGAGGTGGTATTCCCCGACAGGTATAACAACAAGTCTGGCTCTGTTGGCTGCTCGTATATATACCTCCCCTCGATCAATCTTCCTGAATCTACATGGTTCCTATATTTGTATAAATATGTGATCACCACAAGCAGTATCTAATACCCAATTAGAAGAAAAAGATAGATTTTATTCGATAACAAACGCACCTGATGATTCCCCTTGCTTCCTTGGATGGGCTCATTTTTTCATCCAGTGGCCCTTCTTGCCACATGCGAAACAAACAACATCCTGTTTCTTTGCCTCCCCTTTGATCTTACTTTTCTTGGAAGGCCTTGAAGATGCTTTAGTCTTAAAGCTATTCTCCTTCCCTTTACTTTTATTCACCATGAAAACAGAAGGTTTTCACGCTTCATGTCATTATCTACTTGGCAAATAAGGATAAGGATGTCAGATAGAGGCTTCTCAATGTTATTCATGTTGAAATTAACAAAAAAGTTTGAGAAGCTCTAGGGGAGTGATGCAAGAATGAGATCAGTGCCCAGTTCTTCGGGGAGTTTAAACCCTAGAACCTCCAAGCACTCAATGTATCCAATGATATTGACTACATGAGGCCCAGCTGGGGAACCCACTCCATGCTTGCTCGGAAATAGAGCCTTTGAGATCTCAAACCTTTCTTGTCTTTCTCTCTCCGGGTATAGACCACAGAGGTTCTTGAGCATGCTGTAGGAATCCTTGTATTCATGAGACATCGTGGGATCAGTAGAAATATATGACATCATCAAACATTGAACGTCGAGAGTGTCGTTCAAATTTTGATCATAGACCAGTAAATCATCATAACTTTCCCCTTAGGCAGGAAAATCAGGAAGCGAGGACTCCAGCACATAAAACTTTCATTCATGGTATAGGATAACCCGAAGGCACCTAAACCATTCCTGAAAGTTACTTATAGGGAGGATATTATCTTTATCCAGAATTGATCGCATAGAAAAGGTGGTTGATGAGTTTGTCATCTTGATTCTACAATTTCAATGAGAAGATTTATTAGTACATTCTTGATATCATTTTATGAGAAATAATTAATTAATTAATTAATTCTCCCACTATATTATCAAGTCCCAATGTCCCTCAAAATTGAACTCAGAATTTTCAGTTCCTTTGACATTTTAGTGGCAAGGTCCCATATTCCCCTTCGCATAACCCCAATAAGGGTTTTTCATGCTATTTGAAGGTTTTTAGGTAGGATGGTCTTTGCCAACTGTGAGCTTACAGTTCCTTGATCTGTTGAGTGGACTCCCCAATCCTGAAATCCTGACTTGGATTTCCTCAACTCTTTCCTCCAATATTACATCATGTCTAGCAGGGGCTACTCCTCTTGATATAATATGGTTATTTAAACTGAAACCTTTCATATGGTATTCCTTTATAAAAGTAAGTGTCCCAACAAGGGTTGGTCAACCACATAGTTTTATTAAGTCTTGCCCTTAATCAGGTAACAGAAGGCTAAGTCTGACATAATATAGTATTGAGGGATTTTAATCCTTTATGTGTAGTTTTGCATTATCACATGTTTTTTAATATTAAGTGATGCATTATTAAGTGATTAACCATGTTCTAATAATGTTTACGCATAGTCCAGTTTTTATTTTATTCCATCTTTGCATGCTTGATCATTTTATTAACTATATGATCGCAAAAACACATACATAATAAATAAACCATGAAATTTAGACGGAAATATAATAAGACGGAATTATCATGAACTTATATTGTTTAGCTTATCTAGCAGTTTTGATAAGATAACCCTGGCCTAGGTAAAAACACCTTGAACCTTGTGGTTCGTGTTTTGCAGCTCCCACATGTCCACCTTTGTATCTTCTTGCGTAGGTTACTCCTCGGCATCGGGATTTCAACTGTCTCCTATGGCTTGGGAGATCCTTCATTACATTGGTTTACATTAAAGAAACCATTGGCACACATTCCCTACATTTTATTAGAAGAAGGCTCACATGCCAACAAAATTAAATAAATTTAAATGAAACCATACACATACAAAGGGTATTTGGTCTATCTCATGATCATCCATATCATGAAACGACATTTACGCAAATTTATAATTCAAATTCTCTTAATAGTTCATTCATTTAAGACAAGCCGTTCTCGAATTCAATTAATTATGATCTTATAATTAATCAAATATTTATGTTAAATTCCTTTCGGAATTTCCTTGACATTCTTCTCATCCATATTCCTTATACGGGTCATTGTACATTGGTGTAACCCTGGTGAAATTACATTTCTGTAAAGTACATGGTGTTTAGTTTATAATTTCACATCATGTATTTCTTTTCACTCTTTATCCAAAGTACACGCCGGGGGATTTTGCGTGTTTTATGTTCATTGGAAATTTTGGAGTACACGGCATGTAGATAAATCATACATGGTGTGTACTTCCTTGTTACTCGGTAACCGGCCTGGTGATCTTCTGTACGTGGTTTATCCTTGTACACAGTTTCACCTGGGCCGAAACAGACTACACAGCGTGTTTCTCCAACATACACGTCGTGTATTCCGGTTCAACGAGTCGTTCAATTCTTGTCAGCATGGTGTGATTAATACTTTGGAATATTCAGTTCACACGGCATGGTTGGGAGGACCAGTTCTGGTTCATTGAACCTAAGTACACAGCGTATAGTTTTAACTACACGCCGTGTAATCCCGTGTTGTACAGACAAAAAGAGCGGATCCTCCAGATGATTTCATCATTTTTATTTTAATCAAAAATTAAAATTAAAAGGTCGTTTATGTGATATGAATTGAGAAATGAAGTAGGAAGAATAGATCTCGTTTATTCATATTAATAGAACGATATATTTCAAATTGAATCTAATATAAATGCGTAAATTATCAACGAAAATTTAATAACTATAATCAACGTTGTAACCTCCCTCTGATACCATTTGAAGGTTTCGAGCGCAGCGGAAGCACATGGGTGGATGTTCCCACTTGGTTTTTTGTCATTAACAATGATCAATCTGGGATCAATATGACGATAAATGCCAGTCTCCACAGATCGAATCACAGAAATGGACAATGAAAAGGAATTTCCCAGAACCACAAAGTAGGATCGTTACAGGTTGATTATAATTAATTTAATCAATTAAAAAGAAGTACCTTTTGGGTGTTCTTTCTTCGTTGATTTTCTTGATCACGTTCAGATGTGATTCGTCATTGCATCGCAGAAGCCATGTGTGGACTTCCTCTAGCGGTGATCCATACGTGTACCTCATATCTCGGGACATCGTCAAAGGAGTGTCCAGGTACTAGGATGGAGAAACCTTTGCTTGTGTTGTCTTCCTTAGATTGCCTTGATCCGATGGAAGAGGATCTCTCTCGGTTTTGAGATCATTCTTGGAGGAATAGGTTCTATCGGCCTTGAAAGAATTCTCCAGAGTTGTTGTGCTCAACGATTCTCTTGTGTGTTGGAAAAGGGTTGGGGTTGTGAGGATATTTATAATCAGTTTTGAGGATGTAGAGTTATGAAAATAAATAAATGTGTTACACGTTTTATTTATTTCATTGACTCTTATTTAAAACCCCATGTCGAATAATTTATTCCTTGACATGCGCCCACATTGACTATAATAAATATTATTTAAAATAATATTATATCCTCAAAATCCCGACTGGAAAAACTACACGGCGTGTATTAATAAATACATGTCGTGTACTTGTTTTTCATTGAAAACGACACGACGTGTAATAATTAATACACGGAATGTACTTGTTTTCCATGAAAAACGACATGACATATAATCTTTAATACACGGCGTGTATATCTTGTTTTTCATTTTCTTCTTCCTCCAATCATTAAAATGATTTAGGCTTCCTTGAATAATTATTAAACCACGTACGGGAATAATCTCTATTCTACTTGTGATACTTGAATACACTTAGTGTGTGACCTTCTTGGCCTCTTTCTCCTTGGCATTATGAGGGCCTGCCTAAAGTTCAAGATTACAGTCTATCAACGGGTCAAGGAACACAACAGAAAGAAGTTGACGCTGCATTAACGTATCACCACACATGAATGTTTACTGTGTAATTTAATTCTTTTTCTCAATATCTCATCAAGTAGGTTTCATGGTAGTGTCATAAACCTATATTCTTTATCTGTCATTATTTGACTACCTGAAAAAAATCTCGTCGTTTACACCATGTCCGTGGAATTTAATGCGATAGTTCTATTTCAATCAAAGGGCCGAGATATCAACTTCCATAAATGGAAGGGAAAAATCCTTCCTCGACTTATCCATTAACAACATGTCACTCGTTACGCACCCAATGTACCCCGCATCCCACCAACTATTTGCGTGAAGGTTTTCATCAGTAAATCTTAGTGCGCGAGTCATGACATGAGTTAATGATAATCTTCTAGTCTATGGACCATTACACACGCTCGTAGATTGAAATGTCCGATGACACCAAGACATGCGGAATTCCTACTGGCGGGTCTGTTCTCATAATCTCCCATCTTGGAGATTACCAAGTACGAACTCCACGAGAGATAGTTTCATCTTCTTACAAGTACTTGCACATGACGGTCTGTATACAATGTGTCCTATCATAATATGCCATCCAACCGTAGAACATTATTTAAGAATATTGTTATATAATTTCAAGGTTCTCATCATAGCGGGGATCTTACATGACCTTATCAATGAAACTAATATTCCATGACATTATTATATTATATTCATGCAAAATAATGAACAATATATAATAATTGAACGTTCATGTTATCAAAGTACAAAACAGTTGGTTCTCGTGACACCAACCCTTACAGTTGGAGGTTCTGATGTGGTATCAAGAAGACACGTTTCCAAAAGTAATTAAAATCTAGGGGAAATGAGTAGACACCCTACCTCAATGTCATTATAATATTCACCTTCGGTATTAGCTCCTGATTTGACATAAAATGAAAAAATAATGAGATTTAAGACCCCCACCAAATAAGGTTAAATCAGTAGCATGAACTTAGCACAATGATGGTTGGAGAGACCAATGAATCATAGGGTGCATATGATAGATCTTATTTATATGGTTTTGTTTCTTCCGATGGTGAATGTATCAGAGGATATTTCAGGGAGATAGTAAAAAACAACAAATATGGAGGAGAGGTACCTTTGTGTGCCATCTAGGGGAGAAAATATAGACAGTGAGGATGATGAGAAAGAGAGGGGTGTTTTAAAATAAACAACTAAATATAAATTTTTATATTTATTTCACAGAAGGTGCCACATGTTTGGACACACTGGTCATCAAATCATGCACCAACAGTGTGGTAGATTCTTAAACTCAAGGGATTAGTGCATGGTTAACTGAATAGTTTCACTAGCTGTGTATTGGTCGTGTGTTAAATTGTTGCTTAAAATCTTCAAATGGTCACACAGACATGCGACTGGGCTGAACGGTTCTTCTATCCATACAGCCCAGCCAACCTCCACCATTTTCCAGGCTTCAGGTTTTCAATGAGCCCCAGATGCACCTGAAACATCCATTTATGTATTCAGAATTGATATTAGAGTCTTTTTGAGGAATTTATACATAAAATTAAACATTATTTACCTTTAAAAAATATTATCACATTAAACCACAGTTTTTTAATACCACCATCCCCAATGGAATCCCATTCCTTATAGTTAAATGGTTTTACTAGCGAAATCATTATAATAGAAAAGGGTCACTCTGAAGACTATGAATGAGAACAAAGTACCTTACTGAAGTAATTTCACTCACCATTTAAATCACATCTTATTAAATTGACTTGAATTCATGTTCCTGTCATGTCTTATCAAACCGAATTCACTTTTCATTCTAGTAATTTATTACTAAACAGAGTTCACATCATGTTCCATTCCTAACATGTTGAACTGATTTCCCTTACTATTTTAGTAAGTTCAATATCATGAGATATAAATCATTACCTAATGATTTATATGTATATATAGTTCCCACTCATCGTTGTTTATAATGTAACCATCATCCTTGTTTATAACGTAACCACCATATTTTGATATAAAATAACCATTATCACATATTGAAAACCATACATATGTGTTCCAAAAAAACATAATTCATTAATAATATTATAATACATGTAAAAAAATGAGTTTCATAAACATTTCATCATAACCAAACCCATTGAAAAGAAACAAGTTTCTTTAGTATCATGTCAGAATAATCATAAAACAACCATAAAAATTATAAGGATTGTATCATTGAATTATAACCCCAATAAAGGATAAGTAAAATAATGTAATTTGATCATATATAGAAATTAATTTTAAAATATCATTTGAAATAATTATTGTAAAATAATATATCTATTTTCAAATTATTTCATTTTCAAGAGCAGAAAATTTAAATAAGAAAATAAATCATTGAAATTAATCTCGTATTATTTTAAAGGAAACATCATATCATTATGTCTTCATGATGGTGCCAATTGTGATGCATTCCGTTTAAGTATTAAAAAAATTTCTTCTGGATTGTTTTTCAAAAACGTCTTATAAACCCAAATTTAGAAAAACACAAATTAATACCTTAAAAATATTATATAATAAGTAAAACATGATTAAAAATTACATTAAATATTTATAAAATAATAATAAAAACATTTTCAAATTTTTTTTAGAAAATAATGAAATTGAATGAAAATACTATTTTAAGGGATACTTGAAAAAAATATTATTAAAATAAATTCTATTATAGATATCATATTGTTGATGTGAGAATTAATAAAATGGTTATATCATCTGTTTTAGCTCTAAATCCACATTAAAAAAATTTAGATACGGAATAATATAATAAAAATTAATCCCATACAAAATCATAACATGGAATAATTAATTAAATTAATTTTCAACCCAATCAATAGAAATCAAGGTAACAAATCTATTATCACTTGGTGACTAGTCAAATCATATGCCCCACAGAAGTAAAAATTATCAAATGAAAAATTGTAAAATATTAAGATAAAGAGATTCATGATATTATATACAAAAGGTAAGTATATACACCACACATAAGAAATAAGAGGTAAATAAGGCATATAACTCACGAAAATAAAAGATAGACGTGAAACCCATTCCTCGTGTTTCCTTTTAGTTTTTCATACTTCTACCTTCTATATAAATGTTTAAATACTGTTATGAATTCATTCTATAACTATATTAATAATCATAATAACTTACATTGTAATTTTATGATAGCATACCACATGATCATTAATAATATTTCATTATTTGAATTTTTTTGGGTGTATTTATTTCATGGTTTCTGTTTTGACCCCAACCACAGTAACCCAGATCTAGTGCATTAATTTATTATATTGGAAATGATAGAGGATTATAGTATAAAATGAACTATAAATTTAGTAGTTTTTTAATCCAGAATACATACCTGAGCAATACATTACAATTTCAATCCTAAAATACAACATATATAATCCTAGGATAACTTCATTAATCCCATAGCTTAACCCTCATATCATTCATAATACAAAACTTAGAAGCTGATAAAAAAATAATAAATTTGTGAGATCAGATGATTAGTAAGGGTAAGAATACAACAAAAGCTATTATGAATAAATAATCATAAAATTTGAGGCATGGTATATAACTAAAACAAAATCCCTTTAAACATAATCTTGATTTTAATATTGAAGAAATAAATAATTCTACATTAAATAATCACATGATCTAGGAAACATTACCATGTATATTATTCTAGTTGACCGATAACGTGGAATAATAATAACTAATCCCATAATGAGAAAGTGCATAATGCTAGACCTCATAAACATACTGTCAATGCTTCGAACAAGATACCCTATATAAATGTGTAAAACCCCAAAATTGTTTATCTTACAAATTAGTTGAGGGGATATAGGGGGCCCACCCACCACTTACTATGTTTAATGCATTCCTCATATAAAAATAGTGAAACATAACCAACACAATAATTCATATTAAAACTAGCATAAAAAATGTTAATACACTAACCATAACCCATTAGTTGTATCAAAATCGCACATCCACAGTCAAGAATATCATAAAGCCTTAAATATAATATCCTATATTTTATCATAAGAAATCAACCACAATTGTAAAGACCCTAAAATTCTATGTAATGTTTTTTAATATATGGAAATTTTACGAGTCTGGGAAAACTGACGGCACATGATTTTGAGGCCCGGTGTGCCCGAAATGAAGTTCTGAACTTTTTTTAGGGTACATTAAGTTAATGTACGAGTGGTTTTTGGTAACTTTTGAACTAGTGCTCAGAATTGAAATCCGAAGACACCATTGAACTTGTAGGGTCGATATTCACTTAAGGATACCTTCACCTTGACCGTTGTAGGTCGAGGGTGAAAGATAGTTTTGGGGTTTTTCGTGGGAATGAAAAAATAAAAATAATATTTTATTTTATTTCTAATAAACCTCCGATGTGAAGACTATGGATGTGTGAACCGTGAAGGGATAAAACCTCCCAACATGAATGTTTGGTGGTGGGGACCACCTGATCCTAAACCCCCCAAATTTTAATTCAATGTAGGGGACCACCCTACCCTTAAACCTCCCAATTAAATGTGGGGATGTCTCTTGAACTTCCCCAACTTTAATTTTGCAACACCCTCTGATTAATTATTCCAATTAAATGATGACAATTTTTGGTAACAATAATTACAATGTTAAATAACATTATATTTTAGCACCTCATCCTTTGAGAGAGGATTTTTGGGTTGGAAAAGGAGAGGGGAGAACTTTTCGAAGAGAATCTTCAATGAGGAACACCGATGAAGAACTCTTCTCATTCGAAAAATATTTCTCCAAAATCCATTGAAGGATCTCCAAGAAAAAATGAATTTATGATATAGGAAACACCATCATCACCGACTTTATCTTTTTCCTCTCCTTTCTGATGCCGTTGGAGGAGACATATTTTGGGATTGAAAAACTCAGTCTGTCTCAACCACATACAATCATCAACTGAACTAATAAGGTAGGGGTTTAATTCTACGTGATTAAAATTTTCCATGTTCTTCCCTTCTAAAACAAACAACGAAGATCAAATCTCTAACTTGTTGAACCATATATGATTTCGTTTACGGGTTTGGGAATAATCATTTCTGGAGGTTAGGGTTTGACATTCCTTATTCATGTTAATGTTGAGCCTCTTTATACTGCTCTAACGCAAAGGTTGCGGGCCAAAAAAACAAGGCCCAGACCTAAAGAGTCTGGCCGGGTCAACCCAAAACCGGTTCGGCCCAGGCTAGGTCGGACCAGGTCAGACCGGACCTGGACCCAGTACGACCCATTTATTCTCTATTGGCCATAACATTGGCACTAGACGTCCATTTGACGAATCGTCAATGGAAGTGGAAACCCTGGAGCGAGGGTCCCTTCGAGTATACCCCATAAGAAATTTGGGTAAATATGGAGTACGGTCGGGTTAGATCAGGCACGAATCCAACCGGGCCCTCAGGACATAAAGTCTAATAACATACAGACCGACCATCCAATTGACGTGTCGTCGGTTGCATTGAGACCCCTATGAGGTGGAAGTCCATTGAGATAATTCTTGGTGGGAATTTTTGGAAAATGGTGTATCGATCTGTGGCATGAGGAGCAGACCCTCCCAGAGACAAGAAAGACTAGTGTGGGAACCCAGTAGCTAGTAGTGACGTGAAGATTGAATTTTTATCATGTGTGGGTTAGCACCTAGCGATCCTTTGTGGATCAGCATCGAGCGATCCTATGTGGTTCAGCACCTAGTGATCCTGTGTGGGTCAACACCGAGCGATCCTGTGTGGGTTAGCAGCGAGCGATCCTCTATGGTTCATCACCGAGCGATACTGTGTGGGTCCGCAACAGAACCTTTTAAAAGAGTAAGCTGATTAAGTAGTTACATCTAATCATCTCTACTGATATACTTAAGTTATACCTAGTGTGAGTTGATTTTGTACATGTGTGGTACTTTCCTTAATGGTAATACCTTGGTGGTATTCTTTTGTGTCGTGTACCTCTATGGTAGTTACCGTCGTGGTATTTTTTCCTTTGTGGAACGGTTGAGCTTTGGGATTTGAGTTAGACTCTTTGTTTTCTTCATGATTGAGATGGGTATACTTTATAACTTAGGTATATGTATGGTCAAATACCTAATTAGAGTTGTCGGTTTTTTTCAAGCTTTGTGGCTTTATCCTTTGTGGAATTTGTGAGACCCTTAGGGTATGAGGTTCCATATTGTGTATCGTTATACTCACCCCTGAACGGGTTATTCCTGCACCTTGTTGTGTTTGGTTTAGACGACAGACAATACTGATCGAGGCTGAGGGTGCCAAGACTATACGGGGGCCAGAGGTGGACCATATGGAATGTAAGTTCGTAGAAGAGATGGGCGAATGTGGATTGCTGAGGAGGCGATCTGTACCGACCCTTTATGTAGAAACCCCAATGGATGGCCTAGTAGCTACTTTCCTTTTTCCTTAGTTGTATTTTATTTCAATTTTACTTGTACCTTTACTTTTGGTCTTGTATTCTGGGCCATTTTTTCTTTTAGTAATTTTTTTCCATATAGTTGACTTGTGTTTGTATCTTGTTGTGTTCCTGGTAGTGTGTGTTTACATGTTATAAAGGCAATGCCTTCCCGGTTTTAGAGATTATGCCTTTCGGTGCAAGTCGTTATCCCATTGCCTATGGAAGCAGGATTGGGGTAGTCATGACATGACCCTTAGGGTACGGGTCATGACAAGTTGGTATCAGAGGAGTCTGTTCTACCGAAGAACATAGGAATGTGGTATTTCTTTTTAACGACAATAGTGTTAAGAGTAGTGAGTGTTCTTATCATTTCATGGAATCTAGTGTGGGTGCGGCGGCCGATGTATCTATACACTATGACCCAAGATTCTGATTTATGACTATGTGCATAAAAACACTGATTGGGTTTGTGTTTTAAAGAGTTTTCTTTGTGATCTTGTTGAGTTTGATCATCAGGAAAAACATTTTGACTGTGGTGCACCTGTTTCTTTTCAGGATGCCTCCACACAGATAGCCAGTTAGGGTTCTAGATATTGTACACACTGATAGACCACCGAGAGACGAGGACTTAGTGCAGGTCCCTGTTCAAGTAGAGGCACCAGGGGTACCATTAAGTGTTGGGCCACTGATGCCACCAGCCCCAGTAGTAGAGGGTGCACGCCGCTTGAGCGTGTTTCACGAGTTCCATTTCTAGAGGCCACCTAGGTTCAAGGGAGATATAGAACCATTGGCGGCTGAGGATTGGCTGGAGGCCATGGCGAGAGTTATCCGACTAGTAGGGACACCATCCGATCTCATAGTGATCCATGACTCTAGCCTTCTAAAGGCAGCAGTAGGAAGATGGTGGAGCATGATGCTCCAGGTAAACGATGAGGTTACACTTCTCTGGGTAGACTTCGAGAGCCTGTTTTTGTTAGTGTTTGTTCCAACAACTCTTCGCACAATGCACATTCAGGAGCTTCTTCATCTGCAGTAGGGAAACATGAGTATGGATCAATACTCAATGATGTTCACTGACCTCTCACACCACTCCACTAATATGGTGTGGGACCCATTCTTTAGGGCCCGTACATTTGAGCATGGACTTATACGGGAGATCAGGGATTCAATGATTACTCTTAGCATCCTGATGCAGGCGGGGGTGTTAGAGAGATCCCTATCAGTGGAGAGTTACTTTGCTGAGAAGTCACCAGTAGCGAGACCCACCACCAGCCGTGAAGTAGTAGAGTCTTCTACAGATGGCGGAAGACAGATGTCACAAAGGTCCAAGAGGACCAGACCTATAGGTGGACGACCACATGATTCAGAGTCAGTTGTGTGGGGCACCCGAGGAAGATCCAATCATGTCAGGAGTGGGCAGTGTTATGAATACGGCGGGCAGAGAGATAGGGCTTGTGACTATCCGACCCACCGTACGGATGATCAGATGATGGTTGAAGGACCACCTAGGTATTGAAAAGGTTTGATCGAGGTTGTCTGTAGGGATCAGGAAGATGTGGCAACGGAGCTGGTTGTGTAGATGGAGGTGGGAGCGGATTCGAGATGTTACTACCACCACCGGATGATGGTCCACCCTGACCCCAGGGAGCAGGAGGACTTGGGCGACCTCAGCTTCAGGCAGCTGAGCCTTACGACCATGCTTCATCTGGAGATGATATGAGGTATGATCTGTGTCTACTCTTCCTTTTTTGCAGTACTTATAAACATAGGTTCTAGTCATTCATTAATTTCCACGACCCTCGTTCGGAGCTCGGTGTTTCTGACCGAGTATTGGGCTCGATCCTTATGGCTAGAGACTCATAGGGGAGTAGATTAGATGATTACACACTTGTTCCAGTAGTGTGATCCTACTCTAGATGTTGAGAGATTCAGTTGGGATCTCTTAGTAGCGGCGTTGAGGCCTTACGATGTCATATTTGGTATAGACTGGTTATCTACAGTCCATGCATAGATTGAATATACTATGTGAAAAGTGGGGTGTGTCTGCACGGATGGGACCAGGTTTACCTTCGCCGATGAGAAGGGAGCCTTTGCAGCATATGATGCACTTACCTGGAGGAGGGTGCAGCTGAACACTTATCAATTGGATAGACTTACACTTAGAACGGTTGATGTGGAGAGTCTGAGCAATCATGTATTGGTGGACCAGTATGCATATTTCTTCTATGATGATGTTCCGGGTATACCTCCTCGCAGAGAGGTAGAATTTTACATTTACCTGTACCCCGAGACGGTAATGATATCTACACCAGCATATCTGATGGATCCCGCAGAGCTTCGTGAGCTGCAGGGGAAGCTAAAGGACTTTCAGGGGAATGGATTCATTTGTAATAGTTTTTCTCCTTGGGATTCCCCGATTCTATTCACCAAGAAGGGGGATGGGAGCTTGAGGCTTTGGGTTGACTATCAACATCTGATGTAGGTGACTGTGAAGAACAAATACCCACTCATGACGATTGACTACCTCTTTGATCAGCTGAAAGGAGAACAATTGTTCTCAATGATAGACCTCAGACCAGACTATCACCAGCTCAGAGTACGAAGCGAGGATGTGTAGAAAACAAGATTCAGATGTCAGTACGGCCAATACGAGTTTTTTTTATGTCATTCGGCATGACCAATGCTCTAGTAGTGTTCACCGTACTCATGAACAGGATCTTTTGGCCATACCTTGATCAATTTTAAGTAGTCTTCAACGAAGACATTCTAATCTACTCTACTACTGAGGGGGATCATGCTTATCATTTGCAAGTTGTACTGGACACACTCTGAGAGCACCAGATTTATGGTAAGCTCCCGAAGTTCTAGTTATGGATGTGAGAGGTCCACATTCTGGGATATTTCATATCGGAGGCTAGAGTTGCAGTAAATCCAACCATGATTGAGGAAGTACATTCTTGGGAGCCATCTAGGAGTCTGACGGTGGTACGAAATTTTATGGGATTGGATGAATACTACTAGAGGTTTGTGTCATATTTTTTCAGAGTTTCAGCAACACTTTCAGCATTGATGAAGAAGGGGAAACCCTTCGTGTGGTCGAAGAGATGCCAGCAGTGTTCTTAAGAGCTGATGCAAAGGCTGACTAGTGACCCCATCTTGAGGGTTCTAGAGGAGGGCGTAGGGTACATAGTCTACTACGACGCATCAGGGATTGGGATCGGATGTGTCCTGATGCAGGAGAGATTAGTGATCGTGTATGGTTCTCAATAGCTTAGACAACATGAGCAGAACTACGCTACCCATGACCTGGAGTTAGAAGCAATGGTCTTCACCGTGAAGATGCGGCGACACTATCTGTTGGGAAAATGTGTTACAGTTTACTTGGATCACAAGAGTATCAGGTATATCTTCTATCAGAAGGACCTGAACCTAAGACTGTGATGTTTCCTTGAGTTCCACTAGGAATATGAATTCAAGATACTCTATACACCTGGGTAGGGGAAAATTGTAGTAGATGCACTTAGCAGAAGATCTAGTATACAGCTTCTAGGTGAGGCGATGGAGCATATGGCTACTATGTAGATATCCTTCATGGATTGAGATAGAGCAGCGTTTCATCAGTGTCCTACAATCACTCCCTAACATCCTCAGTGAGTCAGGTAGGTGATGTATGTGGATAGTGACTGTGGGTCTCGACATGCTCAGATATCAACAGGACAGACACCTGATAGATTTTCTAAATGTTGAGAGCACGTTATCCTCTTCAGAGAACGTACCATGGTACCTGTGTCAATTCAGGAGGAAGTGTTGAGAGAGTTCCACAAATCCCCTATAGCGGTACATGAAGTAGTGGAAAATATTTACCAATATCTTCTATGACAACACCGGTGGCCGGGAATGAAGAATGAAGTAGAAGAGTTTGTCTCTTGGTACCTTAATTGTCAGCAAGTGAAGGTGGAGAATTAGTTACTAGAAGGCTTAGTTCAGCATTTTGAGGTCCTAAAGTGGAACTGGGATGGGATATCCATTGACTTCGTGACAATAATTCCATGTACATCCAGATGTCATAATTATTTCTGGGTGATCGTCAACCGACTCACCATGTCAGCCCACTTCCTACAAATTAGAGATAATAGTTCATTAGAGATCTTGGGATCCCTCTATATGCATGAGATTGTGTGGTTAAATGGAGTAACCTCGACTATTTTCTTTGATCATGAAACATGATTCACTTCCCAGCTATGGAAGGGGTTGCAGGAGGCTTTCAGGACGTAGCTTCTTTTGAGCAGCACCTTCCATCCTCAGACGGATGGCCAGACTGAGCGGACCATTCAGACTCTTGAAGACATGTTGCTTGCTGGTGTCCTCGACTTTGGTTGTAGTTAGGTGGATCACATTCCTTTGTTGGAGATTTCATACAACAATAGTTATTACTCCACTGTTGGGATGGCACCTTTTGAGGCATTGTATAGGAGTCCTTTTATATCACCTTTGTGCTGGACTGACCGAGGGGAGTCGACACTCGTGGGACCAGAGATGATTTGGGCTACCATAGAGAAGGTTCAGATCATCCAGGAGTGGATTAAGACTACACAGACCCGGATGAAGTTGTATGATGACAAGATACAGAGACCACTGGAGTTTGATGATAGCGACCACGTCTTTCTATGGGTGTAACCTCAACGAGGTTTATAGAGATTTGGACATGGATGGAAGTTATCTTCGTGGCTCATTGGACTCTTCTAGGTCTAAAGCAGAGTTGGCGATGCAGCTTACCGCTTATCTCTTTCACCTCATTTGCACTGGGTGCATGATGTCTTCCACGTATCCTAGTGGGGGAGATACGTACATGAACCTTCTCACATCATCGACCATGGGGAGTTGGACATCGATGATGGGGAGAATTTTATAGAGGTTCCAGTTGAGATTGAGGATCGACAGGAGCAGGTCCTTCATGGGTGGTCGATACCTCTGGTGCTCATTCGATGGTAGCACAAGAACCTTCGAGAGAGCACATTGTAGTGGGAGGCTCAGATACGTGCTCAGTACCCCCACTTGTTCCCTTCGTTTGAGTTATGTCTTACGGGGATGCAAATCCCTTAGGTGGGGAGAATTTAAAGACCAAAAAATTCCATGTCATTTTTTTAATATATTGGAATTTTACGAGTCTGTGAAAACTGAAGGTGCATGATTCTAAGGCCCGGTGTGATCGAAATAATTTATGAATTTTTTTTGGGTACGTTCATTTAACGTATGAGTGGGTTTCGGTAACATTTGAACCAGTGATCAGAATTGAAATCTGAGGACACTGTTGAACTCACAACACCATTATTCTCTTAAATAGACCTTCACCTTGACCACAATATGTTGTGGATGAAAGATAGTTTTTGGGATTTTTCATGTGAATGAAAAAAATAAAATAAAATAAACTTTTATTTTACTTCTAATAAACATCGCATGTAAATGATATGGAGGTAGGGACCACAAGGGGTTAAAACCTCCCAACATGAATGGTAGGTGGTGGGAACCACCTGAACCTAAACCCCCCAAATATGAATTCAAAGGTAGGGACCACCCGACCCTTGAACCTCCCACATAAATGTGGGGATGTCTTTTGACCTTCCCCCACTTTAATTATGCCACACCCTCTGATTAATTATGCCAATTAAATGATTCCAACTTTTTGGCACCAATAATTAAAATGTAATCTCATATTTTATGTTGGAGTCTAATCCTTTGAGAGGGGATTTTTGGGTTGGAAAAGGAGAGAGGAGATCTTGTGGGAGAGATTCTCCAACAATGAACGCCAAAGAATAACTCTTCTCCTATGAAAAATCTTTCTCTGAACTCCGTCGAAGGATATCAAATGAAGAATGAACCGATGATCAAAGAAATTACATCATCACCGACTACAAATTTTTCCTCCCATCACCGAAATCGTTGGAGGAGAATTGTTTTGGGATCGACAAACATCAATCTGTCTCCACCACAGATAATCTTCAACCGAACCAATGAGGTAGGGGTTTAATTCTATGTGATTAATATTTCCCATGTTCATCCCTTCTAAAACAAAGAACCAGATCAACTCTCTAACAAGTTGATCCATAGTTTTTTTCTTTTGCGGGTTTGAGAATAATTAGTGAGAGAGGTTAGGGTTTGACGTTCTTCATTCAAGTTCTTGTAGAGTCGCTTGCTACTGCTCTAACGTGCAGGGTGCGGGCCACTCAAACATGGCCCAAACCCTCCATCGTTCTTCTTGAATGGTGTTTCCTTTGAGACAGAAGAAGCTGAATTTGTACCATAGTGACGAATGGATGCGGCGGCCGGCACCTCGCCAGCTACGATGAAGGAAACGGCGCAACGGCACCGCCCCACGTCCTCCACCGCCCTGCAGCCCCCTTCCCTGCGGCTCTGACACCCCACGGCCCGACCGTGATGCCCGAGGCCATGTTGTGCCACCTCATGGCCCTGCCGAACCGTCCGCTACCCCGTTGTGCCGCCCCGCGACCTCACCGCCCTCATGCCCCCGCGACCTCCGCGCCACCACGGGCCGCCCTGTGCGGGCAGGGCCGCACCATGGGTCGGGCTGGACACATCGAGTCAGACCAGGTTTTCCTAAATCTAGGTCAGGCAGGTTCGGTCCGATCGGGTCGTACCAGACCCAAACCCACTACAACCCATTCATGCTCTTTTGGAAATAACTTTGGCACTGGACGTCCGTTTGACAAACCGTCTATGATGCTGGAAACCTTAGAGTGATACGGTACCGATGAGTATACCCTATTGAAGATTTGGGTAATTTTGGAGTATGGTGAGGATGGATTGATCATAAATCTAATTGGGCCCTTCAGAAAAAAAGGCTAGTAACATACAAACCGGGTGTCCGATTGATGCACCGTCTATTGCATTGAGACCCCTTTGATGTGGAATTCTTTGAGACACTTCTTCATGATACATCATGGTATTTAGACTATCAACCAGTGGATTAATGATCAGACACTCCCAGCGATGAGTAAGCCTAGTGTGGGAACTCAGTAGCTGGCTGTGATGTGAAGAAAGAATTGGGATCCTATGTGGGTCTGCACCGAGCGATCCTGTGTGGGTCAACACCGAGCGATCCTATGTGGGTCAGCAGCATAGTCTCTTTACAGAGTAAAATGATTCAGTAGTTACATCTAATCACCACTACTACTTTACTTAAGTTATACCTAGTGTGAGCTGAGTTCATACATGTATGGTACTTTTCATCGTGGAAATACATTGGTGGTATTATTCTTTGTGGTGTATCTATGTGGTACTTACCATCGTGGCATTCCTTCCTTTGTGGAACGGTTGAGATTTTGTCTTTGAGATGGACTTTGTTTTTTCCTCATTATTGAGATGGGTATACTTGATAAATTAGGTATATGTATGGGAATATAGCTATGTAGGGTTGTCAGTTGATTTCAAGATTTCTGGTTTATACATTGTGGATTTTGTGAGACAATTACGGTATCGGTGCCCTTACTGAGTATCTTTATACTCACTCCTGCACAGGTTATGCCCGCAGCTTGTTGTCTTTACTGCCGCCGACGGATATCGCTGATCAAGGCTGAGGGGGCCAGGACTATACAGGGCACAGTGGTGGACCGTATGGGTTGTCGGTACATAGCGGAGAAGGACAGACATGGAGTGTTGAGGAGGCGATCTATACCTACCCTTCACGTAATAAATGAGGAGGATGACCCAATAACTGCTTTCCTTTTTTCAGTTGTATTGTCTTTCAGTTGTACTTGTACCTTTACTATTGGGCTTGTATTCCGACCCATTTCTAGTTTCAACACTTTTTTTTCTATACAGTTTACTTGTGTTCATATCTTGTTGTGTTCCTGGTTGCATGTGATTATAGGTTATAAACGCAATGCCTTCTAGGTTTTAGGGAATATGCCTTTCGGTGCAAGTCAACATCCACTGGCCTATGGAAGGCGGGCTTCAGGTACTCACAGCATGGGCCCCTGGGGATGGGTCCTCACATCAATTATGAATAAAATCCAACAAATCATGTTGACATAGATAAAAATAAAATAATAAAATCATTAAACATTTATTTAGTGATATTCACCCTATTTCATTGAAATAATTTAAAAGTTATTCAATTAAAAAAATTATTTTCAAAATAAACATATAATATTATAAGCTAATCATAAAAATGTTATGTTTTCATCATAGTGGAAATCCCACTCACACCACATAAGTTAAAAATACATTCCTTATGTCCGAAAAGTCATAAAGTGCCTTATTTAGGAAATGAAAACCGATTCCTTGCAAACAATTTTATAAAAATTAAAACATATTCAAAAAAGACAATAAAAACTATATAGTATTATAATGAAAATATTTTTTAAATCATATTTATGAAACATGGACATGGATGATATATTTTATCCATTAGATACTTAAGTATAAACAATCCTGAATAAAAATGAGATTAATAAAATAACTCTTAACATGTGGGTGAATTATCCTCTTAAATAATGATTAATTGATGTTTTTAAATTATTCCATAAATATATCCATATTTATGATGTCGTATATGATCCTCTTATAACATTTTTTAATAATATTTCTTTATTCGCATTTTTTTGTTGTTAACTACTTCAATATCTTATGTTTGATTTGTCACATTAGTCTTGTTTCTTATGAATAATATATATGTTTAAGCACATGAGCCTCAACCCAGTTGGTGAGTTAACCTTATGTGAATCCACATGACCCATGTTCAAAACCAGCTAGAGGCATATTTTTCGGGCACTGTAGCATGTAATGTAGTAGGTTTTGTACACTATGTGGGTATTGTAGCAGGCATCGTGTAGGTATATTTCGGTACTGTAGTAGATGGAACAATTCACTTTGGGCCACTGGTTTGGCTTGGAGTCTTTATGTCTTTTAAGCCACCCAGTCCTTCATGTCAGTAGGGCTTTCAGGCAGCCTTTAAGTCCTTCGGTCCACCTTTAAGGCCTTTAGGCCACATACAGTTTCCCCAAACACACTACAAAAATAGGAGCAGCCCCATAATAGGATTCAGAGCAAGTTCACTCACCAAAGGAGAGCCAAATGTATTTTTCAGAATGAGAGGTTGTGTCTATGTTATCGGGACCAGCCTGTGCTTGCACGGGAAGCCCAGCCAGATGATCATGCGAAGGTGGGGATCTATTATCATGATGCAGATGCTGGGGAGGGGCAGTTCCTTGTAGATAGTCTAGTTGAATTCCCTAAGACCTTCAGGTCATGTAATCTTATAAGCCTATGATCCACGTAATCCTTGAGCCTACGGGCCTTGTAGGGTTCCCCCTAATCCATCGAAAGGGGGGTTATCAAAAATCAATAAAAATAAGGACCTTCAGGCCATTCATCATATATATGTTTAATTTATATACAAAATTATATTATGCTCATAAATATTATATTCACTCATCATATACATTTATTTAATCATTATTTTATCATTAATGTGGATAATATATCTCATATCATCATTGAGATGGTTGATCATACATATGCAGGAGCGATGACATCATTCCCTTAATGGTAAATTAGTGGGAAATTTGATGATATATTAAGTATATATAATCAATATCATGTCATATGTATTATTTATATCCATTATATTTAAAATTATACTCATCCAAATAATTTGGTGATGAAAGAAAATTTACACCACGTCGTGGAGATGGTAAATTGTACGTACGAACCCATAGTGATATTGTTTTTCATATGATGGATAAATGAAGTAATATGGTTATACCATAATAATAATAAAATCATATAGTATATATTTTATTGGATTTTTTATTTAGGAATGGTAAAAATTCGTGAAGATTATGTAGAAGAAGAAATAGTTTTGATGGTGTCGGTAAATACGATTACCTCTTATTTAGAGAACCTCCTTTGGATGACCTCATAGGGGCACTAGAGTTTTTATACTTAGAATAAATGAACCACCATTATTGGGATAGTATATTTTATAATGGATATGGGTATATTTCAGTTGAGAAAAAATCCTCAATGTGGTGGGAGGAAGTGAGGTAGGAGGTTCCTTTTTATAAGAGAGGGGAGGGGCACTCTTCAAATCCTTTAAAAGAATAAAATAATATAAATTTATTTTAGATTTCAAATAGATCAAAACTGAGTTATTTTAAATTTAATAATATTATTTTTGTAAATAATATCAACTAATTATTTTTAGACATGTTTCGGTCACAATATTAACCTTATCATTTGGCCTTAACCCTTATTTAAACTGTTTAACTCTTACCCTGACAACATGGATTTCCACTCTTTAGGGTTAACATAGTTACAATAAAATCCCAATTGAACCCAAAATGGGTCATGGAATATATAAGTGACTGTATTATAGTTATTTGATATAATTTTATATTTTTATGAATTTTATTCAATTTAATAAAAAATTATTTATTTTGAAGTATCATTCATGTCACTATTGATACTATTCATTATTTGCCTTTTGAAAAATATCATAACAACATAATAACATCAATCCAACATTTATAATATATCAATAAAACATATAATTTATCAATAAAATTATTTTTTTGTCCTTAATTATGTAAAAATATATTTATTTTGATATTTTAATATAATATATTTGATATTTCCGTTAATTAAATAATTTCTGGATCTTTATTATGGAATCCATTAGTTAACTTATTTATTCTATAAAAATTAAAAATAAATTATATTGAATAATATAAATTTATAAAATTTCAAATCGATGTTTAAATATGAATTTTTCTTATATGTAAACATGTATTAAAAAATAAATACCTATTAAAAATAACAAGATTGACATTTTTAACTTATCTTCAAATATAATTTTATACATATCATATTCATTCATGAGTGGCTTTAAAATATTATAATTTTATAATAAGGTAATTTTTATCGAAATACTCTTATCTAATTAAATTGGGACAAGTTTTAGGGTAATTTGATAATAATTATAATATAATTTTTACGATTAATTACCTGATTTACCCTTAACCGTGGTAGTGCAAAATATTAAAAATATTAATATTCATATTCATAAAAGTAAGATAAAATTATTTAAATAATTTGGACACACTAATTCCTAATATGGAATACATGTTTCTATATTTAGAACACATAATTTATAGTAATTATTTTAAAATGAAACTCATTGGTGGGTTGAGATTAAAATTTATTAATATTCAAACATGAAAAATATTGAAACATTTTTATATCTAAATCCAATGTAAAATTGTATACAATGAACTATAGTGTATTAAATTATAAACCCATAATCTATTTATAATATTAAACTATTCATGATATAATTTAACTGTATAAATTATTTCTATGAAAAAATATGTTTTAACTAAAAATTAGATTTTTTTACTATTTCTAAAAACATGAAACATATCCAAAAAATTAAAAAAAATCAATCAAAGTAAATTTTTATATCCCAATTTTTTTAAAAAAAATATTTTTTTCAAATAAAATAAAATAAATTATCAATAATGGGATTTAAAATATGTTCTCCATTAAATGGTGGTAAAAGATCCTTTTTAAAAAAATATACCATTTCAAAGCATAATATTGGATAAATTTTCAGATTATGTGTATAAAATCATATTTATAAATGCTAAAACATATAATTAAATATGTACTATACATATTTCTAAATTTAGTTTATATTATTCATTCTCACTGATGCAATAACTAGTTTATAATGGTCATGTTAAAATAATGATATTTAATTGTATATCATTGTTGGTTTAAACATGGTGTTTTGTGCAACATATGATGTCAAAAAGATTAAATTTTAAATGATTTATACCATAAAATATTGGGTTGTTACATTCTCTCATACTTCAATAAATTATTTTCTCTCAATTTAAAATCGGGATAAAAAATTACTGGTTTGACTTCTCAAAATATCATTGATCCAATCCCACATTGAAAAAAGATTACTCATACCTCCAATTTAAAATAAAGCAAGGTAAGTACGATGATCACCAGAGATAAAACATAGTAGTGTTGAACATAGGAAAAAATTGGAATGTAAGATAAATTTAACCATCATGTTATTCTGGAATGTGATATAGAAAGTTTTTGGGATAATGTTAACAATCACAAAGCTATAAATCTGTGATGATCCAAGGAAGTATTTGATTCATCAGAAAATAATATACTAGGATAAAATTTTTCTATAAAAACCCTTATCTTATAGTTTTATAACTATTTCACTCTAATAGATTAAAATTAAATAGAATTTGATGTGAACACAATCTTATCAGATGGTTATGGCTTGAAACAATTATACATAATTTCATAGCACATGTTTCATCACATGGTATGTAGTATGAAACATTCTAAACCCATATAGAGTGATCATAATAAACCATTGCATATATGGTTAATTTTTTTGAAAATATTATGATCCAATACTATATGTGAAAGTTAACTAAATTTAAAAAATCAACATAACATCATATTATCCCCTGAAAATATAATTTAGATCTTTTTGGCACATACTGAATATATGAATACCTTGATCAACATAAATACTGATGAAAACATCCATGTTTCAAATTCTATAAAGAATAAGTACTAATGTAAAATCATTGTATATCATAGGACTTTTTAACCATAATATAATAACAAAATTATTAAACTGAAAGACACAAATACATTAATTATTTGACTTTGACTATAGTAACAATATAATATTATCACTGATCCCATTTCATTTTCTGAGCTATCTTTTCTTGGAATTTAGTACATTCATTTTTGTAGTTCCTCATCTTGGTGTAGTTGAAACATTGCAGATTTAAAACATCTTTAAGTCCCTTTAAATAACACGCTTTTTTACATTTCTCTCTATACTTGTAACAAACTCACATTCCCTTCTAGCATGATTCGACTTGTTTCTTCCCACAATTTTCACACATGGGGAAATCCCTCTATCCATTTTTTCCTTCATACATCTCTTTGTCCAGTATTCTATTCTTATCTTGACATCCCTTAAATTTTTATGTACATAATGAATTCATACTCTATCTTGATATCACATGGTACTATATCTTCATATGATATTAATGTTTAGGTGAAAATTCATTTTCAGAAGATTGGATTTAAACCTTCAATGAAATGATAAATCATACTCCTTGGGTTACATATGTAGTATATATAATTCCATTGTAATATTGTAATTTTGGCTTCATATTTAGTTAAATTATCATATTTATTTTACCTTAGACTCATAAATTTCCTCTCCATATCTGCCCACAGTTCATGATGGAAATATGTTTCCATGAAAATTTCCTTCAAATCCTTCTTTTACATGCTTGCAATTTTTATCTCCACCTTGTTATTTTTAATCAATGACAACCATTGATCTGTATCTCTAGAAAGAAGACAAACTAACAAGGAATCTTTCTCCCTTTCCTTACTTCCCAAAGAGAGGGAAATCATTTCTATGTAAATTCTCCATTACTCAGCCTGAAATGAATTTTTAGCCCCATTCAATGTTGGAGGTTTCTGTCTCATGAAGAAGTTTAACATCATTACTCCACCTTTTGGATTAGGAAAATCTATATGGGTATAGTTATTATTTTTATGTTGAGTTACTTGTACCAGTATAAATATATGTTATTTAACACCAGTTGTTTCTCTAGCTCAAACATCATTATCTTTCATTGGTGGGAAATCTATACATGGATTGTGTGAATTGATATTTTATACATTACATCCACTAGGTTCCATTTCTAAACAATGGGAAACACTAGGTTTTATCATAAAATTATGAAAAATAATGTATAATAATAGAACTAGTGAATGACATAAACTAAATAGGAAATAATATTATAAATAATCTATAAATAATAAAAATGGTTTATTTTGGGACATATATACCTTTAAATCCTTCATAATGAGTTTTAATGAAAATGGAAATTTTCATAAACATTTCCAATAGGAGTGTCAAATAAGGTGCGTAGTATGTACTATTGTTAGGTACAAGGCTATGTTGAGTCAGACCTGACACACCTTCTCAGATTTGATACCCCTATGTACATCTATTGCAGAACTATAACCACTTTTTGTATCTATATAGGTTTGTATTGCAAGAACCACATAATCTCAATGTTACCGAAATTATAGGATTTTTTTTCTATACTTATCCTTAATGTGTATCTTAGTTATATGATACCAAATATACATTTCATAAATCTAGTATCCATGGTTACTACTAAACTTCCATTGATACCAAATTTAATGACCCAAACCCCAATAACATAGATCTAGTGTCTTACATTATTATGTCGGTATAGATACAATGTTTGAAACCTAATGGACTGATCAGTTTAGAATTTTTGGAATCTAGATTACATACATGAGCCTTATATAACAATTCTAAACATTAAATAAAACATAGACAATCCTTTGATAATTCCATTAATCTGATAGATAGAACATGCATATAAGTCATAATAAATATCATAGAATCTGTTGAAAATAAAACATATGAAATGGGTGAGCTCCGATGCTTAGTAAGGGTACGCATACAACAAAAGTTATAATGAATAAATAATCATAAATATTAAGGCATGTTATATAATTGAAACAAAATCCCTTAAATCATAATATTGAGAATAATAGGGAAGGAATAAATAATACCATATAAAATAATCACATTATCTTGTAAACATTATCATTGATATTCTACTAGTGAATGAATAACATGGACTATAAATAACTAATCTCATAATGAGTGAAATAAAAATGTTGTACATCATAAACACATCGTCAAGGATTCTAACAAGTCGCCTTTTATAAATGGGTAAAAACACAAACTAGCTTGTCTCATGATAACTACTGATTCATCTACGGGCAATAGAGGGCCCTACCAATAACTTAATACTTCGAATAAAATTTTCATTCAAAAAGGGTGAAACATAACCAACCTAAAATTTTGTTTTAAAATTAGCATACAAAATGTAAACACATTAACCATAAACCATGAATTTTATTAAAATAGAATATTCACAGTCATATATATCGTAAAACCTTCAGTACAATATGATAAATTGTATCATATGAAATCAACCATAATTAAGCATAAAATATAACAATGGTTGTTGACATAGATGAAAATGACCTAATAATATTAGTAATAATTTCTTGATAGAAAGACCCCTTTATTACTTATAAATCATTTAAAATTTGTGAAATTATAATAGAAAACATTTCCTTCATAAATAAGTTTTTTTAATATTGTAAGGTATGCTTCAAAACATTAATGTTTTATCACAGTGAAATAATATTCTCTGGCCGCATAAGTTAAAACAAACATTTCTTTCACAAATAAAGTCATAATTTATATCATTTGGAAAAAGACAACATATTTCCACAAAACCATTATAAAAAAAATAAAACATGGGTAAAAAATAAATTAAACATTTTTATGATTATAATAAAATAAATTTGAAAACATTTTTATAAAATGTGGACATGCATGATAAATATCCCCCATTACATACATATGTATATACAATCATGAATAAAAAAATATTACAAAATTAGTCGTTACATTGTAATTTCTTTTAGTTGATTGAGTGTTAACCCATTTTATAATGGTAAAATCATTTTATAAAATTATAACAAAACTATATCGATATTTATGATATCATATACAATCCACTTATTATATTTTGGTTAATAAATTTTCACTATTTCCATTCATTCATGTGTTAACTGCTTCATTTTCATATGTTTATTTTGTCCTATGAGCCATTTTTATTATAAATATAATATATATTATTTATATAAATAATGATATTAAGTTCAAAATTATTATATTTACTCCTCATATATATTATTATAATCATTCTTGAATATTTAATATGGAGAATGGATCTCATCATGTCAGGGAGATAGCAGGACCTATTTAAGCACGAGCGATGGTATCACTCCCTTAATGGTGAAGTTGTAAGAAATTGGATTGTATATTAATTATAAATAATAAATATAAAGTAATATTTAATATATATAATCATTATATTCATTATTATACACATATAATAAAAGTGGTTATTAGAAAAAATACATCATAGTGTAGAGACAATAAGTAGTATGTATACATGAATGGTGATATTGTTTTTCATATATTGATTAAAGGAGTAATATGGTTGTCACATAAAAATAATAACATCTAAACATATATATGATACTGGATTTATTATTTTATAATGGAAACAACATGTAAATGTGATGTATAAGAAAAAATAATTTTGAAGGAGCTGATAAAGATGATTACGTCTTCTTTAGAGAGACTTTAATGGATCTCCCCTTATGGACACTAGGGATAGTATTTTGGGAAGACCAGAACTTATAGGATGTTTCTAAGGAATTTTATATGGGAAATGGGTAGCATTTGATTGAGAAAAATTCCTTAACTTTTTGTGAGGATGTGATGGAGGAGGTACCTATTATGAGAGATGAGAGGGACACACTTAAAATTCGTTAAAATAATAAAATAATATACTTTTATTTTCAATTTAAAATATCGCCGAATTATGTTGTTAAAAATATTTGATTATTATGGGTTTAGAAACTCTAATTTTTTTTGCATGTTTATGTCATAATATTAACATTATATTTTGGTTGTAACCATTAGTTTAAACTTGTAACTCTTACCGTGACAACTTGTATTTTTACACTTTATTGCTAATATAGTTACAATAAAATGAAAAAAACCCAAAAATAGAGAATTGATGACATATTTAACCTTAATATAGTTATTTGGAATTATTTTTTATTTTTATTTATTTTATATAATTCAATAAAATGTTATTTATTTTAAAGTGTCATTTCTTTAAATTTTGATACTATTCATTGTTTTTCGTTTTTTGAAACATCCTTAAAATATGATAAATTCATAAAAACACATAAAATATATCAATAAAATTTATATGTTGTTTATAAAATTATTTTATTCCATTAATTATGTCAAATAATATTTATTTTAAAATTTTAACCATAATTTATTTGATATTTATGTTAATTAAACAACTACTGCATCATCATTATGTAATACTTTAATTAAATTATTTATTCTCTGAAGATAAAAAATAAATTATGATGATAAAGATATTTTTATTTTTTTTTACATTTCTATTTATATTATAATCTATCTTCTATATAACCATCAATTAAAATGGTAATACTTATTCAAAAACAGGTGTATTCCATTTTTAAGTTATCCAGAAATAAAATAATATAAATTTCATATTAATACCCAAGTGGATTAAAAGGATTTTGAAAATAGTATTATTTTGTTTGAAACCTGCTTATCCAATGAAAAGAAGAATATGTTAGGGTAAGTGTATAATATTTATAATATAATTTTTACAATAAATTTTCTAATTTACCTTTAACTATGGTAATAAAAAATATCACTAATGTAAATAATCATATTCCCCAAAAATAAAAGAAACCCATTCATATAATTTGGACCCCATTAATTTATAATATTGAATACATTTTTAAATTTCATGTCAGAGATGTTCCATTAATTAATTTAAAATTTATGTGGTTGACAATGTTAGAAAATTGGTTATTAAAGTTCAAGCAAGCAAATAATTGAAATGTTTTTTTTATCTAAATTCAATTTGAAATTGATACCAATTACCAAAAAAAAATTTAAATGAAAAAAATCTAGTTATAATTTAAAAATAGTCAACAATATATTCTAACAATGTAAATTATTTTCAATTCCAAATTGGTATTTTTCATTATTCCTCAATACATGAATCCGATCATAAAAATAATGAAAATTAATTGAAATTAAATTTTTGTATTCATATTTAAAATAATAATTTTACTTCTTTCAAATAAAATATATAAAAGTTTCAAAATTGGATTTATAATAGGTTCTCCATTAAAAGGCAGTAAAACTAAATTTAGAAAATATAGGCTTATAATGCATAAAATTGGATTAAATTTTTTCTTATGACTATGAAATAATTTGTATGAATGTCAATGAATTTGATTAAATATATAATATAAAAATTTCATAATTTTTCTAATACAATTCATTACCACTGATATAATGGATGGCTTATAATGGTCCTGTTAAAATAAGTATATTTAATTGTATTTCATTGATCATTTAAATATGGTGTTGTTTGAAACATAATACAATTAATAGATTAAATATAAAAAGAGACATACCTTAAAATTATGAGGTTTTCTAGTTTCATGTTCGGTTTACTTATGTATAATTATGGATTTTATTTTCAAATGGAAATAAAAATACATATTTGAAATGAAATGGTACTAATTATTTTCCAAATTTCTAGATGGTCCCACAAATAATTTTTTATTTGAGTTATGAGAATGATTCATTTGATAAAATATTAATGATAAATGTTTGGTTTAAATTCGCAATTTTTTCATCCTTCCAAACTTGTTTTTATCATTTATAATATATTTATATATTAGTTCATAAACATGAAATAGGTTATAATATAACTATTAAACTATTATTTAACCAAAATAATTCTTTCATGCCTAGTATTGAAGGAGGTAATTGAAAACAAACAAAATTATTATTCACATAGACTCTTAAGCACCATATTTGGAAAATGGTTTCATTTCATTAAACAAGTGGAGATAAGAAATGGGATGAATATTAGATATCCCATTAAAAATATAACATTATATAAATGATACTAAAGTTATTATTATTTTATTGATAAAGGGGGTGAAGATAAGGTAAATGAAGAAAAGAAATTAAGACATGTTGTTTGAGAAAGTTACATCTTGAATATCACCTCCTTAAAAGAACCTATATTGAACTTATAATTTCTCTTTGCATGAGGCCAGAGGAGCATTGATATGAAGAGAGTTTAGAGAAGAGTTTATAATAGTGAGTCTAAGAGATTCACGGATTTTGAGAATATAGGGAGTGGTGAATAGTGGTATTCATAATTGAGTATGGGTGCACTACTATAAATAAGCCCATTAGCGACCGCCATTGGCGGTCGCTATTATAAAAAAAATTAATTTTTTTTTAATTGAATATAAATATATATATATATATATATGTGTGTGTAAAAATATTCATATATATACTAATAAATACAATATTTTAAATATATATATATATATATATAATATATTTTAAATGTTTTAATATATATTTAATATATATATAATATCAAATCATTGTGCTATAATAATTTAAAAACTTCGATTCAAGAAATAATCTCATTTCAGGTCGTTCGGAGCACGTTTGCTCCGAATCGGACCGCCGCACGCCGTTTTGGTGTTTAACGGCGCCGGAAACGCGTTTCCGGCCACCGCGGTCACACGGCACCTCCGAATGAGGTGTCGTCTGGCCGACCATTTCACAATTCACGCCCCGGATGTTGTCGTACGGTTTCGTGGCATTCAGAGGTCGTTCGGGTGGTTTTGACCCCCCAACGCGCCATTTCAGCGCGCGCCGCGCTGCTGAAAACGACACAATCAAACGTGCCACGTGCACCGCACGTCCGATGGACGTGCGGCCTCCTCCTGCATCTCAGGAATAATATTTCTATCGTTCCCGGGCGGTTTCAGGTCGTTCGGAGCACGTTTGCTCCGAATCGGACCGCCGCACGCCGTTTTGGTGTTTAACGGCGCCGGAAACGCGTTTCCGGCCGCCGCGGTCACACGGCACCTCTGAATGAGGTGCCGTCTGGCCGACCATTTCACAATTCACGCCCCGGATGTTGTCGTACGGTTTCGTGGCATTCGGAGGTCGTTCGGGTGGTTTTGACCCCCCAACGCGCCATTTCAGCACGCGCCGCGCTGCTGAAAACGACACAATCGGACGTGCCGCGCGCACCGCACGTTCGATTGACGTGCGGCCTACTCCTGCATCTCAGGAATAATATTTCTATCGTTCCCGTGCGGTTTCAGGTCGTTCGGAGCACGTTTGCTCCGAATCGGACCGCCGCACGCCGTTTTGGTGTTTAACGGCGCCGGAAACGCGTTTCCGGCCGCCGCGGTCACACGGCACCTCCGAATGAGGTGCCGTCTGGCCGACCATTTCACAATTCACGCCCCGGATGTTGTCGTACGGCTTCGTGGCATTCGGAGGTTGTTCGGGGGGTTTTGACCCCCCCAACGCGCCATTTCAGCGCGCGCCGCGCTGCTGAAAACGACACAATCGGACGTGCCGCGCGCATCGCACGTCCGATGGACGTGTGGCCTCCTCCTGCATCTCAAGAATAATATTTCTATCGTTCCCGTGCGGTTTCAGGTCGTTCGGAGCACGTTTGCTCCGAATCGGACCACCGCACGCCGTTTTGGTGTTTAACGGCGCCGGAAACGCGTTTCCGGCCGCCGCGGTCACACGGCACCTCCGAATGAGGTGTCGTCTGGCCGACCATTTCAAAATTCACACCCCGGATGTTGTCGTACGGTTTCGTGGCATTCGGAGGTCGTTCGGGTGGTTTTGACCCCCCAACGCTCCATTTCAGCGCGCGCCGCGCTGCTGAAAACGACACAATCGGACGTGCCGCGCGCACCGCACGTCCGATGGACGTGCGGCCTCCTCCTGCATCTCAGGAATTATATTTCTATCGTTCCCGTGCGGTTTCAGGTCGTTCGGAGCACGTTTTCTCCGAATCGGACCGCCGCACGCCGTTTTGGTGTTTAACGGCGCCGGAAACGCGTTTCCGGCCGCCGCGGTCACACGGCACCTTTGAATGAGGTACCGTCTGGCCGACCATTTCACAATTCACACCCCGGATGTTGTCGTACGGTTTCGTGGTATTCGGAGGTCGTTCGGGTGGTTTTGACCCCCCAACGCGCCATTTCAGCGCGCGCCGCGCTGCTGAAAACGACACAATCGGAGGTGCCGCGCGCACCGCACGTCCGATGGACGTGCGGGCTCCTCCTGCATCTCAGGAATAATATTTCTATCGTTCCTGTGCGGTTTCAGGTCGTTCGGAGCACGTTTGCTCCGAATCGGACCGCCGCACGCCGTTTTGGTGTTTAACGGCGCCGGAAACGCTTTTCCGTCCGCCGCGGTCACACGGCACCTCCGAATGAGGTACCGTCTGGATGACCATTTCACAATTCACGCCCCGGATGTTGTCGTACGGTTTCGTGGCATTCGGAGGTCGTTCGGGTGGTTTTGACCCCCCAACGCGCCATTTCAGCGCGCTCCGCGCTGCTGAAAACGACACAATCGGACGTGCCGCGCGCACCGCACGTCCGATGGACGTGCGGCCTCCTCCTGCATCTCAGGAATAATATTTCTATCGTTCTCGTGCGGTTTCAGGTCGTTCGGAGCACGTTTGCTCCGAATCGGACCGCCACACGCCGTTTTGGTGTTTAACGGCGCCGGAAACGCATTTCCGGCCGTCTCGGTCACACGGCACCTCCGGATGAGGTGCCGTCTGGCCGACCATTTCACAATTTACGCCCCGGATGTTGTCGTACGGTTTCGTGGCATTCGGAGGTCGTTCGGGTGGTTTCGACCCCCCAACGCGCCATTTCAGCGCGCGCCGCGCTGCTGAAAACGACACAATCGGACGTGACGTGCGGCCTACTCCTGCATCTCAGGAATAATATTTCTATTGTTCCCGTGCGGTTTCAGGTCGTTCGGAGCACGTTTTCTCCGAATCGGACTGCCGCACGCCGTTTTGGTGTTTAACGGCGCCGGAAACGCGTTTCCGGCCGCCGTGGTCACACGGCACCTCCAAATGAGGTGCCGTCTGGCCGACCATTTCACAATTCACGCCCCGGATGTTGTCGTACGATTTCGTGGCATTCGGAGGTCGTTCGGGTGGTTTTGACCCCCCAACGCGCCATTTCAGCGCGCGCCGCGCTGCTGAAAACGACACAATCGGACGTGCCGCGCGCACCGCACGTCCGATGGACGTGCGGCCTCCTCCTGCATCTCAGAAATAATATTTCTATCGTTCCCGTGCGGTTTCAGGTCGTTCGGAGCACGTTTGCTCCGAATCGGACCGCCGCACGCCGTTTTGGTGTTTAACGGCGCCGGAAACACGTTTCCGGCCGCCGCGGTCACACGGCACCTCCGAATGAGGTGCCGTCTGGCCGACTATTTGACAATTCACTCCCCGGATGTTGTCGTACGGTTTCGTGGCATTCGGAGGTCGTTCGGGTGGTTTTGACCCCCCCAATGCGCCATTTCAGCGCGCGCCGCGCTGCTGAAAACGACACAATCGGACGTGCCGCGCGCACCGCACGTCCGATGGACGTGCGGCCTCCTCCTGCATCTCATGAATAATATTTCTATCTTTCCCGTGCGGTTTCAGGTCGTTCGGAGCACGTTTGCTCTGAATCGGACCGTCGCACGCCGTTTTGGTGTTTAACGGCGCCGGAAACGCGTTTCCGGCCGCCGCGGTCACACGGCACCTCTGAATGAGGTTCCGTCTGGCCGACCATTTCACTATTCACGCCCCGGATGTTGTCATACGGTTTCGTGGCATTCGGAGGTCGTTCGGGTGGTTTTGACCCCCCAACGCGCCATTTCAGCGCGCGCCGCGCTGCTGAAAACGACACAATCGGACGTGCCGCGCGCACCGCACGTCCGATGGACGTGCGGCCTCCTCCTGCATCTCAGGAATAATATTTCTATCGTTCTCGTGCGGTTTCAGGTCGTTTGGAGCACGTTTGCTCCGAATCGGACCGCCGCACGCCGTTTTGGTGTTTAACGGCGCCAGAAACGCGTTTCCGGCCGCCGCGGTCACACGGCACCTCCGAATGAGGTGCCGTCTGGCCGACCATTTTACAATTCACGCCCCGGATGTTTTCGTACGGTTTCGTGGCATTCGGAGGTCGTTCGGGTGGTTTTGACCCCCAACGCGCCATTTCAGCGCGCGCCGCGCTGCTGAAAACCACACAATCGGGGGGTTGTACGGGGGTGCGGGGGGCTGTATGGGGGTGGCAGGGGGCTGTACGGGGGTGCGGGGGTGCTGTACGGGGGTGCGGGGGGCTGTACGGGGGTGGCGGGGGCCTGTACGGGGGTGGCGGGGGCAGTACGGGGGTGCGGGGGGTTGTACGGGGGTGCGGGGGTGCGGGGGGGCTGTACGGGGGTGCGGGGGGCTGTACGGGGGTGGCGGGGGCCTGTACGGGGGTGGCGGGGGGATGTACGGGGGTGCGGGGGGTTGTACGGGGGTGCGGGGGGGGGGGGGGGGGGGCTGTACGGGGGTGCGGGGGGCTGTACGGGGGTGGCGGGGGGCTGTACGGGGGTGCGGGGGGCTGTACGGGGGTGCGGGGGGCTGTACGGGGGTGCGGGGGGCTGTACGGGGGTCCGGGGGGCGGTACGGGGGTGCGGGGGGCTCTACGGGGGTGCGGGGGGCTCTCCGGGGGAGCAAAGGCCATCCCATTGATTACAAAAGTGAAAAATAAAAGTGATAACATCTAATTAATACATATTTCTTTTATTGATACCATACTGAAATTTATAAAAAATATATTGGATAATACATAATCTATAATATCAGATTTATTGATCTGTTGGAGTTAGTTCGACTTTTTCAAATGTAGAATCATTCAAGATTATCTGATCAAAAACTCAATATGTGTATAAAATATTTAAAAGACCACCATGGATGGTAATAATGCATTACTTAAATGAATAAATACAGTACATCAATATCAACCCTACCAGTAAAAACAAAAAACATATCTCGTGAATATATGGTGCGTCACGCGTTGCCATCACTGTTACCTCCTTCTGGTGGGCCAGGTGCCTACAACAAATAAACATTATAAATATTTTAATAACAAAAATAATTTAAATTAAATAAATAAATACAGTATATACCTGCGTCGTATGATCCCCTGTACCATCAGCTCGACACACATATTCCCGCAGTGCTCTAACCTCAGCTGTCAATTGCGCATTTGTCTCCTCGGAAGCGCGCAGCCATGCCTCAAAATCTGACATCTGCTGTGTCATATGAGCAACAGCAGGACCGACAACGGTAGCGCGTGACACTACAGAATGAGGAATCCCTGCTCCATAGGTCAAACTATATCCATGCCCATCCCAACCAATAATGCGATGAAAGATCTCATCCCGTCGCATGGGAAGCTGTCGCTGGTCCTCTGGCAGATGTTCTAACTCAGCTTCAAATTGATTCTGTGAAATATTTAAATATATATAAATATATATATGTTAATATATAGATTTATGTAATTATTGGTAAGTTCAGACACTTACTATCAATGCTGCAACCTCTGGATCATTGCGATCACGAGTCCTTATCCACACCGACATTTTATCAGTTGCTGCACCTTGCCCTCGCAACTGTATATTAAAAGAATATAAACACAAAACCATATTAATTAATAAATTAAAAAATGAATAATATATACCTCATGTCGGATCTGAGACACGTGACGAGTCCCGAGCCTGTGAGCTGGTCCCTGCAACGCTCGATTCTCCGAATGGCGTGTTGACACCTCCTACATTCAATTCATTCAAATTTCAAACAAATCACATATTCTTGAAAATATATATACAGCAAAATAATTAATATACAAACCGCAACACCCTCAGTAGACCAATATGCAACCAAGTCATGCCCCTGATCCGGGAGGACACCTCTCGGGACTTTTTCCAAAATGTCAAGGGCACCCACATTTGGTACCCAGTGGTCCCTCTTCACTTTGCCTTTATAATCTTTCCATAGCTTACGGCATTTCCTCATACACACGGGCCGAAACTCTTCAGGGCATACTTTCAATTTTTTCTATAATGAAAATAATCAAACATATTAGTATTATTTATAAATAGAAAATAAAGTAAAATTATTTTCTTACCTGAACCTCCCTCCATAGACGATCTAATGTGTCCTGAGCGATAGAAGCCCAATCACGCGTGGTCAATGGAAATCGATGTGGGTCACGTATGATATGACCCAGCTAACGAATAAATGCCGGGGCATTCGGTCCCACGGGATGAAATACCTCATCAAATGAAACATCTGTCGTCATGTCGGAATTCCATGATAATATGCCACGACCAGGGCCTCTCCTGCGAGAGGAAGAACTAGCCGAGTCTGATCCTGTTGAAAACAATTTTATATATAAATTGAAAAATGTTATATATATATATATGTCAATTACATAAAAAATATAAACAATGACATTCAAACATACCTCGACCCTGAGACGTAGATGCCTCAGATGGATGATGTGGATTTTCTGCCTCTTCCCCTGACATGTCTGCAGTCATACAAAATATCAGTAATGAGTCCAAAGTGTTTAAAAGATAAATTGGATTGTTCTTAATAAATCAAACTTGTACAACTGTTAATCAAACAAAAAATGGATTGAATAATTAGTTGTGAAGGAATTTTAAAAAATCAGAAAGTTAATCAACCTAAATATTTATGACTGAATTAACTTACAAAAGTGAGGATTAAAACTTATAAGGATTTATAAAATGATTAGATAATTTATGATATCCTAGGACATTCTACTGAATAGCGGGAAAACAATTATACCTTTCATTAAGCATGCAAATCCACCGTTTCTCCTTCAACATCCGCTCTGACCCAATAAATATCTTCTTCACGTTGAACTACGGTATGTTGATCAAGTTGTTGGTAAACAAACAGAACAGTCTCGGGTTCATCTTCTTCAAATAAAAACACTCCTCGCCGAGACATTTTGACAACAACTTGCCAACTTGGATCCGAAGGCAAAGTAACGAAGAATACTTGTTACGCTTGTGATGTCAAAATGAAAGGTTCATTCTCAACTCGTTCATTATTTCTGTATAACATATAGTTAAAATTCACCAATGAAAACTGATATTGATCGACTTTACATCCACGCACTGGATCAACCCAATTACACTTTAACAATATGTACTTCAAACCGTGTGTGTATACAACTTCAATGATGTCTATCAATTGACCATAGTAATAACCAGAATCGACAAAGGGACAACCGATGCCACTGTTTTGTGTTGCTCGTTTGTCGTCAACATCTTTAATGCGAAATCGAAAACCATTAGCATCAATAGCTTTAAAACGACGAGCCGTTATAGATGGACCCTCAGCCAGTTGGATAAATACTTCAGGTAGCGTGGGGTCCCCTAACTCCCTCAGCTTACGAACCTACATAATTTATAAAAATCAATACTGATATATGCAGAAAGAATTAGTTTAATACTTCACTCATAATGAAAATCAATTTATACATACATAATCCTTGAACCAATCATGAAATGCCGCATAATGAGATTGTTGAATTTGCAACTCAGTCGCACGATGCATCTCTTCTTTTATCTCATTAATGTGTTTCCTGCAAATGATTACGCGATGTTTAAAAGATCAACATATGCAAAGAAAACATGTAAAAGTTATACAAGCACATTGATAAGATACTTACTGCATTAATGGTGCAACTGATGGAGTATTGAACAAGATATATCGATGTGCTTGTATCCACTCGATGTTGTCCATATCAAATGTGGTTCCTTCTCCAACTGGACCATCATGAATCCGAGAGGGCTTATCTAATTTTATTTCAACATCCGTAAGATATTCTGCACAAAAGGTAGTACACTCATCCATCAAATAACCATTGGCTATTGATGCCTCTGGACGAGATCTGTTGCGTACAAATCTTTTCAATGTACTCAAATACCGTTCAATAGGATACATCCACCTGAATTGCACTGGACCAGCATCCATTACTTCATCAGTTAGGTGCACTGTCAAGTGGACCATATCATCAAAAAATGAGGGGGGGGGGGAAAGTTTCTCAAAGTGACAAAGCGTAAGTACAATTCGGTCCTGCAAACTTTTTAAATCACTCATTCGTTGATTTCTTAAACAAAGCTGTCTAAAAAAATTACTCATCTCAATCAAGGGCTGAACAACATTGGGGGATAAACAATCACAAATTGCGATTGGAATCAACTGCTGAAGTAATATGTGATTGTCATGACTTTTCAACCCTTGCAATGTCTTGCTCGTCAGATTCACACACTTTGAAATATTAGAAGAGTAACCATCAGGCACCTTGACCATCTTCAAAATGGAAAGAAATGTCTCTTTCTCCTCTGTAGTCATCGAATACTGTGCAGCAGGCATATATGCCTTGTTTTCCTCAGCTAACTGTAAATGCAACTGTTTCCTTAAACCCATTTCTTCCAAATCACGGCGTGCATTAACATGGTCCTTTGACTTTCCACTGAAACCTAAAATGGTCCACAATATGTTATCACAAACATTTTTTCCAATGTGCATGACATCCAAATTATGCCTCAACATGTTAGTTTTCCAATACGGAAGACTATAAAAAATACTTTTCTTTTTCCAATTGTGACTGCGCTGCCTACCCGCAGCACGAATATTACGTACTGGAGGATCCACCAAATCCTGAATTTCATATACCGTGCGGATGTTTTCTTCCTCAATCTGCGATAACATTTCGACTCCTGTCATGATCTTTGGTGCTGGTCTGAACTCTCTAGAACCATCAAATGCCACTCTGTCCTTTCTGAACCTGTGCTGGGGAGGGAGAAAACGCCTGTGACCCATGTATGCCCATTTTTTGGAATGTTTAAGCCATACAGATTTTTTACTTTTATTGCAACAAGGGCAAGCAAATTCCCCTTTCGTACTCCAGCCTGATAAATTTGCATAAGCTGGGAAGTCATTGATTGTCCACAATAAAGCTGCATGCAGTTTGAACATTTCATTCGTTTCGCAGTCATAAGTCATCACACCATCACCCCAAAATTCATTCAACTCATCAATCAATGGCTGAAGGTAAACATCAATCTTATCCCCCGGACATTTAGGTCCATCAATAAGAGTGGAAAGTAATATAAATTGTTGCTTCATACAAAGCCACGGAGGAAGATTATATGGAACCAACACCACGGGCCATGTGCTATGAGTTTCACCAACCATAGACTTGAATGGATTGAAACCATCTGCTGCCAATCCCAATCGGACATTACGAACATCTTTAGCAAAGTCGGGATGTCTCTTATCAAAATCCTTCCATGCATGAGAGTCTACCGGGTGGGTTAACATGTCACTTTCATGAACTCTTTCTGCATGCCATCTCATTAAATTAGAAACTTTAGATGACATAAAAAATCTTTTCAACCTCGGTTTAAGGGGAAAGTAACGCATTTGCTTTACGGAAATCGGTTTCCCCTGTATCGCAATCTGACTTTGATGAGTCTTATTTCCCCTGTTCTCCTTCCACCTGGAAGCGCCACAAACCGTAAAAATATCCAAATGAGCAGTTTCATTTCTAAACAACATACAGTTGTTTGCACATGCATCTATAGTCTCATATGTAAAACCTAAGTTCTCTGTCAACTTACGAGCATAGTAATACGACTCAGGAATCTTAGCGTCGACAGGAAGAACTTTTTTCAATAAAACCAAAAGCATGTCGAATGATGTGTCTGACCAATTATTCAAAGTCTTCAAATGAAACAACTCCACGATAAACGACAGTTTATTGTAAGAAGTACATCCAGGATATAATTTTGTTTTCGCATCATCAAGTACTTCATAAAACCTCCTCGAATCACGATCTGCACCAGAGCGAAGATTTATCTCACCAGTCTCATGATTCTGGATGTCAATGCCTTCAGGATCAAACCCACGTACCATTTCAGTAAGCATTTCATGCATTGGATCAGTCATCCTTGCATCAACATCCATCTGAGCTGTATCTGTATTTTGACAACGAACATATTCTTCTCCATGACGAGTCCAACTCTTATAATTTTTCAGAAATCCATTAATGAAAAGGTGCTCCCTCACAGTATCTCGTGTGAATTGATATCTGTTAGCACATTTTCTACATGGACAACTAATATAGTCACTTTCAAATCCTCTCGTGAAGTCAATAAACTGCATAATGCCATTGAAATATTCTCTAGACGTTCGATTTGGAAGATCAATCCAACTCTTATCCATAATAATATCTGTATAACAAACATTTACACAATACTTATTACATTTACATTTTTCAAATCAACTATATTCAAAATAAATATTAACCATTTGTTTATGAACCATTGATAAAATAATAATGTAACTGAAAGCTCATGTTACCTGATTGAGCTACAAAACTAAAAGGGAGGGGAGCCGAAGGCGGTGCTGCGAGGGAGAGGAGGCAGCGAAGGGGAGCCGGAGCCAAAGGCGGTGCAGCAAGGGAGGGGACGGGCGGCGGCGGCGGCGGGGAGCTGGAGGAGAGGAGGCGGTGAGGGGACGGGGGACGGGCAACGAGGGGGGGGGGGTGTCCGGGGTCGGGGGGGGGGGGGGGGGGGGGCTGTCCGAGGTGCGGGGAGGGGTGTCCGGGGTGTCGGGGGCCTGTCAGGGGTGCGGGCAGGGGTGTTCGGGGTGCGGGGGTGTCCGGGGTGCGGGGGAGGGGGGGTTGTCTGGGGTGCAGGGGGGCTGTCGGGGGTGCAGGGTGGGGTGTTCGGGGTGCGGGGGGCCTGTCCGGGGTGCGGGGGGGGGGGGGGGCTGTCTGGGGTGCGGGGGGGCTGTCCGGGTTCGGAGGGGGGTGTCCGAGTGCAGGGGGGGCTGTACGGGGTGCGGGGAGGCGTCCGGGGTGCGGGGGCGGTCCGGAGTGCGCGGGGGGGGGGGGGGGGCTGTCCGGGGTGCGGGGAGGCGTCTGGGGTGCGGGGGGGCGGTCCGGAGTGCACGGGGGGGGGGGGGGGGGTGCTGTCCGGGGTGCGGGGAGGCGTCCGGGGTGCGGGGGGCGGTCCGGAGTGCGCGCCGGGGGCTGTCCGGGGTGCGGGTGCCGTCCGGGGTGGGGGGGGGAGGGCCGAGAGGCCGGAGGGCGGCGGCCGGAGGCCGGAGGGTGGAGGGCGGCAGCCGGAGGCCGGATGGAAGGCGGCGGGGGAGGACGGGCGGCGGGGGAGGGCGGGCGGCGGGGGAGGCCGGGCGGTGGGGGAGGCCGGGCGGCGGGGGAGGCCGGGAGGCGGGGGAGGCCGGGCGGCAGGGGAGGCCGGGCGGCGGGGGAGGGGAGGGCGGTGCGAGGGAGGGAGGGGGTTAGGGCGAGGGAGATCGAGGGAGATCGAGGGCGCGGGGGGGGGGGGGGCGCAAGAACCCCCCGAAATTTTTTAGGCAGGTTAGCGACCGCCATTGGCGGTCGCTAATGGTGAGCTATAGCGACCGACAATGGCGGTCGCCCGAGTCTGGGGGGCTCCAATTCCCCTTTTTCTAGTAGTGGTGGTTTTAAGTGAATAAATAATGATTATTTTGTATTTATTGAAAACCACATTTGAATTCCATTAATCCCAATGAATAGGGTTTACATTTAATTTTTTAATTACTGAATAATGTTGATAATAATATCAATCACCAATTTAATTTTTTTAGTTAGTTTATACTTTTACCTTTTAACATTAACCCCCTTCATTATTTTACAAATACTGTGGTAAATATTTTTTTTCTACCCAAATAAACTTTTAAGCCTAAAAATGAATATAACCCTATAACCTATTTTATTCCTCGTGATTAAAAATGTATAAAACATTTTTAAAATTTCAAATCACAAATTTTCCAAAATTATATTTAAAATAAAGATATCAAAATGTAATAAAAAATATTATTTTGGATAAATGTTTTTTAGCCTAAAAATGAACATATACAAAAATAACGTATAAATATTGTTTATATATGACTAAAAATTAAATATATTATATTTATTTTTGTTTAAAATCAAAAAATAAATTTTAAATATAATGAAAATTAGAGTTTTATAAAAAATTGTACTTTATTACTATTCATTGAAAAATTAAACTTTTAATAGAATTATCAGTAATTCATCATATGGTTATTATGAATTTATGAATAAAAAATGATTTTCACTTTATAAAATAAATTTTATAATAGTATACAAAACATAATATATTTATTTTTTCAAATAATGTAATAAAAAATCGGTCTTTGAAGAAAAAATATATTTTAAGAACAAAATGTGTTTTCCAAAAATTATTTGATTATTTTTTAAGAGAAAAAAGTTTCTATTTAACATGAAAATAAAATATTTTTCATAATATATCTATTACTATACACACCTTCCAATTTAATGGCTAGTTTATAATATTCATGTTAAAATAAAAATATTTTGGAGTTTGTTTAATCTTGATGATCTATGCAATGTAAACTTTCGAATAAATTACATTTATTCAAGAAGAAACATAGCACAAAATATTTGGGTGTTATAGAAATTTTATTTTGAATTAATAAATTCAATACTTATAAATGTATTTATAAAAAGTACTATCATTATATTTTTTATTTTAGACTATTATAAAATATTTCCAATTACAGTTAAAATTCAATTAAGTATGTTAATATCTGTTAATATAGTCTTCAAAAATTGACTATGATGATTATTATATTATAAGGGTTATAATAACGTCAACAGTACATATATGAAATATGTTATTTCCATGAATAGTAGGATGATACCTTATTAATACCCTTTGTTAGGGAATATTAGAGAGATGACAGCATTGGGATTTTCCCTTGACCAAAATCAAGATGAGATTCAATAATTAAAACATGGGAGAAAACAATTACAAGATAATTTCAAGAATATTGATATCATTTCCCAAACCATGTTATCCATACCACCCCAATAAACTACCACTATCACACACTTTACCCATAAGAAATACACTGATGTAAAAAGGGTTATGTAATATAACCCATGTATTCTAAATAAATTTATTTTCTTTTATGTACAATAATATATTTTAACCTTTTTCATTATTACTTTATATATATATGATAAAAAGATGAGGATCGTAAAAATAAGATTTTTATATGATAAAACTATAAAGATAATTTTGGGAAATATATAGATTCAATAAAGCACTTCTTTTGATAAATCTAATAAATTTTCAAATAAATTTTATTTTCATGAAATATTCTTAGTAAATAATATCTATTTAAATATAAATGGTAATATAATTTAATGAATTCCAATGTTATTTTTATAACGCTTGTAAAGTGGATAGTCTCAAAAAAACAAGTATTTTTCAATATATAAAAATTTATATTGAAAAGATAAATTCTCATATATATGAAATTATTTTGTTAAAATAAATATTATATCTGAATTTATACCTTCGAAATTATCCAATGGTGATTTTTTCAGAATTCTCTAAGATAGATGATTTTTTTGTAAACTTTTATTAGGGTATGCATTATGAAACCATAATAGTAAAGAAGTGTTATAATAAATACTATAAAGGGAATATAACAGAAAAATATATATTTACCATCTAAAATAAAGTGTTTTTTGAAGTTATTACCCCTTTAATGAAATCTAAAAAAACTATTTTATATTTTAATGTTGTAAAATCAATCCATTATGAACATGACTCACTTTTACAACATCAATGGTATTTAATGATAAAGTTTTTTCCTATCCTAATAAAATATTAACAATCACCCATATTTTTTATAAATCATGAAAAAAAAGTATGGTTTGTGGTTTTCATTATTTTTTTATATAGAGTTGAAAGCCTATGTCTAGAACTTAATAGATAATTCCACTCTCTCTTTGTTTAAATACAAACCCATCCTCCGAATCCCCTTCACTCATAACCCACATATCATTATGTTCCTCTATATATCACAATCTAAATCCTTTCTAAGGTATTAACAACCTCCTAATAAGCTCATATCCCGATTTTATAGGAACCTTATTAAGGTAAGGGATTATCTCCTCTTCTTTATTAGTCACAAAATTTAATTTTACTAAGCCTTTTGATATTAAAATTTTTATGTTGTTATCTTTTTGAACCTTCCAATATTATTCTTATAATTCCTTAAATTATATTGCACCTATTACACTCATTAAAAACTTTTATAAACCTTTATGCACACTTGTTATCTTACGGAATCTACTTAATGATTGTCCACACCAAACTTTTGTATTGGGAATAACCATATGCATTTAAAATCAAGAGTATTCAACTTCATAAAACAATTATTTATTTTTTGAGCACTCTCATATATGTAATATATAATTTTAATCATGATATTAAGGGTAATTAAATACAGTCTTATTTTTTATGATCTCTATGGCACATCAATTCATATACCTGATTTGAATGTGATGGGTGGGCGCAAAATTTTATATCCCTCAATCGCATTGGTAATGTTTTTATCATATAAGATACTATTTATTCTGAATCAATAGTTATCATAATGGAAATATGTTAGTATTTCTTAGTGTTTATATGTGAAATATATTTATGTGATCAGGTTTTATGTGTAGAGCCCCAGGTCGGATTGACCACAGAGTGGTGAGGGGTGAACTAATGGTTTCTTCGGATTAATTATTTTTTATTTTAATTAAACCTCTCAAAAATTTTATGGTTCATGTTCCAATAAATATTATCTCTAAATATCACCTAATTTGTGTCTCTAAATATTGAAAGAGAAAAGTACACAATATTTACATGGTTTAACAAAATCCCACTCCTTGGTGAAACTTGTTATTCCCTTCATTTGAATATTCTTAACTATCAAATAGGTAATTACATAGATCATAACACCAACTAAGAGAGTTATAATACTTTAATATCTTACTGAAATACGTATTCTATGACTCCATACAATAGACTCGTTATTCTGACTACTCTAACCAAAATACTTCTTACTCTATCTCAAACTATGAGACTCCTTCTGCTCTTAGAACCAACCAGATGACTTAACCTCTATTCAAGGATTGATCAACTCTAGTATTACCTGCAGATACTGATATATGATATTATAATATCATATGTTCTTGTGTACATATTCATGTAAACATAAATTCCACTTTTCATTTATGTTGGTCTTTCTCTAATATTCTCACCACCTATTTTGGATTAGTTGCCTCTGTGAAACAATACTCAGGCAATTATTTCATCAGCTTGAAGTCTTGGAATCACTATGGTGTGTATAGAGAATCCATATAAATTCGTTATTATTATTTTATTCAATATGATACTTGAAAAAACTTAATTTTTTCTATTCTTATATATTAAACAATATCCCAAAATCCCCACTTCTTGCATGCAAGGTGCATCCCATGTGAAAAACCCTATAACGAACAATATTCCTTATTATTATTATATGTTATTTCATTCCCTATTTTACTTCATTTTCCTTGTTTACTTATAGTAAATGAGGATTGGGTACTTAATTTTTTTCTTCTACATACATTTTAGTTTAACTTATCAGGTACATAAGAATATATGTATGCACGTATGCTTTCACATGTTTCTCACTATCTTCATCACAAATAGATTGTACAAACTTTAAGAATGGATATTCATGACCTTCATAAAAGTGTAGTGTACTATATCTGTGTGTTCATGAAATGTCTTTCATGTAACATTTTTCACATTGTGCACTTATATTCTTCACATAACTCGCAATGACTGTGGGAAAACCATTCATTCCGAAAGGATATTTATGATGGTCTAGAGGTGAATCATAAATAGACAGATCATAAATATTTTTAGAGATGAAATGTGTCTCCTGTCAAAAATAATATTAAAAAAATGTATATTTGTGATGGGAATCCCTTACCATCGAAAATACAAATGGTGGGAAGCATTATTTGCAATAGAAACCCTCTCTATAGAAAATACTCTTCAAGAAAAGGTTATTTTCGATGGGGATATATATCCTCATCACAAATAATACTTTGTAATGTAATTATTTATGACAGGTTCTATCTTTAATAAATTCTATATCACCCTTAGTTTATTTATGGTGGTAATTTGTGTGACATGAATCATACCCATCACAAATAATATATCAACAGAACTAGATTTTCGATGAAACCCGTCACAAATAAAATTTGTATCACTGTTGCCTTTATTTATGGTTGGTGTTATTGTGATTGGTTGCATCATAAGTAAATCTATTTTTATTTGAATATCATCACAAAATTACTTATAGCTACTAATATAACCTATATATATGACCAGATCCGATTTTTACTGTCAAAACCACTCTTATATCATATCATCTCTTCACCTACCCTTAATTCTTCACTCATTGATTCATTTATTTCAGAATGTTTTATTATTTATAGATAAGTAGTCCTTTTAGATTTTCAATGCATCAATTTTAGGGTATTTATATTGATTTTTTTTAGTTATTACATTTTTTAATTTTATTTTATATTATAAATTAGTGTTCCTAATTGGCCCTAATTAGTTTTAAATAGTAGTTATTAATTTTAAGTAGGAATAATTAGCTATAATTAGATGTAATTATTTACACCTTGTACTAATTATTAATAATTAATAGTATTTACTTATAGTTGATAGATAAAAAGTAGTAATTAACATAATTTTGTAACAATGAACATATCTTAGTAATAAATAATAATAATTTATACTAATTAGTAATAATGAACTACAATTAGTAATTTGAAATAATTAACATTACATTGAAATAATTAACGATAAATATTAAAAATTTACAAAAAAATTAGTAATAATTATTAACAGTTTTCAGTGATAAAAAATAATTAACATTCAATATCTATAATTAGTGAAAATTAAGGAAAATTGGTGATAATTATTAATAAATTGTAACAATTTGAAAACAGTTGTAATAATTGCATATTTTTTAATAATAAGTATTAAATTAGTTGTAATTTATAACAATTAGAAATAATTAATTAAAGTTAACAATAATTATAAATTCTTGGAAATAATTAGAGATAATGAATGAAAAATACTGATAATCACTAATAAATTAGTGAAATTAGATTATAAATTAGGAAAATTAGTTATAATTAGTGTTAATGTGTAAAAATAAGAGGTAGTTTACAGTAATTAGAAAAAATTAATTTTAATTCTTTTAATTAGTAAAAAATTGCGTTATTTAACTATAATTAGAAAATATAAGTGCCAATTAATTTTAATTAGTGGTAATTAGGAACAATTAACCATAATTATGACAAAATATCGATAATTAGCTATAATTTGGAAAATTAAGCTATAATTACTGGTCATTAAAAATTTAGTGGTAATTAGGGAAACCTAATGGTTATTAGTGGTAATTATGGCATGCTAGTTGTATGTAGTAGTAATTTGGAAAATTTAGTGGTACTTAAAAAAATTTATCAATAATAAGCACCTATTAATAGTGATTTGTGATAATTAGTTGTAATTAGTTGAAATTAGTAATAATCATCATTAATTAACAATACATAGGAAACAATATAGGTAATTAGATGAGTAACTATAGGAAATTAGTAGTTATCAGAGGTAATTTGTGGTAATTAAAAATAATTAGTGATAATTACAAAAAATATCATTAATTAGAAAAATTTAATGGGGATTATGAACAATTAGTATTGATTAGGTGAAATATGGAATAATTAGAGTAAATTAAAAACAATTAGCATCAATTAGTAGTAATTAGTGTCAATAAGGAAAATTTAGTAGTAATTAGTGATAATAAAAAAAACATTAGTGATAAATATTAGTAATTTAGAAAATCTAGAATTACATAATGGTAATTTAGAAATTTTAGCGGTAATCATTACTAAATAGAATTAATTATAAATAATAAATGAAATTTTTTGGTAATTTGATATAATTGGAGGTAAATAACAGTAATTATGAAAAATCAGTAGGAATTAGGAAAAAGTAGCAGTAATTATGAAAAATAAAGACTAATTAGAAAAAATTAGTGGTAATTAATTGAAATTCACAGTAATTAGGGAAAATTATCAACGATTAGAATTAACTAAAAAATTTAAAAAAAATTATCATTAATTAGTGATAATTAATAAAACTAAGTGGTAATTAATTTTATCATTTAAACAATAGTAGTATTTGGTGTGAACAATTTACTACATATAACATTAATTAACAATAATTAATAGTAATTACCCGTAGTTAATAAATGAATTACAATATAGGGGAGTGATTGATGTATGGAATGGAAGGTATGAAGGTAATGGTTGAGAGAAAAATTATGGTTTCCCTTAGTTTTGACTTTTTATACAAGAGGGAGTCATGGGTAAACCTAGGAGTAATGGAAGAGGAAGCAGATGCGAGAGATAACGATGACATGCCAATTCAGTTTTCTTTATTTTGGTTAAATCATTCTTTTTTGTAAAATAATTATTTACTGATAATTAAAAAATAAATGCATGATTATCAGAAATACATTATTTTATCACAAAGAATGATTGAACCTAAAAAAGGGGAAATAATCCCTTATGTGTTTTAATTTATCTCTCACATGTTCTTCCTATTTCCCAACTCATAGGTTAATCCATGAATTTCTCTTATAAAATCTGGCTGAACATAGAGGAATCATAATTATTTCCCTCCCATATCATAACAATCCCCTCAACTCCCTGAATCACTCGATAGAAGCATAGAGTAAAGGGGATGTAGGCGATGGTGCAGTGAACTAATTTCATTCCCATAGTGTTCATATTTTTTGGAGGAGGGATATTCCTGGGTAAACCTATGAGTTTACCCATAACATCCTATCCTCAAAAGAGACTAATTCTAGTGTACTATAAATCATTCACTCTGTTTTCATCATCATCCCTCTAACTCCATGCTTCCCCCATGCCCCTTGGTCAACTTTCTATTTCTCATAATGGAAATTTTCGATAATTTTTATAATTAGAAAAAAATAGTTTTAATTAGATGAAACGTAATGGTAATTAGATGGAATTTACAATATTTATAGGTAGTCTATAAATTACTATTTTTTTGGTTTAACTATTCCTTATATCATATTATTCATAAGAAATATATTCATTTTATTATCTTTAGAAAAATGTGGAACATAGATGTAGGGAATTATATTTCATAAAATAATATGATTCCAATTATAAAATTTGAAAATGTTCGAAATCATCTAGTAATTATTTTATTTGAAAGGATTAATTTTTTAGTATTGAAATTTTCAATGTAGTTCCATAGAAGATACTAATAATTTGGAACCATATCCACCATGATTTCAAACATTAGTACATGACAATTTCGGTTCATGTTTTCAAAAAATATAAACACATAATGATATTTATTTCACACTTGATATAGAACCATCTCTATTTTTATGAGTTGCTGAATTCTTCTAGGGATGCATCATATCCTGGTTGAAATATATGAAAATTTTAATTGGATACAAAATTTATGTCTATTAAATCATATGATGGAATATCACATTTTTTTTTGGTCAAATATTCTCTATGGTAAAATAAATATTATGTGAATTAAATGTGTTTCCTATAAGTATCTATAGATAAATGGGCAGGATCTTAATTTCAGTGTTGGTTATCAGAATATTCAGACATTTCCAAATGATAGAATCTTATATTATAGTGATAATTTTTCATTAATTAGTATTCCAACATGTAGAAAATCAAATTCCATGGAAATTTTGGGTTGGTTCCCATTAAACAATTTAGTTATTTTCCACTTACACCAACAATACTACATTTATTTTTGTCTCAAAATACAATGCTATTGATTTCACAGAATAAAAGCAATATTTTAACTGGTAAAATTTTATATATTCTACATGATGGTGATTTATGGAATCATTTTTTCCATATACACCCTTCTTTTTCTTCAGAAACTCGTATTGTGTGATTGGGTATTTATATTGATGGTTTCTATCCATATGATTATTATAGTATTCAATATTCTTGTTGGCCTATCATTATAACTCTAAAAAACATACCTCCTTGGATTTTGATTAATGTTACATATATCATTTTAATTTTAATAATTTGAGGAGATCAAAAAAAGAATATTGATGTTTATTTTACACCATTGATTGATTAGTTAAATTTATTATGGAGTAGTTATGTTATTACATATGATGTTGTTATGAATTTTTTTTTTCTAATGAATGTTACATTAATGTGGAAAATTAGTGACTTCTCATAATCTAGCATGTTATCATGCTGGAGAACACATGTTCCAAAATCAAGTCTATAATTTTTGAGTGGGAGAAAAGTTCTTATGATCATCAACAGGATAAACATTGTATTTTAAAATTCATCACATATTTATACATATTGAAAATCTTTTCTGATGGAAGATAAATTATTTAAAAAAGAACTATTGAAATAGGTTAACATCTAGTAATGATCTTAAGTATTGATTTAAATATTTTTCTATTCATTACCTCTTATTACTAGTACACTAACTATAAACCATCCAAGAAAATATATACTTTGGAAATACCATAATTGGATCAAAGTACATTTTTATAGGATCTCCCATAATGGTCTGATTTGTAGGGTCATCACATGTTGGATGTCATGCATATTGAGAAGAACTATTTTCATAATATGTTTTATACAATTTTGGATGCACCTAAAAAATAACTACTATGTAAAGGACATATTTGATCTTGCCCAAATTTATAGGTGACCAAAACTTCATTTATTTGAAAATGACATATCACAGATGTTAATGAAGCATAAATAGGATTATATACGTTTTAAATAAAATCATTTATAAATTTTTCATTGGATTTTGAATTTGATGATAAAAGGTTTTTACGTTTCCAATTTTGTTAGATATATTACAAACATTAATATTAATGAATTATCTTTTCTATTGATGAATACTACCTTAGTAGAATTCTGTATCATAGGACAACATCGGGTGAACTTAAAATAGTCAGAGAAGAAAGAGGCCTCTCTTCCCCCCCTCACCTTTTCTTTGTAGATGATATTATTATCTTTACCCAGGGTGACAGGAATAATATCGAAAAACATAAGAAGTATTTACACCATTATGAGTAGGTCTCGGGACAGGTGGTTAATTGGAGGAATTCATTTATTTATTTTGGAAAAAATATATCCTCCTCATGAAAATATTGTATGATAAAATATCTAGAAATTATTGATGTGTCATCCCCTTCACCTACCTCAGAGTACCCATGTTATTTGGTACACCTCACACTTCTCAATTTGTGGATTTTTTTTAGTCAGGTTTGAAGGACCCTGTAATCATGGAAAGGAAAATCACATTCAATGGAAGGAAGGCTATACTTTTTTAAACATGTATCCACCTCAAAATTGGACCAATATTTCATGTTTTACTTTTGGACTCCCTCAGTTATAAATACTTTAAACTACATGATTTGAAACATAGCATGGGGTGGTAGTATTCTGGAATGAAAGATAATTTCTACTCCTTAGTAGAGTTGTCATATTCCTTTTGCTAAAAGATGACTTGGTGTCAAGAACCTTGATCTTTTTAATTATTCCTTGCAAGCACAGTTCATATGGAGGGTTATCAATGACATGTCATAGCCCTTTGACCTCCTTAGATCCATGTTACTCAAATGACTTATCAATGGAAATATGTGCTTTGTTCAATCTTCAATTATGCCTGGACTAAAAAAATCATTCAAAATGTCAATATTTAGTTCCACTAGATGGTTAGTGCTCAATCTTCTCTCATGTTATAGAAACACAACTAGACAGGGTATCCACTTATTGACAATTTTGACATTACTAATCAAGACACCGATTGTGACTCCTCTATAAAGAATCAACTTGAGCATGTCAATGCTATTCCTTCTCTAATTAATACTATGATTGATGCCTATGACTTACTGGATGGTAGTGATTTTTTACTGTGGAATCCTAGTAAAAATGGTATCCTTGATTCCAAATTATACTATGAACACCTCATTCAGGGATATAACACTGGTATTGAAGACTTGTATAAAAAATAGTTGATGCCATCCTGTTTTACTTTACTCTGGTGCCTTCATCTCAGCAAATTTCCGGTTGAGGTGAATATATAGTGTGTTGGAATCAACCTGTGTTCTAGATGTACCCTATGCCAGTAGCACTGGGAGGATGTGAATCATCTTTTCTTTTCTTTCAACACAACTACTTCACCCTAGATTTATGTTTCTAATATCTTTGATGTGCATCCTCCAAACACTGTTGAAATCTATCATTTGTTACTGGATATAGATGATATACAGCTCTCAAATCATGTATTTATTCTCTTCTTGGTAGCCTATTCAGAGGTTATTCATACCATCTAGACATGAATAAATAAATGTATGCACGTTTAAGTTGTTCCCAACCGAAGTCATGCCCTCTCTACTATCTTGTTTGCGGTACAAAGAGCTAATAACATAGATGTTGAATGATGTGAAAACTCAGTTAAAGATCATGAAATATTGAGAAGACTACAAATTACTGGTAACATCCAAAAACCCCTGTAGACATATATGTTTTCTGGATTCCACCATTTGTAGGTCGGGTTAAATGCAACGCAGATGGCTCCTAAAAGTGTAATCCTAGACCTAATGGCTATGAAACCATCTTCTGAGATCATAATGGTGACTTTATCATGGGGGAACATGGTATATGTGGCTAGGTCATGTCACATTAGGTAGTGATATGTGGTCTTATTAATGTAGTTGAAATTGCTCAGTAAAGAAACTGGAACTCCGTCTGGTTCGAAAGCAACTCAACTGCAATCGGGCAAGCAGTTTGGAATGGTCAAATTCATCTTGCCTGGAAGCTCATAAACAAATGGAATAACTACCTGATCAAACATTATTCAATTAACATCATCATCACATAAATTTATTGTGAGGTGAATCAACTTGATGACATGCTTTCCAACAATGGGGCCTCTAAAAGGAATTGTACTCACTACATCGGAATACCCGGTGAGTTGAAGACCACACTTCAATGTGATAAATGTAAATTACCACCCTTCCGACTTGCGTAACTCTGATTTTTATTAATATTAATCCTTGAATCTTTATTTTCTTAAAAAAATATTGTATATTCATATAGGAAATTAAGAAAAAATTAGGAAAAAAGCATCAGTTGAATAGTTAATTATTGAATCTTTTTTTAAATAGGTATTTAATTATTGTCCAATTATTTAGAACCCGAACTTCCTTTAAAAAGTAATTTAATTGGTTATAATGATGGAAGTACTCACATTTCAATGAATATTATATTATCAATTTTTAATCTCCCCAACCATGGGATTGGTGGTATTCATGAATGATGGATTTCAGATGATGTACATCACATGCTCATACATATGTTCTACTCAATTATGAAAACATGTAACAATTTGTAAATTGAGTTATAAAATTACTTATTCATTAATTTTTTAAAATTAAATTATTTTTATAATATATTTACACTATATGATAATCATATCAAAAAATATTTTACAAAAATTAAACAAACTTTTTATTAAGATTGTAAAAAAACATAATTTTAACTTCTTATTTCAAATACTGGTCATGTAAATTGTTTATACATTAAAATACACAATAAATTTATTATTTTTTATATTCTAATATTTTTTTAAATTTTTTGTTTATCTCAACTTGTAGATAATATAGAAAATTTATTGTGTGTTTTAAGTAACCCACCACCCAAAATGGTTAAATCTTATAATACATAAGTTGTGAATTGATTTCGATTGCATACATGTGCATATTGAAAATCAAAAAAATTATGAATATAAGAGTTTTATTTAGAGGATATCATAATAAGGAAATTGAATTTTACTTTTATGGTATACTATATAAAAAAATTGAATAGTGGTTTCTAATATAGAATTATATAATAATGATTAAATGTCCTTGGATTGATACTTATATAGGTTTGTATATTCATCCACACTATCGAATAATCGAAATTAGATATAAGATTTTTCTGGTAGTAAATAAACTATATTTATTAGCTAATCAAGCACATCAAATTTATTATGAAAACCATTGTTCTACTTTATGATAGTTATTTGATTGGTGGAGAAATATAAAATTGATATCCCATGAAAATCAATTTATTCCAATTGAATGTGGCTCTTCTAAACTGAAATGAATTGAATTCTTTTTAGAAAAATATCCAAATACATATTTCCAATGAAGAGAAATGAATATTTATAATAACACCATACATTTATAAGTCAATGGGGATGATGATGTTGATGATGTAACATATGAATTTTAAATAACACCACATAATAAAAAAAATCCCATGAAAATTCAGGATACTTAGGAAGATGTTGGTGATATTGATACCTTCATATACAAAGATGATGATAAAGATAAACAATGACCCTAATAAATTTTTTTAGTCATAATTTATATATATATCCCTATTTTTCAATTATTTATTGAAAATTTTATTTCATGTTTCATATGGATGATGTGGATTTTTATGACATTTTCTATTGCCAATGGGGGGTTGTTCTTCCTTGTGATTAGCCTGATACATCATCATCTCACCCTTAGGTTGCAGGGAGATCATTGTTGACTTGGAGGTGTTGTGGTATTTCTATATTGATGATTCTAGGCCCAATTCCTAAGCAGTGTACTCATATTTATTTCAATCCATTCATACGTTTTGTTGTTCAATGTTTTTTTTGATTTTGTTAATTTTAATTATCATTAATTGTCACTAATTTATTTATGTATTAATTTTTTTTTAGTTTTTATATTTTCCAACAACTTTTTCTATATAGTTGATTAAAATAGAAGTGTTATTATATAAAATTATGTTTTTGGAGCCTGGGTAGTGTGAGATCACATTCCCATTGATGTTCAGTACTTTATATTCGATAATTTGATGGTATATAGATAAAAAATAGTAATTTTGAAATTTATTTAATTATTAACATTCTATTATTAATTAGTTGTAAGGTTTAAGGAATCATGACATTGATATCATGAGGAACTATATCTTAGGGGAATGTAAGAATGATAATTATCATTAATTTTTTTACAATATGAAGAAGAGATCCATGAATAAATCTGAAGTCCTTGTTTTTTATTACTCATTCAACATCCATCAACTCAATTACATATCCTCTAATATTTTGGATATAGTTTTCTCATTCAATATATTAGATATTTTTAGAGGATACAATCATTATGTTGGATAAATTATGGTAGGTAGGAGGTTATGCATAGAGGTAGTAGTCATATATTCAGTAATCGTCAGAATCATATGGTAAGTAACTATTTTTAAAAAGAATTATAACTGTAAATGTAAACTTTTGATTTTATTATTAAAATAAAATGTATGAATATTTTTATTATATATTTTTATTTTTATTAGAGTATTTACACTAATATGGTTCCTAGGGATATTACCAATGGTCAATAGAATCATATTATGGTCAGTATAATTTATTGATCTATGAAATTAACTGATAATATTTTTGTAAAAACATTAATTTTCATTTGAATTTGAAAGAATTGTATGGTACCATGAGTTATCACACACATGACGAGAGTTAGACTAAAACTAAAGGATATGGTAATAATTCCTCTAGATTTAATGACATTTATTGGATGTAGGAGACCATGTTTTTTTCAAGAACAATCAAGTAAATGGACTTAGTTCTTGATTAATTCCTGGTAATTATTATTTTATTTATTAATGTTCATCTTCCACCTCTATGGGAGATCAGGGAGAGTCTTCGTCATCGACTACATTTTATGAAGAGAATCTTCGGGTTCAGGATGTGGTTATAGAGACCCTATTTAGGGAGTAGGAAGAGCATTATCGATAGTAGGAGGAAGAGGAGGAGGAAGAGCAGTGTCAATCACCAGATCATTAGTGAGAGAATATGATTAAGTGCACACAACGCCTAGATTATTTGATAGGGTTAAAATTCTCTCCACCACCTCCTCCAGATGACCCACTCCCTTTTTAGTGATTTTTTTATTTTTTACATATTTATTTTGATAATTATTTTAAGGAAAATATTTTTTGTAATATTTTTATTAATTGTGATATTTATAGTTTTATATATTTATATTTATATACTAATATCATGATTTTATATTTTCTCTATTTAATATATATATATATATATTCATTTTTGTTTCATTTTTTCATTTTTTTTTCATTTTTTTCATTTTTATAAACAAAAATTGAGATTGGGTTTTTCACCTTCATAAATAATTATTTGTAGTGGGAAAGGAATCATGTCACAAATGCCCCATTAAAAATAATTCATATTCACATATAATATCAAAAGAATTAGTATAAGGCCCTCTCAAATTAGTACCTTCATGCTAGTGTAGAACAACTCAAGCATCCTAAAAACTAGGAGGAATACACATAAGGGTATCCCTATATTCTAGTTTCTTAATAGAACATATTCTTATTGAATAAAATTATGTTTTTTTGGAAAAATAAAATTTACATTAGCTTTCATCTTCTTCACATAAGATAATATCATCACGAAATCCTTCTTCAGGAACTAATGAATCTTAGGTGCTCTAATTTATTAAAAATGACGGTCTCTTAAATATCACAGAAACAAAAATGAGTCTTATGGCCTTATTATTTATATACATGGTATTACTGTATTTGATCCACATTTTACATCATTTCAAGAAGCCCCAAAAAATTATCTTTCAAGGCATATTCTATCTCACTCAATTCATTTAGTATTTATCAAGTAAACACACACAATTTAACGAGGTATTTATTTTTTTGTTAGTTCTCCCGATTTTCATGTATTGAAAATCGCATACCTCTCCAAATTATTTAAAGAATGAATTCATGTATGGAGAAGTATGTATTAATATCCTTGTAGAAATATATATCATCTTGGAAAATATAATTTTATTTAACAATTTATTTCATTCAATATAAATATTTCTTATATAAAAGACTTATGACTCAATATCTTATCCATATAACAATCAAGGGAACCTTAGGCTCTATGTATAGAAATTCAGCTATCATCTCTAATGAACATTACCCTCTAAGTCTCAGTAGGTTGATGAAGATTGATCAATGTTATCAAATTGTATTGATTAAACTTATAATAAAATGATTCTTATGCCTATAACATTTAAAGAAGGGGAATTGTAGATTGAGGTTATCATCCCACATCAAGCTCATTTTTAGTCTTATGCTCCATAATAATGAATTATGTACTAATGACTAGATGTTCCATAGATGTGAGGGATTAGAAATCACATATCACATCACACATCATATCATGGCCGACCTAGCTATCCCATCCCCATTAATGATCATGTATACACTATCATGTGGTACTATACATAGCCCACTCTTCCTAGCTACCATAAAGGCTCCTTGGTATGGATTCCCTATGGTGTTGACCCTCAAGTCCATCATATGTTGTTGATGGGATGAACCTTGTGGTTTGTAAATATTTTATCATATTATTTAATAAGTCCACCAATTATCATATTCTTATCAATATTCTTAGTATGAAATTGAATTCCAATCATTCCTAAAACATTTTTTCATGCATTATATTTGAATACTTTTATGAATTTCCATCTATGTATATCATTATATAATAAAAGATATTTCCTGTTCTTATTTGAATTATATAACAAAATGATTACTTCTACTCCAATTGAAAACAATATGAATTCTCTAATTCCTTTTAAATATTTCTTCGATAATTAACAACAGTTCGATAAATTATCATTTTTTACCAAGTATAATTTCCTAAACATGACATATAATTCTATAAATTGAATCCATTATAATTCTCCATTCATCACCACTTCTCAAAAAAAATTAAACCACCACATATTAACACGTCATTGACAAAACATTTGACATGGGTCCAAAAAATATCCAAATAAGTATTTTATTTTAAATATATATTTAATAATTTAAAAGTAAATACGTGCAGTCACACTTTAACGCCCTTGAAAAATAAAATAAAAAGTATAATTTGGCATCTTCTCATCACATTTTTCTCTTGAAATGATGTTATTCTCTCATATATGTCAATTTCTCGATCCCTTATATGAGAGGAAATGTCTTATAAGATTTTCATATCATAGAACCTTTAGTTAATAAAATATATTTCTATATCGGATAATCTAGTTTTAAAAAATTCGATATAACCATGGATTTCTATACTATCCATAAACTACCATTCATGTGAAATCATTCATAGAGATTCTCAGTTATCATTTTAGGTGTCATAAGTGAGCAAATTTATCATTAACATGAAAAATATTATAGAAACCTCAACAAACCCATTATAATGACTAGGTGAAAAAGATATAGCCCCCACATTGTATCATTTTATAATCCACTCAATACTCCCACATTTTAAATATGATTGACAAAATTAATAATGAGGGATGAAAATTTATTTGGTAGACCTCAACATCCAATTTCATAATGATGGTAAGATTTTCTACATTAAATTTATAGGGAATATTTAATAGCATTATCCCATCAACACTATCCTTATAGTGATGAATCTATCTCCATTACTTCCATGCAATCTAGAACAAATAAATATGTATATATACAAAAATTTGTAATATAGAATAATGAGGGACCATTTTTCCTTTGGGAGTAACATTTTTTCTAAGAAGTATATCTCAACACGGGTAATTATTTTCTCCTAATCTCTATGTAATTATCATTAATGTTTTATGGAATAAGGTTTTCCAACATAGTATTTAAAACAACTTACATTCCATTATATTTGGATAGTTTTCACATCCTCTAATTACTTATCCAGTCTCACATGATTTTACCAAACAACTAAAAATTCAATCAAAATAATCTCTCTCTTCTCAGAATATTTACATGACTTCTCACTATATTTTTATTGAATCATATACCCTTTATCAGCGTTGGAACTATCTCCTATATCTTATTATAATAATTTCTCAACTATGTGACAATTCTTATTACATATTATATAATTTTCTTCTACGTATTAATATATGTATTTCATTGGTAACATAGATGATGTTTTAGTAAAAAAATTAATCCTTTGGTGATTTTTTAACTAAAAATCCTTTTCTTTTGTTTACGTTTCAGTACTAGATTTTAAAATTATTTTCCTACCTAACATTTCTTTTTTTAGATTTATCTTAAATTTATCTGATGATTTTTTCCTGATTGGTATATACCATCACTCGTCAAAACATTAAACTCTTATATTACAATACTCACTGATATTTTCAAAGTATTCAAATCTATTCTCAATTGATAGAATCACATTTTATGGATTACTATTCTTAGGTGTAGTTCTTCACTCTTCTTCATCAATACTTCTCTTAAATATTGGACTTCTATAATTTTTATAAATTTAATGCTATTATAATATTACAATTCTATTTATTGAAATCATCCAATTACACTAGAAATATATTATAAATATTCTAATCTTATTTTTTGGTGTTGTGTCTCCATATTACACATATTTTTTAATCTTTTGGTTTTTTAGTGGAGCCACCACTCTTTGGGACACTACATTGGGAATAAATATTCATGTTCATTTTTACATATACCATTCATTTTTTAGTATTATCAATAATTTTCACTATCCATGATATCCCATAGTTTTTTTTAAAATATGTACCATCACCCAATGTAACATTATTACACAAGTTTTTTTATAGGTTATGTGATACCTTCTTCTTAGATTATGTTACCATTTTTTATAAAATGATCTCATTATCTTCTTAGAGTCATGACTCTCCAAGTAAAATGAGTTTTATCATCTCTAACACTAGCAATTTGGGATGTTTTAGCTTGTGGTAATTATTTATTCCTCATTATCACCTCAAGCAGCAAACAAATCATGGTGAGAGAGTTCTTCTCATTAATTACTATTCTCACCATGTCTCCCCCATCCTCCATTTTTTTCTTCATTTTTTCTTTATTCATGTATATTATTCATGACAATATTTTCCAAGATCCTTTACATTGTTTTATTTATCTTCTATTTGAACATTTTTTAACACCAATGGAGACTTTTTGGAACTTTTTAAGTGACTGCAAATCTTCTACAAAAACTATCTATGAAAAAAATTTCTCACATGAAAAAATTATTAAATTTTTTATCAATTTCTTAAATGTATCTTTCCATTACTTATACCATGTTTTTGAGATTGATTCATTTTCTAAACTCCTTACATCATGTGTCATCAAATTATTGACCTTATTCATCCAACTATGATTTAACATAAATAAGTATATTGATTCCTCTCACAATATGATTTAGAATTTCTTTTGAAACATTCACTATATGGTATTTGAATATGTAATTAAGATTATTAAGTGATTCATCGTCATCAAAACATGAATAGGTTTCATAATAATAGTCCTATGAAAAATAATATTGCATCTTACACCACTTTGACAACCTTATATTAGTGTTCTATATGAATTTATTGTAAGATTCTTATTCTAATTCCTTTTCTTCCACATATTTATATTGTTTTTATAATTTTAATTAATATCCAGATAACATATATCACTAATTCCATAAATTATTCACTTTATAATGTCTTTATCTGATAATTATAGGGAATAAATACACAGATAGCACTTGTAGATCCCTAGGCTGGATTGACAACTTAGAGGGTAGGGGTGAATGAATGGTTTCATTTTACAATTTACATTCTTATCAATTAAACCTCTCAAAATTTTAATGTTTATCAATTTAGTCAATATTATCTCTCAATATCACATCATTTCTAGTTATGAAGATAGAGAAAGAATAAAATAGATTATTTAAAAGGTTAACAAATAGCCCACTCCCTGCTGGTGTCATGACTTGTCCCCCGAGGCTCGTGCCGTGACTACCCCATGCCCACCATCCATAGGCCAGGGGATGGCACCTAGCACGGATGGCATATTCCCTAGAAATGGGAAGACATGGCCTTTATAACTTGTAAACTCATGTAACCAAGCACACAACAAGATACGAACATAAGAAAACTGTATAACCAAATTAGTGCTAAAATTAAATGGGGCCGTAATAAAATCCCAACAGAAAAGGTACAAGTACAACTAAAATACAATACAGCCAAAGAAAGAGAAAGACAGCTATTGGATCGTCCTCCGAGGTTCCTAACTGAAGGGTAGGTACAGATCACCTCCTCAACACTCGATGTCCACCTGTCTTCTCTGTGAACCGACATGCTGTATACACCACCTCCGAGCACCATCCCGTCCTGGTACCCTTGTCCTCAGTCAGCGTTGTCCATCGACTGTATCCAACACAACATGGTGAGGGAATAGCCCATTTAGGGGTGAGTATAATGATACTCATTATGGACCCCGAGACCTTCATGGTCCCACGAAATCCACCAAGGATAAACCACAAAGTATGAAATATACATAAAACCCTACATAGGTATATTCCCATACATATATCTAAGTTTTCAAGTAATCCATCTCAATCATGAAGAGTCAAAAAGGTAATGACTCTGATCAAACAAGTTATATCTTTTGGTATGGTAGTAGAGATGATTAGTTATAAATACTATATCATTTTATTCTTATAAGAGTATCTGCTACTGACCTGCATAGAATCGCTAGGAGCTGTCCCACACAGGATCGCTTGGAGCTGATCGACACAGCATATCATAGAGCTAATGCCCATAGGATCACTATAGATAACCCACACAGGATCACTAGAAGCTGGCCCACACATAATCTCTAGATGCTGAAAAACACAGGATCCCTAGGAGCTGACCCACAGAGGATCACTAAGAGATGACCCACCCAGGATCGTAGGAGAAAACCCACACAGGATCGCTAAGAGTTGACCCACACAGGATGGCTAAGAGATGACCCACACTGGATCACTCAGAGCTAACCCACACTGGATCTCTACGAGATTACCCATGTAGGATTTATAGGACCTGACCCGCACATGATCGCTAGGAGCACTCTTCTCGTCAGAGCCAGCTAATGGGTTTTTGCACTAGGGTTGCTCGTATTTGGGAGAGTCCATTACTCAAGCCACTATTCAATTATACAACTGTCATGATGTCCCATGAATAAGTATTTCAAAGGTTCTCCATGTCATAGAGGTCTCAACGCAATAGACGGTGCATCCATCGGATGCCCAGTCTGTGAGTTATTAGCCTTTTAGTCTTAGGGTCCGTTTGAATTCATGTTCGATCCAACCCGACTATACCCCATATGAACCCAAATCTCTGGTGGGGTATACTCAAAGGGACCATCTCACTCCATGATTTCCAACACTGCTAACGATTCGTCAAAATGACGTCTGGGCCCAAAATTATGGCCAATAGAACTTAAATGGGTTGTAGTGGGCCTGGGTCCAGTCCGTCCCGGCCTGATAGGTGGCCCGACTCGTTGGGTTTGGCCCAGCCTGTTGGGTGGCCCGACCCACTGGGTCTAGCCCAGTAGGCAGTGAGGGGCCGCAGAGGGCAACAGGTGGCTGTGAGGCCATGGAGGGCTATGAAGGCGCGAGGCCACGTGGAGGCTCGGCTGAGGCGGTTTGGCTGGAAGGGCGGGGGTGGCTCGACTTGGACGGCAGCGGTGCCATAGATGGAAAATTAGACAGTGGCTCAAATGGTGGCTCGGCCCAGCGGCAGCTACCAGTGTGGCAGCCTAGACGGAGGCGGTGGCCTATGCTCGGACGACACGATGGCTTGGATGGCGGCGGTGCGGGCGCGGAAGACACAGCGGCTCAGACAGCGGCAGTGGCATGACCAGGTCGGTAGCAATAGCTTGGGTGGTGGCTCGGTCGTGGATGGAATGGAGTGGCAGAGGTCGAGGGTGATGCGTGGAAGCCCGGTCGGGGAGGCACCCCTAGGCCACGGGGCGGATTGGAGCATGGAGGTCACAGGCGGCGACGTCGTTTCCTTCATCACCTTCGTCGCCTTCATCGCATTTGTCAATTTCGAAGAACACACTAATGAAGAATGGTGTATGGGTTGGGCCATGTTTGTTTGGCCTGCACCCTCTGTGTTAGAGAGATTTACAAAATTGAATCATGAACGTGCATGGAAGATATTTAAAAATATCAATCCCCACAACCCTCATCAATCTCTATTCCCAGTCCCACAAAATGATTTAGAAGTGGAGAACATGGGAAGTGTTAGTCATATAGAAATAAACCCCAACCTTTGATTGTTCGATGATGTTGGCATGAGAAGAAGTTGAATTTTTCAACTTTCGTCTCATCCACCACACACCTCCAATCCCGGGCTCGTGTGTAGGTTCATCGTAGTTGAAGACGTTCCTCATTGGAGGGTTTCCTGAGGAAGAATTCGGAGTCGGCATTCTTCATTAGAGGATCGTTCTTCGTGGAAGAACACATTCTCCATTGGAGAAGTTTAATCCTCCAAGGGTTCAACTATCACAATCCCACCCAAAAAATGAAAGAGGTTAAAATATAATTATCTTAAAGGATTAATTATGTTGGGATAACCAAGTTTTCGTAATTAATGTACCGCACTAGCATAATTAATTAACTCAATTAATTGGACCAATTTAATGGCTCAATTTAATGGGAGGGGTGGAATATTGGGGATTTGAGAGGTTTCTCCCCATTAAGAGGGGACCAGGTGGTCCCCTCCTCTAAAATTCAAATTTGGGGTTTAGGATCTGGTGGTCCCCACCACCATAACCTTACAAGGGAGGTTCAGTTTGGGTGGACCCCACCTCTTAACATTAAAAGGGTGGTTTAGTTCCAGTGTTCCCCACCTCCCAACATCCACATGGGTGTTTCAAATGTAAATAAATGGTTACACAATCTTATTTTTATTTTATTCTTTAACGAAAAACCCTAAAACTAACTTTTACTCTCGACAAACTGCTGTCAAGGTGGAAGTCTCTTTTAGGGAATATCGGTGCTGCAAGTTCAATGGTGTCCTCAGATTTTAATTTCATGTACCGGTTCAAAATTTATAAAAACCCACTCTTAAGTTGACTAAACGTTCCTGAAACGATGTTCAAAAACTCATTCTAGGAACACTGGGCCTCGGATTCACGTGCCGTAAATTTTCACGAACATGTAAAATTACCATTTAATTAAACATAATCTACATGGAAATTACAGGTCTTTACATTCACCCCACCTTAGGGATTTTCATCCCCATAAGCCACAGCTCAAACTAGGTTAACAAGTGGTGCTACTGAGCACGCATCTGAGCCTCCCGCTCCCATGTGCTCTCCTGGAGGTTCTCGTGCTGCCTGCGAACGCGCACCAGAGGTATCGATTATCCACAATGTACGCTCTTTTTTCGATCCTCAATCTATACTAGAACCTCCAAAATGGTTTCCCCATCATCGATGTCCATCTCTTCGTGGTCTATGATGTGGGAAGGGTCGTTCACGTATCTCCTCAGCTGGGATACATGGAATTCATCGTGCACCTGATGCAAATGATGTAGGATAGGTAAGCGGTATGCCACCTCTCCAACTCTACTCAGGATCTAAAAAGGTTCGATGAATCTCGAAGATAAATTTCAATCTTGTCCAAATCACTGTAAACCTCATCGAGGTGTAACCCATAGAAAGACATGGTCACCATCCTCAAACTCTAGAGGTCTCCGTATCCTAGTGGCATACGACTTTTGCCTACTCTGTGCAGTCTTTATCTGCTCATGGTTAAATTTCACCTTATATGTGGTAGCGTGTACCATCTCTGGTCCCACAAGGGCTGACTCCCCTGAGTCAGTCCAGCACAAAGGTGATGTGAAAGGTCTCTCATACAATGCCTCGAAAGGTGTCATTCCAATGGTGGAGTGATAGTTGTTGTTGTACGCAAACTCCACCAAAGGCAAGTGATCCTCCCAGCTGTGACAAAAGTCAAGGACATAAGCACGCAGTATGTCCTTGAGGGTCTGAATGGTCTGCTCATTCTGATCATCCGTCTAAGGATGGAAGGCGGTGCTCAAACCAAGTCACGCCCCGATAGCCTCATGCGACCCCTTCCATATCTGGGATGTAAAACGTGCATCATGATCGGATAAATCTTGTACAAACCTCTAGTAATATCCATCCAAACCCTGGAAACTCCGTACTATTTCCACATTTTGGGGTGGATCCCAAGCAAGTACCACCTCATTGTTTTCTAGATCCAGTGCTACTACAGTCTCTGTTATTACATGTCCCAGAAAGTGAACCTCTCAGATCCAGATATGGAACTTCAAGAGCTTACCATAAAGCCGACGCTCCTAGAGTGTGTCTAGTACTACCTGTAAATGATAGGCATGCTCCTCCTTAGTATCCGAGTAGATCATAATGTTGTCGATGAAGACAACATCATAGAGATCAAGGTATGGCTGAATGATCCTGTTCATGAGTCCCATGAACACTGCTGGAGCATTGGTTACACCGAATGTCATAACCAATAACTAATAATGGACATACAGACACCTGAAGTCCATCTTCGGCACATTATCGTCTCATACTCTACAATGTTGATAGCCTCATCTGAGGTCTATCTTCGAGAACCATCGTTCCCCTTTTAGCCGATCATAGAGGTCATCAATCCTCGGAAGTGGTTACTTGTTCTTCAGGGTCACCTGGTTCAGGTACCGATAGTTGACACAAAATATCAAGCTCCCACCCGCCTTCTTGGCGAATAGAATCAGGGTTGTCCATGGAGAAACAATGGGTTGAATGAATCCATTCCCCTGCATGTCCTATAGCTATACCCGCAGCTCATGAAGCTCTAAGAGAGACATTTGATATGCTAGTGTAGATATTGGTGTGGTCATAAGGTACAAGTCAATGTGAATGTCCACCTCTCTATGAGAAGGTAGGCCCGGGACATCGTCTGGGAAGACATCTACATATTGGTCCACCACTACAGGATAATTCAGACTCCCCAAATCCACCGCCTTGAGGGTAAGGCCAGTCAACTGATGAGTGATCGGCCGCACCCTCCTTTGGGTAAGTCCATCCTATGCAGAATAGGCTCTCTTCTCGCTGGTAAATTTAAACCTGGTCCCATCCGTGCGGACACACTACACTTTGCGGCTAATATAGTATATCTGAGCATGGACTGTAGATAACTTGTACATACCCAAGATGACGTTGTAAGACCTTGACACCACTACTAGGAGATCCCAACCAAATCTCTCACCTCTTAGAGACAGCTTGAATTGTCGTCACAAGTGCTTAATTGTTGAATCCTCTCTCGTAGGAGTCTCTAGCAGTAAGGATCGATCCAATGGCTCCATAGGAATCTCTGATATTTGAACGTCACAAGTGGAAATAAAATAATTACTGGAACATGTTTCTATAAGAACTACAACTAAGGTGGAGTAGACACATAACGTACCTTGTATCATCTCCGGAGCTCCATGATCATAGGTCTCAGCTCCATAGTAGCTGACCTCGCCCCTGCCCACCTGCTTCCTATGGTTGGGGTGGACCTCCTGGTGGTGGTGGAGGTAACATCTTGAAACATCGCCCACATCCAGCTGCATGGCTAGCTCCTCTTCCACATCTGTCTGCTCCCTGCGGACCTCCTCAGTTGAACCTTTGTCTCTGCATGGGCGATCCCTCGACCGTCTTCTGATCATCCATATAGCGGTTCAGACAGTCACGAGCCATGTGACCCTGACCACCGCATGGGTAACACTACACGCTCTTGTCATGATCGTATCTGCCTGAGGTGCCTCGTCCCACCGACCATGAATCATGTGGTTGTCCGCCTATAGGTCTGGTCCGCTTGGACCTCTGTGACATCTGTCTGCTGCCACCCGCAGAAGACTCTTCTATGTGATGACTGGTGGTGGGTCCCGCTTCAGGTGACTACTCAGCAAGTAAACTCTCCACTAAAAGGGCTCTCTCTAACACCCTCTCCTGCATCGGGATGCTAAGTGAGATCATCAAATCCCTGATCACCCTCCTAAGTCACTTCTCGATGGTTCGGGCCCTGAAGAAAGGGTCGTGAACCATATTAGTGGAGTTGTGTGAGAGGACAGTGAACCTCGCTGAGTACTGTGCCACAGTCACGCTACCCTGCTGTAGATGAAGGAGCTCATGTATGCGTACTACGTGAAGAGTATGTGGGAAAAACTCTGCCCTAAATAGGTTCTTGAAGTCTTCCCAAAGAAGCGCCACCTTGTCATGATACTAGAGTATCAAGCTCCTCCATCTGCTTGCTACTTCCTGAAGAAGGCTGACGGCAACGATCACCATGAGATCAGCTGGTGTCCTTACCAGTCGGAAGAATCTCACCACGGCCTCCAGCCAATCCTCAGCTGCTTGTGGATCCATCTCTCCCCAGAACCTCGGTGGCCTATGGTGCTAGAACATGTGCAACACGATCAAGCAGCATGCACCGTCTGCTGCTGGGGCTGGTGGAATCGGTGGCCCAACGGGGAATGGTACTGATTGTTCCTCTGATGGTGCCTCTATAGGTAAAGGGCCATGCACCGTGGCTTCATCGCTCGGTGGGAAATCAGTGTATATAACTCTCAAAACCCTAGCTGGCTATCTGTGTGGAGGCATCCTGAAAAAAAAAACAGGTGCACCACAGTGAATAAGTTATACCTGGTGAGCGGACTCAAAATATCACAAAGAAAACTCTTGGAAACACACACTCAATCAGTGTTTTCATGCATTGGGTCAGATATCAGAAGTCAGGGTCCTAGAGTATGTATACATCAGCAGCCGCAGCAACACTGGATTCCCTAAACTGATAACCACACTCAATACCCTTAACACTATTGTCGTTAAAAGAATGATCAGAGTCTTATGTTCTACGGTAGAACCGAATCCTCAGATAACAATTGTAACAACTGGGTCCTGGTGATAGCACAGACACCCCACCTTGACAAGGTTGTTGGGTCCCAACCTCCCAGGTACCCCAGTTACCTTGCAGACATGTGGTCCCCACCATGGGGACCACCCATGTGCCCGAAAGAGTCATCTGACTAATGATTGTCCCCACAGGACAACAAATGTCATTTCTAGTGTGTATTGTCCTCACTCACACGTAGCCTAGAAAATGTCCCATAAGGTCACCCATCATGATCACTACTCTAGGCCAATCACGGTTTACTGTGGAGTTCTAATCAGGCAGGCTCTTGAAAAGAAAGGTGCACCTTGTTAACAAGAGTCAAATCATTTAGTCATTTAACACATTATCATTTTGGGGTGTTACAATAACACCCATTTATAGAACGATGTACTCATTACGGGCCCTACAATATAACCCAGCCTTAAGTGTGTTGCACGGCCTGGGATAAGATGTAGGTCCCACACCGAGGATTTGTTTCATTAAAGGGGGGTGATTGTATTACGCCCAAATGATAAAGGGTTAAATGACTAAATGATATGACTCATGTCAACAAGGTGCACCTTTCTTTTCTGGAGTCTGCCTAATTAGAACTCCACAGTTAAGCGTGCTTAACCTGGAGTACTGATCAGGATGGGTGACTGTCTGGGAAGTTTCCTAGGGTGTGTGTGAGTGAGGAAAAAACACACTAAAAAATACATGTGTTGGCCTATGGGGACTAGCATTAGTCAGATGGATCATTCGGGCACGTGGGTGGTCCCCATTGTGGGGAAACCATGTTTGCGGGGTAACTGGGGTACCAGGCAGGCTGGGACCTGACAACCATGTTAAGGCGGGGTGTTTGTACTGTCACTGCAACCCAATTGTTACATTTGGTATCAGAGGAGGAACACAACCTTAAGTGTGTTGCATTGCCTAGGTTAAGATATAGGGCCCACAACAAGGGTGTTGTTCTCTAAAGGGGAGGTTATTGTAACACCCCCAAATGATAAAGGTTTAAATGACTAAAAGATATGTCTCATGTCAAAAAGGCGCACCTTCGTTTTCAGGAGCCTGTTTGATTATAACTCCATAGTTAAGCGTGCATGGCCTAGAGTAGTGATCAGGATGGGTGGCCTTCTGTGGAGTTTCCTAGGGTGTGTGTGAGTGAGAACAAAACACATGTCAAAAAGATGCACCTTCCTTTTCAGGAGCCTATTTGATTATAACTCCACAGTTAAGTGTGCTTGTCCTGGAGTAGTGATAAGGATGGGTGACCTTCTGTGAAGTTTCCTAGGGTGTGTGTGAGTGAGGACAAAACACACGGGAAAGGACATGTGTTGGTATGTGAGGACTAGCATTAGTTATATGACCTGTTTGGGCACCTGGGTGGTCCCCAGGGTGGGGACCATGTGCTTGCAGGGTAACTAGGTTACCTGATGGGTTATATGACCCGTTCGGGAACCTGGGTGGTCCCCAGGGTGGGGACCATGTGCTTACTAGGTAACTGGGGTACTTGGCAAGCTGGGACCCGATAGTCATGTTAAGGTGGGGTGTCTGTGCTTTCACCAGGACCTAGTTGTTACAGCTAGAACTGGTTATTACTCCCAATGATATATTCTTCACTGTCAAAAAAATTTTTACACTACTTAGAGCACCAAATGAGATAAATTTTCTGATTTTATAAAAAACTAATAGATTTCAACTTTGGATCTAACCATGTGACTCATTTTTTATTATGTAACCAACTCAGTGACTTTTATGTTTGGCTCCAACTTAGAGACTACTTATGATCCTATAACTAACCAGAATAATTCAGGATCCTGTCTGATTATAACTCCACTATTAAGCGTGCTTGGTCTGGAGTAGCTATCAGGATGGGTGAACTTCCAGGAACTTTCCTACGGTGTATGTGAGTGGGGAAAACACATTGGAAAGGACATGTGTTGGCCTGTGGGGAATATCATTACTTATATGACCCATTCGGGCACCTAGGTGGTTCCCAGGGTGGGGACCATGTGTTTTCATGGTAACTGGGGTACCTGGCGGGCTGGGACCCGACAGCCATGTTAAGGCAGGGTGTCTATGATGTCACCAAGACCCAGTTGTTACAGCTGGAACAAGTTATTACTCCCAATTATATATTATTCACAGTCAAAAAAATATTACAATACTTCGAGCACCAAATGAGATAATTTTTCTAATTTCATAAAAACTATTAGGTTTCAACTTTGGATCTATCCATGGGAGTCATTTTTTATTCTGTCCCAAACTTAATGACTTTTAAATTTGACTCCATATTAAAGACTAATTCTAATATTAGAACTAACTAGAATAATTCAAGAGGATGTCTGATTATAACTCCAATGTTAAGTGTGATTGGCCTTGAGTTGCAATCAGGATGGGTGAACATCTGGGATGTTTTCTAGGGTGTGTGTGAGTGAGGACAAAACACACTGGAAATGACATGTGTTGTCCTATGGGGACTAGCATTAGTTAGATGACCTGTTCAGGCAAGTGGGTGGTCCCCAAGGTGGGGACCATGTGCTTTCAGGGTAACTGGGGTACCTGGCAGGCTGGGAAACGACAGCCATATTAAGGTGGGGTGTTTGTGCTGTCACTAGGACCCAGTTTTACAGCTAGAACTGGTTATTACTCCCAATTATATATTCTTCACTATCAAACAAATTATTACACTACTTCGAGCACCAGATGAAGGAATTTTTCTGATTTTATAAAAAACTAATATATTTCTACTTTGGATCTAACCTAGTGACTCATTTTTTATTCTGTCACCAATATAAGGACTTCTAAGTTTGGCTCCAACTAAGATACTACTTCTGATCCCAGAACTAACCCGAACAATTCAACTACTAGTTTGACTAACTAGAATGCTTTAAATTTTATCATGTTTTTATCTATAAAAATATGATATCATAATGTTCCCCCATAAGATTTTAGGATCTAAATTTCTCATATAGAATTTGAGTTCTTTGAACCGAAAGCAGTTAGGTATGTTGGGATTGCTCAAATATTATGATCACTTGTAACAGATCGATTTCTTTAGTGAAACTGTGATTGGTCTATTCTAATTTATCATTGAATTCCTAGCCTCTATAATATGTTTGAAATTAATAAACTCAAATTATTCTCTATTATATTATACTTGAAGAGAATTTCATAAACTCAATTTTTATATTATTTAATTCTCAACATAATCTAACCAAGTGTACATCATTCATACATGATTTACAACATTTGAAGCCCCCTAGAACATATAATATTATATTTTTGTGTAATATGTTCTTTCATTCACTATCTTACTTCAATATAAATTCTTTATTATAGTCAATTATGTTTAGGTATCTCAATTTATTTGTCTACTTATGGGTCAGGTTAACCTCTCATGTTTATATAAATTTATATATTCATGAATGCATGAAAGTGATGGTCACTATATTAATCACATATACTTCTTGAAAACTGTAAGTATAGACCTTTATGTACTTTTTTTATGTTTTGTAAGTTGTCTCCAAAAATACAAATAATTTTGTTGTGTAATAATATTCACATTTTCTACTAATCTTCTTCATTTAACTCAATGATCAAGAATTATTACATGCCCTTCTCAAATTAGTAACTTAATGCTACTGCAGTTTCATTCAAGCTTCATCAAAACAAGGAGGAATATGAATAATGGTAACACACTATCCCGGTTTCATCATTGAACATGTCCTTCATGATGAGTTTTTATTTTTCTTTCCATGAGTTGAATAACCGTAGGCTTTCACCATCATTGTGAAAGATAAAGATTCATGGACACATTATTCAATAAAAATAGTATTAATGATGATTTATTTTATTGGAAATCAGACCCAATATTGTATAACAAAAACAATATTTGGGATTAGTTTCTCTATATTTATAGTTTAGTCATCATGGTCTTGGATTCACAATTGAATCTTCAATGAGGAATCTATAAAATATTTAATGTCGAAGGATATTTTATCCACTAGAGTTTTTTGTGAATTTTAACATAAAATTTTGTCAATAAAAAATGTAACCTATTGTTATGTGAGTTCTCCTCACATTCATGTGATGATAAACACATTATTCTCCTCACAATTTAAAGTTCATACTCATGTACAAGTAATTATTACTCAATTGGATTCTGTAAATCCACATCATGTTTAGTAATATCATTTTATTTAAATATTTTATGCACAGCAGATTGAGATTTCATGAATGGGGGTCCTTTGAAATATTATCTCGGCTGTAGAACAATAATAGAGACCTTGAGCTTTATTGATGGTGTTTTTTTTCATCTTCTAAAGAGAAAAATAGCCTATGATAATCAATAGTTTAAATAAGATAAATCGAAGTGATCGAACAATCCATATTAAACTCATTTGACGAATATGTATATATTTATCACATTTAAAATGAGGGAACATGAGCATGAGGATTATGTGATACATCGATCTCAGATTCAGTTTTCATATCTTAAATAAATATTCTCATTCTAATGAATTAATGTGCCAAGGTTTTAGGGAATCAACACCCACAACTTACTCCACACATTAAGTGTGGACAAACTAGCCTAGTTGGACCATACTCATGTTCACTCAAGCACTATCTCTCTTATAGGCCTATACATGGCCCCCTATCCACATAAATCACGTTGGATAATTGCATCCTCTCTCCCATGTTGTTGACCCCAAGTCCCACATGTATGGATGATCAGATGACCCTTTTGAATTTCAATTTTTGGACCATATATTTTAACAATTCCACCAATAATAATGTACATATAAATACTCTAATTATAATATAATATAACAAGACTTACATAATTATTTACTCATGTGTAATATATAAATACATTTACACATGGCCTTTAATTTTCATCCTCGTGAAATAAAATATATTTCATGGAATTCAATCAATTAATCATAAAACAGTGATGTATTAACATATTTCAAACAAATACCATTAACTAATTACTTTTTCATAAGTATTTGAAAATTGATAATGGTTCAATAAAGCATAAAATTTTACTAAGGGGAATTTTCCATGCATGAAATACAATGCCAAAAATCGAATCCATAAAAATTCTCAAAGCATGACCAATTTTTTAAAAACTCCTCATTAAAAACGTATTGAAGCATCATTGAAAACGAATGAAACATTGGGGCCAATATTAGTTTGATTCCACTTTCCACTATTTATGTAATTTTATCATATTATATCATTTTTTAGTGTTCATGTTTATGATTCTAACCCTTATATGTCACCTTGATATGACTCTTGACTCACATCAATTACATTCTTCATATTATACTTTGATTATTCCCTTAATAGGTTTTATATATAACCCCTTTATTATGTATAACCCATGTTAATCCTGTATAATTTTAGAAGATCAGTGGACTTCTAAAGGAATGTTACAAAATTTTAATTAATTGCTATGTATCATGCTTACAATTTTTGTTATTCATATCTAATTACCAAAATATATTAGGCCTCTCCATCTTTTATAATTATATTATGCGTATATTTTTGTATTAATTCATGATATAAAATGTACCGAAGATGTGGTTTATAATATATTGGACGAACCATATCTGTCTAGTTTAATAACACATCAACTCTTAAATTTTATATTTATTGATTGACTTTGGTTGGTATTGATCTTTCGATTCAGGAACATTATCAATCAGATAAATTTTTTTAACTTATCAGTAGTCATATTCCCTTTATTTGGCACCAAAGATGTAGTATCTCTAGGAACGCTACTAAATTACATTCCTAAATTATATATTGACATATGGATATAGAAAAATACATATCTTACCCTCTAAATTAGCTTTTTATAGGATGCATAATTTTGGAATTAGTGGTTTCTTGTGTTATAATCTCATAAATCTATCAAACCGTTATGGGATGATACTCTTTTATAAAATATTTTAGTGGTTCAAACATTGGTTTTTATAGGCACCAATAATTTCATGTGTACTGATAAGGTTTTTACAACTCATATCAAATTTCATAGACAATTAAAGACACTTGTATATAGTCCATCACAATGAATATGAATGACCACAATTCCTTATTCATTCTGACCTTCATTGATGACCATCCATGTTGGAGGCATGTCATATGGATGAAATTAAAATTTGAATTTAGGATCAAAATATTTAGATCCAAATCAAACTTCAATGATGTTGGATCAATACCAAATATGATTAATATGAATGTATAGAATTAGCACTATGGGATCTTGAACCATCCATGGAGTTCATACAAGTTATAATACACCTCTAACAACCCAAAATTACATAGAATGAAACATAAATACTGAACATAGATTTCAGTTCGTAAATATAAATATATCATAGATAGATAAATTTTGGTATTAGTACTATTAGAACCACGGTATCCCCCTATACTAGATCGTTTTACATAAAAATAAATTGAAACTAAGTCTCATGTTGGATTTTTGGATCAAGAGAAGATAGTCACTCAACCATATAGTGATAAATCTATCCATTGAAATTTTTTTGGATGGGTGACTTTATTTATGTCATATTGTACTCCTTTTTTAGACTCACTATAAATATAGACAATATGTATATCATATTCTCTTATTCAACATCAAAGGATATCCCTTCATGCATCTATAAGTAATCTCATTTCCATGGTGTACCACTAAGATGTTCATCCACATCTCAAACATGACATTAGTCTACAAACAAGGTTCATTCCCCATATAATTTGTGAAATCCTAAATAATTTATATGGTATAGGAGTGTTATTAACTTATGTGACCCCAAAAATCCTTTAGGAGGATAGATTTATCACACATGACTATGTTGTTTGGTAAACCCGATATAGTGTAGACATAACATAGGCTAAGACCCACTTCTCTCAATGTCAAGTGGAATGTGTTCATTTGTGAGATACAATGGATCATTATATCATGAATAGAGTCTGAGATATTATATAGATATATATATAGAATATCCAAATATATTTATAGATTATTATGACTATTAGTTGGTCCTCAAACACATGACATAACAGAATAACCCAATATGCCCACATTTATTTAGGCATGGCACTGCCTCTGGGGTTAAAATCCAAATATCTATTTCAAAATCACAACTGATAAATGGTTGCAAAAGTCATTATGGACATGAAAAAAAATATTTTTGGTGTTAGGTTATATTAATTTTTTCTTGGGGTCACTTTGAATTGGTTTAGGAGGCATGGTCATATGGTTTCCCATTCATTGATATTAGAACCATTTATAGAGATGTTAGATTGACATTGATTTCTGTACTCTATGAACCAAGAGAGATTTAGTGTGTCATCAGGACACTAGATTTTGACATCCATTAGGATTGGATTCTTTCACAATAAAATAAAATTGAATATAAATTATATCTGGTGAGGTTCCCAGAGGATCCCTATAAGGATCGATAAGTGGGACCTACACAATCGAGTCATTCCTTATTCAACATATGTAAAAAACATGTCAATGTGATATGAAACTTCAACATAAGATAGTATATTTTATATACAAGTCATTCCCTATAATATCAAATGAAATTTATTTTAGTTGAATGAATAGAAAGTGGGGAAAAAATAATACAAAAGAGAATCATGCGTAAAATGAGGACAACTTATTGAAAATCTGAAAGAGGAAAAAATTTATCCTTCATTGTTTTTATCTTGGGTCTTCACTTGGGTATTTTTAATAGGTATATTTACATGTAACCCTTCACCCAATTGTATTCAACAGGTTAAAGCTTCTACGCTAATTTACATTACACCAAACAATTTCTCATTATGGATCGAGTGAAGGGGAAAGATTAAATTTTACATTGAGTATTGTAGAAAGACATGATAAAAAATAAATCATGAAACAAAATGTTCCTTTTATATTTAAAAAGATCATGTAAATGGGGTGGTTCCCCACTTTTTATATATGTGGAGGTGTGTTTGGAAATTAGGTACTAGTGAACATCCCTATATTTACTTTCCTAGACACTATGGTGTGAGATGTGAAACATGATCTCAACATGAATTTCTCATAACATAGTCCAATATAGGTGTAGAAACTATATTTTTAATCTATTTTAATTAAAATGTGGCATTTATCTTATAATTTGATACCATTCATTCTGATCTGATTGAAGTTTTGTTGGAAAAATTTTTGATATCCCTTTTTGAATGGAAAAATATTCTTTTTAAAGAAATACATCAATAAAAGGAGTGGATATTGGATTTAAAATCTATTGGTATACACAATTCAAATTTTTTAGTCTTCCTTTATAGTGCCCATGACAATTCTCCTTGGCCTTATAGTGTCTTCACCCCTATATATGTGTTCACCCTAGTCATTTAGAGTGAAATTCACATATAATAACTAATTGTGTGCCTAGGTCCTCTTAGTGAAGTGTGAGTTCCACTAGAAAATTAGAAGTGGCTATCTTCGTATTATCCTTCCATAGATTCTTGAGGACTTTAAATAAATCCCCCCAGTTCCATATTAGATATATATCGAGTAATAAAAATTTCTACATGATCTACAGACACCCAAACCATCCCTCATTCCTTTTGGTCAGATACCAAGTTGAATAAACCTGGGTAAATCTCCATAATTTTTTGTAATAGAGTTTCCTAAAATATAAATATCAATATACCATTATTATAGACCACCTTACTCGTTGTTCACTATAACTAATTATATAAACCTCATTATTAATGGTACCCTAAGGTTCCAAATTCACATGTAATTCATAGATAGAAACATTAGGGTGAACCATTTCTTAGGCCCCTGTCCCAGATCCCTATACTATGGTGATCAATCACCAAGAATATTGTACTAGGATGAGACTACGGTGATACTTTACCAATGAATTCATACTATAGTTTTACTTATCTTTGGACCATTTAATTCTGTTTTCCTTTCTCTAATCCCTTGCACTAAGGAGAAACTTCCACTAAAACTCTATATTATGGTGGTCCTTTTCCCAAGCCATAGAATTTGGGTGATCCTTTTCCAAGATCATATTATACGGAACCATATCCACCTCTTTCACATTGTAGTGTGAATGTTTTCCTATGTCTCATACATGGCCACCCAACTTCCCATGACTCCTCATTGTCCTTCTTATTCATGTAATAGAATACCAATTCATGACAATAGAACTCTCGTTGATCATGTATTGATTTGATAAAATTTTCATCCTTGGTTTTATTCCAATAATAACAGGACCATTAAGGTAATAATGATCATGTGTTCCCTAGATAATGAGGGCCATCTTCCTGAGGGAACTAGTGTAATCTCTCCAGATTCATATTACCAAAAATAGCTAACAATATGAAGCATCTGACCAAAAATAGGAATCTATTGGACCACTTTGTTCCACTAAATGATATGGGGATAGGATAGGGACACCTACAAGTGGTAAGGCCCAGCTCTATATGATGTCACTTGAGTCACTGTCTAGGTTAGTCATATAGAATTAGCATATTCAAAATCACAACATGTTTGATTCCTACTCCCAATAAAGTTCATGGCCTCCTACTAGCTGTAAGACCAAAATACTTTCTCAATGATCCACATTACTCATGATTATATTCATTTTTAAGGGTCTTGTTACCAGAATATTAGAGGTAAAAATATGCACTTTATGGTGAATCATGCATAATTCCAAATCTAATTTTTGATGAGACTCTTAAAAAATTATTTATATAGGAAATTAATTAATTTTAAAATTTTGTCTCTAATAAGTTTCATTTATTTCTATATTATCTTTAAAGATGGAATATATTTTTACCCTTGAAATTCCAAATATATCAATGAATTAAAAACACTAGTAAATATAGCTGAGATACATTGTTTTCTTAGTTTTGTAGGTTATTATCATCGATTTTTGAAAAATGCTTCCTAAATTAAAAATTCATTAAACAATTTATAATTTAAAGGGTTAAATTTTACATGAAAAAAATAAAGTGAAGAATGTTTTTTGGAAATAATGAATAAATTATTTAATTCATCTATATTAAAATTACCACCAAGTAAGGAAGGATTGACGATATACAGTGATGCAACAAAGAAAGGAATGGGGTGTATCCTTATAAAAAACAATGAGGTAGTTTCTTATTCATCAAAAATTTAATGGATAAATAAGAAAATGATAAAAATCATGATATTTATTTTCCAACTATAATATTTTCCATCATGATATAGAGACACTACCCCAATAGTTAAATATAAGAGATAAATACCATCTCAATATGTCATAAAACAAAATAGATGCAACTACATAAGAAATATGATTATATAACCCACTACAAAATTAAGAATTAGAATAATGAGTAATAATCGTTGATTTGGAAGTTTTATGGAGATCTTCCCATGATGAGGATGGAAAAGGATTAAATAGTCATGGATTTGTAATAATAGACATGAATATTATAAGGTAAGCGGAAATTAAGATCACTTCAATGTAATTTCCAATCCAAATTTACTAAATTAGATAAATAATTCCAAAAAATATGACATGGGTCTAAAAAGGATATTAAATCCATTAATCATGGTATATATATGGATTTTAACTATGTGTGTGGGGTTATGAATTTTTGAAAGACACTATACATACCATCGATTTCTAAGACAAATATGAAATATCTAGACAAAACACAGAGCTGAAATTTATATATAGACTATTATAACACCATGATATAAATGGATTTAAAAGAATATTTATGGTGGGAAAAAATAAAGTGAGAATTCACTTTTTATGTGTTGAGATTACTGGTGTAACAATAAGAAAATACTGATAGAAAACATCTATAGGGTTTCATGAATCCCCTCCTGATAACAATGATAAAAAAGAATAATATTGCAATTATCGTTTACTAAATTTCCCATGAAATATAAGAGTAATGATATAACATTGGTCATTGTGAGTCTCAATAGAAAATCTATACATTTCCTAGATTTAAGATTGGATCCACTCATTGATATTATTGAATGGATTTATATTAATTATTTTTAGGACATTATAATTATCCACTATCAATTTTTTCTAATCATGACCTATATTTCATATATAAATTTTAGATGAGTTTTTAAAATTCTGTAAACCCTATAATTATTTTTAAAACTACTTATTATTCTCTAATAGATAGTAAATTTGACAAAAAAACAAACATTTTAGGAATTACTAAGACCATGATTAATTGAAATCCAAGGAACTTGGGAACATAATATACCACTGGTAAATTCACATACAAAAATATAGTTCACTCTAATATAAAAAGAGACTCATATGAATCATTTTATGGGAATGTTTCCTAAAAATTCATATTGGGGAACTTGGGTATCGTTGAAAAACTGGTAAAATATAATTTTGGTGGAAAATTAAAAATTGTGAACTATAAAAAACTCATATCAAGATGGGTCAAATTCCATATAATGTATATACTAATAAATGAAGGGATTAATTTTAATTTAATGTAGGGTATTTTTTCTTCATGAATGTACCACCATGTAAGGGAGTAATATGGTTTCATAATAAGGGGAATCAAAATGAAATACATATGTAACACCCCATGATTTCATAGTATGTTATTTTCTTTAAAGTAATTCAATAGCTTGCGTTACACGTAACACTGAGTTTGACCACACCACGACATACCAAACTAGCCATTCAAAAAGGGGTTATGAATATTATAAACTGAATTGAAAATTTTATATACCCTTTATAATTTTTTTAATCCATATTATTTGTTTTTTAGACATAATATATGAAAAAATTAATTTTTTTCAGATAAAAGAAGTATTTTTCACGAAATGAAATTTTAACATCTTTTAATGGAAACCCATTTTTAAAACCAATATTTGACACTTTTATATATTAAATTTAATGAAAATAAAATCATTTTTAGAATCTACACACAAAAATTTATTTTTGATAATGTTTTGTTACTTTTCTGATAACTTTCATATTTTGATGAATACTGAAAATTACTAAATTTTAATTGAAAATAACTTTTTTAATCAAAATAATTTATATTGTTAAATTATTCATTTGAATGTTTTTTAAGTATAATTAGATTATATTTTTATCATTTAATACATTTTAGGTCATTTTTAGTAATTTCACATTTAAATTTGATATAAACACATGTCAATCTTTTGATAGTTTTTTCCTTTTAAAAACCTGCTTTTCGGTTTTGAAAATAGGAATTAATTTTAAATTAATTAATGAAACATATTTATTTTTAATTTGGAAAAATAGAATTAATTTTGGATTTCAGTATATTAAAATTAGCTTAGGGTAAATTTTTGGTATTTTTCTGAAAACATTCAATTTTTGATAGATAGTGAAAAACACATCGTTATAGTTTAAAACCGAATTTTAATTTAAATAAATATTTATTTTATATAAATTTATTTTAATTTAAAATAGACATATAATACCTATATAAGTTCAATTTAATTCATGGGATTCCTTTTATAATAAAATTAGATGTCTAAAAGTTTATTAAAATTTTTACAGTCTTTTACCCACCTTTTAGGAGCATTGGAAAATCTACATAAAACATAATTTTACCACTTCTGTGAATTGAATTTAAAAAATCTTATAGACATGTTAAATATCACTATGTAAAATTTGGTTCAATAAGATGAGAATAATGTTTTATGAATAGTAACTTATGACTTTTATTTACACTGGTTAAAAGTAAATAGGGTAATTAAATGTACAAATGATATTATAATTACATTAAAACATGTCCAAATTCTATTGGATAAGTCTAATTAGTCCAAAAACAACCTTAATAGTAATATATTTTCCTTTAGGATTAGGAAATTTATTATTATTTTATTTAAATAAGAGTTTAATGTGTTAAATTCAAATTTTAATAACTAAAACATTTTTAATATTGGGTTATACATAAGATAAATTTGACTATAAATCATCATTAGAAAGATAAAAATATTTCCAACATAATTATGTTTTATTTATAATTTTTATAAATTATATAATGAAATTTATTTATGACACAATGATGATGCGGTAATTACCTTATTAATCAATGACTAAAATAATTTATATTATAAATATCCAAATAAATGTGAATTTATACTTTTGATGAATTACCCTAATTTTCAAATTTAATATGATATTTTGGGGTTTCTAATATAAATTTTATTTGATGAGATCATGTTTTGGTGAATATTAAAAAAATAAAAAACTAAATAGTGTCAAAATTGACATAATTGAGATTTTAAAAATAATAATATATTATTAATTGATATAATACTTTTAAAAATATATGGTTCAGCCAAAGGATATAGATACAATTATATATTTTAATAATGAACCACTTTGGGTTCTCTTGGATTGTTATAGTATGTTTATTAACAAGATAATATAAAAATAAACAGAGACTTGGTAAATGTAAAACTATTTAACTAAGAGTTAGATCCTAAAGATAAGGTTAATTTGGTGACCTAAACCTGTCTAAAACCGATTGGTTGAAAGTGTTTCTACCCATACCATCATTATTTTCTAAATAAATTATTTTCACACCATTAGAAATAGAAAAGGATTTTTTTATAAAATAATATTTCAAGCTTTTCTTAAAGTGACACTCACCTCTCTTATAAAAGGGTACTTCCCCTTCTCTTACGTTAACACCTCCAAAGCCATTTTTCTCAGCCATACCCTACCCAAATATCTTCCCAACATCCCTCAATTCACCCTATAGGCCTTACTTTGATCAGAATACCATCCTAAGGAGACCTTTTGATCAACTCAAAAGGAAAGACCCGAAGAAGAGGTAATAATTTCACCACCCTGTTTCAAGTTTTATTGTTCTTCCACTTCCTCTTTCTTTCCACAGAAAAATAACAAATCCAGTACCTATTAAATATTTTGACGTTATTATAAATATGTTACAACCATATTCGTTATTCTATCCATCCTATAATTGACAAATTCACCATACGTGTGTACGTAAGGCTTACCGTCTCCACGGCGTCGTGTAGTTTGTTATTAGAACACTTCATTATTTGGATGGGTATAATAATGAGTATAACTGATAGAAATAATAAATATAACATTTTATTGATTTCGTATATATAATATACCATCTAATTACATATGATTTTACCATCAATATAATGATAGTGTCGCACATGCGTAATTACAGCTTACCGTCTCCACAAATGCGATGGGATTGATTCCCCATAGTAATAATTCAAGAATAATTTTCATTTTATGATTAAAAATAATGTTTATGAACTTAATATAATTCTGGATATGAATCAAATATATCCTATACATAACAAACAAGACTTACGTAAAAAAATATATAAAGGAAAACGAATTATTTAACAACCAAAACAATTATACTATAGATATATCATTAACAAAGCAATATTAGAAAATTATATATGATATCATATATTTTTATTTGGTTATTATATAATTTAATAAAAATTATTTCACCATTATACAGGAGGATAACCAACCCTATACTAAGGAAATGTACAAGGTAAGGGGCTTCTTACCTCACTTTTAATTCTGTGGGATTTCCATTGTTCACCACTTATTTATTGCATGTGTTGTATTGTGTATTATCATTTGATATATATTATCATGATTCTTTTTATATTCATGGTATTATATGATTTATTTTGTGGTTATTTACATTTGGTTATAAGACTCAATTGATTACAACTTGGTAAGGGGTTTCATATCACTTTTAATCCCGTGAGATTCATACTATATTTGCCACTATTACGTTTTGTGTGGTATATGTACTGCCCATGATTGTATTGTTTTATTAATATAATTTAATTTATGGGTATTTAAATAATAATTTTATGATCCTTCTTTTATAGGGTGTATGTTTTGGAAGTCACCAAATTGGTAAAAGAATTTCTAATTTCTATTTCCACTCATTGGGTTTTACACAATAATTATTGATTATTTTACTCCAAGATTATCTGTGAAATCACTATTTATTTATTTATGTAGTAATTTCCACTCACCATTGTGTGGATACACTTTTGATAAACATAATCAATCCATTGATAAATTCCCATGTAATCGATATGAACTTGATAAGAGTAATCTAAACTCAATTTCAATTCATTGAGTTAATCATCCAAGTCATTGGTGTTGTTGTTACAAGAGAATGTGTGAATGACCTCTGATTTCTTTACACTGAATATAGAATCATATTTAGTGTATTTATATTTTTCACACATAATTATGTCATTGATTTATCCTTAACCTAAGAATACAATCTTTATAAGGTATTTCATCTCAATGTACTTTCTATTAAGACTTCTTTGTTATTATGCACCGATTCACTTTTATATGGTGTATATATTGTAATTTGTCATAGTATATCATGAATCCCCTTTTCATATGATATTATAAATTTTATATTACCACAATTATTTGTATTAAAACATCTCTCTTTTGGTTAGGAACACTTACTAAAATATAATTTTAAATTTTTTAATGATTTATTTTTCTAAATCTTTCTCATGAATGTCCATGTTTAAAAAATGGTTTTAAGAATTTATTTATATGGACATGAATGATTTAAAATTAAAATACTTTTTAAAAATTTCAAAGTGGCATGGGACACTTTGATTCGAAAATATATTTTTAATAACTTTTTGATAATTAGGTTAGTTTTAAATTACTTCAAAATAGAAAGAGTTATATCTCTCAAATAGTTTTGATTTCATCTATGACAACATCATTTAATGGATTTTACACTTGTTTAAAGTTGATTTATTATGATATAATATTCCATATTGTATTAAATGTTTTTTTATATGTTTGACTATGGATGTGTAATTTCTGTACCATTCATGGTTTATGGTTAAAGTATTAACACTTCATATTCTAGTTTTAATATGAATGTTTATTTTATGTTTTAATATTTTCATATGAGGAGTGAATTGGACTTAGTATGTGTTGGGTGGAGCCCACTATAGCTCATTGATGCATCGGTAGGTCTTATGAGACATACTAGTGTCGTGGAACAAGGCCTTGACAAAATCATTTTTGTAGTCTTGGAACAAGGCCTTGACAATGTGGTTATGAAGTATGGCATTATGCATTCTATCATTATGAAATTTTCTGTTTATATTACATTTGATTATTCAGATAGTATAATATCCATGTGAATTTGTAAATGTAATTATTTGATTTATCTTTTCCATATTTTGCTGAAGGTTATTTTTAAAATGTTTGTGTTCTAGTCTTATACATTGCCTTGAATTTTTATTCTTATTTACGAATGTTTAAGCTATATTTTTATCCTTATTGAGCAGATGAGATCACCCCTTTATTATGGTTAATTTTTCCCAAGATGCAGCGAATTATATTACGATTAACCAACAAGAATAGTCTATGGGATATAAGAGTTTTCAAAGGGGACAAAATGTTTTTTTTATATGATGTATTGTAAAACTTACGTATGTATTTAGTACTTTCAAGGATACTTAACTGATCAGTCTATTAGGACATGATTCCCTGCATCATGCCAATTTTAAGTAATAATGCACTGATTCTTGCTAATTGGTTTTGGGGCGTTACAGTTTGTATAAAAAAAGTTATGTACAAACCATGAAAGCTAGATTTTGAAAAACTGTTATTAGAAACCACTACTCTAAGATTTACATTGAGGATTAGTATAGAAGAACATCCAAAAATTTTGTTAATGTAAATATTATGTGGGTTTTCCAAGAAATACATCTCTTTTTAGATACGATTAGGTAGAGGTGGTTCTGTTATAGATGTATCTATGAGTGAAAACTCCGACAAAAAGTTTCGAGCTTGACCCAGGGTATCTCGGTACACAACAAAAGGCCTTGCTGCACTCTTGGTTATGAAACTCCTAAGGGATATTCTTAGGATAATTCATATTTTCTTGACAATACGATTTGAATGATTTTAAAAAAATATGAGAATAAATAACTTCGGTTAATCCTAAGGTGTTTTAGATTGAAAATAATATGTTATGATATTCTCTAAAGGATTTTATGACTCACACTATGCTTCATTGTATTAGTCAATGGATGGATTCCAAGGAAGACATAGTATCATTGAACATGATGTACAAGGTGAGAACATTGGTGGAAATGAGTAACATAATTGAATGTTGACAGGTGTAAAAGATATCAGGTTCATGTGGAATAAGTTTTCAAAAAACATGATCAACAATATATATATTAACAAACTCTTAGAACCAACAATGTAGAGAAAGGTGGTGAATGATAAGAGCTCCAGTAGTGGAGACCATGGAGAAAGGTTAGCTCAATTTTCATCATGTAGGAAATGTGGAAGGAGAATATTAGGAAAGTGTCTCAATGGAAAAAATAAATGCATTATGTGTGGGAAAGAAGAACATAAAGTAATGAATTGTCAAGGAAAAATGAATAGTACTATGTAAGAAAACAAAAATGAACCGAATAATCCATTTAAAGTCATCTTCCATAAATGTAGGGGACCTGGCCATTACCTGAGTGAATGCATTATTCTACAAAAAAACATCTTAGTCAAGGAATAAATTATGTGGAAATAAATGGATGGAGAAATGTTTAAAAGTATTAGTGCTCTTTATTGATGGAATTAATATTGAGGAATTTTCACTTGTATGTGTAACCCTACAGTTTGTTATGTGAAAATTCTATTTGAGAAAGAAATATCGTTCCTTCTATAAATATATTTATAAAGAACAATTTGGGTTTATATGATCCTTGATTTTGAGGAAATTAATGGTTATTAATTTTTGGGATGAAATTGCGAGGTATGAGATAACATTTGTGGTGAAATTATGTTATAGTTATTCTGAAGAATTTATCTTATTTTGGGAATATTATAAAATATAGTTTTTGAAAAAGTACAACACACAGACCATGTGACAACCTGTCATATAAGATAACGTTACAGGAATAGAACACACATCCAATGTGCTATAGAGATTTATCGCCTACCACTGGACTACGTGAAGTACCTAGTTAGTGTGACTAATTATTTTTAGTTAAATGATTTTATTGATCAACAATAAGTTTATTTGTGATCCTATGTCTTATCAAATGGGTATCCTTAGTATAGGAAAATGATTTGGTGATTAAGTGATAAATTTTATTTTATAACATGTTCTCTCAGTTGGGAACACTATATGCCAAAGGAAAATAGAATACTATGAGATTTCATTTGAGGAGTAATGATGTATTTTTACCTATGTATTTATTGTGGATTTATAGTGATTTGGGTTATTTATGGAAATTATTATCCTATCGTAGAAAATATGTGATTAGGTTAATTACTTATATGTAAGTGACTTTAAGAGTAGTCAATATTATTTGGAGATACAATTTAACATGCAATACTATGTAATCAAATTCTACTCTGTTTTTGGTTTCAATATTAGTTTTGATTATACTGAAGATTTTAAGGAAAATTGTTTATTGAATGGTTTTTTTGAACATTGGGTGTTGTTGGATTAATTTTAGTAATTAATATTTGTATTTATTTATTTAATTGATTATCCTTTTTAGGGATGATCTAATGTTGTACTAACAATTTTGTTTTTGGTTAATCTCTAAAGACAAGGTAAATATAAAGTTTATCATTTGTGGAATATGAGATTCTCTAGAAGTTGATTCTAGCACTTCAGGTGTGACGACGTCATCTTGAATACACATCCATTGAAAAAAAAGATGAGTTAGAGGTAGAAATTTATTAAAGGATGGAACTCTACTTAAAAAGTCAGTATATCTCTTTATGTCCTTTGTCAATCTCATAAATAAATTTCTCAACATTATGAAATAGAATTTAAAACAAAAAAAACTTTGTCTGTTTTCTTTTCCTACAAGGAAACTAATGACTGTTTATCCCATCACAATTATGTGGTTTTCTTATTGTTAACATTATCTTGATCATGTTTTATATCACTCTCTATCAGAACATGACACTTGGTTTATCTTCCATATCCATGTTTTCCTACATGAAATCCTAGTATGGGTTATCTCAGGTGACCTTTGTAATTCTCTTTCATTCTTTTAAAGTGAATGTTTTATTGACTCTTTTTCAGATGTGTGTCATTAAATAAGGGTCCCAAGCACAATTTTAGAATTACAAGGATGCAATTTTTAAAATTGGGTAATAATGTAACACCCCAAGATTTTATATTATGTTATTTTATTTAATGTAATTCAATAGCTTGTGATACACGCAAAACTGAGTTTGAGCACACCACGACTTACCAAACTACCCGTACAAAAAGTGGTTATGAATAATATTAACTTTATTTTTAATTTTATATACTCCATATAATTTTAGAATCCATATTATGTGTTTCTTAGACATAATATATGAACAAATCCATTTTTTGAGATAAAAGAAATATTTCTCAAAAAAATGAAATTTTACCACCTTTTAATGTCAAACCGTTTTTAAAACCAATATTTGACACTTATATATATTCAATTTAATGAAATTAAATTCTTCTTTATAATCGAGAAATAAAAATTTATTTTGGGTAATGTTTTGGTACTTTTCTGATAACTTTTATATTCTGATGAATACTGAAAAATACTAAATTTTAATTGAAATAAAACTCTTTAATCAAGATAATTTATAGTGTTAAATTATGCATTATAATATTTTTTAAGAATAATTAGATTATATTATTATCATTTAATAAAATTTAGGTCATTATAAGTAATTTCACATTTAAATTTGACATAAACAAGTGTCAATCTTTTGATAGTTTTTACTTTTTAAAAGCCCTTTTTTGGTTTTGACAATAGAAATTAATTTTATATTAATTAATGAAACATTTATGTTTTGAATATGGTAAAATAGGATTCATTTATAAATTCATATTATCAAAATTATCATCGGGTAAATATTTGGTATTTTTATAAAAACATTCAATATTTGATGAATACTGAAAAACACTAATTTATAGTTTAAAACCGACTTTTTATTTAAATAAATATTTAGTTTATTTAAATTTATTTTAAGTCAAATTAGATATATAATACCTATATATGATCAATTTAATTCATTTGAGTAATTTTATAATAAAATTATATGTAAAAATTTTATTGAAGTTTTTACCATTTTTTACCGACATTCTAGGAGCATTTTAAAATTTTCATAATACATAATTTTAACGCATCTGTGAACTGAATTTAAAAATTCCGAGAGACACGGTTAATACTAGTAAGTAAAATTTGGTTCAATAAGATGAAAATAATTTTTGGTGGATAATAAATTTTGACTTTTATTTATCGTGGTTAAATCTAAATAGAGTAATTAAAGGTAAAAATGATATTATAATTATCCTAACACATGTACTAATTCTATTGGATAATTTTAATTCAACTAAAAGAAACATTAGGAATAAATTATGATCCTTTAGGTCCACCTGGATTAAATTAGGACATTTATTATTATTTTATTTAAAGAAGAGTTAAAAGTATTAAATTCAATGTTTAATAACAAAACCCTTTTTAATATATGGTTATACATAAGATTAATTTGACTATAAATATTAATTATAAATCTAAAAATATTTCCTAAATAATTATATTTTATTTATAATTTTTAGACAATAAATAATTAAATTTTCTTTGACACAATGATGATGCAGTAATTACCTTATTAATGAAAGAATAAAATAAATGATATTATTAATATACAAATAATTGTAATTTGAAATATATTATAAATTAAACTAATTTTCTAGGTTAATATGACATTTTAGGGTTGATTATACAAATTATATCTGAAGTGATAATGTCTTTATGGATTTCAAAAAACTAAAATACTAAATAGTGTCAAAATTGACATAATTGATATTTTAAAACAAATACTATATTATTACTTGATATGATATTTCTAAAAATATATATTTCATCCAAAGGACATAGATAAGGTTATATATATTAATAATTACCCACTTGGGGTTCTCTTGGCTTGTTATAGTATGTTTATTAACCATATAACATAAAAATACAAAGAGACATGGTAAATGTCAAACTATTTAACTAAGAGATAAATATAAAAGATAAGATTAATATGGTGGACTAAACCTCTCTCAAACCAATTAGTTGAGTGTTTTTAGAACATACCCACCTTATCCTCTAAATAAATAATTTTTTAGCCATTATAAACCAATAATTATTTTATTATAAAATAATATTTCAAGCTTTTCCTAATGTGACCCTCACCTCTCTTATAAAAGGGTACTTATTTTATTCTTAATTTCACACCTCCAAAGCCATTTGGATCAGCCAAACCCCACCCAAATATATTCCCAACTTCCATAACTTCAACCTAGTGGCCTTAATTTGAACCGAAAGACAACCTTTGGAGCCCTTTTGATCAACTCAAAAGGAAACACCCGAAGAAGAGATAATAATTTCACCACCCTCTTTTGAGTTCATTTATTCTTCCAATTTCTCTTTATTTCCATACCAAAATATTAAATCCAATACCATCTACATAATTTTAGGTTATTTTAAATATGTTACAACCATATTTGTTATTATATCCATCCTATAAATGATAAATTCATCATGTGTGCGTACGTATGGCTTACCATCTCCACGTCGTGGTATAGTTTGTTATTCAAACACTTAATTATTTATATGGGTATAATAATAAGTATATATGATGTAAATAACAAATATAACATGTTAATGATTCTTTATATACGATATAAAATCCAATTACATATGATTTCATCATCAATATAATTATATTGTTGCTCGTGCGTACGTATGGCATACCGTCTCTATGAATGCCATGAGATTCAATCCTCATCATATTCATTCAAGAATAATTTTAATTTTAAGATTAGAAATTATGTTTATGAACCTAATATAATTCTGGATATAAATCAAATACATCCTATACATAAATAAAATGACTTACGTATCAAAACATATAAAGGAAAATGAATCAGTTAACAATCAAAACAACGATACTACTAAAATATACTTAAAAAGCAATATTGGAAGATCATATATGATATCATATTTTTTTATTTGTTTCTTGAATAATATAATAAAAATGATTTAACCATTATAAATGAGGTTAAACAACCCTATACAATGGAAAATTACAAGGTAAGGGGTTTCTTATCTCACTTTTAATTCTGTGAGATTTCCGTTGTTCACCACTTATTTATTGAATGTGGTGTATTGTGTACTTCCATTTCATATATATTATCATTATGTGATTTATATTCATGGTATTATATGATTCATTAGGTAGTTATTAACTTTTTTTTCATATGACCCTATTTATTACAATGTGGTAAGGGGTTTTCGTCTCCCTTGTTATCCGGTGTGATTCATACTATATTTTCCACTATTACCTTTTATGTTGTGTATTTAATGCCCATGATTATATTTTTTTCATAATATACATAAATTTATGGGTATTTAAATCATCATTGTATGATACTTCTTTCATGGGGTTTATATTTTATAAGTCACCATATCGGTAAAGGAATTTAATAATTCTATTTTCACTCATTGGGTTTCACGCAAACTTCGGTGATTTTTTTACTCCAAGATTATGTGAGAAATAAATATTTATTTATTTATGTTGTAATCTACACTCCCCTTTGTGTGTATATGATTTTTATACACGTAATAACTCCATTTATAAATTCCCAAATCAATATGAACTTGATAAGAGTAATCTTAACTCAATTTCCATTCATTGTGTTAAAAATCCAAGTCAATAGTGTTGTTGTCACAAGAATATGTGTGAATGTCCTCTGATTTTTTACACTGAATATTCAATCATAATTAGTGAATTTATATTTTTCACACATAATTATGTCATTGATTTATCTTAACCTATGGATACAGTCTTTATAAGGGATTTCATCTCAATTTACATTCTATTGAGGCTTATTTTTTGTTATGAACAAATTTAATTTTATATGGTGTATATACTATACATTAACATTGTATATCATGAATCCATTTATTCTCATAATATTATAAATTTTTTATTACCTCAATTATTTGTATTCAAATGTCTCTCTTTTGGTTATGAACTCTAACTAAAATGTCATTTTAAATGTTTTAAAGATTTATTTTTCTAAATAATTCTCATTAATATCTATGTTTCAAAAAAAAAAATTATGGATTTATTTATATGGTAATGAATGTTTTAAAATATAAATTATTTTTAAGAGTCTCAAATTGGTATGGAATAATATAATTCAAAAATATATTTTTAACAACTTATTGATAATTTGGTGGCCTTTAAATTATTTAAAAAGGGATATTTCTCTCAAACAGTGTTGATTTCATCTATGTGAACATCCTTCGATGGATTTTACAGTTTTTTGAAGTTGGTTTATTATGATACAATATTCCATATTGTATTAAAGGATTTGTGATATGTTTGACTGTGGATGTTTTATTTATATACAATTCATGGTTTATTGTTAAAGTATTAATATTTTGTATGCCGGTTTTAATATGAATGCTTATGTTATGTTTTAATATTTTCATATGAGGAATGAATTGGACATAGTAAGTGATGGGTGGACCCCTCTATAGCTCATTGATGCGTCGGTAGGTCTCATAAAACAAACTAGTGTATTGGCATAATGACTAGGAAAAATCGTATATGTAGTCTTAGAAAAAAGCCTTGACTATGTGGTTATGATGTCTGACATTATGAATTCCATAATTATAAAATTGGATATTGATATTACATGTTATTATTAAGCTAGTATAATATTCATGTGAATTATTAAATGAAATTATTTGAATTATATTTTCTATATTATGTTGAAGTTTAAGTTTAAAAGGCTTATCTTATTGTATTATACATTACCTTATATTTTTATACTTATTTATGACAGTTTCCGTTATATTTTTATCCTTACTGCGAAACTGATCTAACCCATGTATTATGTTTTAATTTTTCCAAGATGAAAACAATTATATTATGATTAACCTGCACGATTCAGATAAGGGATATAAGATTTTTCAAAGGGGACACAGTGTTGTTTTCATATTTCATGATTTAATGTAAAACTATGATTTGTATCTAGAAATTCCAAGGCTACTAAAGTGATTGGTCTTTTTGGGCATGATTCCTTTTATCATGCTAATGTTATGTAATAATGCACCCATTCTTGATAACTGGGGTCAGGTCTTTACATTTGGTATCTGAGGATGTTTATTACAAACCTTGGAAGCTAGATTTAGAAACACTCTAATTAGAAAACACTACCCTAAGATATATATTAACAATTAGTATAAAATAACATCCAAAAAAATTGGTAATGTAAATATTATGTGGTTTTTCCATGAAATTCATCCCTATCTGGATACAAGAAGGTAGAGGTGTCTCTGGAACAGTTGTATGTAGGAGTGAAAACTCCAACAAAGAGTTTTGGGTATGAACCGGGGTATCCCGAAACATGACAATGGACCTTACAACACTCTTGGTTATGACACTCCCGGGGGATATGCTTAGGATAATTCATATTTTCTTTAATAAAAAATTTGAAGGATTTTAATAAAATATAAGAATAAATAACCTTGTTTAATCCTAAGTTGTTTTAGATTGAAAATAAGGTGTTATGATATTGTAAAAATGATTTTATGACTCACACTATGCTTTGTTGTGTTAGTCAATGGATGGATTCCATGGAAATCATAGTAACATTGAACATGATGTATAAGGTGGGTACAATAGTGGAAATGAGCAACAAAATGGAATGTTTATAAGTGTAAAAGATATTTTGTTCATGTTGAATCAGTTTCCCAAAAATATGATCAATAACATATATATTAACCAACTCCCAGACCCATCAATGTAGAGAAAGGCGGTAATGATAAGAGCTCAAGCAGTCGAGACCATGGAGAAAAGAAAGATCAATTTTTATCATGTATAAAATTTAGAAGGAGACACTTATGAATGTTTCTCAATGGAACAAAGAAATTCTTTATGTCTGGGAAAGAAGGACATAAAGTAAAGAATTGTCAAGTAAAAATGAAGAGTACTGTGGAAGAAAATAAAAATGATCCCAAGAATCCATTTACAGTCATTTTCCATAAATGTAGGGGACGTGGGAATTACCCGAGTAAATGCCTTACTCTATAGGATAACCTTTCGGTCATGGAAAAACCTATGTGGAAATTAATTAATGGAGAAATGATACAAAGTATTAGTGCTCTTTGTATATGGGATTACATTGGGGGACTTTTCTCTTTTATGTGTAACCCTGCAGAGTGTTATGTGAAAATTCTATTTGAGGAAGAATTATCTTTTATTTAGTGAATATAGTTATAAAGAACCATCTGGTTTATATGATCCTTGAATTTTAATACATTAAAGGTTATTAAATTTTTTGATGAAAATGAGAGGTATGTGATAACATTTGTGGTGAAATTATGTTATAGTTATTTTTAGGAATTTATCACATTTTGGGAATGTTATAAAATACAGATTTTAAAAAAGGACAAAACGTAGATTGTATGACAACCCGCCGTGTCAGATAAATCTGTGGGAATCAAACCCACAACCAGAGTGTTATTGGGATTTATCACCTACCACTCGACTACGAGAAGTCCCTAGTTAGTGTGACTAATTATTTTTAGTTAAATTATTTTATTGATCAATAAAAAGTTGATCTGGGATCATATGTCTTATCAAATGGATATCCTTAGTATAAGAAAATGATTTGGTTATTAAGTGATAAATGTTATTTTATAAGATGTTTGCTCTGTTGGGACACTATATGCATATGGAAAATAGAATACAGTAGGATTTTATCTGAGGAGTAATGGTAGATTTTTATCTATGTTTTTTATTGAGGATATATACAGAATTGGGTTATTTATGGAAATGATTAACCTATCTTAGAGAATATGCGATTAGGTTAATTAATTTTATGTATGTGACTTTAAGAGTAGTCAATTTTATTTTGAGATACAATTTACCGTGGAAGACTACATAATAAAATTGTTCTATATTTTCGGTTTCAATATTAGTTTGGATTATATAGAAATATTTTAAAGACAATTGTTTATTGAATGGTATTTATTGAACATTGGGTATTGGTGGTTTAATTTCAGAAATTAAGATTAGTACATCTTTCTCTAATGGATTATCTTTTTTGGGGATCATATGATCATGTACTGACCATTTTGGTTTTGGTTAATCTCTAAAGACAAGGTAAATATATATTTTATCTTTTTTTAATTATGTGATTATCTAGGAGTCGATTCTAGCACATCTGGTGTGACCAAGTCATCTTGAATACACATCGTTTGAAAAAAAAATTATGAGTTAGTGTCAAAAATTTATTAAATGATGAAACTCTATATAAAAAGTATTTATATCTATTTATGTTTTTATTCAATATCATAAATAAATTCCTCAACATTATGAAATGGGAATTAAAACAAAAAAACCTTGTCCATTTACTTTTCCTACTGGGAAACTGGTGACCATTTATCCCATCACAAGTCTATGTTTTTCTTGTTGTTAACTTTCTCTTGATCATGTTTTCTATCACTATCCATCAGAACATGACACTTGTTTTTTCTTCCATATCCATGTTTTCCTACATGGAATCCTATTATGGGTTATCTCAGGTGACCTTTGTACTTCTCTTTATTTTTATAAAAGTGATAGTCTTTTTTACTTCTTTTTAGATGTGGGTCTTTCAATGAAGTTCCTAACATCAATTCTAAAATATCAATAAAGCAATTTCCAAAAGGGGGGAATAATGTAACACCCCAAGATTTCATAGTATGTTATATTCATTATAGTAATTCAATAGCTTGTGCTACACAAAATTTTACCACATTTTAATGGAAACCCCTTTTCAAAACCAATATTTGAAGCTTTTATATATTAAATTTAATGAATTTAAATTCTTTTTTAGAATCTGTACATAAAAATTTATTTTGGATAATGTTTTGGTACTTTTCTGATAACATTCATATTTTGATGAATACTGAAAAATACTAAATATTAATTGAAAACAACTTCTTTAATTGAACTAATTTATAGGGTTAAATTATTTATTTTAACAGTTTGTAAGTATAATTAGATAATATTTTTATCATTTAATATAATGTAGGTCCTTATAAGTAATTTCACATTTAAATTTGACATAAACACATGTCAATATTTTGATAGTTTTTACTTTTTTAAAACCCACTTTTCTATTTTGACAATGGTAATTAATTTTAAATTAATTAATGAAACGTTTATGTTTTTAATTTGTTAAAATTGAATTTATTTTTAAATTTGGAATATCAAAATTAGCTGCGGATCAATATTTTGTATTTTTCAGAAATCATTCAATTTTTGATGAATTGTGAAAAACATTGCTTTATAGTTTAAGACTTACTTTTAATTTAAATAATTATTTATTTTATTTAAATTTATTGTATGTAAAAATAGATATATAATACCTATATGAGTTCAATTTAATTCAATAGAGTCATTTTATAAAAAAATTAGATGTATAAAATTTTATTGAACTTTTTACCGTCTTTCACCCACATTCTATGAGCATTTTCAGATTAGCATTGAAAAATAATTTTACCGGTCATGTGAATTGAGTTTCAAATATATGAGAGATATATTTAATATCATTAATAAATATTGGGTTCAATAAGATGAAAATAATTTTTGGTGAATAGTATCTTTTGACTTTTATTTTCCACAGTTAAAAGTAAATACGGTAATTAAAGGTTAAAATGATATTATAATTACACTAACACATGTCCTTATTCTATTGGATAAGTTTAATTGGACCAAAAACAACCCTAGGAATAAAATATGATCCTTTAGGTCCACTAGGATTAGACTAGTACATTTATTATTATTTTAATTATGGAGGAGTTAGAAGTGTTAAATTCAAAGTTTAATAAATAAACCATTTTTAATATATTGTTATACATTAGAAAAATTAGACTAAAATTATTTATTAGAAATATCAAAATATTTCCAAGATAATAATAATTTATTTATAATTTTTAGGCATTAAATAATAAAATTTATTTATGACACAATGATGATGTAGTAATTACCTTATTAATGAATGATTAAAATAATTGATATTTTAAATATCCAAATTAATGTAAATTTAGAATTATGATGGAGTAAAAAAATTTTATAGGTTAATATGACATTTTAGGGTTGATTAAATAAATTTTATTCGAAGAGGTAATGCTTTTATGGCTTAAAAATCAAATACTAAATAGTGTGAAAATTGACATAATTGTGTTTTTAAAACAAATACTATATTATTAAATGATATAATATTCCTAAAAATATAAGGGTCCTCCAAAGGACTTTAATAAGGTTGTAAATATTAATAATTAACCACTCTGGGTTTTCTTGTCTTCTTATAGTGTGTTTATTAACCATATAATATAAAAATATAAAGAGACATGGTAAGTGTCAAACTATTTAACGAAGAATTAAATCTAAAAGATAAGGTTAATATGGTGATAGAAACCTATCTACAACCAATTGATTGAACGGTTTTTGACCCATACCCACCTTATCCTATAAATAAATCACTTTGGAGACATTAGAAACTGAAAATGATTTTATTATAAATTAATATTTCAAGCTGTTCCTAAAGTTACCCTCACCTCTCTTATAAATGGATTCATACCCTTCTCTTAATTCCACACCTCTAAAGCCATTTTTCATGACCCAAACCTTCCCAAATATCTTTAAAACATCCCTCAATTCAACATAGAGGCCATAATTTGTTCATAATTCCAACTTATGTATCCCTTTTGATGAACTCAAAATGAAATACTCGAAGAAGAGATAATAATTTCGCCACGCTCTTTAATGTTCTTTTCTACTTAAAATTCTTCTTTGTTCCAAAAAAAATTAATAAATCCATTACCTTCTTCATAATGTGATGTTATTATAAATATATTACAACAATATTCATTATTCTATCCATCCTATAAATGACATAGTCACCATACTCGCGTACGTACGGCATACCGTCTCCACGTCGTGGTGTAGTTTTTTATTCAAACACTTCATTATTTGGATGGGTATAATAATCAGTATACCTGATTTAATAATAAATATAACATTTTAATTATTCTGTATATATGATATAACATCCTATTACATAATATTTCACCCTCAACATAATGATATTGTCTCTCATGCGTATGTACAGCTTACCCTCTCCACGAACGCGATGAGATTCATTCCCCATCGTAATCATTCAAGAATAATTATCATTATAGGATTACAAATAATTTTTACGAACTTAATATCATTCTTGATATGAATCAAATACATCTTATACATAACCAACATGACTTAAATAACAAAACATATGAAAAAACGAATTATTTAAAACCAAAACAATGATACTACTGAAATATCAATAACAAGGCAATATTAGAAGATCATATAGGATAACATATTTTTTTTATTTGGTTCTTTTATAATTTAATAAAAACTATTTCACCATTCTACAGGGGGTTAACCTACCCTATACTAAGGAGAAGTTCAAGGTAAGGGGTTTCTTATCTCACTTTTAATGCCGTGAGATTTCCATTTTTCACCACTTATTTATTCCATGTGGTGTATTGTGTACTACCATTCAATATATATTATCATGATTGTATTTATATTCATGGTATTATATGATTCATTTTGTTGTTTTTAACTTTTGGCCATACAACTCAATTTATTACAATGTGGTAAGGGGTTTTCATCTCACTTTGAATCTCGTGAGATTCGTACTATATTTTCCACTATGACCTTTTGTGTGGTGTATATACTGCCCATGATTGTATTTTTTGTTAAATATAACTAAATTTATGGGTATTTAAATCATCATTGTATGATCCTTATTTCATGGGGTGTATGTATTTAATTCACCAAATTGGTAATGGAATTTCTAATTTCTATTTCCACTCATTGGGTTTTATGTAAACTTCATTGATTATTTTACTCCAACATTATGTGTGAAATCTCTATTTATTTATTTATATAGTAATTTCCACTACCATTTTTTGGATATACTTTTCATACACATAATCACTCCATTTATAAATCCCCAAGTCATCTATATGAACTTGATAAGAGTAATCTTAACTCAATTTCCTTTCATTAAGTTAAATATCCAAGTCATTGGTGTTGTTGTTTCAAGAATATATGTGAATGTCCTCTAATTTTTTTAAACTGAATACCCCATCATATTTAGTGTATTTATATTTGTCACACATAATTATGTCATTTATTTATCCTTAACCTAAGGATATGGTCTTTATAATCTATTTCATCCTAGTTTATACTCTATTGAGACTTTTTTGTTTTTATACACCAATTCACTTTTGTATGGTGTATATACTATAATATGAAAAGGTATATCATGAATCCAATTATTCTCATGATATTATAAATTTTATATTACCTCAATTATTTTTATTCAAGCATCCCACTTTTGGTTAGGAACTCTTTCTAAAAAATCATTTTAAATGTTTTAGAGATTTATTTTTCTAAATCATTGTCACTAATTTCCATGTTTTAAAAAATGGTTTTATGGATTTATTTTTATGAAAATGAATGTTTTAAAATTAAAATTCCATTTAAAATTTTCAATGTGCTATGGGACACATTGATTCAAAAATATATTTCTATCTTCTTCTTGATAACTATGTGACATTTAAATGATTTCAAAATAGAAATAGATATTTCTCTCAAATAGTTTTTATTTCATATATGTAGACATCATTTGATGGATTTTACACTTGTTTGAAGTTGATCTATTATGATACAATATTCAATATTTTGTTAAAGGTTTTGTGATATGTTTGACTATGGATGTGTTATTTTTATACCATTCATGGTTTATGGTTAAATTATTATCATTTCTGATGCTAGTTTTAATACAAATGTTTAAGTTATATTTTAAAATTTTCATATTAGGAATGCATTGGACATAGTATGTGACGGGTGGAACCCGCTGTAGCTCCATTATGCATAGCTAGGTCTCATGAGATATACAAGGGTGTTGGCACAAGGCCTTGACAAAATCTTATTTTTAGTCTTGGAATAAGGCCTTGAATACATGGTTATGAAGTCTGACATTATAAATTCCATCATTATGAGATTTGAGATTGATATTACAGGTGATTATTCTGCTAGTAGAATTTCCACATGAATTATTAAATGGAATTATTTGATTTATCTTTTCCATATTATGCTGATGTTTATATTCAAAATTCTTGTGTTCTGGTCTTATACATTGACTTAAATTATTATTCTTATTTATGATAGTTTCTTCTATATTGTTATCCTTACCGGGCATCTATGATCACCCCTTTCTTATGTTTTATTTGTACTATGATGGAATGAAATATATTATGTTTAACCAGTAAGAATAGGCTCTGGGATATAAGAGTGTTCAAAGGGGACACATTATTGTTTTTTTATTTTATGATGTAATGTAAAACATATGTATGTGTTTAGTACTTCCAAGGATACTAAACTGATTAGTCTTTCAAGACATGATTCCATATATCATGCCAATGTTATGTAATAATACAATGATTCTGGCTAATTGGGGTCAAGGCATTTCAAAATATTAAGCATTTAGATACATTAGGTAGAGTTGGAGTAGTGGGATAGTGTTTGGTTATGTCACTCAACCTCTCTAAATTACATGGAATCCTTAGTTTCTCATTATTGAGAATATATATGGTAGAACCAACACAAATACTCATTGCTAAGGATATATAGATGGAACTCGACTTTTCATATAATGAATAGACAATCCGGATTATTGACACCAGATATAATGTGTTGTAGAATTGGAAAACCCAACTGATAAGGTACTTTAGAGGAATCATAAGATTAAGGAATTAGCATGGGATACATTATATTAAATGATAAACAAATACCCACATTTTTTATAAAAAATGTTTTCCAAAAATTTGAAGGAGAAAATTTCATAAAGTGTTGATAATGTTAGACTAGAGACATTACTATAATAAAAAACCACTTATTTCAATCAAAATCCAATTGATTTCATAATCATAATACAATACACAATATAAAATTATAATCACGATAATAACCAAAAATAATTTTATAGCACATATAATAGTATGGGGAAGCACCATAATCTCTAAATCCATAGGAGCATACTCAAAAAATATAAAAAAATATAGAATATGAATTTACATTATATAGAAATCAATAATAAACAGATTAACCATTTTATAGTAACTAAGAGATGAATATAGTTGATTTTATATTTTAGAATAAAGTTTATATATAAGGGGTAGTATGACTGTTAGAAGTGTAAGGTGATTGTTTGAATCTCATCATTGGGAATCATATCATTATAAAAATAATATAATCAATTATCTAATAAAATACATAAAATATTTTTTAATAATTTAATTACTAATTTGTAATAATGTATCTTGATCATAAATAGTAGTATAATTACATTAATACTTCCACAATTACAAATAATATTTTTACTAATTTAAACTTTTTGGTTTCAAATTCAGTATAAAAATATTGAATTTATATATAATATAATATTAGATTTATTTACAATGAAAAATAATTCTATAAATAATAGAATGACTTAATTGAATAAAAATATGTTTATTCATCAAAAATAATTTATTCTGAACTAATAATTGTTTTTACATATATATAAATATGCTTCCAAATCCGAAAATATATGTTTATTTTTTAAAAACTATTTTTCAATTAAAACATCTTCTCATTTATCAAGAATAATATAATATAAGTTATTTTAGTTCTCAAACTACTAAACATCATAAAATATTCCTTAACTATTAAAAACCATGCATTAAATGTATGAGAAAGATAATTGTTTTAAATTGTTTAAAACATAAAATCTAAGGATTTTTATTATAAACTAATAAACAATTCTACCTCGTTATCTATAAATACCCACACATCCTCTTATTTATTCACAATTAAATGACTGATCATTATATTTCCCTCTTTTTACCCCTCAATAACATTTCTGAAATGACAAATGTAGATAATGGTTTCATACTCAATATCTATTTCTCTCTTGAAATTTTGTCCAAAGATTTTTTCTCAAGTAATTTTTTGAGGTAATGGTTCCAAAAACCATATCTAAATTTCTGTTTTGAGATCCTATAATCTTATGAATTTAAGGATATTATTCTCAATATTTTATGATGAAGATACCAATGTAATGGTTTTCAAACTTTTTTCTTCATATCTCTTTTGAAAGATAATTAAATTCCATTAAATATATATATATATATATATATATATATAATGATACAATGCTTCATTATTACAAATTGATGACTATAATGTGAATAAGATATGACCATTACATTAAATAATACCACCTTTATTAGCAAGTAAAATTCTAAAATTATTTCATATCCTCACATTCATATTTGAATGGGGTACTGTTCTACCATTTATTTGGATTCCAAACATTAAACTATTTATACATATACGATAGAATTATCCCTCCATAAAACACCATTATCATGGATACTTTCTATCCCATTTTGAATATCATATAATTCTTGCAAGATTGATGGATATCTAGATACAAAAAAATGTTATTGAATTGAATTGGAAAAAATTTATAATATTTGAACATGTTAATTCTCTTCAAAAAGAATTTAATACTATTACATGTGTTTATAAATTTTTCCTTTAAAAATTATGGAATGTAATGTTAACTAGGATCTTTTACATGTTCGATGAAGTGAAATTATTATATGATTGTTGGGGTTTGAATTTATATGTCTCTTTAATTAATTGGTATGACTCGTGAGAAAACATAGTTTTGGGTATTTGTTTTTTGTATTCCCTCTCAAGTATGATGTCTTTGAACATAGCCTTGAAAATATTGTTATGAAATATTGGCCAAGGCCTTGACAGTTTGATTTCAATACCTGTCATTTTGAATCACATCACTATAATATATATATTTTTCCATGTAATTATTTATTATTATATTTTATCAGGATATATTATGCTTATATAGAATCCATTTGATTATTTTTTCCTATCTTATTCATTATGCCTTAAATATTTATTGTTTCATTCTACTATACACTACCCCTTATTGAGCATCTGATATGTACCCTTTATAGTGTTTTCCATTTTTCCTAGGAATCCAATGATAGTTCTATGAATGAATTAAGAATAGGATTTGAGGTCTAATATAATTTTATTTAATTTTTAGGATATAAATATATTTATTGAAAGTAATAAAAAGATCACACAATTATACAGTCTAATAATACTACTAAACTTCTAGACATGTATAATGTTACCTATTGAATTCATTAATAATGTAATAAAATATCCTCTAGTTCCATGATACTATATTTGGAGTGTTACAGTCACAAGAATTAAACATAACACCGTGAAAAATTAATTATAACAACGTAAAACCAAAGAGATCCCAATAATTATTATAAAACTATTGAATAATACATAATCCAAAATAAGAAATTAATGGGTACCCACCCATATAATAATTAAATTACCATAATTTAGTGGACCACGATAGCTGACTCAACTGTAAAATACTAAAAAATTGAATCTATTTACTAAACAAAAAATAATAATCTTTCAATAATTTTATCAATACCCTCTCTAGTGGTGGAAATTTAATGTGTAGTAGTGTGGTCTGATTCTCCACAAGTATCATTTCTTCTTTTTCAAAACAATTAACATAGCTAGTGAAATATTTAGATCTTAAAATGTTTTTTAATCAATGGAAAAAATTATATATACACATCCTAAGAGTGATACATCCATTTCATAGTGGATATCATTAACTATTTTTTTATTAATACTAGATATAAATAGGCTCCACTGTCTATGAGAATCAATAAAAAAAGATATATAATGACTAGTATATAAAATCAAAAATAAATAAAAAACTCATTCCCAATACCATCATAAACAAAAGGACATTAATATATGATTTAAATACCTAATACTAACCAAGAACACATTCCCACCCATTAGTTAATAATATCCCAACTTCTCATTAAAAACAGTAATGACTCACTAACCAAGATAAAAAAACATGATCACCTCATTAATCCAACCCACATTTCATTAATATAATATATCACTGCACCATGATGTATAAAATCCCATAAAAATTCTCTTTGAACCCTCCCCCCATGAATTCCTAAATCCCATATCTATGTGGTAAGGGATCAATTTCACCAAGAAAAAGACAAAAAAAAAATAAAGAGTTTCATGGTATATTAAATTGATTTACAAACATGAAATAATGAAAATGTGACAACATTTATTTTATTAAATAAATATTTAGTATTATTATATTACATTATTCAGTGAAATTTAAAATAAATAATTAAATTTCATTATATCATGGTTATAATTTGTGGTAGTAAATAGTATTTAAATCATCAAATGTGAAGGGAATTCTATAGATCCATCCACATGGTTAGGTTTATAGTTTACTAACTTCACATAGTGATAGAGTAATTATCCATGTCCCAAATATAGATTTTATTTTTTGATTTCAATTTCATGTATACAATATTATTTAGAGATGTATTATTCTTACCAATATTATTTCATTGTATCTAGATGTTCTATATTTAAAATTTTCATTAGATTATTATTCAAATCAAAAGGTTTTATTTTTTATATACTGTAATTCAATCCCATAAATAAATTTTTTGTAATCTTAGAAAATGTTATATGATCTATAAACATAAATTTTATGGGAAATATTTCATTTCTAGTTATTAGTTACAGGGTATTATAAAAATAGAATCCCTTCTCATGAATTTTTCATATAGTGATATCCTAGTATGATAGATCATGAGGACTAAAAATCAAATAAAAATAGTAAATGTTCTAGGTGTCATTTGTTGTTCCTATCGATAGGCATGAATATTGGTTTCTGAAAAAAATAATATTATAATGGTTTAACATGAAACACATATTTTTATTTATGATTTAAAATATGATTCATTATATTTATTGAAAGGTATCTTGTGCATGTCACATCATTAATGGTATAACATTATATGAATGATCATGATAAGATTTTTACGTTATATTTATTTGGAGGATATATCTATTGGACATTTTTTTGGATGGAAGATCCAGTATAAAATAAATAGACATGTTATATTTGGAATTTCTATCTAGAATAGTAAAAGAATTATATATACGATTTATAAAAATGATTACCTGTGTATTCATCATGCTTGATGAAAAATCTATATGAAAATATATTATATTATATTAAGAATGTTCACAGAAATATTTCCTTATTATGGTTTGTACTTACATCTTTGTGAGACATTATGTGTTATTGAATAAATTTCTAATAATATGAGTTAAACTCACTATTATTGAAATATGTTCTTTTAGGGACAAACATATAGCTTATCAATAATTTGAACTGATTTATATTAATAATAGTTTAATATAATGTAATCCTAAAGATTGATGGATGATGATTTAATGATCGTAAATTATCACAAGTAAAATAAATAATTAAATTCAGTAATTTATAATTAATTTTTATAATTATAGGTATTTTTTTGTATTCATATGTAAATCAAATAGATATAGGAGAATATGAAAAATGATTACCGAATCTACACTATGTGATCAAAATTTATTAAACACATATAAGATTATACTAGTTTAATTAATGGTTAGTATTTTATAACATTATATATTTCAGTGTTACATGTGTGTGACAATGTGAACATAATATTTAAAACATGTTAAATATGTCAAAATATTTTTTTTGTATTTTTTAATGATTAATTTTTTTAATTGGAAAAAGTGAAAAAATATCTAAACCCTATGCATGAATTTTTATTTAGGCTATAAATAAATATCCCTATATTATTACTTTAATTTTATCAAGATCGCATTATTTTTTCAAGATTTAGTGAGATGTATAATTCAGAAGTATAACGTCGATCTAATTCCCCTCCACGAATCATGTTCATGGTATTCTGGTGATTATAGAGATGTTAGGAAGTATAAATTTATTCCATTTATAGCATGTGGGAATAATTATTTTATTCATTAAGGGATTAATTTAATGTGTGGATGATTCTAGAGGTAGGTACCTTAACTTTTTTAAGCTATAAAGAACTGATAATTAGCAGAGTATGAACAAATCATGGAATTAAATCAATGTATCATTTTTCATATTTATTATGTAATTATTTCTTACATATTTATTCCTAGGGGAAAATTAAGTTATCTTATATCAAATATTCTTTAACAATACAATTCCAATTTAATGTATTTCAAAATACAAACATTCAATGCATTCGTTGGTTCTATGTTAATTCATGTAGTGACCATTCTTATATATAAGATTTATAGAGTTTTTTAATTTTACATAATTAAATTTTTAAATTTATATTTATTAATTAGTTAATTAAATATATAGATTTATAAATTATTAAATTTAATTATTCTAATATGGTATTATATTTATGAGGTTTTAATTTTTTTTAATAAAATATAGTTATTATAAATATTAGTTTTTTTGGTGTTGATGTTGTTATATAATGTAAATGGTGTCAAGAAAGATCAATAATTGTGAACTAAAGGTGATTATGAGTTGATCTTTAAAATACATTTCAATTCATCATTTTTTTGTTTAAATATTTTAGTATTAGTAACATAAAAACCTATTTAATCAATTAAGAAAGGAATTCCCATGGAGAAAGTATTGAACAAGCTTGATGCAATTGATTAAATGAAATATTCTAATGTAACTAGAAAATTTTTCATTTCATGGTTAAAGGGTTATTGGTTTTATATTATAATGAATATAAAACATCTTAATGAATTGTTGGAAGCTTTAAAATTCTTAATTATTTGTCGACTAATATTAGAAAAGGGTGATATTCAATGGTCTCTCAAATATATGATGTTGAATTTATCTCTACTTTGCATTTGTGAAAAATAGAAAATAATTCTAATATAAATAGATTATAATCACATTGTTTAATAATTTTATAAATATTTATCATTGTTTTATAAATATTATTTTTATAACCTTAATCCTATAGAGATTAGGATTTTTTAATGGGACATAAATTTCATTCCATTCACAGATATGTATATAAATACACAAATATAAATGAGTATTCATGGACTCGGTTATGTATTTTGGAACCCTTGGATATTGTATTCAATTTCTTATCATATCAGGATTTCAATATGGATATGAATAAAACTATAGAGATGTAGTTTTATTATGAAAGATTTATTATCAATTTTTATCTTTAATCAGCTCTCCTAAAAATAGAAACCCTAGTTTTTAATAGAGATAAGATTAATTTTTAATTTGAATATATGTTCATAGCTAATTTTTGTAATTTTTGTAACTTTTTCAGCCATGATATAATTTGATTTAATAATTTTCAGATATTCTAGTCAAATATGGTAGATAACTCAATACTAAAGTTTATAAGGAACATAGTGTAAAAACAAACACAAAAATTTATTGTATTTTAAAAGGGTAAATCCTTTATGGTGCATGAGAATAGAGATAAATATTTATAATAAGGGAAATATTACAATAATGAAGAAAATAAAGTAAATAATATATGTAAGTGGTAATAAGGAATGAATGAATGTAATATTAAAAAAGATGAATCTTTAAAATAATCTAAAAGTGGTGCTGAGGAGGTCATTCCAATCCAATTTCTGGGAGGGATTAATGTGAGAAGGAGAAAAACTATATATAATTATAACCTATTATAATAAATCATGTTGACGATTTATAGGATAAATGAGACTTTATCATGAATCTGCGGAGTGGATGGGTTGAATAATAAGAGAAGAAAAATAAACGATATGGATAATCATCTCTTGAATTTCATGAGGAAAAAGAAAATTAATGTGATAATAAAAAAGATGAATCTATGTATGTTAGTAAATACCACATAACATAAATTGATAATTAATAAAACTAGAATGTTATACCTAAGGGTTATATCAATAACATTAATTTATAACATTATTAAAATAAAGAGAAATATAAAATTGAAAGTAAATTAATATTATATTCTATAACTAATAGGATTTATCCTATACATTTACTATAATCACATTAATGCGATTCACTTTTTATCACAATCATATAACAATATGAATTTTGTTATCATGTACCATGTAGATTAATTTAAGGGTGTTAAATTTATATAATTAGAATGTAGAATTAATGGAATTATATAATACATAATAGTTGTAGAATCTCAATGGTAGCATTCTTCTACTAAATTGACTAAATTTTTTGTTGTTATTGTAAATAAATATATGTTTAAATGAATGATCTATTTTAGAGGAATTTATTTAAAACAATTTTTATTATTTAAATATATATGATGGAATAATATGTCTCTAGAATGAAATTGTAAACCTATAATCCTGGATTCAAGACTCTTGGATTTTCAATGGTGATTATAATATCAACAAATATATTCATGAATAAATATTTAATTTTCATTTTTATTTCTATAGTAATAAATTAAAAAAATATAGAGGTAAATTATCCAATTTAATTCATGATTGATGGAAATAAATAAAATCGGATTAAAAAATGTTTAACGAAAATTATGTCTAGTAAAATAGATATGATTTTTTCTATCATCAATTCCCTTTATTAAAGTGATAAAATTTATTATAGCACACACAAGAAACTCAATTTTGATCACCATAACAAACTTATTGTTTTGAGAAATGTAAGAGTTAAAATGAAATATCTTTATAATTAAATAATTATTATATTAAACAATTATATTAATTAATAATACTCTAAGAGTATTATTATTGAACTATATATTATAATGACTTATATTATTGTGTGTTAAATTTAAGAAACACAAAATTAAGTCTATGATGTTAGGGTAATGAGTTATTTATCATTATTTACTAGGCCATTAATAGGATAGAGAGAGATCAGTAATTTTAAAAAAAATCATCATCTAGAATTTTTTATTTCATTATTCAATAAGGATATTAATATATTAACTAGTATTAAATCATTGATAAGTATCAAAGACGGAATTGTTAAGGATAATTTTAGAGAAAAATTGGTCTATATAGGTTAAAAAAATACCTTTTAACAATAATAATTTTTTAGAGGGATAATAATCCTGTGATATTTTTTTGGAAAAATGATAGAACATTTATATCAAATAGGTATAATCTCAGGGATCATATTGATGTTTATTTAAAAAATACATTTAACAATGATTATTCATTTAAAATTGGTATTATGATTTATAGTATCCCTAGGATGATTAATGAAGAAGATAATTTTTTTCTCAAACAGATATATAATCCTATGAAAGTCAAAAAAGGTTCTTTTCTCTTCATCCTCAAATATATCTTATCTTGGATTGTGTATATAAATAGTTTTCTTGAGAATAGTTAGATATTGGTTACTTAGAACATATGAATATGGTTTAAATATTTTTTATAAAATGATTATTACTTGAAGGTGTTAATAAATATATTATGGTACTCATACCAAAGGTAAATCAAGTGCACTCCACAATTTTTTTCACAACATATTAAATTTTATAATAATTTCTATAAAATTATGACTAAAATTATTACAATCAACAATAATAATATTATTTCTAAAATTGTATCATCTATAAAAATCAATTTTTCATGGAGGGAGGATCTATATTTCTTGATTATAGGTTCTAAATACATTAAACTTCATAAGGAATGTAGTAAAATATGTATTATTTCTCTTAAATTTGATGTAGTGTAATATTTTAACACAATTTGATGGGATATCATGTATTAAATTTTATAAATATTCAGTTTAAGTGATTTTTTCATTTTTATGATTAATATTCTTGATAAATTAGTTATAATATTTATAATTTTTAATATAAATCTATAAAGATATTTATACAGTTAATATAGAATAATTAAAATTTATTTCTTATTTGTTATTCAATATATATTTATAGATGAGTACATTAACTGGTATTTTCATAAACCTGATGATCATGATATATTATTTCTAATACTTGAAAGAATTGGTCTTCATGTTCCCAATCATATTTTCTTGTTTGATGAGTTAAAAATATTTTTTAAAGGGGATAATAAATATATTTTGGTTTTGAAGGATATTTTTTTATCAAAATTGGGAGATTTTATGGAACATATTATAATTGGGAAAAATAGTTCATTTCCTTCCAAAACAGTTTTCATCACAAAAAGAAAACATATATTATTGATACATCTAAATATCATAGGGTTATATCTATATTTCAGGTATTTAAGGAAACCTATTTTTTGGGGATTCCTAAAGTTTATCTATTTATTAAGATTTATAATATGATTGGGGGTGAAGTTTTTACTCCGAAAGAGAATGCCATCACTTTAAATAGAATAATATTCCTTATCAATGTTATTCTCAGTCTAAAATTATTATATTCTTTTATGAAATTAGAATAAATTTTAGGTTATCTTCAGAAAAATAATTTTTTAATGAATTTATTATTGTGAGGGAATGTTTCTAATATGAAAATCATACATGGTTAATTGAATAATATCAATAAATCTATTATGAATAGTGGAATGGGACTTTTTCACAAACCATGTTGGGTCTTCATCTGACCTGGTGCCTGATTCGGTTTGCAGTAAAGGACAAAGGGCATTCCCGATCCCCATAGGATGGAAACTAGTTATAGGCATAAAAATAACACATTTGGGAATTGTTTGGCCCCATAAAAAGAAATACAAATGAATAAAAACTAAAAAACAAAAACAACACTATAACCAGAAAAAAAATAAACTAAGAAAAAAACATACCTCAAGTGACCTCGTGGGTCACCATGGAACATCAGAAACCACAATATCTCTAAGTGAGACCCTTGACTAGAGAAACCTAAAACTATTAGAAACAAACATGGCCTGAGCACTTAGATTCTTAGTAGGAATGTTAGGGTAAAACAATGCCCTTGGCCCTTACCTTTTAAATGAAACAAAAAACGCGCTAGTTTGAAAATAATATATAATAAAAAAAATGTTTTTATTTCTTTTAAAAATCATATAAAACACTTGAATTTTCAAAAAAGGAATTTCCCTTCCACTTTATTTTGAAAAATGGGTTTCAATCACGAATTTCCATTTCAGAATGAAACGATACCAACATATATTAAAAATATGGTTTTCACAAAAGAGGGAACAAGCATAAAACCACTCAATTGAAAATCTTATTACAAGAACCGCATGAAATAACTAAAAATTTTATGTTAGTTGGTAACCTAGGATCCTCGTACCTTAGTATAAACATGGTATATGAACTAAAACTACATATGTTTTCCTGGACGAGCCACTAGTAGAGAACACACCCATAAAATAGTGGTCTTTTATCATCAAAAATGTTTATTTAGTGTTGTAGCATCAATCCTTCTAGATGAAACAGGGAAGAACAACCATTGTATCATCTAGCATCCTAGTCCTAATCTGTAACACCTTAAGCTTCCACGATACAATTCTCTTTAAATAATAAAGAGCGTGTGTTGTACCCAACTTCGAGATTCTACCACATTGCGACCAATCAAAGTAGCCATTATGAATAGTAATACACACTTTTTGAAATTTTATAAATTTTATCTCTCAAAATGGACTACATTTTTCAATTCAGAATTTCGAAATTAACCAAGGGTGAAATTTTGGCACTTTTCGGATAACTTTTATATATTGATGAATAGTGAAAAATATTAAATTTTAATTAAAAAGAAATTTTTTAATCGAAATCATTAATAGTGATAAATTATGAAATTTAGTAGTTTAAAAGTATATTTAGAATATATTTTTACGATTTAATACAGTTTTTATCATTGGATATAATTTCACAATTAAACTGGACATAACAAAGTGTCAATCTTTTGATAGTTATTATCACTTTAAAACAAGATTTTTTTTAACGACTGGAATTAATTTTAAATTAATTTGTGCCGCTTCTGTGTTTTGAATTTGGAAAAATGGATTCCATATTTGTAATCATAATGTCCAAATTGTGTAAATAGGTAACCTTTATTTATAGTCATTTTGAATAATTACTTCGGAAATATTTTATTTACCATGGTTAAAGGGTAAATCCGGTAAATAAGGGTAAAAATAATAATATTATAATAATACTAAATAAACCTAAAACGTCTCCTAACCTTATTTTCTGATAAATTTCCCACCATGGGCATCTTATTGTCGATTTTTAGACCCCATGGATCCACTTGTAGGTGATAAGGACACTTTATATTAATTATGTTAAAATAAATACAAAACTGACATAAGCATATAACTTTCAGAAAAACAATTTTTACATATGGTTATATATTTTGGATTTTAGACTATAAATATTCATTGGAAATATAAAAAGATTTCCTACATAATGGTATTATATTTATAATTTTTTGACATTTAATAATCAAATTTATTTAGGACACAATAATGATGCAGTATTTTAATTATTAATGAAAGAATCAAATAGTTGGTATTATAAATGTTAAAATAAATATAATTTGAACTTTTTTATAACATAAATTAATTTTATTGGTTAATATGAAATTATATTATTTCTTAAATGAGTTTGGTTCGAATTTATAATTTTTTTACGAATTTAAAAAAATCAATTATTGAGTAGTGTCAAAATTGACACAAAAGAGTTTTTAAAACTAATATTATATTATTACTTTATATTCTATTCCTAAAAATATTATGTTTGGAAAAAGGACTTATATCATGATAATTGTGTCCTTAATGTACCACTTTGTGGGTCTCATGTATGTATATATTCTGTTTATTAACTATATAATATAAAAATACAAAGTGACATGGTAAATGTCAAGTTAATTAACTAAGAGTTAAAACTAAAATATAAGGTTAATATAATTACCCAAACCTCTATAAATTATATTGGATGAAATTATTTAGACCCATCCCCACCTTATACTTTTAATAATATACTTTGTATTCATTATTAACTGAATATTAATTTATTATAAATTAATACTTTATGTTTTTTCTAAAGAGCTCCTCCTCCCCCTTATAAAAGGACCCCACTTCTAACCAACTCTTCACACTTTCAAAGCCATTTGATTCGGCCAAACCCTGCCCAAATATCTTCTCAACTTCTATCAATTAAACCTAGAGGCCTTAGTTTGATCATAAAGCCAACCCAAGGAGCCCTTTTGATCAAATCAAAAAGAAGAACCTGAAGAAGAGGTAATGATTTCACCCCCTCTTTCAAGTTCCTTTCTTCTTCTACTTTCTTTTTCTTTTTTGTTTACATTATAAAATAATAACTCCAGTATATTCTATATATTTTGATGTTATTATAATTATGGTACAACCAAATTCATTTTTCTATCCAACCTTTGAATGACATGTCACCATACGTGCGTACGTACGACTTACCTTCTCTACGTCGTGGTGTAATTGTTATTCAATGCATTATTATTTGGATGGGTATAATAATGATTTGTATTTGATATAAATAAAAAATGTAACATGATAAGGATTATGTATATATTATATAACATCCAATTATATATTATTATAATATCAAAAGAATGATATTTTTTCTCGTGTGTACGTACGGATTACCGTCTCCACGACACGATAAGATTCATTTCCAAGTTCGTATTCATCAACGTTTATAAAAATATATAGATTACTAATAAGTATGTAATATATTAAATAATAATGATACTGGGGATATATATATATATATAAGTATTTATGTAATTATATATATCTTATTCACTTACTTCTGTTCAATACTCTATGAAAACGGAAACAGCGTTTATGCATACGTATGGACTACCATCTCCATAAAAGGTTTCTTCCATTTAATATATATGTTTATTATACATATTTATATTCTAAATATATATGATATATAAATAATGTATTATATTATGGAATTATTTAAATCATGATCTATGTGATACAATCAAGAGTAACAAGTTAAAACACGTACTATAAAGAAAGCGATTATTACCCGAAATATTAATAAAACATGGAAATTATTATTACTTGGGTAGTATAAAGTCATAAATGCATAATTTATGATATCATAAATATTAATATGGTTATGGTATAATTTAATAATGTACTATAGTCTTCATTCAGGAGGATAAACGTACCCTCCACTAAAGTAAAGTGCAAGGTAAGGGGCTTTCATCTCACTCCTTATTCTTGTGAGATTCATGCCATATTGCCACCATTACCTTTTGGGTGGTGTATGTACAGAAAATAATTGTATTATTTCTGTAATACACTTTAATTTATGTGTATTTACATATTCATTTTATGATACCTTTTTCATGGGGTGTATGTTTCATAGGTTACGAAATTGGTAAGGGTTAATTTCAAAATCTCTTTATTATCCGCGGTTGTTTTTACGTAAGTATCTACTGGGATATATTTATTATCCATGTCCATTTTTTATGAAATAGTTTTCAAATGGATTATTTTAAGGGACTTGTTTTTTTACTAAAACATCATTTCAAATGATTTAAATATTTATTCTTCTAAATCATTCTCATTAATGTCCATGTCTTCAACATGGGTTTTAAGGATTTATTTATATAGAGATGAATGATTTTAAAATGTAAATTCCATTCAAATGTTTCAAAGTGGAATGGGGCACTTTAATTCAAAAATCTCTTTTAAATTACTACCTTAATAAATGTGTGACTTTTAAATGATTTTAAAAATATATATATTTCATTCAAATAGTTTTGATTTCATCTATGTTAACATTCTTTGAGGGATTTTAAGATTATTTGAAGTTGATTTATTTTGATAAAAAACATTCATATTGTATTGAAGGTTTTGTGATATGTTTGACGGTGGATGTGTTATTTTAAAACCATTCATTGTTTATGGAGAAAGTATTTACATTTCTTATTCTAGTTTTAATACGAATGTTTATGTTATGTTTAAACCTATTCATATGAGGAATGAATTGAACTTAATAAGTGACGGGTGGATCCAGTTATAGCTCCTCGATGTATCGGTAGATCTCAGGAGACAAAATAGTGTCTTGGCATGAGGCCATGGCAAAATCTTATTTGTAGTCTTGGAACGAGGCCTTGTCAACGTGGTTATGATAGCCTGGCATTATGAATTCCTTAGTTATGAAAGTGGTTATTGATATTGAATGTGATTATTCGACTAGTAGAATATCCATGTGAAAAATTAAATGAAATTATTTCATTTTATTTCTACCATATTATGTTGAAGTTCAAGTTTAAAAGGATTTTGTTTTACTTTTATACATTTCCTTAAATTTTTATGCATATTTTTTAAAGTTTCGTTGTATTTCTTACCCTTAATGGGTGTTTGAGCTAACCATTTTCTATGTTTATTTTCCAAATATTCCAAGAAGTGTATTGTGATTGACATGCAGGGTTAAGCCAAGGAAATAATGGCGTTCATAATGGATTTTTTATGTTGTTTTGTATGTTATAATGTGTGATGTAACATTCATGTATATAATCTATTTTCCAAGACTTCTAAACCGATCAGTCCTTCGGGAATTTATTCTATGTAATCATGCCAATATATTAAAATAATGCACCAAATCTGGGTAACTGGGGTCGAGGCGTTACATAATCTTCCCACCTTGATTCCATGGTTTCCCATTGTACTATATTTCAGGTGGTGGTGGGTTTTTTCAAAATATATATATATGTACTTATCATTTTATTTACTTAAAATCACAAATAACCTCTCCCCTATGATCTCTGTCTATGAGCGCAGCCCCCCTTTTTTCATAACACAATAATGCACAAGCCTCTTTACTGGGAACATAACACATTCAACACACAAATCATTTTCTAACACATGGGGGCATGCCTCAAGAGAGATTTTTGTATTCATAAACAATTATTAAGTTTCTAGACAATCCGAATTAAATAAATGAAACACTATTTATAACTAATCAACTGAAAGAACAAACACATTTGGAAATATTCATTAACAATTCAAAACCACTTAGGAAAATCACTTTTCATGAAAAATCACTTAAGACCAATGGGAGTTGGAAATACATTTAAATTTCCAAAAAAGGAATAATCATTTATTGAAATGAAACAAGATTTTATAGAATGTGTATATAGAATAAATATAAAAAATATTTTAAAAACAATCAAGAAAATATGGAATTCAAATTAAATGGATTGGTATAGGGGACCTACCTCTGGAGGGAACCCAACTGAACATCCATCCCATGGATCTTTCTAAATAAGATCTAATGATCCCCCACTAAGCATATGCACATTCACTCATATATAAATAATCATAACCCATATGCACACAACTGTATGGCCATGAACATGTGCAAAAGGATCCTTACATATATGCTTATATGCATGTATTAATCTCCACTCACCTACGTATTCATTTTCATATATACACATGGGAACACCTACCCCATACATTTATGTTCACTTCCATGCGTAGCTATACATGTAATGCTGGAACCCAATTATATATATATATACTTACCCATGCACATGTAGGAGAGTCACCTTAGACCTGATGATTTGAAACAAAAAAATAGGGACCACACACTTCAAATATATTTTAATAGATCAATAAAACACTTAATAAATAATTTCAATATGCCTAATAAGACATTAACCAAAACCTCACTCACATTATTCTCTTTATAGTCAAAGTCACACTAAAACTATTGGAAAATACATTTCACACCACCCACATAACTCATAAAACCCATTTGAAAAAATGAAATAAAAATCACATAATCACTGAACTATTTCCAATGACCAAGCCCCCGTACAATCATCAAATAAACCAATTTAACATTAAATAATGTATCTTAAAATTTACAAAATTCACAAACATCATTAAAAGTGCCCAATAAAATCCAATTTGACAGTGTAGTCTATATTCCTTTAAAAAAACTTCAGAATCATTCACACAACAATAAAAACGAATTAAAATATTAACACCATAAAGAACATAAATTTTTTCACTATTTTCATTTGAAAATCCAATTTCATCATATATGCATGCCAAAAAACATCCAAAAATATGTTTCACACAACATAATTAAACCATAGAATACATATAAATAGTCATGAAATCATATTAAATTTGTTAAAAACAATTAAACATAGATCCACCTACCTTGGGTGATGAACATGCCTAAATATTGGGGTGGAGTCCATAGGCACCTCAACTTCACTATAAGGAATCCAAAATGATCCCTAAAAAAGGAAAATTTTAACAGAAAACCACAGGATAACCCTATAAATCATACACTCAACCCACAAGAAACCTAAAATCCCAAAATAATGAAATAAAACCCATACTCATAAGGATACATGTGGACCAGAGAGGGAGTTGGGCTAGCCAGTGGGTCACACATGGGGAAGTCGAGGCTAGCCATAGGGCCACCAAATAAGCTGGTTTGTAAGTGTGATAGGAGTTGTAGCGCAAGGTGGGAGAAGTTTTTCTATGGGTTTCATGAGGGAGTCAAGGCACCAGGGGGTTTTTATAATGGAGACCGGCCAAGGGGAGGGGTGGCGAGTGCGAAACAGGTAGAGGGGAAGAAGGCGCGATGGGTTCTGGATATAGGAGGGGCGTCATGTATGGTATTGAGGAAAAGTTGTGGAAGTCTTCTCTCTTTTTTTAGTTCTTGATTATTATTTTTCAAAACCCTAATTAAATCATAATAATAATACAAAAAACAATATTAATAGTAGTTATAATATTAGTAATTATAAAACATTTCAAAAATGATATTTTCATTATTTTTACTATTTAAATAATTCATTACTTTTCATTTATTTTTTATTATTTTATATTATCCTTATATTCTTATTCATTCTATTTTATTTATATATGTTTAAAATTAGGCATGCTATATGGTGACCTGGGCGAAGCCACGTGTTTCTGAAACCGAGCTCTTCCCTTGCACCCAATGTTTCCACGCCTGAGAACACAAATTTATCAATAAAAACTAAAACCATTAAATGAGTCTTCATCCTGAACCCCGATGAAAAATTAGATAGCTAGAAAATAATAAAATAAAATAATTTGTAAAAGTATTGGTGTGACAATTCTCCTCACCATAATGCTTTCCACCCTTGGAAATCCATAATGATGTGATTTAGAAAAACAAGAATTGGAACTCCTTCTGAGCTCAAGGAGATTCACAATGAACGATAAATGAGAGTGAGTCAAGAATAGGACTAACATAGTAAATGACCTATAAATTGAAATTGTAGACATGAAAATAAATCCATGCTATGTGTCACCCACCCCAAAATTGAAAATACATTCAGTCGATCTGTTAAAAGAAAATATCCTCTCACCATAAATAATCAAAAAATCTATAACAAAACATCAATAATTACCAAGATCTCATATAGTCCACCTGAAATGAACAATTAATCCTAATTATTGACACGGGATGGCCTGAATGGGCTACCACTATAATAAACAACCTACCCCCAAGGCCGGACCATGAAACTAACATGGGGAGTCCTGAAAAAAATCCCCACCATAAGAATTTGGCTATCCCCAATTCACTTCTGAGGAATTTATGTGAGACTCATGATGGGTCTCTCCACCATAAAAACTAGATAGATTATTTGAACTTGAGTACTTTTCCACATCGACCAAGAATCCCCTCCCCACTCCTCTCTATGAGGGGAGGTGAGGGAAGGGCCCTATCTAATGGATCAACAAGACCTACACCGATACATACAAATAGTTTATTTCCTAAGAATGAAAACAAATCCAACCACATTAGACTTATAAGCATGGTCCACATAGGGGCCATTAAAAAAATACCCACAGTTAGTGGAACTCAATTACCATGATTCTATGGAAACAATATGACTTTACCTACTTATGACCAATGAGAAACTCTTACACCCAAATAGGTCAAAATGTGTGCAATGAGGTCCTCCCACCTCATTCCATAGAATAGGAATAATTAAAACAAAACCACTACACCATAGGATTAAACTACTTCCATATCCCATACTAAGAATAGAACATATATCCCAACCATTCACACCATTGGGGTTCTATTGACTTCGTGCCAACTTCACTCCAAGATATATTTATAGAGCTCTGATGATTTAAGCACCTCCAGCTTCACATGTAGGCTTCTGAAACCCCCCAAATAAAACTCCTCTTACTAGTTACACAATCCAATATGTGATCTAGAAAACACTGATAGACAAAACACACTCCAACATTTAGTATCTCCCACATGGAACTTTTAAAAAAACATGGGCATAAATTATACATAAGCACCATCCCTTTCACTACAAAAAATAAACAATGGGAGAAAAAACACATGTAAGTAACCTTGAATCAAAACATATAAATTCAATATTTCTTGAAGGATGATAGCCTTCTAGGTAAAACTGATAATATCAAAAGATTTTACAACATTCACCCTTGCAGTCGAGCTGCAATGTGTCGTCAAACATGACCCCTTCAACTGAAAGAGACATTATAAAGAGTGGGACCTTGAATTGAGTCATGGATAGCATGAGATTCCAGTAAGTAGCCATAAAATCATCTTATGACCATATTTTCCACACTAGTGGCCTATCATGATCCTTTGATAAAATGAAAACAAGGAAAGATAAATATTTTTTTTATAACAGGTGCCATCATAGACAACTCTAGTCCACTTCCACCTTTCCTCATTGGAATTTCTTTCACCGCTTCTATACAGGACCTAAAGACCCATTGGGGTTGGAAACCACCTTCGATGACTTAGTCAACTCATAGAATCATGATTTCATTTGGCCCCTTCTACATTGAATCTTTTATCGTAAGAGGATCTACTTGATCTGAAAAAGAAGGGAGGAAAACACAACCCATAAACCAAAGTATATAGTATATACATTGATCAAGTAGAGTACCTATCAACAGAGAATCACATGTGGCTAGATTTTCAATATGAATATATTCCTTAAGACGGTGTGCACTATAATATGAAAAGACCCATAAAAACTATCAAACCATTCCATTGTCCAGTAATGCCATGAACAATCACTGAAACACGAAAGGGAACCTCCATTAAGACTTCTTAAAAAATACTATAAAAATACCACTAACAAACATTTCAAAAAAAAATCAACACACAACTCTACATTATAAAAAAACAATTCGTAAAAACTCAACCTCATTTACTCAAAAACATTACAAAAAATCCACCTTTGAAAAGTTTATTGAAAAAAAATTTAAATCCCATATTCAATCCAATGAAAAATAAACCATTTCTATTTTAAAATCAACTTACAACACTTTCCAAAAAGAGGTTTTCCAAAAAAATCAGGACCGAAGAAGTCACAGGAGGATTCAAGTTAAAAATAGTGTCAATGGGCGACCCGAACATATGGTTAGTGGCCATACATTTGCAACAATACTATTATAGAGAGTGATTTATGACAATTTCCCCAACTAAAAATGGATTTCTAGGACCTGTGAGCTCATAGAGACCATTAACCAAACCCACTTTTAATTTACCAAATATCAATGAACTAAAAAGACCAAAAGACTCATTTCGTACCTATTTTCACATGTAACTCAAGTCCGACTATGCGGTGTTCTGGCCATGCTCCTTACTCATCACCAAAACATAAATTTACAATAATCCTAGCTCTAGTGTATCATGACTAATTACAATGAAACGAGACCCAGAAGATCATAACCTGGCTCTGATACCATTTTTTCACAAACCAAGTCAGGTCTCCATCCGACATGGCATCCGTCCCAGTCCGTGAAAAGGGAAGAAGGGCATTCTCAATCCCCAAGGGATGAAAACTAGTATTGGTAAACAAAATATGGATGTTTTTAATGGTTTGGCCATTAAAAAAATAACAATAATAGAAAAAAACTGAAAAAACAAAAAAAAATAGTAGCAGATGAAATAAAAATATCTTAAGTTGAAAAACATTTCTCAAGTGACATCATCATTCACCATGGAACATGAAAAACCACACTCTCTCCAAGAGGGAACCCTAACTAGAGAAACCTAAAACTATAAAAAATAATGTATGTGTTATCATAGGGATTCTCAGTTGGAATTCCAGAGTGAAACAACACCCTAGGCCCTGCCTTTAAAAGGAAACCCATAATGAGATAATTTGAAAATAAGACATAATAAAATATTGTTTTCATTCTTTCCAAATTCTAGTAATAAGATTGAACTTTCACAAAAAAATTATTTATCTTCCACTTATTATTAAAAATGGGATTCAAGCATGCTTTACCATTTCAAAATGAAATGAGAACAATTTAGATTAAAAATATGGTTTTCAAAAAAAAAGAAAAAAGCACGAATCAATTGAATTGAAAATCATATCACATGAACCATGTGAAATACATAAGCATATAGTGTTATTTAGGGACATAGAATCCTCGTACCTCAGTGTAAATGTGGTATATGAACCAAAATGATCTAAATTATCATGAACAAGCCCCTAGTAGGGAACACACCAATAACTTAGTCGTCCCCAATCATCACAAATGTTTAGTTAGTGTTGTAGAGTCAATCCTGCTATAAGAAATCGGGACGAACCACTTCTATATCATCTAGTGTAATAGTCCTAGTCATCCTGCCTAGATCCCTAGGTTTACCATTATGGTATATTTTAAGTGGTGGTGGGTTTTTATTAATCAAACATATATATAGTTATCATTTTCATTATATAAAAATACATCCTACCTCTCACCACTGATCTCCCTCCATGAGTTCGTCCCCCTTTTCCCGTCACACAATAATACACAAGACTCCTTGTTAGGAACATATCATGAATCTTATATTCAACACCCACATCATTTTCTAAAACTAGGGGTATGCCTCAAGATAGGATTTTCATCTTCATAAACCATTTTTAAGTTTCCAAATGGGCTTAATTACATACAAAGAAAACTTTTTAAAACTAATAGGCCGAATATCCAAATGCCTTTGGAAATATTCATTACCAATTCAAAACCACTTAAGAAAATCACTTTTCAATAAAAGTCACTTAAGACCAATGGGCCTTAGAAATACATTTCAAAATTTAAAACAATGACATGATCATTTCTATCAACCGCAACAAGATTTTATAAAATGTGTATATAGAATAAATATAAAACATGTTTTTAAAACAAGCAAGAAATTGAGAAATTAAAATTAAAGGCATAGGAATAGGGAACATACCTCAGGGTGGAACCGATCCAATCATCTGGCCCTTGGCACTTTCTGAATATAAGATGATTCTCCCCCACTAAGAATGTAATCTTTCACATAAATATAAGGACACCTTTCCCCTATGAACACACCTGTATAGCCATAAACATATTTCAAGGGGATCCTTACATATATGCTTATATGAAAATACTAGTCTCCACTCACCTATGTATGAATTTTCATATATACACATTGATATACCTAGCCCAATACGTGTATGTTCACTCCCATGGGTAAATATACATGTAACGGGGGAACCCACCTATATATATTCTTACTAATGCACAGGCAGGCAAGTCACCCTAGACCCAACGACTCTAAATCACAAAGCAGGGACCACACACTACACATATAGTTTAATATATCAATTAAAAACCTAATAAATTTTTTTAAAGATGCCAAACAAGACTTTACCCCCAAAACACACTCAAATTCTTCTTTATAAAATCAAATGCACACTAAAACCAATTGAAAATAAATTTCACCACACATACATGACTCATATAACCAATGTATAAATATTAAAGAAATGGAAAATAATTAATTCTACTGTTTCCAATGTCCTAGCCACCTTCCAATTCTTATATAAACCATTTTCAACATAAATAACTCATCTCAAAATTTAGACAATTCACAAACCACACTAAAAGTGACCAATAAAATCCAATTTGGAAAATTAATCTATTTTTCTTATAAAATACCTTCAAAATCATTCAAAGAACCATAAAAAACATTAAAAATTTACCTACACAATGAAGATACAATTGTTCACCATTTACCTTTTAAAATCTAATTTCATCATATACGCATGCCAAAACACTTCAAAAAATATGTTTCGCAAAACCCAATTAAACTATATAACACATTTAAACACAGTAGCACACATATTAAATTTGTCAAAAAAATGTTTATGAATGGAACCATCTACCTGGGCTGAAGAACTTCCTGGAAAAGTGGTGCAGAGTCCATCCTCACCTAAACAACACCATAAGGAAGCCAAAATGAACACTAAATTAGAAAAATTTTGACTAAAACCCACAAGATCAACCCCTAATCTAATATCATACCTAGTGGAAACCTAAAATCCCAATCAAAATATAGTAACCATACACATAAGGAGTCATTTGCTTTTTAGAGGGATTCGGGCTAACTAGTGGGTCTCACAAGGGGGAGCCGAGGTTGGTCGATGGGTCACCGGAACAGCAGGCTGGAACGGGGGATATGTAGTGCACTGCAAGGAGGAGGAAGGTCGGTAGTGGTTTGTACGATGGAGGTAGGGAACTGGGGTTTCATTGGATAGAGGTCATCCAATGGGATGGGTTTCAAGCACGCAACAAGTATATGGGAAGAAGGTGTGATGGGTTAGTGCTACATGAGGGGAGGGTCGCACCTAGTAGGAATGAAAAGGGGGGAAGGTTTCTCACTTTTATTCATTATTAATTATTCTTACTTTTATTTATTTACAAAACAATAATTAACTCATCATAATAATAATGAAAATGATACAAATCATAGTTATAATAGTAATGATTATAAAACTTTTAAAAATAATATTTTCATTATTGTTATTATTTGAACAATTTGTTAAATTTCATTTCATTTTTCTTATCTTATTTTATCCTTATATTAGTATTCATTTCATTTTATTTGTTTGTTTTGAATGTTGTTAATGTCGTATGGTGACCCGGGTGAAGTCACATATTTCCGTAACCGAGTTCAACTCGTGGGCCCAATGTCGGCATGCCTCAAAACATGCATTTTTCAAAAAAAACTAAAAAATTTAAAGCAGGATTCAACCGAAACCCCGATGAAAAATTAAAGGGCCAGAAAATAATAATATGAAATAATTTGAAAATTTTATGGTGTGATAGAATTAAAATTGTGAAAGTTATAAATAAATCCTTAAAATATCACATTATATTTGGATTTATCTTTATAAATTTTTATGATTGTTATTTTATCAAAATGATATTTTTGAAAATGATAAAAAAACTAGGATTTTTTTTAATGACTATTCATATATCTAGAAATATCATATGTATAATTTATCCTCTATTACAAAATAATCATGTTTAGTTTCCAAATGAAACTCTCAATTTATAGAATGATTTTTTTGGGAATTTCTCTAAATAATTTTTATAGGAGGATATCTTATAAACAGATATCATAATTAAGCATAAAATTATATCTCCTCTAAATGATCATAGTCATTAGTACAAGAAGATAATTTATGAATATAATTTGACCATTAATAAGGAAACACTAATTTAGGAACCTATTAAACATGAAATGCAGAACTGAAAAATATTTTATCAGTTTAGAATAGGCATAGACTCTAATTATTCTAATGGAATTTTAATATTTCTCAAGTCAACAATTTCTACATCAAAATATGTGATTGACTAGAAATTTTTTTATAATAATCCTCATATATATTTGTATCTAATTTAATACAGATTGTATTATTTCCAAATATATAATATTTTTACATTAGGTGATCATACACTGGATAATTTATTCATTTTATATTGTTATATAGAGAATGTATGGTCTATTATTTTTAATGTTTTTGTACCATGTATTTAGAAGCTAGATCAATCTAATATTCGCCCTTATATATTCATAATATGGATTTATATTATAAACTAAAGAGAATATTAAATTTTTTAATTGGATTACTTTTATCTATCATTTTGTAGAATATAAACTCATTTAGAAACAATATCAAAGAAATTATAATTAAAATGTAAACGGAAGATATTATATCATCTAAGAAGGATATAAATTTTTTATAATGGCCATGAATTCTATGAATGAAATGTAAATTTTTCATATAATTTGTATAAATGGTAATTTTAAAATCTATTTGTTTATATTAATTTTTTTGGAATCCTCAAATTATATGGATGCAAAAAAATCCACATTGTTGGATCTGTGAAGGGATGATCAAGGCTAGCTAGTTATGGAGGTGTTTTTATAGACACTAATGAATGTGTTATGTATGATTATATAAAAATTATAGGATGAAAAAAATGCATGAAGCCAATATGGAATCTAACATCTAAGAAATTCAAATTTCTAGATTTAGGGAATGGAATCAATTATGGCTATAACTATATTCATATTTCATCTTCAATACTATCAAGTCATAAACCACTATATTTTCCTTGTTGTTGATTTCCCAATGGGATAACATCTTAGAAAATCAGAAATATATATACATTATTCTTTTTCCAAATATATTGATATAGAAGGAAATGTTGTTCAAATAGATTATCCAATTTTTGGGGGTTAATGTCTGGTGCATTGAATAGTCCATTTATTTTAAGAAATATATTTTTTTGTATGGTTCTTTAGAAAAATTAAATACTCTATTGTATTATTTTTTACAAATTAAATATGGTCTAAATGAGTTTTTAGATGGTTAATCAATATATTATTATTATTATTATTATTCATTACTCATCAATACATAAAACTTATCTAACGATTAAGGTGATATTTTTTTTGGTGTTTCATTTTAATTGAAAATTATAGAATATATTCAATACATATAATATGATAATAATATATTACGGGATAGGGGATGGTGAAAATCAATGAACAAAATAACTTATATGGGAGGCCTTTTAAAATTAAACTATATGCACGCACCTAACCATCTCCATGAAAAAAGAAAGTGGAAAAAATATTAAATATCTTAACACATAGATAAAAAACCATGCATGTAACCACCTCTAGGGAATATAAGAGTATGAAATCATATTAAGAAAATTATGTGTGAATAATACACATCCAACTAGAATATATGTCCCTACATAAAAATATCTAAAATGTCAATCCTAATAGTATCCATCTCTAGATCTCCAAGACCTAACCACCATATACGCTAAAATACACCCAAGTATCCCCTATTACCCTATGTAATCAATATCAACATGTCCATCATTTGTTTAATACACAACATGTGTGGGAAAATATCATATAGGGGTGAGTGTATACATACCCAGTAGGATTCCCCAAAAACTATAGGGGCTAATAGGACACACAATAGAAGTAGACATCTAAAAATACAATAATATGGATATGAAATCATATATATATATATATATCCTCATGAAAGAAATCTATAATATCAAGAAAGGATATATCCATATCATATCCCATCCCTTATAAAAGGGATTCCATCAGTTTTGAACTGGTCCATTAATGATGCCTACAATCTCACATGTCTACCCAAAGTGTAACCATGTAGAGACACACCTCGACACTATGCCTCAAAGAAGAGGTGACAAAATCTCTAGGTAGAGGACTCATACCATGGTTCAATATGAGGGATCCACTCAGAATATTTATAGAGGACACGGGTCATAGTCCAATAGGGGGTCTACTCTATAGTTAGTGGACCTATTCTGTAATACAACAGAAGGGTTACACTCTATAGGTAGATAGATGACCCATGCCCTATTCATTAAGGGGTGCCACTCTATAGATAAAGGACTCATTCACTAATTTGGAAGAAGGGTTACACTCTCTGGATAGATATAGGGCTATGTCCTAACCTATTAGGAATGTACCACTCTGTGGATAGAGAGATGACCCATGTCCAATTCTAGTAGGAGTGTTCCGCTCAATGGGTAGATAGAGGACATATGTACTATCCTAGGAGGAAGGTTCCAATCTATGAATATATAAAGGATCCATTACCTATATCAATAAGAGGGTTCCACTATGTGATGAACCTACATGATCACTATCATTATCGAGCACCTTCTAAAGAAGCATCAGTTATGAAACTTCTCTATTCATATCTCAAAATAAACTATAATGTCACAAATATTATTCTAAAAGAAAAATAATTCATAATAAGATGTTTGATGGCCAAAATCTAAGTCCAAATGAAGGAGATACGAGAGGTAGAAGTTTCCTAACGAGTTACACGGCGTGCAGGAGACCCACATGAAAAGTGGTCAAACACTGGTCCTTGGTCAAGTCTTTTACAACAAATGGATCACTATATCTATAGTATTAAATGGTGTTTAAGGATACTCTAGTGTGTTTCTTAGCCACCTATAACCAAGAAATGTTCTCCTAGTTATGTTTTTATATACTGGCCATGTCCTGGTACATGGGGTGTGTCTGGCAATATCTATGACTGTGTACTCCCAGAGTACACATCGAGACTCCAGCATTTAGTCACATGGTGTGTGGAGGCCCGACATGTCATGTTCTTTTTTAGTCATCTAGAAACCCCAACTATCACATCTAGGACACCACACTGCATGTGTTCGTCAAACTATAATCCATACAGCCTTGTTTTTAAAAAATAGTTATATCTTCTATGAAGATCTAAGATCCTCTGCTCCCAACACCTAATTCCATCTTATGTTCACCCAAAATTGAAGTGGAAGTCCTCTATTTAGAAATTGTGCCCTCCTATGTCTAAAAGTCTTGTTTGTTACTACTCAAATACCACATGTGCCTCGTGCTCCTCTAACGCTACTACAAACTCCATTTTTCATCCTAAATCCATGAATTCATCACCACTACCAAAAATACACTCTGATTCATCCTTAAATATCCAATCTCACCATTTTGAATACATCCAAATTGAACTAGGGGTTCCAATCAGGCTTAGACCCACCCAAATATATATGAATCTTGCCCTCATAGCCTAACGATAATGAATGTGATGAACAAGTGGGGGAAATAATAATAACAAAGTTGATATCATTATTGTCCAAACATTCTTGTAAACTGATCTTATAAATGGGGATTTAAATGGGTGATTTTACAATACAATCAATACATAAATCAAAATAATAATTTATTTTCATACATAGGCTCATGAAATGGATTAATTTAAATGCATATCAACGGATAGTGTTTTGATCATGCTCAATCATTTAATCGTAAATGAAAAATTGAAAAATGATGATTCCAAAATCAATTTAGATCAATTGTGGGTGACTAATGAATTCTTCGATGACATAGATGACTAGTTGTGGTCAATGCACCTCGATACACCAAGATTCAGATGCTGGTCATCATAAGATCTTGTTTTTGCAACATAGAACAATAGTCTCCTCCTCTAAATGGCCCAAAGTTTTGTGGAAACCATAGAGATTTTCAATTACAATATATTTATATAGTACAAATAGTTTAGGTCATTTAATTCAAAATAAATAATTTAATTACGAATTTTAGTTAAATGCATTTTCCAGTGGATTCTTATTCCTAATATTTGGTTTTAACTAACTTTATGTCACATCTATGGTAAATCTAGTGATCCAGACTCAACCATGGTCTCATATTTCTGATTTAATAATCAATTTATGTTTTATTATATAATTTATATATGAATTGTGTTCTTGTGATACTAAATATAATTACTATTTTTATAGAATAATTTTTTACATCGAGCCTCCGAATCCTATGTCGTCTTAGCATCCAACTCTGAAAATATTTTTTAATTTATTTCAATGTCTTACAAGAAAAAACATTGTCTATACATTATTCCCCCTTCTAGATTTTTGTCCCTAAAAATAAAAAACTGAACAAAAATTTGGGGATACTAATCTCCCATTTGGATCTCCCACTCCTGGGAGCTCTTACACATGCTCTCGTACTGCCACATCGCATGAACATGGGGAATAGACCGTCCATATAGGATCTACTCCTATTGAGCCTTGATCTCCAATGGGTGATCTAGAAATGATTTTTGATCCATGATGTATTGATCAACACCATAAATAACGTGTGTGGTATCACTTATCTCGTCAGCTACAATACATGGAAGATGTTATGAACCCACTCCAACTGTGGGGTAAGACATGGCAGTAAGCAACCTCGCCAACCCACATTAGGGTCTAAAATGGCATGATGAACCTCGGAGATATTTGCTTCTTTAGCTGAATCTCTACAACCCATACTATGGGAGTACTCTCAAGAAATAATTAGATCACTTATCAAACACCAGGGGAATAATAAATCTATATGTGTGATATTTTTTCATGATCTGCACTTTCCTCATCCGCTCATAGATCTCATAGACCTTCTCTATCATCATTTTCACCATCTCTATCCCAACAAGATATTACTCAAATATTTTCGTCTAGAATGAGGGTGAGATATTGGGTATCCATTATAAGTCCATGGGAGATTCCATTACAATAGTATAGAGTTATAGATATTATTTCTAGAAAACTACACCAAGGGTATGTGGTCCTTCCAGATCCGTCTAAAGTTCAACAAAAAATCGCTCAGCATATCCTCCAGCACATGGACAGTACACTCGGTCTCATCATTTATCTAGGGGAGAAAATTTACACTCATCCTCATATTAATCCTAAATTCCTCATGAAGTAATCTACACAACCATGATGTGATCCATACATCATGGTTGAAGTCAATTCTTTGAGGCCAGCCCATAATGTCGTATGATCTTCCACGTGTACAAATTCCCAAAACGCTCTACCAAACTTTTATCCCTAATCGAAATAAAGTATTTTGACTTTATAAATTGGTCCACTATGACCCAGATTCTATCATGGAATCTTGCTATCTAAATAATACATGTCACAATGTCTATGAATATTCCATCTCATTTGCACTCCAGGATATCAAGAGGCTACAAAAATTCATCCATAACATGGTGCTCAACCTTCACTTAATAACTTGAGAGGCGTTAATAGATGAACTCGGCCAAACTCCACCTCATTCCAACCCACAAAACTACCATTTAATGTCTATATAACACCCTGATATCATGTGAATAGTTTTTTTAATTAATTAATTCATTTGGATATTTTATATTTCACACAAAACTGAAAATAGTTTATTTTATAATAAATCACTTTGACTCTGATTCATTATATGCAATAGATAGTTAATCATGAACTATATGAAATATAAATATTATCTTTCTCTATATAGAACACCAATGTTATATTACATTACATGAAAGACTTCATTTCCATGATGCCTTGTGAAACACACATTACTGAGTGTTACGAAACAATAATTAATTATTAAAAAACATTTATTTAATAAGATATAACATATCCATCAAATTGAAAAATATATTATTAAATTTAAAGTTAATATATTCATTTTTTTTCATTGGTTTTCTATTAATTAGAAATGAATATAGAAATCAAATGAATATAAAGGGAATGATATTACAAAAGGCTATTTTATGTGTAAAATATTATTTATATTAGTAAGTTAAATTAATTATTATTTTTGAATGTTATTAATTAATTTAATATTTAATATGTCTTATAATCATCCAATTTTTTTTATTTACATAAGATGGGAAGAGACCTATTATTACAAATAAAAACTGATTTTTTTATAAAAGTATTTTTACCACCATTTAATATATAACCTATTTTAAATATAAATTTTGGAAAATTAATAAATCAAATATTTCAAAATAAACTTCATCATGGTATAGATAAATAAATATTAGGTTATGGTAAATTTTGGTACTTCTCAGTGAAAATTCATTTTTTAATAGATAGTTTAAAATACTGAATTTTGAATCAAAACTGATTTTTCAAATATTTTGTTATAAGGACAAATTAAAATTTAAATTGGTTTTCAAAATTAATTAGATAATATTTTTATCAATTAATACAATTTTGGTAATTGAAATCAATTTCACATTGATAATGAATATAAAAACATAGCAAAATTTTGAACATTTTTAGTTTACAAACATGAATTGTCCCCCAATCTGGGAGATTAATTTTAAATTAATTTTGGGAAATTACTCGATTAGAGTATGGGAAAATGGTTTAACTATTTTGAATAAGAATATTTTATAATTTATAATAATTAAAACATAATTTTTGACTAAAAATATTAGTGTGATTAATTAAAATTAATTACAATGATTAAATTGAAATTATGTATATTAAGAGAATAAACCTTAAACATAAGGGTCGTAATAACCAATCCATTTATCCAACACACATTTTAGGCCCATATTTCCGACTTAAAGAATCCTATATTTATTAAATTTGGGTTTTAGTGACTTTTTAGGGAAAAATATTGGTACACCTAATTATTTTTCAAAATTGTCAACTGTGACCTTTCCCTTACCTATAAAAGGACATCATCTCTCCCACTTCATAACACCTCTCAAACAACATATGTATGGATAAGATCATCCAAATAAACAATTTAAAACCCTTACATTAAACTTTAAGCCTCATTTTTTCCGAAATACATCTACAGAATATTTGTGGTGAAAACCAAAATGTGTTACCCATTTTAGAGGTAACACCCTCCTTCAAGATCCATTAATTGATTTCCATTTTACACTCCCTAAAAAATAATATTCCATGATTTTATAAAACAAATATCTTAAATATATAAGGTTTTTTTATTCTATGTTTTTTAACTACACTTACACACACTTCTATCTAATGTGTAACGAACATACTATTTACATGTAAGGTGAACTACTACCTCACGAAATGATTATTATTCATTTATCCTTTACCACATATCATGGTGGAAAATTTGAGAGGCACTATATTTATATATTATTTATATTTTATTTATAATTTCATTATTCTTCTATAATTTTTATTTATATAATACCCTTATGCTTTCCGTCTTCTGTAAAAATGATAATTTCGTTTGAGGAAGTGTGGACTACCACCCACTCAATGCGATGTGATTCATTCACACAATACATAGAATGTAATAAGGATATTTTTAGTGAAACTAAATGAAATAAATTAAATAATATTTCTAATTTAATTATATTATATACATATATACATATACTTTTATCTCATTTACATTATTTCATTAAATATGTTAATAAAATAGATTCAATGTTCATGGGTATGTACGACAAACCATCTCCATTAATGTTGTATTCCATTTCATACTTCTATATTATATATAATATTATAATAAAAATATAATAAATAAAAATTAAATTTTTATCATGGTTTTTATTATTTAAATCATGATATAAGTATATGGACCAATGATATAACAAATTAAAACAGAATCAAAAAACAATGAGAAAATTACCTGAAGTTTAACTATAACATGAAATTGTTGACATGTGGGTAATATAAAGAAAAATAAAACCATACATGGTATTAGATATAAAATTTTTGTTAAATTTTAGATTTATAATATACTTACATTTATTATACATGAGTCTTGAATGAGTACAATTAGATTCAAGACACGGTGAAATGGAATTTCATCTCATTTTTATTTCCATAAGATACATGCTTTATTAATCACCCATCCCTTTTGTGTGGAATATATAATGCCCATAGATGTAATCTATTATTATTGAACAAAAATTTATTGGTATATAAATATCCATTTTCTAATATTTATTTCATGGAGTTTATGTTTCTAAATTTACCAAATTAGTAAAGTAATTTTTGTCTCAATTTTTCTTTCTTTGAGAAACATGCTATGTTATACACCTATATTTTTCCATTAGTTATATATACTATCATTGAAATGTTATATCATGAATATCCTTAATTTCATGATATTTTAAGCTTAATTTAAATTTATTTTGTTACATGAGGAGTGTGAATAAACTCTACTAAGTGAAAAGATGTTTATTAAAACAATCTCATAATTTATCAAGATAGATTATGATTATGATTAAGTTGGTAAAATTTTATGATCTATCATTCATAAAAACTCAAATATTCTATAATAATCTATATATTAATGATGTATTAATGTATTGGTACAATTTAATTCACTATTTGGTTCGTATGATAGTTAGTAAAATGTATTTAATAAGGACATGCTACCCTCTCCTTGGTTGGAAATATATATTTCATCAAAACCATGTTTTATAAAAAGGGGTTCCAATAATATTATACCATTATTGTAATGACTCGGAAATTTCAAGGAAATTATTTTTCTTAATTTTCTTTGGGATTTTACAAGAACGCAGTTTCTGACAGCACCTGATTCTGAGGCCCGGTGTGCCTGGAATCATTTTCCGATGTTTATCTCATATACGTTTAGTGAACGAATGAGAGGGTTTTTCTAACTTTTGAACCGGTTCTCAGAATCGAATTCTAAGGGCACCGATGGAATCTTAGCGCCGGTAATTTCTTAGAAACGCCTTTTCTGGAGATGCTTTTGCTCGGGTGTAGTTTTTAATTTTTGGGGTTAAGTTAAGGAATAAAATAAAAGTGGTGCGACAATTTATTTTCTTTTACTTAAAGCAGCTTAACCTATGTTAACAGGATAAGATGGGACCCACAATATCCTACCCACTTGGTAGGATATTTTGTGAGGTGGGACCCACATGATCCACTGTTTCTTTTCTTCTAGGTAACGCACCTGCACCCCCTATTAGTGAAGTCTAACTGTGCATTTGTTTTGGTTAAGAAATGTCCCTTTAAATTGGGCAGTTAAATCGTTACAATTAATTCATAGAATTAATTGTTCATTTCTTATCTTTTAAATTTCAAATTCTTATGTTTTGATAATATAATAAGGTAAGGAATTAGTTTGTTATGTTGGGTTTTGTGTTGTGTTTAGACCTTGGGAGAAAAAGATAGGATTCTTCGGTCTTCGACGAAGAACGCAAAGAACGCACCGCCGCCGACGAAGAACGCCGACCTTCGATGGCGGACGATGGTGAGAGACACCTCCTCAGAGATCACCTAACGCCAACGATGTTCCTTCCACGACAATCCTCCCTCCATGACGCCTTTTTCCGCGATGAACCCTCGCTCAACGAGTCGACAAGGTTGGGGTTAATTTTGTGTAAGTTTATATTCCCATGGTTCCTTCCTTTTAAAAAAAGAACTCGGATCAACTCATCCTCAAGTTGATCCTCAAATTATTTCTTTTGTGGTTTGGGAATATTTAATTGTAGGGAAAAACTATTTGGGTTGATTCTCTTTTGTTCGGGAAAATTCCTTGTTGTTCTTCATGTTTTGGGCCACTTTTTACCAACTTAACGGGAGGTGGTCGGACCACACGAACACGGACGACTCTCCTCCCCCTTGTTGTTTTGATTCGTTACAACACGAAAAATGGAAGCACGGTTCTAAGGAACCGTGCGGACACGGGAAAGAATGCGACGAAGAATCGTGGTGTCATCGCGTCACGCTGTTGAGGCTGAACGAAACCGCGACCGGAGTCGGGGCCGTGGAGGCGATTGAAGACTCCGCTGGTTGTTTGTTGTGCGCGGATTGACGGGCAACAACAAACGGGGCCAAAAGTTAAATTTGAAGCCTCTTAAGTGAAGTTCAGGTCCCGGGAGGACCGTTGGCGAAGGCAGCGAGCAAAACAGACCACCGGAGCGCGTCCGGTGGTCCGAGGAAGACTCCGCCGGCGGCCGGAGGCGGTGGCCGGCACCGGCCAGGAAGGGGCCACAGCGGCTGAAGCTGCAGAGGACGACGTCTAATCCCATGACCGTGAGGTACCATAGGGATGCGGCATCACGTCGCGTCCGTTGTCAGGAGGCGGCCCCCGCGCGGGGGCAGCGTTTTCGTCCAGGGGGGTGGTCCCCCCTTGCGCGCCGCTTGGCCAGCCCCAGTGCGCCGGGCCGAGCCGCCCAGCCAGACCGCCAGGCTGGGTCGGGCCGCACCAGCCAGGTCGGGCGGCGCCCCACTGGGTCGGACCCAAACCTAGGTCGGTTCGCCCAGTTCGGGCCGACCCCAGGGGGGTTGGGCCAGGTCGGTCCGGGCCCAAACCCCTCGTTTTCGGACCTCTTCGGTCTTTTTCCCATAAAATGGAATACGGACATCCGATCGACGCACCGTCAGTTGAGATGGGATCCTTGGTTCAAGATGGTCGATCCAGTGTATTACACTCAAGGTTTTCTAGAACTTTTGGCTCGGCCAGGTTGGTTTGGATACGAAACCAACCGGGCCCTCAGAACGGAAACACTTATATCATGAGCTCTGGACGTCCGATTGACTTGCCATCGACTTTGTTGGATTCCTCTTGATGAGAAGGAAATTTTGGATTACTCCGCTCAAGGTTTCGATGCCGTCGGAGTGCGGTCTGGTAGGTTCTCTCATGAAACCAACCGGGCCCCTGGAACGAAAAAGCCAATAACTCACAGACCGGGCGTCTGATTGACGCGCCGTCTGTCTCGTTGAATTTATCTTGATTAGATGGAACTTTTGGAATAATTCTCCTGAGGTTTGGATGAAGTTGGATAGTCGCTGGGTTGGATTGCACCCGAAATCCAACCGGGCCCCTGTAACGGAAAAGCTGACATATTTCAGACCGGACATCCGTTTGACGAACCGTCAACGGCGTTGGTGATCACGTTGAGAAACGGTTCCTATGAGTATACCCTATGAGACTTCAGGGTACAGTTGTGATAATGCCGGGTTGGTTCACACATGAAACCAACCGGGTCCCTGGGATGAACATGCTAATAACTCACAGACTGGGCGTCCGATTGATGCGTCGTCTGTTGCGTTGAGACCCCTATGACGAGGCGGTCCGTTGAGTTACTTATTCATGGGACTTGTGATAATTGGAGTATCAACATGTATCTCGTTGAGAGGACCCTCGCGGAGACGAGCATACAAAGTATGGGGACCATGTAACTGGCTGTGACCGATGATTGCTTGTCTGATTCGATTCAGAGTGACTAGCATAACCCAGTGGGGAGCACTACTTTGTGAGGTGGCAGACCCATGGAGGAGGAGCACTACTGTGTGAGGTGGCAGACCTGCGGTACTCGACATGAGGATTAAGTCTGTAGGCTATGAGGGGGATCACTACTGTGTGAGGTGGCAGACCCGTGGCGGAGGAGCACTACTGTGTGAGGTGGCAGACCCGCGATACACGACAGGATGAATACCTATGTAGGCTATGAGGGGGAGCACTACTATGTGAGGTGGTAGACCCATGGCGGAGGAGCACTACTGTGTGAGGTGGCATACCCACGGTACTCGATAGGAGGAGTACCTCAGCAGTCTTAGGATACTGAGCAGTACCTCGGAGTCGTGACAGGACCACTGTACACTCTAGAGATGGGGCTCTTCAGCAGTTACGGTTTCAATAATGAAAACCATGGTTTGAGCTGAATCTTTAACTTTTTTGTTTACCTCTTGATTGATATGGGTCACTTGAAAACATTGGTATATGTATGGGCATATACCTAGGTAGTGGTTATCAGTTGATTTCATAATCTTTGTGTTTCCTCATGATTGAGATGTGTTAGTTGATAACTTAGGTATATGTATGGGCATATACCTAAGTAGAGGTTATCTGTTGAGATATTCTTTGTGGTTATCCATGTTGGTTTTAGTGAGACCTTGAGGGTCTTGGGGGCCCTACTGAGTATTGTTATACTCACCCCTGCACAGGCTATGCCCTCACCTCGTTTTGTTGGTTGCAGACGACGGGCAGTGCTGACGGAGGACAAGTGTTCAAGGACTGGACGGTACCCGGAGGTGGACTACAGACGAGTCCGTACCCGAAGGTGGTCCACATGATGAGTCAGTGCCCTGAGCTAGACCACATGACGAGTCTGTATCTGGAGGTGGACTTCATGATGAGACGACACACAGAGGAGGTTGACGGGCGAGAGAATCCAGGAGTTGCATTATCTGTACCTACCCTTCTGGTAGGATCCGAGGAGGACGGGCCAGGAGCTGCTACCATTCTTCCAGTTGTTGCCTTTTTCTATTGTACTTTTGTTCATTTTTAGTTATACTTTCAATTGGGTTTGTATTCTGGCCCATTTACTTTTCACCACTTTCTTTTGTACTTAGTGTTTTACATCCACTTGTAGTCTGTGGTGTTTAGGTTACAATTATAAAGGAAATGTCTTCCCAGTTATCGGGATTTATGCCTTTGGTGCTAGTCTCCAGCCCCTAGCCTATGGAAGGTGGTCTTAGGGTAGTCACGGCACAGGCCCCGAGGACGGGTCTTGACAATTATCCCATAATAATTAAAAGAAATATTTTTCATTTTTATCTTTTATAAAATATTTCCATGTAATATTCTTATTTCTTTTTAATGAATAAATTTTTATTACCTTTTTACCAAAAAAAGGAATATTTTTTTGACCTCGTACAATATATACAGATTTACCTACTTTAAATTCATTATAGATTCTTTCTCATTTATAAAATGATATTTTGTACGAAAATTTTTTAGAATTTTTTTAAGAAACTTTTTTTCAAAAAACTATTCAATATTCTTTTGTATGTTTTCAAGGATTTTTTACTCCAAATTATATTAAAGTTTTTTATATGTTTTCTAGGAAAAATATTTCCAAATTTTCAAGATTAATTTACATGATTTCAAGTAAAATAATTTTCAAATGGTTTTTAAGATTATTTTATAAATTTTTGAGGAAAATTATTTTCAAACCATTTTCAATATCATTTCAAAAGTTTTCAAGGAAGATGGTTTTGAAAACCATTCCAAGATCCTTCTATATGTTTTCAAGGAAATTTTTTCTAAAAATGTTTTCAATCTATATTTATAAGTCTACTAATAAAAATGATTCAAATATTTTTTCAAATCCTTATTTATATGATTATATTTTTATTTTTCTCAAATTGATTTTCAGCAGGATTTTTGTTTCACAAATAATTTTCAATGAATAATGAATATTTTCCTCATGAAATGTTTTTAAAAGTTCTTTCAAAATTATTTCCCATCTAAGATAACATATTCTGGTTTTAATAATGCATCTATGGTGAAATTATTCAATTTTTCTATTCATATTATTTCTATGAATCGAATTTTTTTTAAGGAACTATGTTTATGAATCCTATTTCTCTTTCAATGTTTATATTCCTTTGAAACAAGCTTCTTCTCATAGGTTATGTTTTTATGAAATGATTATGACACCTATATCATTTTTTACAAAATTTTATATCATAACATGTTTAATATACCCAAATAATTTAATGGTTTACGATAGTATTTTTAATGATATTATGGAACATATATGTATGATTTCACTATGAGATTGGTGGGACCTATATCTCTATCTAAGGCATTGGGTAAAGATTATATCTCTTAAGAGAATTATGGGAATCAATTCGATAAGCTTGGTCCACTATGGGAAGACGGGAAAACCCGATCTGTCACAAGGAAAGGGTTTTGACTGGGGATTGTGGTATGTCCCACCTAGTTGTTGTAGTCACTATGAAGATGGAATAGAGAGAAACCAAATCCATTATGGGAAGATGGGGAAACTAGATCCGCTATGAGAATATGGGGAAACCCAATCCATTAAAGGGAAAAGACTTATACGAGGGATGATGGTCTGTACCTCCCAGTATGTGCGGTTCCCATGAAGTTCCTTGATAAGTTATAAAAATGCATCTTGATATATAATTAATGATATCACATGTTTATATATTTTATAATTCCATGTGTTATTCCTAAGTTATGATTTCATGGATTATGTTATTAATTTCAATGTGATTAGTGTCTTATGAACTCCAAGATCTATGTAATAATTCATGTTTGTGGTAGTTGATATGCTGGGAATGATCATATAATGTTATGATCATGATCTCATACCCCTATGATCATTTTTATGCTTATATGTCTCCCTTGATTCCCCTTATTGAGAACTTGAGCTCATCCATTGTTATGTTTTGTTCCCTAGTTTATGATGATATGTATTATGTATGATGTTTTTAAGAGGGGGTCCAGTCAAGAAAAACCTAGTGGGAGATAATTTAGTTCTATAAAGTACCAATTTTTATGTTTCTAAGTTTCTAAAGTCACTATACCAATTACAGTCTTTGGGTGTATGTTTATATAATGATTAAATTATTCCCGAAAATTTATGTAATGTTAATGTCTGTCAAGACATGGATGTTATAGTTGGTATCATATGGAAGTTTTAGTAAACCATTGGAATCTAGGATGAATAAATATTATTGATATCCCTAGGGATATTTCTAAGGATATATCTAGGGATATATATATAAGGATACATCTAAGGATGATCTAATATTTAGGAGAATTTCCAGGAATTTTGGTTAAGGATAGAGTGAGTGGTTTCCTATCAATAAATTCCTACCTAGATACTACAAGTAGATGTGGCTCTAGAATATATGTACCTTGTTGTAACAACTATAACAAGATGCCTCGAGCCTACCTCAGGGTAATTTGGTACACGATAACAGGCCTTGTTACACAACTAGTTTGACACTAATGGTCGATACGAAAGGTAGCACAAGTAATGGTTTTCTACTAACTATTAAGAGACCACTAATGTAATATAAATGTTATATTATATTTTAATATTATTATTAATAAGAATGATTAAACTGAGATTGATAAATATTAAGACTGGATTCTTATTTTCTATTCTTGGTAACAAGTATTAAAAAATAAGTAGATAAATAATGAAAAAGGGTTTAAGAATAAATTTAGAATATTTATGTGTATATTTTATGTAATTTATAGATTATATACAAAAAAATCAATATATATGTATTTTCCAAATAAGATCTTTTATAATTTGAAGGGATATGTTGATTGGTGATGGGGAGAGAGAAAACTGATTTCATATCAATTTAAGGATTTGATTAGGGGAAGGTAACCTTAACATGACACTTATATTGAGATAATTATGATTGGATAAATATATGTTGGTTATGGATAAGTAAATTGGATGAGATTGATCACCTTGGATTCGATTAAGTATTTTTTGACAAGTGGTTTAATCTATCATGGATGGATAATACAACATCTTTTTGGATTTAGATAACATATCCTATATAATTTGTAATAAGGAAGATTCTTGTTTTCAATAAGGATTTATGACAATTTAGGTCATTTACATATTTTAATAGAATATACAGTAAGGATATTCACATTTTTTTAATGTAACTACCAATAGATACTTTTTGATATAAGGGGGATCAATGTTAAGATGATTTCTTATCCTTATTTATTATTATTTGTATTTTTACCTTTTAGAAGGTTTATAAGGTTAACCATTTATGAAAAGTTTATATTAAACATCAATGTAAGTATTTATGTATATAGATTATATTGAAAACCTTGGTTAAAAGTCTTTTTATTGATTAACCTTATTTCAAGGTTGTTCATCATATTTTGAAAACTATTTTATTATGGTTTTAAAAAAGTACAACACTTATGTCGTGTGACAACCAATCAATTCTGGTAAGGTCACGACTCATGAACCCATGACCGAATAATGATGTGGTTTTCACACCTACCATAGTTTTACATGATTTCTAGGTTAATGTTTAATTATTTTTAGTGATTAATATTTATGATGAAACAGTATTGTTACATTTTATGTTAAAATATTAATTTATTAACCATATTAATATTTCATGATTTTTAGAGAGAAATAGTTAAAATTTTCACACTTTTATGGTCCTTAATATCTGATAAAAGTGTATTTTAGTTTTTGGGAATCAATTTTTATTTATGGAAATCTATTTCTTAATGTAATGGATAAATTAAAAATAGATAATAGCAGAACCAAATAATGATTTTTTTTATAGAAACATAACTCATAAGTATATTTCCTTACATTATTGGCTAATAAAATAATTACTCAAAGATATTATAATGATCAAAAACTCTGTTGTCCTTGTAACTTCTTTTTGACCAGATGGCCTTTTAAATCATCACATATTTATAACTTTGAGTCCCTATAATTTTAATTTTTCATATTCTTTTTTTTGATTGATGACTTAAATTACTCCCAATAAATATTTATACTCTTCCTCCATGTCCATTTTTTCAGTTTCTACTATTGTTCTCCTATGTGAAACCCTAGTTATATGTTACCTTGGGTAACAGTTAGGTTCTAAACATTCCATTTCTAAAGGAATGTTTAGGATTTAGTTTTACAATGTTGGTTTCCTTGGAAGGAACTTTCAAGTATTCATCCTTTGATAACCCAGATGAATTTCAATTGTGAAATTGTTTTTAAGGGGGGTAAAATGTAACACCTATAGAATTGTTTTTTTTTATTAAATATTTTTTCATTTCATGCGACACTGAAAATATTGTATTTTATATTAAATAACTTATTCTGGCTTGAATAATAGACAGCACAATAGTAATCGTGCACTACATGCAATATAAATCATATCTTTATCTACATGGAACATCAAGTTCAGCCAACGATACATTAAATACTCACTTTTCTCAATGGCTTGATCAATACGCAAGACCAAGAGTTACCGAAAAATAATTAATTATTAAAATATTATAATTTAATAAGATATAACATAGTTTTTAAATTAAATATTTTATGATTAAATAACATATTAATATATATATAGTTGAATTCTTTGGTTACCTATTAATAAGAAATAAATATAGAAAACAATTAAATATAAAGGGAGTTATTTTATTAAAGCCTATTTTTATGTGAAAAATATGAAATATTTAAATAAGATAAATTAATTAATAGGGTATAAATATGTTAATTAAATTTATATTTTATATATTTTATATTAATCTAGTTTATTTTATATGTATAAGATGGGAAAAAACATAACATTACACATAAAACCTATATATTTATAAATGTAGTTTCACCTCCATTTAATAAAGAACCTATTTTAAATATAAATTTAAAAAAATTAATAAATATAATATTTCAAAATAAACATCAACTTCTATGTTGAAAAATAAATTTAGTTCATATTAAAATTATGGTACTTTTCTATGATGTTTCATTTTTTGATGAATAATGAATATTACATAATTTTAATTGAAAATAGATTTTTCATCTAATCTATTTATATAGTAAATTAATATTTTTAATGTTTTTTTAAAAGTAATATTAGACCATATTTTTATCAATTAGTGTTATTTTGGTAATTGGAATCAATTTCACATTGATATTGAATATAAAATCATGGCATTCAATTGAAGAATTTAACTTTATAAACCCATAGTGTCATCCTATCTACAGGATTAATTTTAAATTAATATCAACCACTTATGTGATTGAAATTTGGTAAAATGGTTTCCATATTTGAAATAATAATAATTTACAATTTATAGTATGTTAAAATTAATTTTTTACCAAAATTATTTGTTTAATTTATTTAAATTAATTACAATGATTAATGTGAAATTAATCTTTATAAAGTAATAAACCATTAACAAAAGTGTCCACATAACATAGACACTTGTCCAAAACCCATATTTTGGGCCATATGTTGGCCCTAAACCTTCATTAATTTTATTATGTCTTTTTCTATGTAAAAATGATGCTACATATACTGGTTTTTTTAAATTCCAAGTGTGTCCTTCTCCATCTTTATAAAATCCCACCACCTATCCAACTTCATAAAACCTCTAAAACCACATAGTTTCATCCAATATCTACCCAATACGCACATAAAAAACCAAAAAATACCCCTTTAATTATCACATTTGGAATTAAGACTTCCATGGAATCCTTTTGATGCAAATCGAAATGAGATACTCGATTAAAAGGTAACACACTCCCTTAAACTCCTTTATTTTGTTTCCATTATCCACTCCCTAAAATATTATTATTCCATGATAATTTTTTATGAGAAAAAAATTATATTAAAAAAACCAGGGATTACAAAAGTCTAAATGATATAATGATTTTACAATCATTATCACAAAAAGGAATAAGATCATCAAGAATTTCAACTAGATAGGTAATGTCGTGGTTAACTCTTATATTAGAAAGACCGTCTTCCGCCTTGTTAGATTCTCAAAATGTGTGAGTGAAAATGTAACTGACTCTAGGAGTGAATTAATACACTTAATCTATCTGGTTGTAAGTTGCCATGCAAGATACACCGCTCCATTCCACATGTCCAAGAAAATCGTGGTTGAATCACTTGTAATCCAAATATTCTTCCACCTCTGTTGTTTGGTGAAGAAAACATCATGGACCACACTCAAAATTTCAACTTCTAGCGAAGATCAGATTGCACATATTCCATATAAACGGCTGACACATTGCCCAAGGTGGTCCTTAAAAATAGAACCACAACTCGAGAGACTTGGATTTCCCTTAGAGGCACCATCCACATTCACTTTAATCCATCCTGGGATCGGGGCTTTCCAGAACAATTCAAATGCTTTCCTAGGATGACGATAGATACCATCAATCCATAGTTGGGGAAGAATCTAAAATTCATTGAAATAGTTGTCACAATAATCCCTCTAAATCAAGGCATCATCACAAATAACACTGAAGATCCACATTCAATATTCATTTAAGCTAAATGAGGAATTACTATAAATGACGGCATTTATATCATACCATATCACATGAATAAGCTCCGAAATATCAGATAATAAAAGTTTTGTAATTTTTTGAGAGGTTTCAATTTACACACGGCATTTTAACTGCAATTAGAGAGAGTCAATGAGAGGCAATCTGCAATAAAAATTGTCAAATATATAGTTCTAAAGGGAAGAATCTGTAGCACTAGATAGTTAAAGATGGTTTTTATCTTCTCTATGTTTTTTTTTACAAAGGATACATTTAGAGAAAAGTTGAATCCAAAAAGTTTGAAGAGAAACTTTATTGGGGACTCTATTTTCTGAAATATTCCAAACAAGAGTAAACCGAGATGGGTTAATCCATGGCTTATCAAATATATTTAGCTAGCTAAAATTGTTATCCAAATTTTGGAAGTTTTGATTGTAAATAAATTGAATTAAGACCACATTTATGAGACGTTTCCCAAATAATAATTTCATTTGAGATGGAATAGGGTTAATTATCGATGATATGATTAATGTTATCTGGAAGGTTAAAGGTATGAGAATTTAACACCTCCCTGATAATACAATTAGTGTTTTTGGTAAATTATTTGGAGGCAACATGGAGATTAAAAGGGTTACAATCTAGTTCTTTAACAAAAAATTCATAGAATATTCATTACTAACATTACATCATATGTTACTCATGATGTTGGAAAATTCATTTCTAATGGATGTCCAAATAAAATAGATAATATTTCTCAAGTTTCCCTTCTTTTACTTATCAAGGAATATTTTTAAAAAAAATAAATGGAGTTTGAATTGTTGTTAAGGAGGTTCCAACTTAGTTTATCTTGTAAGGACTCATTGAAAAGATTAAGGTTCTTAATGCCAACAAAGCATTTATTCTGGGGCTTAAAATAGGTACTCTAATGGATGGACACAAGTTTACATTCATATGTTCCCCCGATAAAAAAATCATAATGTATAAATTTAGTTTTTTAGGGAGAAAAACATGCCATTTTTAGACCATAAAATTGTAGACAATTTTAGAGAAAATTGTGGATTGAAAAATATAGATTCTACAAGCAATTAAAATGGATTTACCCTTCCAAGAGGAGAGCTGATTGAGAATATTGTCTACAGTGTTGGAATAATAACTAGATTTAGGCATTCCCAAAAAAATAGGTACTCTAAGATAAGTGAAAGGTATTGAGACTTATTTAATACTTAGAATATTGGTAATGTAACTCTATATAGTATGGGGATTTTTTCCAAAGAAAACAAAGGATTTTTCTAGCTACTGTTTTGACTAGAGATATAATCATAATGTGAAAGGTACTTTTTGAGATATTGAATGTTCTTTTTTTTATCCTTGTTTGGAGATGGTAATATCATCTCATATAGAAGGTGCATGGGAACCTTTTAGTTTTGATAAGCATGAATATGTTTAAGATTATTCTGATCAATAAGGCGAGTAAGTAATCTACTAAGTTAATCTTTCATAGTGGAGAAAATAATTGCATATATGGGGTCACCTTGCCTAAATCCCATAGTGAATTTAAATTAACCCATATGGGAACTATTTAAGAGTATGGAAATAGTGTCTTAATTGAAAAGAGTCTTAATTTTACTATTGAATGGGTCATTAAATCCAAAACAATGAATCAGTTTAAAAATAAAACTACAATAAATGGTATCTAAGACCTTCCTAACATCAATTTTAATTGAAATATTACCTCCTATGGCAATCCTATATAATATTTTAGTAAATTTTGAGGCAAGACAGGTATAGTCTTGAACTGACCTACTTTTGATGAAGCCAAATTTATTCTAGGAGACATTTCTACTACTTATATCATTGATCATATTGTCATGGAGTTATGTGAAAATTCTGTAAAGGGGATTTATGAGAACAATAGTTCTAAAAAATGAATCATAGAGGCATTTTTCAATTTGGAAATTAAACAAATAAATTTTTCATTCTACCCATAGGGCAGCCAAACATTAGAAAAAATGTTATAATAATTTTACAAACCTGAGATTTGATATATACCTAAATGTAGTAAAGGGATCCATTATTTAAACCATCGGGACCCAGGGGACTATCTAGATTGAGACTAAGAATAGTGTATTTGATTTCTTGGTCAAGAGGAATTCCTTTGAGATAAGTGTTATCAACAACATTAACTAAAACCTTAATCAGATCAGGTAATAGATACTCTATGACATCAGGACCATAAAAAATATTTTCAAAATAAGAGACTAGATGATTATCAATTCCTTTGTTAGTGTCAATGAGGTTGTCTCCGTCTCTAACAAAATTGAGAGGTCTACTAACCTTCTTTATTCATTGAAGAGAAATGTAAAATTTAGTGTTACTATCTCCATCCAATGGAAATTTATTTTTAAAGACTTTCTTACGCAAGTTATCTTTAATGGTGAGAAAATAATTAAGTTTCATAGAAGTATTAATTTCATGTTGAGGATCCAAAGTGAAGTAAAAACTAATATTGGAATTTTAAATATGTCTAAGATCATTTTCAAGATTGGATATGTCACAATAAATTTGTTTATATTTTGTAAGACACTAACCATTAAGAAACTTTTTGAGGTGATTGAGTTTTATAATACAAGAAAAATTGTCATTTTGATGTTTCATAGGAATCCAACAAAATTATACTTCTTGAAAAAATAGGATCAGAAGACCAAGAATTATTAAACTTGAAAGGAAGATTATGTTTCATTCCTTTAATATGAATACTGACAATGATGGGATGATGATAATAGTTTATCCTTGGAGGGGTTATTCTAGATATGGTGTTCAAATTATTTAAATAATATTCATTAGCGAGATATGAATATAGTTTAGTAGAAACCAACCTATTATAATACCTTATATACCAAGTGAATATGGCACCTGTAAGGTTGATTTCCTCAAGATTACTATCCCTAATCCAAGCATTAAACTCTCATGATGAGATGGAAGAGTGATTTGGGACCATTTTCCCATATTAGGTGATAATGAAATTGAATTCACCAATCCTAAACCGAGGGTCATAAATAGCACTAGACAAGAATGAAATATCATTCCAATGTCGTCTTATGTATTCTTCTATCTTTGTATCTATTCCTTGAAGTGAAAATGATAAAAAATTAACAAGTTAAAATCTACTGATAATCATGGAAAATATTTAAATTTTTTAGTGAGTAGTGATAAAAAAAAGTTTTTCATCTACAGTAACCTATTTAAAAGCACCTAAAAACTATAATTATGGGAGAAAAGGTAAAAAGTATCTAAAGAAAAGTTAAATTTTAGTTCATCAATAGAGAAAATTATATGTTAATGAGTATTAATAAATAGTTTTAGAATAATAAATGTGTCAAGGGTTGCGATACCCTGATATTTACAAAAAGTAATTGGAACCTAGATTTGGAGGAACCCCCTTTTTACATCCAGATACCTTCAACCTAGAGGATCTTCTAACATTTTCTAATGAGGCCAGACTAGGTTTCTTTCCCTGTTTTCTATAAAATGAAACAAGTAATACATTAGTTTCATCTTCAGAAGAATCCTTATTAGTTACATTAAGTGGAATAACCTTCAATTGATCGACCATTGGGCTGCCACTTAATGCAATTGGATAATTTTCATTAGAGTACAAAATAGAACTTGTACTATGTGTGACTACTATTGTATGGAAAAAATCATGCAAAGAAATATCAGGCATTGGGAAAAAATAGAAACAAAATTAGAACTAAGAAAACCTATGACATAAAAAATGTGAATCATCATAGCATCACTGTTGTTTTCATTTGGTTTCGAAGGGGGTGGGGATGATGGTTTCTATCACAGTGCTAAACTTTTTCGGACTGGAGCCTAGTTGAGCTGAGGCATTCATAGAATACTTAAGGGATTCAGGACCCTCAACCTGATGTCCAGTAATAATTCGTGTAGAAGGTAGTAAAGAAGAGTCCCCTGCCTTTTCATTCATCAAATAAACCTTACCAAAATCATCTCCTTTATCCTTATCAGCCATAGTGGTATTTTTTTCCATAAACTGTAGAGGATTCCTTACAGGACTCCTCAAAAAACTGCTCATATTGGGACTGTTCAATGGTTACAATGATTATTTTTTCAATGTCTTCTAAAATAACCTGATCTACATTAGCATTCTCCTAATATTCCACAAGTTCATCCCAATTTGTACCTGAGTATTCTTCAGATTGTTTTGGGTAAATTGGTTTATTTACCAAAACTTCATTCCTTTTCTTGGGTGGCTCAGGTTTATCAATAATAATTCCCTTGTATTTTTTGTTTTTTCTAACTTTAGTCCATTCATTATCCTTTGTATCGAAAAATTGGTTTTTCACCACCCTATAGTTTCATGTGGAATTCCCCAATATCGTACATATATCAAACAATTGGGGATTTTTTTCATATTCAATTACAACCTCAGTTTTATAATGATTTTCATTAAATATAATAATTGTCGAGATTTTAGAAACTTTGTTAACTTCTACCATGACTCTTGCAAAGAAGCCTAATTCTGCATTAAAGGTAAACTAATCTATCTTAATAGTGGTGCCTACATAAGGTACTATATCATTAAATATCTTAGGATTATATAAGAACCAATTGAGACTGTGAAAACATATCCAAACTAGATCCATTGTGTTCTTATGTGTTTGTGGATTAAAATCACAATCCCATTTAATGATTCAAAGATGACTAGTCTTAAGATGAATTTTTCGTATATTCCAGACATGATCTAATTCCTCATGATATTTAAATATGATATGAAAACACCCATGGCCTATTAGAACCAATTCCCAATCATATAGACCCCTAAAAATGAGTGATTATCAGTTTAAGCTCCGTAAACATCCAAGGTTTATCCCCCTCAATCTAAGAAATACAATCCACAATAGAAAATTTACACCACTACGTAAATTGTTGAAGGGACTCCAGATCAGCATCAACTAAGAAATGACCGTCATCCAATTTTATATATAATGGTGGGTTTTTAATGGAGGTTTTTGAAAGATTCGTACCTTTAAGATCTATATGGAAGGAAATACCTCTTGGTCTTTTAGTCGATGTGAGAACATCAATATATTCTAGAAGGGTTGCTTCCTTTTTCATTTTTCCACATCCACCTTAAAATGATTTCTCCCACCCTAGGTCAAAATACTCCATTTTCTTGAAGATCAATAGTGTTGAGATACACATAGCATGAAGATTGTAAGTATAAGGGTTTAGAGGCGAGAATAATGTTGTGCACTCGAGAGTTCACCCAAGGAGTTGTGACGCCATCTTTTCTGTCTTCCATGATTCTATACAAACAAAAATTTTATTAATATAATATTTTTTAATGCTAACTGTTATACCTAAGAATACACACACATCTATCTAATGGGTAACGAATATATTGTTTACATGTACGACAAACTACCACCTCACGAAACGATGATTGTTCATTTTTCCATTACCTCCTCTCATGGAGGAAATCATGAAAGAAACTATATTTATATATGATATATATGTTATATATAATGACATTAATCTTATATAATTGTATTTAGAACATACCCTTATGCTTTCCATATTATTTAAATATGATAATTTTGTTTGAGTAAGTGTGGATTACCACCCCCTCAAAGCGATTTTATTCTTTCACACAATACATGGAAAGTATTAAGAATATGTTTAGTGAAACTATATAATATACATTACATAATAATTATTCATTAATTATATTATATTCGTATATTCATATACATATATTCAATTTAATTTCATTCTTCCAATACATTTACAAAATGGAAGCAGCATTAATGCGTACGTATAACCTTGCATATCCATGAACAATGTCTTCCATTTAAAAATTAAATATTATATATATTATTATAATAAAAATATACTAAATATTTATGATATTTATATCATGGTTTATGGTTTTTAAATAATGATATAATTATAAGGACCAAATATATAAGAAATTAATACACAAGATAACAGTTAAGAGAATATTACTCGAAGGGTATCATTAACAAGAAATTATTAACAAGTGGCTAATATAAATTCATAATATAACCTTAAATGGTATTAAATATTATAATATGATTATATAATATAAATATAATAAACATAAATTTATTATATAGAAGGTTTGAATGAGTATGACGATAGTCAAGACAAAAGGTAAAAGAATTTCTTCTCATTTGTTATTTCTGTGAGATATATGCTTTATTCACCACTCATTCCTTTTGTGTCGTGTGTATACTACCCATTAGTGTATTATATTATTATAATACTTAAATTTATGGGTATTTACATATCCATTTAATTTTATTATTTCTTTGGATTTATGTTTCTAATGTTACAAAATTAGTAATGTAATTTTGTCTCAATTTTTTTCTTTTGAGAGACATGTTACGTTATGCACCTGTATTTTTCCATAATGTGTATATAATACCTTAGAAATGTTATATCATTAATATACATAAATTCATGGTATTTTAATAATCATTTAATTTTATTTTCTTACATGAGGAGTGTGATTCAAAGTTACTAAGTGTTAATTTATTTATTGAAACAATCTCATCATTTATCGATATTATTTATGATTATTCTTCTATTGATGAAATTTATGATACATATTTCAATAACACTCAAAGATTTTCTTATCATATATTGTTTGATTATATATTCATGTATTAGTACAATTTCCACCTTTTGGGAATATGATATAGTAATGAATGTTTTTTAATCAATCTTGACATTAACCTCTCTTCAGTCATAAAATTATGTTCCTTCAAAACCAGGTTTTATAAAATGGGATTCCAAGAATATTCAACTATTATACTATTGTAATTCAAATATAATTTTAACATTTTTTATTTTTCCAATTATTTAATAGTACTCTTTTTTTCTATTTCTAAAAAATGAAATTTCCACTCCTTTTTAAAATGTAAATGTATTATTATGTTTTCTCCTATGACATGTATGTATTTACTCACCATCATTTCGTTTAAGCTTGCTTTTAATTTTTAAAATCCTAATTTTTAAGAAAATTACATTAAAAGTTATTTTCAATGATTTTTTCATTACTTTTTCATGATTCATTTATATGTTTTCAATGAAAATTTCTTTCAAAATATTTTCGATATTCCTTTATAAGTTTTCATGGAAAATAGTTTTCAAAATAATTTCAAGCTTCTTTTATATGTTTTTTTAAAAAAATTATTATCAAAAAATTTTCATGGTTCTTTTATATTCTTTTTAGGAAAATGGTTTATAAAAAATTTTCAGTATCATTTTATCTGTTTTTATGTAAAAATGTTTTCGAAACGTTTCGAGTCTCCTATAATATGATTTCAAGGAAAATTGATTCAAAAAGATTCAATATCCATCTATTTTTTAAAAAACAAAATGGTTTGAAAAATGTTTTCATAGAATTATTTATAATCATTCAAGTTTGTTTTCATGAAACTGGTTTTCAAAATTTTTTATGTTTTAAATAGAAATATTCCAAGAAGAAATGATATTTTCCCCATGAAATATTTTTCAAAAATCTATCAATGTTATTTCCCATCATAGACAACATAAGTTTGTTTTACTCATGACTTTTTGAGAAAGTATCCATTGTTGAAATTTATATTATTTATATGAATTTATTATGTGTTGATGGAATTATGATTATGAAAACAGTTTTTATTACTCAAGTTATATGCCTTTGAAACCTTCTTATTTTAATGGGTTATTATTTTTATGAAACGATTATGACAGTTTTATCTCTTTTAATAGTTTATGATATGATAACATGTTTATGATACCCATTTTTTCATTGGTTGTGATAATATTTTTATTAATATTGAGGAACATTTTTCTATGATTTCACAATGAGATAGGTTGGTCCTATATCTTCCTCCAATGTATTAGGTTATGATTTATGTATCATCAGATAATAATTGAAATCATGTTTATGGGATTGATCCACTATGGGAATATAGGGAAACCATATCCCTTATAAGTAAAGGGAGGTGACTCGGGAGGGTGGTGTATCTTGCCTAGTAGGTGTATTCACCCAGAAGATAAAAGATGAAGAAACCTGACCAACTATGGGAAGATAGAAAACCAAGTCATCTATGGGAATATGTGGAAAACTGATCCCTTATAAGGAACAGACCGTGACTGAGGATGGTGGTGTTTCCACCATAATGGGTGTAGTTCCCATGAAGATCCTTGATGATTTCTCGAAATGCATCTTGACTTATAGGGAATGATATCCCATGTTTGTGAGTGGAATAATTCCATATATTATTCCTATGTTATGATTTTATGGATTATGTTCTTTATTTCCATGTCATTCATGTATTATGAACTGTTATGCTCTATCCCACTATTCATGTTTATGATCCTTTATATCCTTGTGTGATCTTTTAATGTTATGATCTTGTTCTCATACACTTATTATCATGTTTATGTTTATATGTCTCCCTTGTTTTCCCTTATTGAGAGTCTGAGATCACCACTTTTAATGTTTCCTTACAAAGGTTATGAAGATATGTATACGGTATGATGTGTTTAATATGGGTGATAGTCATGATGAATTGAGTGTGGTATAATTTATATATATAATGAGCTAGTGTTTATATCTCCATGTTTCCAAATAGACTAGACCAATTATAGTATTTTTCCATTTGTTAATATAATATTTAATGAATTTCATGAATTTTATGTATTGTCAATGTATGCCAAAACGGGGATGTTATTATCTCAATAAATTCCCCTACACTAGGATGTACAACTATAGGATAAGTGTTAAATTTTATCATCACCTCATCAAGCATCTAAACCAGGACCACCATTAATCCTTATAAAATAATGGAATGATTCCATCCTTTAGAAAATACATATGGTGAATATTATTATGATCATTGGTCATGTTGGAACTCACAATCGATATCTCCCATCAGTGTCTCCCTCACACACTAGAGGATTTGAGGATTTAACACCATCAACTGATGAAAAACTACACCCTTTTCCTATACTAGGGTCAACAACAACGAAGCTTGCTACTATGACACCTCATCCAAATGGTGAGAATGACACTTCGGGCTAAGGGAATCTTTGACAATTTTTTTTACTAGGGGTATAGAATATCCCAAAGACATATTTCTATAAGAATACCAACCAAAACCTCTAGCTTAGGTTCAAGTCTCTCAGCATGACGACATATCTGAGACTCTAATTGTTTGAGTAAATAAGAAATCCCTCTTCCATAAGATACTTCCTTTATATACTCAAAAAAATACAACCACTTCAAAATATAGGTTGTGAGTGGCATAGTTATTCGCATGGGGCATCAACTAACTCCACCCATAAGAGATCACCACTTGAAATTTCAGAAAAACACAATCAAGACCAAATCATGAAGTATAGAAATAAATTATATTCTCTACGCCCTCCCCTAGTTGTCTCAAAATAGAATCACTCTTCAGTATTAGCCTAAAATCTTCAAAGAATCTCTAGAAATTATCAGTCTAGGTAAATATATCCCCTTTCCAGATCACCATGGTCAAAGGAGATACAATTCTAGATAATTCTTCCTTGAACCTCTTGTAGTACGCCACCAATCTATTAAAACATTACACCTCTAACAAGCTCATAGGGGGATCCAAAGTAATAAATTCATCAATACTGACTAGTTCTAATGTTAATAAATGATCAGATATTAAATGCCCTAGGATGTGAACCTTTTGGTTCTAGAACTATCACTTTGAGAGCATACCCTAAATATTGTGATCCCAAAACAATCACATGACCTTCCTTAAGTGATATTCATGCTCCTCCTCTAATGAATAGTATATGAGTATGTTTTCAATGAAGAACACCATGAATTGTTCCACGTATGGCTGGATGATCTAGCTCATTATATTCATAAACACAGTAGGTTAGTTCTTCTGATCAAATTGAATCACCAAAATCTCATATTTATTGTAACGACATCTAAATAACAGCTTCATAATATCAGCATCGTGAAATATCAACTTGTGGTTACTGGTCATGAGATCAATATTTAAGAACCATCTCATGCCTCACCACTGGTCAATGAGTTCATGAATCCTCAGTAATTGGTACATGTTTCATATCACATCCTAGTTCTAGTGATGATAATACAAACAATATTTTAGGCTAATATCAACATTTTTCAAAAACAATATCGTAGTTGTCCTAGAGGACACACTTGGTCTGATGAATCCTTACTCATAAAGGGCCTCTAACTATAACCACATCTACCAGAGCATGGTAAGGTCTATCTGATATGTCTTAGAAGATATCAGAGAAGTCCCGGTGTGAAATTTGATTAAAAACTCCATCTCCCACATTATATATAGTCAAAAAAATACCCTTAGGGAATAAATCTATATAATCCTCTACAACTAATGGAATCCATTCTCCTAAAAATCCCACTGCACCATGTACTAAAATCATTCACAGATGGGTGATCGACTGCAGATTCTAGTTCACAAGAACCACTTTTCCCACCACAATATCTCTCTCACCCCCAAAGAAGAATCATGTCCTGCCAATCTGAAGGCATCTGACTCTTCAATGGTGATAGAAAATCTGAGCATGGATGATGGAAAACTAGTCCATATCCAAGATGATGTCATATGGTTTCATCATGATGGCCAAATTCTCCCATTAAGACTATCTCAACTAAGAGACATATTGCATTAAAATTAGATAAATGGTATAAAATAAGAATTCCCTATATAAACATCATGTCAATGGTTACATCCCAATGTCTCTACTAGGACCTCTATCACTCGTTACATGAGTAAAGAAATGAATAAATATATAAAACAAGTGTCTAATAGTGCTGAAGTAATAGTAAAATAAACATAGATCATATCACTAATCATATCATGACTAACTAACTCATACACCTTCATAGCTTTCTCTTATCCATGCTTCTGACTTTTAGCTCCCTGAGCCTGGAATAGGTAACCTGGTGGTGGTGGTGGAAGGAGATCATAATGTCATCCACCACCAGTAGCTCTTCCTATGGGAGCTCCACATGCTCCTCTACTAGATCCACCTCTATGGGGGAACCCTGATAATTCCTAAGAGAACCATGATTGTGGTGTTTCCTCAACCATGGTGTTACTTCCACTATATACTACCCTACTCAGCATTTTGGTTCAGGAAATACAATTGCATGTGATATTTCATGTCAAATGCATAGAATCATCCCACTTTGGGCTTACCTATTCAGCTACAGGGTCTATCTTCTACATATCCATGTGTCTAATTTTAGTCAAGGTATGATTTTTGAAGTCAATATCTGATTGGATGGTACTTTCTAGATACTACAATCACCTCTGCCCAATTACACCAATTTCCGACTCTAGGTACATATAATTTCATAAAATGGAATTTTTCTATCAATGATGACCTCTCTAACACTGATGAATATGTGGGAATGCACAGGGGGTCTCCCACATGCATAAATGTGTCTATGGAAATAAAGTTCAAACATCCACACTTGGAAGTAGATATCCTAAATAATGTTTAGTGGGTACCATGTAAGGCTGGTAGACCACAAGTTGCACTCAAAAACTATCATCCACCCATTCCGTAACTTCAAATTATTTGGGATCTCAATTGAGCAGAATCATGAGGGAAAAACTCATCGTAAAATTGATGGAATTCAAACGTTGAGAGTGATTAATCATCATGGGCCTATGATATTAAATTCAAATAGTAATCAATTTCTCTGTGGAAAAGGTTGGTTACCATCAGATGCGTCTTGTCGGTTATTGTCTAGATATGTCCGATAACTTGGATCACCGACTATTTCCAATCCTCCATTGTCTGGGTAACGGGTTCACCATGGGAACTTAGAAACCACTGGCTCTAGAACTCATGGATTTCACTAAGCCTACCCTCATCTATATCCTTCTCTATAGGCATAATTTTCTACACAACATGATGAGACATTCTACTCACCCACAATGAAGATAGATATCATTTGATGTCCCCTGAACTAAGGCCTCATCATGCATAGGATCATCATCTTGATCCATAATAAGTGACATTTTTTGTTTTATTTTTATAGGATTCTTGAAAAATTTTCAATGCGTGCCATAGTCAAATGAGAATATATATATATGGGGACTGGAATAAAGGATTATAGTCAAGGAATCAATTCTATATGATGCATGTACCTAATTTCTTTTTTACTAATGTCTCAGTATATCGAGCTGACAAGTTTGTAGTCAGGGACCCAGTGAATGGATACATTGGCTACTGCACCAACATTAGAATCCCTTGCCTAAATTCCACAATAGAGAAACATTGGCATCATTTTCTTATGTTTCCAAAAAAAAATTACAATGAGAAATAACCTCAAACATCATTCCTAGGTCATACAGTCTCTCATACCCAGATGTCACAACCCAACCCACCAGACCCCACCTGGATGGTAGAAATACGAGTCACATCTATCCCAAGATCACTTCTATAAGAAAGGGGCATGTGATAAGCTATTAAATGAATAACTAATATAAGAGGCTTTTAACTAATGTACCTGTATTCATGCACAAAACTGTCTCCATGTAGAAATGAAATGGAATAAGTAAAAAAGTTCTTAACATATCTTTTAACAACCATTCATGTAAAAACCTCTATGGATTTAAAGATTATGACAATGTATTTTGAAAATAAAGAGGAAAAATACAAACCCAACTAAACAGATGTCCCGTTTGTAACAGTGGGTCCCTTTGGATGAACTATGCTACAATTTTTATTACCATATTGTGTTACAGTTAGTTATAAATGAACTGCTCTTACCATTATAGTGTAGACTTTTATATTTAAACTATCAAATAGTAATTTACAAAGATTAATTTTCATATAAAAAGTTTATAGGAGATCCTGGGATATAATGAGAACCTCAATATACCAAAAAAATCATAAAAAAGGTCATATGGTAGTTATGCATCATTTTGACTGGACACAGTTTATATTTAACTATTTGGTGTTGAGAAATCATAATAATTTGGACTTCTTCTCATGATGTTTTCACTTGGTGATCACATGTAGTGAGATCATGATGATAAATCCTCTAATAGAAACACCACATGTTTGAGGTGTCATTGGTTGTTCTTATCTACAAACATGTGTATGTGTCTCTTGACGTGAGATCATTAATAATGTGGGCCATTTGATCATGAATATTGATGCAAGGATAAAACTATGATAATGAAATTATGGTGAGGTAGGTTTTGTTGGGTGCATCATTGGTGGAATGGAATTGGTTGAATGATCCCAAAAAGATTTGTCACTTCTATGATAAGGAAGAAACATATATCGATACATGTTGATAAAGATGGTAGTACCTTCATAGGGCCATGTCCATGGTATTCAGGGGTAAATCCATCCTGTTAGATATAAAATTAATAAATCATGAAAAGGAAAATGAAATGGGTATGTGTCTTTCTTTATGATAAATTAAGGATAAAGAGAATATATTACACAGTGCATGTTTGTAGGATGGTTTTCATAGCTGTGAAAATGATTATCTCTTTAGGGGCCATGATGGGTTTCTATATCCAGCTCTTGGTCTTTGAATAATATTCATTATTATTGAGATAAGGTCCTAGAGTGTCACACAGAATAGTATATTCAAGAATCTTTCCTATTAAGATGAATAGGGTTATTGGACATGCTAGGTCACACCACTAGGGTCTATGATTTTTCCAAGGATATAGGATAACATATGAAATTAGTAATTTTATTTTAATAAAGTTATGAATAATTGGAATTGAATATATTTGATAAATTTATTTAGAATATTTAATGTATGTATATGAAAATACTAATTTAAATATTATTAGTTTAGAATATTCTGGGTTCAATTAATATTAATGGGAACATTGAGCTAAGTTAATGGATCGAGTATTATTATGTAATATATTTTATATATTAAAATAAATTGATAATAATAATAATAATAATAATAATATTTATGACTCAGTTTCTTAGTAAAAATATTATTTATATAGTATATAAATTATTCGGGGGTCAGGAAGAAATTTCAGGTAATTCACTCCCACACTGTAAATAGAGAAGAAAATGATATGATTATGACTATTCATAGAATTTATCCCTATACTTCTCTCTTTTACATTATAGAGAGAGGATCTAGATCCAGGACCTCAAATTGATCCCCCTCTCAACCATCACAAGAAATATGACGTGGTAAATGATAGATCAATGAGGGTGTGGTCAAAATTCTTCCCTAGACCCTAGATTTTGACAAATGGAACTCTTACCATTTCATGAATCACATGTGGGTCATCTAGGGGAATTAGGGTTTAGATTTTTCAAGTAGTGATCACTAATGTTGAACCAAATTCAAGCACAACATTGGATCTAAACAATGTATTATTATAATTTTGTTTTGTTTTCTTAATATCCATCACGCAAGATCCTTGTCTTAAACCGGGTAGACAGTTGCTGATGTCGACGAGTTTGTGTCGATCATCGGATAGAAAATTTTAAAATTCCATATTATGGGGAATCTTATATATGAATAGTACCTTCAATTGGAATTAGAGGATACAAATGAATAATTAAAGATAAGGAAATTTATATATTCATTAATATATGAAAAGGGTTTTGTTATGATCCCAAATCCATAGACCACATCATAATCTGATCACAAATGTCCATTCTACATTTATATGATTTTTAACATACGATTTAAAAGTATTTGTTTTATGAGGTCTCTATAAATTATCATTTGTACAATTCTAGAGAAAAAAATGTCCATAATATTAATTTTAAGCTAACCAATCTATTCTTCTGAATATTCAATCATTTATTTTTATAATAATAAATTTTTCATTGCAATATATTTTGTAATTTGGTTTTATGTTAAAATAATATATCATCTATTGAAATTCCAAAAACCAAAAAATTATGAAAGGGTATATAGGAAATTCAAAACTGACATGTAATCTTTGGACATCACAAATAAAAGTAAATCTCTGTTAACATATTTCCAGACTATTGGGTCCCCCCTTGTCCCTCCTTCATATGGTTGGTCCCCTCCCACTCGGTGGGTCCCCTCATTCATATTAGTATGGAATCCTACACAACCCCGCATAGGATCCTCCTTCATCCCTCCCCTAGTTAGGTTCCTCCCAAAGCCAACTCCTCCTCCATTTGTTCTCCATGGCCTCCCTCTGCCAGCCGAGTCGGCCACCCCTTCACCCATTCCTCTCCGGTTCACCAACTATTGTGTCTTCATACAGCTCTCCCTAATCTATAGATGTTGGCACCAGAGTCCACCTCGTAATGCCTCTTTATCTGATCACCTCCCAGAATAGATCCTTCATATGCCCAGCTAGACTTGTAGACATATGGTGGCCCTCTACTTGATGTCGGGCTGAGTTCCCCTATTGGTGTCACCTCAACCATGCGAACTATAAGGACATATCCTTAAACATTACATAATATTGAATTAAAAAGATAATTCACATTGAGGGACTTTTCAGGTTTAGATTTTTAGAAAATTAAGCAATAACTATTACATTACAACATGAATATTACAAGTAGACATGACTACTCAATTTCAATTGTTTTCATAAAATTAAAACCCTTAAAAAGAAACATGTCTACTTCCATGTTTTAGATAGCATGACTTTCCCTTGATCCAATCCTTCACCCTATTCATATTTAATTCATGTGGAGAACATTTCAAAAACATGGGATGAGCATAAAAAGCTCAGTAAGGGTTATAAAATAAGGAAGGAAAACATTAGCCCTTAAATAAATACAAATCAATGAAACCATACTTTTCAATCATAACATACCTTATAAAATCATAAGATTTATGAATAACACACAAAAATCATAAATCATAAAGGTTACTTATAACATCCATATCAAACATACATTTTAACTATCACAGCTACATAGGGAGTTACATTTGGAATACCCATCACAGTATATTCCCTAAATATCTTAGGAGAAATATCACGTTTACCTCTGTCACTTTACCCAATGCATTGGAGAGAAATCTCAGGATCACCCGCCCTAGGTTTATCACAGAACCACCCATATACGTAAAAAATGACCAATAACTACAACACATGTATAAAGGAAAGATATCATTTCCACATTCATATATATATCAAATCAAGATATTGAAATAAACAATGTTTTTTCGAATCATTTTCAAAATCATTAAAAAAGTGATTTTTGAATCAAAGTGTCCCATACCACATTGAAGCTTTTAAAATAATTATCAGTATAAAACATTAATGTACATATAAATAAATCCTTAAAAGCCATTTTCAATACATGGAAATTAAATAGAAAGATTTAGAATAATAAAATCTTTAAAACATTTAAAACTATATTTTAGTTAAAGTGTTTCTAAAAAAATAAGAGACTCTTGAATACAAATAATTTATAATTAACATATAATAAAAACATTATAATATCATGATAATAAAGTAATTCATGATATTAGATGTCAAAGGACAGTATATAAACCATATACACGTTAATTGGTGCATAACAATAAATAATTCTCAATGGAAAGTTAATTGAGACAAAGTCCCTTACAAAGATGGTATCCTTGAATTAAGGATACATCATTCAGATAATTATGTGTGAAAAATATAAATACACCCAATATAAGAGTATATTAATTGTAACACAATCAGATATTATTCACACATATTCATAAGATGACATAAATAAGAAATAGAAGATCATCCCAAAGAATGGGAATTGGGTTAAGAAGTTCCCTTACCGATTTGGTAACATACTAAACATAGGCCACATGAACGAAGGATCGTCCAATGAAGATGTAAATAATCATAAATGAAATTATATTACACAATGAGTAAAATAATGAGAATTACATACACCACACAAAAGGATATAGTGGCGAATATATCATGAATCTCACGGGAATAAAAACAAGTGAGATAAAGACACCTTAACACGTTGTAATTAAATCGAGTCGTATCACAAAAAGTTAATAACCACCAATTGAATCACAGAATACCATGAATATAATGATATTAATGATAATATATATCAAATGGAATTACTCAATACACCACATGAAATGAATAAGTGGCGCATAATGGAAATATCACGAAATTAAAAGTGAGATAAGAAAATCCCTTACAAAAATTTGTTAGCCTAACGGCGCCAATTAAAAATTCTTAAAATGAATTGTTGAGTGTAAGAGGGGGTATATCATTATATGAAAATAAAAAATGCAGTATGGTGAATATAAAATAACATCCTCTAACATAATAACATGGAGAATAAAACAAATGACATAAAAGAGAGTACTTGAAAAGAAAGAGAGAAGTCGGATCCCTTACATCGTGTCCGTCTTGACTTGATCGGTCTTTAATCACCTAAATAATAAAATAAAGTTAATTTATACTTTCTTAATAACATGTTTCATGTTTATTATTCCATTTATATCACTTATTACCATGTTATAATCATTATGAAATCATTTAAGTTAATAATGTACATTTTGTCGATATTTAGTACTTGAGTCAAAAATGCATTTCTTATAATTACATGTTTTTCATGTGGTAAAAGTTTCAATATATACATAATTATATTCATGATTTGGATATCATATTTATCATATATATACAGAATATACATTTTTTTATAATATTACATAACATTTAGAGGTAAGAAATGAAATGCATCGTTCATGGAGACGGTAAGCCGTACGTACGCATGAATGCAACTTTAATTTCAATTTATTATTTTAATTTTAATAAAACATAATGATACATAAGTATATAATAATTACAGTATAATATCATATATAATAGTTTTATCTCCATCCTTTATACATCCCCCATAAGGTATTAACAAATCAAATCACTATGAGGGGGTGGTAGTCCGCACTTCCTGAGATGATATTATCGTATTTACCCATTATGGAAACCATAACGGAATGCTATAAATGGGGATTATAGAAGCATAATGAAATCATAAACATAATATATATCATATATAAATACAGTTCCATCATAATGGCCACCATGAGAGGATGTAAGAGTTAATTGAACAATCATCGTCTAGTGAGGCGTTAGTTTCTCATCCACAAGAACATTATGTTCTACATCCATTAAATGGAGGTGTGTGTATGTGTAGTTCTAATACTTATAATAAAAACATCCTATTATATTGAGGACACTGGTTTTGTTAAAAAATAAAGGAATAAAAATAGTTTAGGAGTTGGATAAGTTCACTAAAAGAAAACAATTTAAGAGAAACGGTTACCTTTAATTTGGGTAACTCCCTTTGGTTTGAACCAAGCGACTTCTTGAAGAGCTTTCTTCCTAAAGTAAGGATTCTAGGTGGAATAAAGGGATATAAGAAGCTTAATCAGGTAGAGTTTGGTCCAGCCAAATGGCTTGAGAGGTGAGAGGAATTGGATAAAAATGGTCTCCTTTTATAAGGGAGAGGAGGGGCTCTTTTTGAAAGTGTGAAAATATTATTTTATTATAAACTTATCCTCGGTTTAAAAAAGACAAAAAATAATTATAGTCTACAATTAGATGACTCATGGTCAAAATAAAATCATAACATAAGAATTGAACATGTTTTGGATAATATTATAATAATTTTAATATTATTTATTTAAATCATTTATTAATGAGGTAAATACTGCATCATTATTTTATCATGAATAATTTAATTTATTCGATGTCTAAAAATTATAAAAAAATACAATCACGTAGGAATTATTTTGATATTTCCAATGAGTAATTATAGTCAAAAATATAATTTATATAAACCCTTCTAAAAATTAATGTACTAAAAGATATTTTCATTTCACATATTTTCTATTACTTTAAATTGATTATTCTAAATTTTCATTATCACTCCCAATTTCCTCAATGGGGTCCCAAAATCGACCCAAAGATTCCCACGGTAGTAAAGGACCCAACCAATAATGTTTGGACAAGTGTTAAGGTAATTGTTAATTACTATAATATTCTTTTAACCTTGAAATACCCTATTTACCTTTAACCGCGGTAAATAAATGTCAAAAGTTACTACTCATCAAAAATTATTTTCATAATAGTGAACCACATTTTACTTCTTAATAATAACCATATATGTCATATTTTTGAAATTAAATTCACCGAAGTGGTAAAATTTAATTTAAATTTAAACGTCTGTTTTTTAACTACTACTAAGTGGTTTCACTATTCATCAAAAATTAATGTTTTTCAGAAATATACCAAAACTTCCGCCTGATCATTATTTGATATTCCGAATTCAAAATTGATTTCAATTTTTCCAAATTCAAAACATAGAAGTGGAATTAATTAATTTAAAAAATAATTCCCGTTGTTAAAACAAATAGTGTGTTTTTAAGAAACAATAACTATAAAAATATTGATACCTGTTTATGTCCAATTTCATAGTGAAATTAATTCCAATGACCAACTTTGGATTAAATGGTAAAAATATATTTTTATTTCACTTTAAAACTAATTAAAAAGATAATCTAACCATATAAATAAATTATATTAAAAGTCACATTTGAATTAAAATACAATATTTTTCACTATTCATTAAAAATGATCTTTATCGGAAAAATTCCAAAAAATTACCCAAAGTAAAATTTGATGTCCCCATTCTATAAAAGGATTTTATTTGGTCAATTAGAATTTATTAAACTTACCAAAACTATTTTTAAATAGGGTTCTCTATTAAATGGTGATAAATCGCCCTTTTAATGAAAATTATGCTTAAAATTAGAATCATTTACATTTTAAGCCTCTAACTTTTTATTGGATAATGTAAATACATTTAACAAACATGTATATTCATATTATAGTTATTTTTTTTCATTCCCACCAATACAATAGCTAGGAGTTAACTACCATTTAAAATAATAATATTATATTATTAGTGTACAAAGTAAGATTCCAAATAAACACGTTGTTGTGTATTGGGTACGCTATCGAACATAGAAACCCCTTTAAAGTAAAATTAATATTTATTTCTAAAATATTAACAAATATGAAATAAGTCTTATTATTTAGTTACTTAGGATGTTACATCCTGCCCCCAATGCGAATTGTGTCCTCACAATTTAAAAACAAATGGGCTCGTAAACTTCATTTAAAGTCCCACATCGGAAAAAGAGTCAGTAAAACTATCACTTTTAAAGAAAGAAAGAGAATCAAAAAGGTCACTCGAGATTACCCATACAATGATTCCATGTAGAAAAACATGGATATGGAATATAAAAAAAGGGTCATTTTCTGTGGGAGAGTGATAGAAAACATTTTTATGATAAATTTAACCGTCATAAAATCATAAACATGTGATGGGTTAAATGGTCTTTGATTACCCAGTAGGAAACACAAACCAACAATGTTGTTGTCTTACATTCCTTTTCATAATTTGGTTTGTAACATCCCAAGTATGTAATGAATAATAGATATTTTTATCTATGCCTATTAATGAACTAGATAGTGTTTTAGAGGCTTAAAATGAAAATAAATCCAATCTTAAGCATTGAATACACTAATATTTTTAAAAGATTGTTTTACTGCTTTTTGATGGAAAACCATTTTTGAATCTATCTTTTGACAATTTTATAAACTATTTTTGTCAATATAAACTTATTCATTATGATTGGGACATCAAAATTTACTTTGTGTGAATTTTTGGTATTTTTCTGACAATGTTCATTTTTTAATGAGTAGTGAAAAAATACTGCATTTTACATCAAAACTGCTTTTTAATCTAATTTATTTATATGATTAGATTATTTTATGAATTGGTTTTGAAGTTAAATTAGAATATATTTTTACCATTTAATCCAATGGTGGTCATTGGAATCAATTTCACTTTGAAATTAGACTTAAACCGGTGTCAATCTTTTGATACTTATTGTTTCATAAAAACACGCTATTTGCTCTGACAGCGGGAATTAATTATTAAATTAATTAATGTGACTTATATGTTTTGAATATTGTAAAATAGAATTCATTTTTGAATTCCGAATATCAAATATATCTTAGGGTGAAGTTTTGGTATTTTTATGAAAAACTTCAATTTTTGATGAATAGTGAAATCACTAAGTGGTAGTTAAAGAAACTGATTTTTCGTTGAAATGCAATTTTTCCACCATTGTGTTTTGAATTTCAAAAATCCGACATACATGGTTTTCATTAAGAAGTAAAATGTGGTTCAATGAGATTAAAATAGTTTTTTGAAGAATAGTAACTTTTATGTTCTTAATCGCGATTAGTTGTAATTAGTGTAGTTTAAGGTAAAAATAATGCTTTAATAATATAAAATTACCTAGACACATGTCCTAACCTTATTGGATGTGTCATGGCCGACCAAGACAAGCCATGGGTCAACTTGGGGACCCCATGGAACCACTTTGGTTGGGAAATGACATAAATAACGTTTTATTTAATGTAAAAGTAAAAATGACACAAACATAATATGTTTTACGGAAAAAAAATTTAAATGGGGTTATACAAGTCATATTTTTGATTATAAATATTATTTCGAAAGATAAAAAGATTTCTTACATCATAGTAGTTTTTTTATAATTTTTTGACATTAAATAAATAAATGTATTTATGACATAATAATGATGTAGAGATTACCTCATTAATAAAGGATTTAAATAAAATGAAAAGATAATGTAAAATCTATGACCTACACATGTCCAAAACCTATTGGATGGGTGGATTTAGAACCCTTATCGCCTTATCCTATAATTATATCAATGTGGGACCTTTTTAATCTGAAACTCAATTTAAAATAAAGTAACTTATCGTTACTTTCCAAGAGTGCCCCTCCTCTCCTCTTATAAAAGGCCGCCACCTCTACCTCTTTACCCACACTCCCAAAGCCTTTGTCTCGGCCAACCCCTGCCCATTTTGTCTCCCCACTTCCCTCTATTACTCCTTGAAGACTAACTTTGGGAAGAAGACTTCCCAAGGAAGCCTTTGAGCTCAAACCAAAGGGAGTTACATGATTTTAAGGTAAAGTCTTCACTTGAGTCCGTTTGTTTTATTTTGCTTCTCCAACCCCCTAAACTCTTTTTATTTATTTCTTTTGGAACAAATATAGTATCTTAAGTATACTAGGATTTTGTTATACGAATTATTCAAGCTACACTTACACACACCAACATCTAATGGTTAAAGAACATACGGTTTCTGTGGATGGTGAATTTATGCCTCCCGAAACGATGATTGTTCAACATTCTTTTAACACCTTCAATGGTGGACATTAAGATGTCACTATATTTATATATGATATATAATATTTTTATGCTTTCCTTATGCTTTTTTATTTTTCATTTTGGGTATACCTTTATGGTTACCATTATGGGTAAACGCGATATCTTCATTTGAGGAAGTGCGGACTACCGCCCCCTCAAAGTGAGTTGATTCGTTAAATACCATATGTGGGATGTATAAAGGATGGAACTATGATATTATATATGATATTATACTGGAATTATAATATACCTTTATATCATTATGATTCCATTCTATAAAATACGAAATAGAAATGAAAGTAGCGTTCATGCGTACGTACGGCTTACCGTCTCCATGAACGGTGCATTTCATTTCATACCTCTAAATTATTATATAATATTATAAATGCATGCACGTACTGGATATATATGACATATATGATATCTACATCATGAATACCATTCTGGATATAATGGATATATGAACAACATGTAATTATAAAGGGATCATTTTTGACTCAAGTACCAATGATCGTTAAAAAGACCATTATTAACTTAAATAATTACATAGTGTTCATGACATGGAAATAAGTTATATAAAAGGAATAATTAAATTGAAAAAGGTTCTTAAACAAGTAGAAATTAACTCAAGTTTATTATTCAGGACATTAAAGAACGATCGAGTCAAGTTGGACCCGAGATATGGGACTTTGTCTCAATCTCCTTTCATTGAGGCATATTTTATTTTATACACAACTTTCTTTTATACGGTGTATAAACCCCTTTGACTTTTACGTTTATTCAAAAGGAATCTTTTTTATACAAAGAGTTTACTAAACGGCAAAAGGGAATGTTTTTGTCGTACGTATGTGGCGACAACGACTTCTCTGCCGCCGTGACCATTATTTGAGTTTCGGCTTCCTCAACAAGTCATACCTTTTTTTAAAAAAGAAAAATAAATACCATGTTTTACTTTTATTTTATTTTGGTATTGAAAATGGTGTTCATAATGTTTTTATATCAATGTGTTGTGTTGATATCTTTTGATTGAACGGTGGAAATGTTATGTTTCCTTTATGCATTTTTTATGTGATACGATTATGTTGAGGTTCTTGGGAATTATTATGAAGACGGGTGGTTCTGTGATAAACTAAGGGCGGGTGAGCCCGATATAGATCTCCAATGCATTGGGTAACGCGAAGGAGTGAAACGTTAAGGTTTCTCCGAAGAGATTTAAGGAATATACTGTGATGGGTATTCCAAACGTAACCAAGAGGGTTACTCCCTACGTAAGAATGTTATAAATTCCTCAAGTTACCTTTATGTCTTATGATTTCTATGATTTATTCATGATTTGATGAGGTATGTTAAAGTGCTTATGTTTTATGGGTGAAGTATGATCTCATTCTTATGTATATATGTACCCATGTTTCCTTTCCATATTTTGATATCCCTTACTAAGCTTTTTATGCTCATCCCAAGTTTTTTTGAAATGTTTTTCACAGGTCAAGGGAAAGGTACATGATATGATGATAGTGTCAAGGAAGTGTCAAGAAAGAATCCATGTTTTATTTTAAATATTCTTCCATTGATGGGAATGAAGAATATTATCTTTATGTAACCACTTTGCTTATATGTGGAATGTAATGAATGTTTTATGATATAATTCTCTAAAACTCTAAACCCGAAAAGATCCTCAATGTGTAATCTGGTAATAACTCAAGATTAAGTAAGGTTTAAGGTCGGGGCCATATAGTTGGTATCAGAGGTCGGTTTAGATAAATTTAGAAGTTAGAATTCAATTATATGATTATCCAAAAATATTTTTTTTGAAAAGATATAGAATTTGAAGATTACCATGTTGCTTCATCTAAGACATGTTTTTTCAGAATGGTTTTCCGTAGAGGAAATAGGGAAGCAGCGCTAGGAAGGCATGCAGAAGGAAATAACCTTCCGAATCAGCATCCTGAGATGGTCGGAATTGGAACTGAACAGTTTGTTGCAGTGATGGCATAGTTGACTCAGGCTATAAATGGTGGTGGTATCCATGCACGAGATCAGCCAGACCAACCACAGTGGAACATGTCAGTGGTGGAACATTTCATGAGGAAACACCCCCCATCATTCAGAGGATCATCTGACCCTGTGTTAGCTGAAGGGTGGATTAAAGCACTGGTGATGATTTTCGATGTCATGGGGTGTTCAGACAATCAAAAGGTTAGTCTTTCTATTTACCGTTTGGAGGGTGAGGCAGATCAGTGGTGGTCTATGGTTAAAAATATCAGGGACGCCGATGAGATTTATGCTCTTGACTGGGATGAATTCAAAGGTATGTTTCTTGAGAAGTATTTTCCTAAGGCTGTTCGACTTAGGATGGAAAATCAATTCATGGAATTGAGGCAAGAGGAAGACTCAATGGATGCCTATGAAGAAAGGTTTACTCGATTGGCAAGGTATGCTCCAAATTTTATCTGTGACCTTGATAGTAAAATCAATCATTTTTACTCAGGATTAAAGCCAAAATATCAAAGGGCATTAGCGTCTCGTGAGTTTAAAAGTTATGAAAAACTTGTTCGATGTGCTGAGAAGGTGGAAATGGAGTTTGCTGATGATCAATTGTTCTATAACAACTAGCAGAAGAAGAGACCGAGGTGGTAGGAGAAACAGAAAATTTATTCAAAAAAGTCTGATGGTAAGAAATCTAAGTTTCCAGTTTGTGATAAATGTGTTAAAAGGAATGCTGGGGAATGTCTTCTGAATTCTGGAAAGTGCTACTAATGTGGTAAGATGGGACATAAGGCTCGTGATTGCACTGAAAAAGATCAACGTGAAGGTAAGACCAAATTTGATTTACAGTTATTGAAATTTTATAAGTGCAATGAGATGGGTCACTATGCAAACGAGTGTCCGATAAAGAGCTTGAGTGATTGGAAGCAGTTAGACTAAAAGTAGAAAGGGGTGGTGAAATCCTTTGCAACTTCTTCAGTAGATGTCGGGCCGTAAAATTAAGTTGTATCAGGTACTTTGTTTTTTCAGATTATGCCAGTGTGCAGTTTGATTCAGGGTCTACACATTCTTTCATCTCTGAAAACATTTCTAGTAAAATGGGAATACCATCTCAAGAAACGACTCATGAACTTTTGGTAAAAACACCTGGGGGAAATGTTGAGGCAAAAAGAATTTATAAGAATCTTCCTATCCTTATCTGTGGAATGAACCTACTTGCAAACCTTATTGTTCTACCTCTAGTAGAGTTTGCTGTTATCCCGGGTATGGATTGGCACTATATTTACCATGCTATGATTGACTGTAAAGCTAAAGAAGTTTCTTTTCAAAAAGACTTTCAGTTTGTGTACAAGAATGAACCCTTACTGTTGATAAATTATCAATAGGCCGAGAAACTTGTAAAATATGGAAATGAATGTTACGTTGCACACATCATTGAAAATAAAGGAACAATTCATATTAATGAAGTGTCAGTGGTAAATGAGTATCCTGATGTTTTTTCTGATAAGTTTCCTAGAATAATACCAGACCGGGAAGTTGAATTTACTTTTGACTTAGTTCCTGAGGCTAAGAAAATTTCAAAACCCCCTTATCGAATGGCTCAAATTTAACTTTTAGTGTTGAAAGAGAAATTGCAATATTTATTAGATAAAGGTTTCATTCGACCTAGAACATCACCTTGGGGTGATCCTATTTTATTTTTTAAAAAGAAAGATGGTTCTATGAGACTTTGCATTGATTATAGAGCCTTGAATAACATCACTATTAAGAACAAATATCCTTTGCCTCATATTGATGATTTGTTTGATCAGCTCTAGGGAGCTCAGTTTTTTTCAAAGATTGACATGAGATCGGGGTACCATCAACTGAAGGTAAAGGAGGCAGATATTCCGAAGACTGTGTTCCGTACGAGATATGGCCATTATGAATTTGTAGTAATGCCTTTTGGGATAACCAATGCACCTGTTGTATTCATGGACTTAATGAATAGAATTTTCCATGAGTTCTTGGATAAGTTTGTTGTGGTTTTCATTGATGATATTTTGGTGTTTTCTAAAAGTAAAGAGGAGCATGAAAGACATTTAAGGGTTATCTTGCAAACCTTAAAAGAAAAGAAACTGTATGGAAAATTCAGAAGGTGTGAGTTTTGGTTGCAACAAATTTCTTTCCTTGGTCATATTGTTTCTAAAGATGGGATAACTGTTGATCCTGCAAAAACAAAGGTTGTTGAAGAATGGGCAAGACCCACAAATGTAACTGAGATTCGTAGCTTCCTTGGTTTGGCAGGCTATTACCGAAGGTTTGTTAGAAATTTTTCACGGTTATCTAGTCCAATGACTAAGCTAACTCGGAAGGGTGTTATGTTTATCTGGACAAAATATTGTGATGATTGTTTTCATGAATTGAAAATAAGATTGGTGAATGATCTAGTTTTGGAACTACCTTCCAGGAATGCTGAGTTTTTTATATACAGTGATGCTTCATTGAAAGGACTTGGTTGCGTCCTAATACAGAATGATCAGGTAATTTCTTATGCTTCACGACAGTTGAAGACTCATGAGGTAAATTACCCTACACATGATTTGGAATTAGCTGCTGTTGTTTTCGCTTTAAAAATTTGGAGGCATCATTTGTATGGAGTAAAGTGTGAAATATATACCGATCACAAGAGTTTAAAGTATATATTCACTCAGAAAGAGTTAAACATGAGACAGAGGAGATGGCTAGAATTAATCAAGGATTATGATTGTACAATTCATTACCATATGGGAAAAGAAAATAAAGTGGATGATGCTTTGAGTCGAAAAAGTAATGCTTCATTAGAAATGTTCAGTTTGGAACGCGATCCTTTGGTTAAGGATTTGATGAACTTTGGCATAGAAGTTGTTGGTGCAGAAAGTTCTTTTTTTTTGTTTCAGGTATCAGTGAGATCATCTCTATCAGATAGAATCAAGAAAGCACAGAAGCAAGATAGTGAGTTGTAGAAAAAGGAAGAGCTGGTTCAGAAAGGTATGTTGCCTGAATTCAAAATTGATAATGATTGTGTTTTGAGATTTGGGAAGAGATTGTGTGTGCCTTGTTATTCACAGTTGAAGAGAGAGTTGTTATGTGAAGCTCATAGTTCTCCGTTTTCAGTTCATCCAGGCAGTACTAAGATGTATAGAGATCTGTGGGAGTATTACTGGTGGGATGGAATGAAAAAAGATATTGCTGATTTTACTGTGAAGTGTTTGACTTGTCAACAGGTTAAAGCAGAGCCGCAGTTAACGAAAGGGATGCTTCAGCCTTTACCAGTTCCAGAGTGGAAATGGGAGAATATATCCATGGACTTTGTTGTGGGATTACCAAATACATATCGAGGTAATAATGAAATCTGGGTTATTGTTGATCGCTTGACCAAGTCTGCTCATTTCCTTGCTATACGAGATACTTTCTATCTTGATCAACTTTCCCGTTTGTATCTTAAAGAGGTAGTCAGGTTACATGGAGTTCCTCTCTCCATTGTATCTGACCGTGATCCCAAGTTCACTCCTAACTTTTGGAAAGGCCTTCAGAAGTCGTTGGGTACTGAATTAAATTTTAGTAAAGCTTTTCACCCTCAATCAGATGGGCAGTCAGAATGAATAATTCAGACCTTGGAGGATATGCTACGTTCTTTCTCTATGGATTATCAGGGAAGTTGGGACCAACATCTTTCTTTGGTTGAATTTTCATATAATAACAGTTTTCATTCCAGGATATAGATGACACCATTTCAGGCATTATATGGGAAGCGGTGTCGAACTCCAGCTTTCTGGGATGAAGTGGGTGAAAGGAAGTTGATGGGACCAGAATTGGTAGAAGAGATGGCAGAAAAAGTTCAGCTGATTTAGAAGCACATGAGAACAGCTCAGAGTAGGCAGAAGAGTTATGCAGACAATAGGAGGAAGGATCTATCTTTTGTGGTAGGTGATCATGTTTTTCTCAAAGTATCACCATGGAAAAGTGTGATGCGATTTGGTAAGAATGGAAAGCTGAGTCCAAGGATCATTGGACCATGTGAAATTCTAGAGAGAGTTGGATCAGTTGCTTACCGAGTGGCTTTACCTCCGAGTTTATCTCAGGTACACAATGTTTTTCACGTTTCGATGTTGAGAAAGTATATGCCAGATCCATCTCATGTTTTGAGTCCAGAGATAGTTCATCTAGAAGAGAACCTATCTTATGAGGAACAATTGGTCCAGATTCTTAACCGCAGGGAGCAAGTGTTACGGAATAAGGCGATTCATCAGGTAAAGGTTTTGTGGAAAAACCACATGATTGAAGAGGCAACATGGGAATCTGAAAATGCAATGAGGGATTAGTACCCCCATTTATTTGATAAGTAAATAAATTGCGGGGTTTCAATTTTCTAAAGGGGGAAGGATGTAACATCCCAAGTAAGTAATTAATAATAAATATTTTTATCTATGCCTATTAATTAACTAGATAGTGTTTTAGAGGCTTAAAATGAAAATAAATCCAATCTTAAGCATGGAATACACTAATATTTTTAAAAGATTATTTTACTGCCTTTTGATGGCAAACCATTTTTGAATCTATATTTTGACAATTTTATAAACTATGTTTGTCAAAATAAACTTATTCATTATGATTGGGACATCAAAATTTACTTTGTGTGAATTTTTGGTATTTTTCTGACAATGTTCATTTTTTAATGAATAGTTAAAAAATACTGCATTTTACATCAAAACTGTTTTTTAATCTAATTTATTTATATGATTAGATTATGTTTTGAATTGGTTTTGAAGTGAAATTAGAATATATTTTTACCATTTAATCCAATGGTGGTCATTGGAATCAATTTCACTTTGAAATTGGACTTAAACTGGTGTCAGTCTTTTGATACTTATTGTTTCATAAAAACACGCTATTTGCTCTGACAGCGGGAATTAATTATTAAATCAATTGATGTGACTTATATATGTTGAATTTTGTAAAGTAGAATTCATTTTTGAATTCAGAATATCAAATATATCTTAGGTTGAAGTTTTGGTATTTTTCTGAAAAACTTCAATTTTTGATGAATAGTGAAATCACTAAGTTGTAGTTAAAGAAACTGATTTTCCATTTAAATGAAATTTTTCCACCTTTGTGTTTTGAATTTAAAAAATCCGACATACCTGGTTGTCATTAAGAAGTAAAATGTGGTTCAATGAGATTAAAATAAGTTTTTGGTGAATAGTAACTTTTAAGTTCTTAATCGCGATTAGTGGTAATTAGTGTAGTTTAAGGTAAAAATAATGCGTTAATCATATAAAATGACCTAGAAACATGTCCTAACCTTATTGTATGTATCATGGCCGACCAAGACAAGCCATGGGTCAACTTTGGGACCCCATGGAACCACTTTGGTTTTGAAATGACATAAATAACTTTTTATTTAATGTAAAAGTAAAAATGACACAAACATAATATGTTTAACAAAAAAAATTAAATGGGGTTATAAAAGTCATATTTTTTATTATAAAGATTAATTGGAAAGATAAAAAGATTTACTGCATCAGAGTATTTGTTTTATAATTTTTTGACATTAAATAAATAAATGTATTTATGACATAATAATGATGTAGCGATTACCTCATTAATAAAGGATTTAAATAAAATGAAAAGATAATATAAAATATATGACCTACACATGTCCAAAACCTATTGGATGGATTTATTTAGAACCCTTATCACCTTATACTAGAATTATATCAATGTGGGACCTTTTAAATCCGAAACGCATTTTAAAATAAAGTAACTTATCTTTACTTTCCAAGAGTGCCCCTCCTCTCCTCTTATAAAAGGCACCCACCTCTACCTCTTTACCCACACTCCCAATGCCTTTGGCTTGGCCAAACCCTTCCCATTTTGTCTCTCCACTTCCCTATATTACTCCTTGAATCCTCACATTGGGCAGAAGACTTCCCAAGGATGCCTTTGAGATCAAACCAAAAGGAGTTACCCGATTTTAAGGTAAAGTCTTCACTTGAGTCCGTTTGTTTTATTTTACTTCTCCAACCCCCTAAACTCTTTTTATTTATTTATTTTGTAACAACTCCAGTATCTTAAATATACTAGGATTTTGTTATAAGAAGTATTCAAGATACACTTACACACACCTACATCTAATGGTTAAAGAACATACGGTTTCTGTGGATGGTGAATTTATGCCTCCCGAAACGATAATTGTTCAACATTCTTTTAACACCTTCAAAGGTGGCCATTACGATGTCACTATATTTATATATGATATATAATATGTTTATGTTTTCTTTAAGCTTATATATTTTTCATTTTGGGTATACCTTTATGGTTACCATTATGGGTAAACGCGATATCTTCATTTGAGGAAGTGCGGACTACCGCCCCCTCAAAGTGAGTTGATTCGTTAAATACCATATGTGGGACGTATAGAGGATGGAACTATGATATTATATATGATATTATATTGGAATTATAATATACCTTTATATCATTATGATTCCATTCTATAAAATATGAAATAGAAATGAAAGGAGCGTTAATGCGTACGTACGGCTTACCATCTCCATGATCGGTGCATTTCATTTCTTACCTCTAAATGATTATGTAATATTATAAATGCATGGATGTACTGGATATATATGACATATATGATATATACATCATGAATACCATTCTGGATATAATGGATACATGAACAACATGTAATTATAAAGGGCTTATTTTTTACTCAAGTACCAATGATCGTTAAAACGACCGTTATTAACTTAAATAATTACATAGTGTTCATGACATGGAAATAAGTGATATAAAAGGAATAATGAACTTGAAAAAGGTTCTTAAACAATTAGAAATTAACTCAAGTTTATTATTCAGGAAATTAAAGAATGATCGATTCATGTCGGACCCGAGGTATGGGACTTCGTCTCAATCTCCTTTCATTGAGCCATATTTTATTTTATACACAACTTTTTTTATAAGGTGTATAAACACCTTTGACTTTTACATTTATTCAAAAGGAATATTTTTTATATGAAGAGTTTACTAAATGACAAAAGTGAATGTTTTTGTCGTACGTATGTGGCGACAACGACTTCTCTGCCGCCGTGACCATTATTTAAGTTTCAGCTTCCTCTACAAGCCATAACTTTTTTTAAAAAAGAAAAATAAATACCATGTTTTAATTTTCTTTTATTTTGGTATTGAAAATGGTGTTCATAATGTTTTTATATCAATGTGTTGTATTGATATCTTGTGATTGAAAGGTGGAAATGTTATGTTTCCTTTATGCGTGTTTTATGTGATATGATTATGTTGAGGTTCTTGGGTATTATTATGAAGATGGGTGGTTCCGTGATAAACTAAGGGCGGGTGAGCCCGATATAGCTCTCCAATGCATTGGGTAACGCAAAGGAGTGAAACGCTAAGGTTTCTCCGAAGATATTTAGGGAATATACTGTGATGGGTATTCCAAACGTAACCAAGAGGGTTACTCCCTACGTAAGAATGTTATGAATGCCTCAAGTTACATTTATGTCATATGATTTCTATGATTTATTCATGATTTGATGAGGTATGTTAACGTGATTTTGTTTTATGGGTAAAGTATGATCTCATTCTTATGTATATATGTACCCATGTTTCCTTTCCATATTTTTATATCCCTTACTGATCTTTTTATGCTCATCCCAAGTTATTTTGAAATGTTTTTCACAGGTCAAGGGAAAGGTACATGATATGATGATAGTGTCAAGGAAGTGTCAAGAAAGAATCTATGTTTTATTTTAATTATGTTTCCATTGATGGGAATGGAGAATACTATATTTATGTAACCACTTTTTTTATATTTGGAATGTAATGAATGTTTTATGAACTAATTCTCTAAAACTCTAAACCGGAAAAAATCCTCAATGTGTAATCTTGAAATAACTCAAGATTAAGTAAGGTTTAAGGCTGGGGCCTTATATGGTTGAATTTATTTACTTCATAGAATAAGTACATAAGGGACTATGCATACCATCATGTATATTTCCATCCTTTAATATGTTTCTACAAAAACCTTCTACCAAAAACTAATCTTTTCTCTAAACAATGTGCATTCAAAAAGTCATGGTCACATCAAAAGCACAAGAATCATCTGCTTGAGAATCACATAATTCACAAAAACAATATATTTTCCTTCTCTTTAGACATCAAATAAAACCAAAATTGTTAGTGTGAGATCATACAATACCCAAAAAGGATAATCATTTACAAGAAGAAAAAATAATCTTAATATCCAAAATTTGAAAAACATAACCCAAATATCAACAAAGACCATTCAAAAAACAACTGTCCCTAAAATTATTCAAAAGTAATCCATACTATGATTGAAAACCAAATCTCATGAGGATTTAATTACCTAAACTTTCAATATACATCTTAACATTTATATCCATGTAACACCAGTTTCTCATAAAGTCTCATATTGAAAAGTAATTAACCTAATCACGTATTCTCAATGATAGGTTAATCATTTTCATAAATAATCAATATCATCATATATCCACAATATAAACATAGATTTTTCTAAAATAAAATTTCAAACATTATTCCACAATTAAAATCCCATAGTATTCTATTTTCCATAGGCATATAGTGTTTCCTCAAAAGAGATAATGTCTTCCATGACAGCCTTTATCACTTAATCACTAAATCATTTTCTTATACTAATTATATCCATTTGGTAAAAGATAAGTTCCAAAATTCAACTAATTCTTGTTCAATAAAAACATTTTACTAAAATAATAATTCCTATTAACTAGGGACTTCATGTAGGCTAGTGGAGGTAGATGTGCCCTTATCGCCATTCGGTTGTGGGTTTGATTCATGCAGCCTTACCGGATGTAACGGGTTGTCACCAATCCTAAATGTTGTCCTTTTTATAAAACTAAAAAATTACACTAACATATTTTAACCTAAATGGTTGCCTTATACCTGTCATTTTCATAAAAATTCATTATGATCTCAACATCTTAATTCTTGAAGTCTTACTTCACCACCATATGATAAAATAAAATGATTCCCAAAATGAATAAAATCATAACTTGGTCATGGAATACACTTGGTTTCATCATCATCTTGTTCATGTAGGTAGACGGTCCATGCATCACAACAATGATTTAGATATCCTTAAAAATCATTTGCTTCCTCCATCCAAATACACCTTGTACAACATGGGTCAAATGGGTGTTCCCAGAAAAACAGTTTTTGAAAATAATCATGTATGACATATAACTTCAAAACATCTGATAAAACATGATTTCTATAATATAGTCGGATTGAATTTCAGTTGAAAATTTCAATTAAAGGTCCTTTTAAAATACAATAACTATGTGCTGAGAGAATATATTTTAAAATCAAATATAAATATGTTGTTCAAGGGTCTCCTTCTTCAGTACGTTTTTAAAATCATAATATGTTTCAAAATATTCTGATAAGATTAAATATTTGAAAATTCCTTGATAATATTTACCATTAATGAAAATATGAGAATATTGGGAAAATATGATTTTTTTAATACAAACCGTGATCCACGATGATAACGAGGTATAGTGGAGGTGTTTTATATCTCAAACAACTACTTGCAAGTGAGTTGTTTGCAAGAAATTTTTTCACAATCATCAGAACATGACTTTGCAATAATTATTGCATGCATGTCATCAATAAAAGATAGGAATGTCATTTGAGATCCTCCTCCTTCCATTTGTAACTGGATTTCCATTATCTGAAAAAGTTATAAAACAAGGATTTAACTGAAATAATAGATAGGGACTAACCATATGTCTAACAAAAATTCCTAATCAATAATGTTGTCTAAACCGACCACTGATACCAACTATAAGGACCCAGCCTTAAACATTACATAATATTGAATTAAATTGATAATTCACATTGAGGATCTTTTCATGTTTAGTGTTTTTGAGGATTAGGCCATAACTATTACATTACAACTTGAATATTACAAGTATACACGACTACTCAGTTTCAATTTTTTTTCATAAAATAAAAACTCTTAAAAAGAAACATGTCTATTTACATGTTTTAGATAGCATGACTTTTACTTGATCTCATCTATGACCCTATACATCTTTAAGTCCTCTAGAAAACATTTCAAAAACTTGTCAAGAGCATAAAAAGATCATTAAGGGTTATAAAATAAAGAAGGAAAACATTATCCCATCAAGAAATACAAATCAATGAAACCATACTTTTCAATCATAACATAACTTATGATATCATAAGATTTATGAATAACACGCAGAAATCATAAATCATAAAGGTTACTTATGGAATCCATATCAAACATACAATGTAGCTATCACAGCTACATAGGGAGTTACACTTGGAATATCCATCACATTATATTCCCTAAATCTCTTAGGATAAACATCACGTTTACATCCGTCACATCACCTAATGCTTTGGAGAGCTATCTTGGGTGCACCCGCCCTAGGTTTATCATGGAACCACCCATATACGTAAACAATGACCAATAACCATAACACGTGTATAAAGGAAAGATAACGTTTCCACATTCTAATATATCAAATCATGATATTGAAATAAACAATGTTTTGTCAAATCATTTTCAAACTCATTTAAAAACAGATTTTTGAATCAAAGTGGCTCATACCACTTTGGATATTTAAAAAGAAATATTATTTCAAAACATTAATGTCGTTATCAATAAATCTATAAAACCAATTTTTAAAACATGGACATTAAAGAGAACGATTTAGAATAATAAAATATTGAAAACATTTATAACTATATTTTAGTTGAAGAGTTTCTATCAAAATGAGAGACTCTTGAATACAAATAATTGAGGAGTAACATATAATCAAAACACTATAATATCATGATAATAAAGGGATTAATGATATAATATGTCAAAGGATAGTATATACACCATATAAAAGTGAACTGATGCATAACAATAAATAAGTCTCAATTGAATGTAAATTGAGACAAAGTCCAATACAACGATGGTATCCTTGAATTAAGGATATATCAATCAGATAATTATGGGTGAAAAATATAAATACACCCAATATAAGTGTATATTAAGTGTAAAACAATCATAGTTCATTCACACATATTCATAGGATGACATAAATAAGAAATAGAAGATCAACCCAATGAATGGGAATTGGGTTAAGAATTTCCCTTACTAATTTGGTAACTTACCAAACAGATGCCACATGAAAGAAGGATCATCCAATGAAGATGTAAAAACTCATAAATTAAAGTATATTACACAATGAGTAAAATCATGGGCAGTACATACACCACAAAAAAGGAGATAGCAGCCAATATTGCAAGAATCTCACGGGAATAAAAACATGTGAGATGAAAACCCCTTACCACGTTGTAATTAAATCGAGTCGTATGACCAAAAGTTAATAACCACCAAATGAATCACATAATACCATAAATATAATGAGATTAATGATAATATATATCAAATGGAAGTACTCAATACACCACATACAATGAATAAGTGGAACACAATGGAAATCTCATGAAATTAAATGTGAGATAAGAAAAAACTTTGCAAAAAATCGGCAGCCTAACGGCGCAACATAAAAATTATTAAAATGAAATGTTTAGAGTAAGAGGGGGTATATCATCATATTAAAATAAAAATACAGTATGGTGAATATAAAAGAACATAATCTAAAATAATAACATGGAGCATAATAGAAATGACATAAAAGAGAGTACTTGAAAAGAAAGAGAGAAGTCGGATCCCTTACCTCGTGTCTGACTTGGCTCGATCATTATTTAATCTCTAGAATAATAAGATAAAGGTAATTTATAATTTATTAAGAACCTTTTTCATGTTTATTATTACTTTTATATCACTTATTACCATGTTATAAACATTATGTAATCATTTATGTTAATAATGTTTGTTTTGTCGATATTTGGTACAGGAGTCAAAAATGGACTCCTTATAATTACATGGTGTTCATGTTGTCAAAGGTTCATTATATACAGAATTATATTCATGATTTGGATATCATATATATCATATATATCTAGAATATACATTTTTTTATCATAGTACATAATATTTAGTGTAACACCCCAAGCTTCCACGGTACGTTTCCCTTCGAATAATGCAATAGCGTGTGTTGTACGCAACCTCGAGCTCTAACACACACCACATCTAATTAAACTAGCCGTTGTGAATAGTAATACCTAATTTTTGAAATTTTATAAATTTTATTTATCAAAATGGACTTCATTTTTGGATTCGGAATATCAAAATTAGCCTATGTTGAATTTTTGGTATTTTTCTGAGAACTTCTAATTTTTTATCAATAGTGAAAAATACTTAAAAAAAACTTTTTTAATCAAAATAATTTATAGTGATAAATTATACTATTTAGTGGTTTTAAAGTATAATTAGAATATATTTTTACCATTTTATCCAATGGTGGTCATTAAAATTAATTTAACATTGAAATTGGACATAAACAATTGCCAATCTTTTGATATAAATTGTTTCTTAAAAACACGCTATTTGTTGTAACAGCGGGAATTAATTATAAAATTAATTAATGAAACTTATATGTTTGGAAATTTTTAAAATAGGAATCATTTTTGAATTCGGAATATCAATTATATCTTAGGGTGAAATTTTGGCATTATTCTGAAAAACATCAATTTTTGATGAATAGTGAAACCACTAAGTGGTAGTTAAAAAACTGATTTTTCGTTTAAATGAAACATTACCACTTCTGTGATTTGAATTTCAAAAATCCGACATAAATGGTTGTAATTAGGAAGTAAAATGTGGTTCAATGAGATTAAAATAATTTTTTGGTGAATAGTAACTTTTTAGTTATTATTCGCGATTAGAGGTAATTAGTGTAGTTTAAGGTAAAAATCATGTTTTAATAATATGAGATGAGTTTTACACATGTCCTACCCTAATTGGATGTGCCATGGCCGACCAAGACAATCCATGGGTCAAATTGGGGACCCCATGGATCCACTTTAGTAGGAAAATGACATAAATACCTTTTATTTAATGTTAAAGTAAAAAATGACACAAACATAAAATGTTTTACGAAAACAATTTTTACATGGGGTTATACAAGTCATATTTTTGACTATAAATATTAATTGGAAAGCTAAAAAGATTTCATACATCATAGTATTTTTTTTATAATTTTTAGACATTAAATAAATTAAATTATTTATGACATTTGGATGATGCAGCGATGACCTCATTATTTAACGATTTAAATAAAATGAGAAGATAATGTAAAATCAAGGCTTAAACTTTTCCAAAGCCTATTGGATGGTAATATTTCGAACCCTTATCACCTTAGGCTAGAATTATATAAGTTTGGGACCTCTAAAATCCGAAACTCATTTTATAATAAAGTGACTTTTCTTTACTTTCCAAGAGTGCCCCTCCTCTCCACTTATAAAAGGCCCCCACCTCTACCACCTTATTCACACATTCAAGCCATTTGGCTCGGCCAACCTCTGCCCAAATAATCTTCCAAATTCCCCCTCTTACTCCTAGAAGCCTCACTTTGGGCAGAACTCTTCCCAAGGAATCCTTTTCCTCAAATCAAAAAGTGTTACCCGTTTTAAAGGTAGTGTTTTCACTTATGTTATTTTGTTTTATTTTGCTTCTCCAACCCCCTAAAATCTTTTTATTATTTTCTTTTGTAACAAAAACAGTATCCTAAATATACTAGGATGTTGTTATAAGAAGTATTCGAGCTACACTTACACACACCTACATCTAATGGTTAAAGAACATACTGTTTCTGTGGATGGCGAATTTCTGCCTCACGAAACGATGATTGTTCAAATTCTTTTAACACCTATAATGGTGGACATTTTGATGAAACTATTTTCATATATGATATATATATTATGTTTATGTTTTCCTTATCCTTCTGTATTTCTCATTTATGGCATACTTTATGATTTCCATTATGGTTAAACGCGATAATTTCATTTTAGGAAGTGCGGACTACCGCCCCCTCAAAGTGATTTGAATCGTTAATGCCATAGGTGGGATGTATAAAGGATGGAGTAAATGGTATTATACATTATGTTATACTGGAATTATATTATACCTTTATATAATTATGATTTCATTCCATCAAATACGAAATATAAATGAAAGTAGCGTTCATGCGTACGTACGGCTTACCGTCTCCATGAACGGTGCATTTCGTTTCTTACCTCTATATGTTACGTAATATTATAAATGAATGTATATACTGGATATATATGATATATATGACTTCTAAATCATGAATATAATTCTGGAAATAATGGATAGTCTACCACATAAACAACTTGTAATTATAAGAAGTTTATTGTTGACTCAAGTACCAAAGATCGACAAAACGACCGTTATTAACTTAAATAATTACATAATGTTCATAACATTGAAATAAGTGATATAAAAAGGATAATGAAATTGAAAATGGTTCTTAATAATGTAGATATTAACTCTAGTTTATTATTCAGGAGGTTAAAGAACGGTTGAGTCAAGTCAGACACGAGGTAAGGGAACTTCTTAACCCAATATCTATTCTTTGGGTTAATCTCCTACTTTCAAATTATGTCATGATATTATTATGTCCTATCTTGTATTTTTACATTATTTATGTGTACTTATAGTGAATACACATTAAAGATGTACATTATTTAAAAAATGATCTTTTTAAGGACTTCGTCTCAATACCCATTCATTGAGGCATATTTGGTTTTATACACAACTTTCTTTTATACGGTGTATAAACCCCTTTGACTTTTACGTTTGTTCAAAAGGAATCTTTTTTATACGAAGCGTTTTGCTAAACGACAAAAGGGAATGTTTTTCTTTCCGTACTTATGCGGCGACAATGACTTCTCCGCCTCCGTGACCATTATTTGAGTTTCGGCTTCCTCTACAAGACATCATTTTTTTAATTAAAAATATATAAAAAGTTTTAACATTCTTTTATTTTGGTATTGAAAATGGTTTTGAAAGCATTTTTATTATATCAATGTGTTGTATTGATATCTTGTGATTGAAATGTGGAAATGTTATGTTTCTTTTATGCATGTATTATGTGATACGATTATGTTATGGTTTATGATATGTTTAAACCTATTCATATGAGGAATGTATTGGACTTAATAAGTGACGGGTGGAGCCCGCTATAGCTCCTCGATGCATCAGTAGGTCTCATGAGACAACTAGACATGGAATTGGACGAGGCCCTTTCCCAATTTGATTTATGGTTTTGGCCAAGACCTTAATCATTTTAGACGTCTTGGTCGAGGCCTTGACAAAATGTTTCAGAATGTCTGGCATTATACATTCCCTCTTTATGAAAGTGGTTAATTATATTGAATGTGATTATTCGAACAGTAGAATATCCATGTGAATAAGTGAATGGCATTATCTCATTTTACTTTTGCCATATTATGTTGATGTTCAAGTTTAAAAGGCTTTTGTTTTAGTTATACATTGCCTTAAATTTTTATGTTTATTTATGAAAGCTTCCGCAATATTTTTATCCTTACTGAGCATCTGAGCTCACCCCTTTCGATGTTTTAATATTTTCCAGGATGTAAAGAAGTATTTTATGAATGACCTGCAGGGATTGTCAGAAGAGGATATGAGTGTGGACTATGGAGACTTTGTTATTGTAGTTTTTCACTTTATGATGTAATGTAACGTTTACGAATGTATCTAGTGTTTCCAAGGCTACTAAAGTAATTGGTCTTTCGAGACATGATCTTTTGTGATCATGCCAATGTTACGAAGTAATGCACCGACTCTGGGTAGCTGGGGTCGGGGCATTACAGTTGGTATCAGAGACAGTTTAGTACTAACCTTGGAAGCTAGATTTAGATAAACTCTGATTAGAGAACATAGCCCGAAGATAGACTTTAATGATTAGTGTAGAAGAACTTCCTAGAATTTTGGTATTATATAGATTTTGTGAGTTTTCCGAGCAATACATACCTGTCTGGATACGAGCAGGTAGAGGCGGCTCTGGCACAGATGTACCTAGGGGTAAAACCCGAAAACACCGCTTTGAGCTAGACTCGAACGGGAACTGGTGCACGACAACGGGCCTTGTTGCACTCTTGGTTACGACACTCCCGGGGGATATGATTAGGATAATTCTCATTTTCTTTACAAACCACTATGAACGGTTATGAGTATATACTTCCTCAAATAAAACCTTTTTATGATTATGGATTATATCCATAAATAGTTCAATTTATGTTAAGTATTTTACAAGTATGGAATTATGTATTCTGATTCATAAACTAATCTAGTTTATGCCATTGTTTAGAAATGGCGCCTAGTGGAATGAATGGAAACTGTATCAATGCACACACTCCGTGCAGGGATTGCCCTCTTGCTCAAGATAATTATTGTGGAGCTGGAAATACAACTGGTGCTGATCAACTTATTACCATACTGGGACAACTCACTCAGGTTATGAATAATAACCTTACTCGTATGGAGCACCCTGATCCCCAACGTGGAGGATCAATGTTAGACCGCTTCATGAGGCAACAACCGCCAACATTTAATGGGGGTACAAATCCATTAGTAGCTGAGCAATGGATAAACTCCTTAGAGAAAATATTCCATTCCTTGTGGAGTAGCGAAAGGGAGATGGTTGTCATTGCAGTTTACCGCCTCACTGGAGATGCCGATCAGTGGTGGTCGCTGATTAAAAACACAAAGGAAGATGATGACGTACCGAATATGGAATGGAGGGAGTTCAAAGAGCTTTTCCTAGAAAAATACTATCCTCGTGACCATCGATCAGATATGGAAAGACAATTTTTGAGTCTGAGACAAAAGGAAGATGAGAATGTCGCAAAGTATGAGGCCAACTTTACAAGGTTAGGGAGGTATGCTGCAGATTATATACGTAACCCAAGAGGTAAGATTGATCTTTTCATTGATGGGTTAAAACCATTTCTCTGTCGAGATTTATTATCACAATCGTTCTCAACATACGAAGATATTGTCTCATGTGCTATCAAGACAGAAAAGGAATTCTCTATGTCTTATGACAACAAGGTAAAGCAAGATGAAGAAGAGAACGGTGGAACAAGAGACAGATAAAGGGAAAAAGGGAAAGAAGTATTTTCCATTATGTGATAATTGTGGAAAGAATCACCCTGGTACTTGCCTAAAAGGAATGGGAGTTTGTTATAAATGTGGGGAAAAAGTCCACCAGGCACGTGATTGCAAGGAAAAGAAAGAGGCTATCAATGTTGAATGCTACAATTGTAGATAAATGAGTCATTATGCAAATGAATTTCCTACGCGTCAGGGAAACATACCTCAAAAAAGGCCAAGGGATCAAGGACAATCTTATGCTGTTACTACAGTTGAAGCAGAATAACTAATGTATTGGTGCTTTTGGACTCATGGATTATATTCTGGTTATTAGAATAATGTGATATATATATAAGGATTGTACTGTAGTACTTGTTGATTTCAGTAAGGTTTTAATATGACGAAGGTAATCATATTTTTAGTATGTGACAATAAGAGAAACTTTACATTGTTTGGGGAATCTGATAAATTGATTTTGGAATTAAGAGACCTTTTAGAGAATGTTTGGACAGAGGTATTTTGGATAACTATAAATGTTGGGATGGACTAAGTTGAACTTTGAATAGTATTGTTTAAGGTTAAAAAATTTCTGAAGATTATTTTTGAAATACTATAATTCTATATTTTTAGAAAAAGGACAACTTGTTGGGTGGGGCATAATCCGTGGCGTCGGACAAAGCTGCAGGAATCGAACCCACAACCATAGTGCGACAAGCCTTTATTACCTACCACTAGCCTACAACAAGTCCCTGGTTATTAAAAAATAGTTTTACTAATCTAAATTGTATGTGTTAATATTTGTAACCTTATACAATTAGGATAAATAGAATATTTTTGAGTTGTATTACCTTTTAGAGTGAAAGATGGGTTTGTGGTAAAAATTTATTAAAGAATGAAAGTCTACATGACAAGTATGTATATTCCCTTACATTCTTAGTTAATCTCCTAAATAAATTCCTCAACTTTATAAATGTTAACTCAAAACAAAAATGTTGTCGGTTAACATTTCCTACTAGGGAATCAATGATCGTTTAACTAATAACAAGTTTGTGATTTTTTTGTAGTTAAACTTTCTCCTAATCCTGTTTTCTATAACTCTTCATCAGACCTTGATGGTTTGTTTCTCCTCCATATCCATATTTTCATAGAATCCTAGAATGGGCTATCTCGGGTGACCTTTGTACTTATCTTTCTTTCTTTTAATGTTATATATTTATTAACCTTATTTCCGATGTGGGTTTTCCACAAAGGTATTTTCAATTTTCAACCTTTTATTTTCAATGAAAAATTTCAAATTGCGAGGACACAATTTATTTATGGAGGGGAGAATGTAACACCCCAAGCTTCCACGGTACGTTTCCCTTCGAATAATGCAATAGCGTGTGTTGTACGCAACCTCGAGCTCTAACACACACCACAACTAATTAAACTAGCCGTTGTGAATAGTAATACCTACTTTTTGAAATTTTATAAATTTTATTTATCAAAATGGACTTCATTTTTGGATTCGGAATATCGAAATTAGCCTATGTTGAATTTTTTGGAATTTTTCTGAGAACTTCTAATTTTTTATGAATAGTGAAAAATACTTAAAACAAATTTTTTAATCAAAATAATTTATAGTGATAAATTATACTATTTAGTGGTTTTAAAGTATAATTAGAATATATTTTTACCAATTAATCCAATGGTGGTCATTAGAAATAATTTAACATTGAAATTGGACATAAACAATTGCCAATCTTTTGATATAAATTGTTTCTTAAAAACACGCTATTTGTTGTAACAACGGGAATTAATTATAAAATTAATTAATGCAACTTATATGTTTTTAATTTTGTAAAATAGACATCATTTTTGAATTCGGAATATCAATTATAGCTTAGGGTGAAATTTTGGCATTATTCTGCAAAACTTCAATTTTTGATGAATAGTGAAACAACTAAGTGGTAGTTAAAAAACTGATTTTTCGTTTAAATGAAACATTACCACTTCTGTGATTTGAATTTCAAAAATCTGACATACATGGTTTTCATTAGGAAGTAAAATGTGGTTCAATGAGATTAAAATAATTTTTTGGTGAATAGTAACTTTTTAGTTCTTATTCGCGATTAGAGGTAATTAGTGTAGTTTAAGGTAAAAATAATGTTTTAATAATATGAGATGAGTTTTATATATGTCCTACCCTCATTGGATGTGCCATGGCCGACCAAGACAATCCATGGGTCAACATGGGGACCCCATGGAGCCACTTTAGTTGGAAAATGACATAAATACCTTTTATTTAATGTTAAAGTAAAAAATGACACAAACATAAAATGTTTTAATAAAACAATTTTTACATGGGGTTATACAAGTAATATTTTTGACTATAAATATTAATTGGAAAGATAAAAAGATTTCCTACATCATAGTATTTTTTTTTATAATTTTTAGACATTAAATAAATTAAATTATTTATGACATCATGATGATGCAGCGATGACCTCATTATTTAACGATTTAAATAAAATGAGAAGATAATGTAAAATCCAAGGCTTACACTTGTCCAAAGCCTATTGGATGGGTATATTTCGAACCCTTATCACCTTAGTCTTGAATTATATAAGTGTGGGACCTCTAAAATCCAAAACTCATTTTATAATAAAGTGACTTTTCTTTACTTTCCAAGAGTGCCCATCCTCTCCACTTATAAAAGGCCCCCACCTCTACCACCTTATTCACACATTCAAGACATTTGTCTCGGCCAACCTCTGCCCAAATACTCTCCCAAATTCCCCCTATTACTCCTAGAAGCCTCACTTTGGGAAGAACTCTTCCCAAGGAAGCCTTTGCCTCAAATCAAAAAGTGTTACCCGTTTTAAAGGTAGTGTTTTCTCTTATGTTCTTTTGTTTTATTTTGCTTCTCCAACCCCATAAACTCTTTTTATTATTTTCTTTTGTAACAACACCAGTATCCTCAATATACTAGGATGTTGTTATAAGAAGGATTCGAGCTACACTTACACACACCTACATCTAATGGTTAAAGAACATACTGTTTCTGTGGATAGCGAATTTCTGCCTTACGAAACGATGATTGTTCAAATTCTTTTAACACCTATAATGGTGGCCATTTTTATGAAACTATTTTCATATATGATATATATATTATGTTTATGTTTTCCTTATCCTTATTTATTTCTCATTTATGGCATACTTTATGATTTCCATTATGGTTAAACGCGATAATTTCATTTTAGGAAGTGCGGACTACCGCCCCCTCAAAGTGATTTGAATCATTAATGCCATAGGTGGGATGTATAAAGGATGGAGTAAATGGTATTATACATTATATTATACTGGAATTATATTATACCTTTATATAATTATGATTTCACTCCATCAAATACGAAATAGAAATGAAAGTAGCGTTCATGCGTACGTACGGCTTACCGTCTCCATGAACGGTGCATTTCGTTTCTTACCTCTAAATGTTACGTAATATTATAAATGAATGTATATAATGGACATATATGATATATATGACATCTAAATCATGAATATAATTCTGGAAATAATGGATATTCTACCACATAAACAACTTGTAATTATAAGAAGATTATTGTTGACTCAAGTACCAAAGATCGACAAAACGACCGTTATTAACTTAAATAATTACATAATGTTCATAACATTGTAATAAGTGATATAAAAAGGATAATGAAATTGAAAATGGTTCTTAATAAGGTAGATATTAACTCTAGTTTATTATTCACGAGGATAAAGAACGGTTGAGTCAAGTCAGACACGAGGTAAGGGAACTTCTTAACCCAATTTCTATTCTTTGGGTTAATCTCCTACTTTCAAATTATGTCATGATATTATTATGTCCTATCTTGTATTTTTACATTATTTATGTGTACTTATATTGAATACACATTATAGATGTACATTATTTAAAAAAATGATCTTTTTAAGGACTTCGTCTCAATCCCCTTTCATTGAGGCATATTTGGTTTTATACACAACTTTCTTTTATATGGTGTATAAACCCCTTTGAATTTTACGTTTATTCAAAAGGAATATTTTTTATACGAAGCGTTTTGCTAAACGACAAAAGGGAATGTTTTTCTTTCCATACTTATGCGGCGACAATGACTTCTCCACCTCCGTGACCATTATTTGAGTTTCGGCTTCCTCTACAAGACATCATTTTTTTTAATTAAAAATATATACAAAGTTTTAACTTTCTTTTATTTTGGTATTGAAAATGGTTTTGAAAGCATTTTTATTATATCAATGTGTTGTATTGATATCTTGTGATTGAAATGTGGAAATGTTATGTTTCCTTTATGCATGTTTTATGTGATACGATTATGTTATGGTTTATGATATGTTTAAACCTATTCATATGAGGAATGTATTGGACTTAATAAGTGACGGGTGGAGCCCGCTATAGCTCCTCGAAGAATCTGTAGGTCTCATGAGACAACTAGACATGGAATTGGCCGAGCCCCTTTCCCAATTTGATTTATGGTTTTGGCCGAGGCCTTAATCATTTTAGACGTCTTGGTCAAGGCCTTGAAAAAATGTTTCAGAATGTCTGGCATTATACATTCCCTCTTTATGAAAGTGATTATTGATATTGCATGTGATTATTCAACCAGTAGAATATCCATGTGAAGAAGTGAATGGCATTATCTCATTTTACTTTTTCCATATTATGTTGATGTTCAAGTTTAAAGGGCTTTTGTTTTAGTTATTTATTGCCTTAAATTTTTATGTTTATTTATGAAAGCTTCCGCAATATTGTTATCCTTACTGAGCATCTGAGCTCACCCCTTTCAATGTTTTAATATTTTCCAGGATGTGAAGAAGTATTTTATGAATGACCTACAGGGATAGTCAGAAGAGGATATGAGTGTGGACTATGGAGACTTTGTTATTGTAGTTTTTCACTTTATTATGTAATGTAACGTTTACAAATGTATCTAGTGTTTCCAAGGCTACTAAACTAATCGGTCTTTCGAAACATGATCTTTTGTGATCATGCCAATGTTACGAAGTAATGCACCGACTCTAGGTAGCTGGGGTCGGGGCGTTACATTTAGACGTAAGAAATGAAATGCATCATTTATGGAGACGGTAAGACGTACATACGCATGAACACTACTTTCATTTCTATTTATTATTTTAATTGAAATAAAACATAATGATTCATAGGTATATTATAATTCTAGTATAATAACATATATAATATTGTTAACTCCGTCCTTTATACATCCCACATAATGTATTAACGAATCAAATCACTTTGAGGGGGCGGTAGTCCGTACTTCCTCAGATGAGATTATCGTATTTACCCGTTATGGAAACCATAAAGGTGTGTGGTAAGTGGGATGTACAGAAGAATAAAGAAATAATAAACATAATATTTATCAACTATAAATAAAGTTTCATAATAATGGCCACCATGAGAGGTAGTAATAGGTAATTGAACAATCATCATCTCGTGAGGTATTAGTGTTCCATCCACAGAAACATTATATTCTTCATCCATTAGATTGAGTTTTGTGTAAGTGTAGTTCAAATCCGTCTAATAACAACATCCTAGTATATTTATTATTCTATTGTTGTTACAAAAGAACGGAAAAAAATAGTTTAGGGGTTGGAGAAGTAGAATAAATGAAAACAATTTAAGAGAAATCATTACCTTTAATTTGGGTAACTCCGATTGGTTTGAACCAAATGACTTATAGAAGATCTTTCTCCCTAAGGTAATGCTTCTAGGGGGAGGAGAGGGATGTAGGGAGCTTAATTGGGTAGAGTTTGGACGATCCAAATGGCTTGATATATACGAGGAATTGGATAGAAACGGTCTCCTTTTATAAAAGAGAAGAGGGGCTCTTTTGGAAAGTGTAAAAATATTACTTTATTATAAACTTATCCTCAGTTTCAAAAGGACCAAAAATCATTATAGTCGAAGATAAGACGACTCATGGTCGAAATAAAATCATCCAATCAGAATTGGACAAGTTTTGGATAATATTTTAGTCATTATAATATTATTTATTTAAATCATTTATTAATTAGGTAAATACTGCATCATTATTGTGTCATGAATAATTTAATTTATTCGATGTCTAAAATTTTTAAAAAATACTATCATGTAGGAAATATTTTTAGATTTACAATGAATATTTATAGGGAGAATGGTTATTTATATAACCCCTTATAAAAATTAATTTACTAAAAGATATTTTCTTCTGTCATATTTTCCTTTAAATTAAGTTGATTAATCTAAATTGTCATTATCACTCCCAAGTGGCTCAATGGGGTACCAAAATCGACCCAAAAATTTCTCATGGTCTTAAATGACTCAACCAAAATGGGTTGGACAAGTGTTAAGGTAATTTTTAATTATTATAAAATTCTTTTAACCTTGAAATACCCTATTTACCTTTAACCGCAGTAAATAAAAGTCAAAAGTTACTATTCACCAAAAATTATTTTCATCTTAATGAAACACATGTTACTTCTTGATAATAACCATGTATGTCAGATTTTTTAAATTAAATTCACAGAAGAGGTAAAATTTCATTAAAATTAAAACGTTGGTTTTTTAACTACTACTAAGTGGTTTCACTATTCATCTAAAATTGATGTTTTTCAGAAAAATACCAAAAATTCAGCCTAAGTATTATATGATATTCCAAATTCAAAATTGATGTCTATTTTTCAAAATTCAAAAATTAGAATTTGAATTAATTAACTTAAAAATAAATTCCCATTGTTAAAATAAATTGTGTGTTTTTAAGAAACAATAACTATCAAAAGATTGATACTTGTTTATGTCCAATTTCAAAGTGAAATTAATTCCAATTACCAAAATTGGATTACATGGTGAAAATATATTTTAATTTAACTTTAAAACCGATTAAAAAGAAAATATATCCATTTAAATAAATTATATTAAAAGGCACTTTTGAATTAAAACACAATATTTTTCACTATTCATTAAAAAATGAACTTTATCGGAAAAATTCCAAAAAATTACCCAAAGTAAAATTTGATGTCCCCATTCTAAGGAAGGATTTTATTGGGTCAATTAAAATTTATTAATGTGACCAAAACTATTTTTAAAGAGGGTTCGGCCTTAAAAGGCGATAAATCTGCCTTTTAATGCCAGTTATGCTTAAAATTAGATTCATTCACATTTTAAGCCTCTAAATTTTTATTGGATAATTTATATACATTTAACAATCATTTGGAATCATATTGTAGTTAGTTTTGTTCTTTCCCGCTGATATAATGGCCAGGAGTTAACTACCATTTAAAATAATAATATTATATTATTTGCATGCAACGTAAGATTCCAAAGAAACTCGTTGTTGTGTATCGGGTACTCTATCGAACATAGAAACCTATTTAAAGTAAAATTAATATTTAATTCATAAATATTAATAAATATGAAATAAGTCGTATTATTTATTTACCTGGGATGTTACATCCTTACCCCCTTTTGGGAATTGTGTCCTCGCAATTTAAAAACAAATGGGCTCGAAAACTTCATTGAAAGTCCCACATCGGAAAAGAGTCAGTAAAAATATCACTTTTAAAGAAAGAAAGTGAAGCCCAAAGGTCAAACAAGATAACCCATTCTATGACTCCATGTAGAAAAACATGGATATAATAGAAAAAACAAAGGGTCGTGTTCTGAGGGAGAGTGAGAGAAAACATGTTTAAGAGAATGTTAACCATTAGAAATTCCCAAACATGTGATCGGTTAAATGGTCATTGATTACCCGGTAGGAAACACAAACCAACAACGTTTTTGTTTTACACTCCTTTTCATAATTTGGCTGAATTCATTTACTACATAGAATAAGAACATAAGGGAATATACTTACCTTCATGTAGAGTTTCATCCTTTAATAAGTGTCTACCAAAAACTTCTACCAAAAACTAATCATTGCTCTAAACAAAGAGCATTAAAAAATACATGGTCACATCAAAAGAACAAGAATCATCTCCTTGATAATCACATAATCCACAAAAAAACTATATATTTCTCTTGTCTTTAGACATCAACTAAATCCAAAATTGTTAGTGCGAGATCATATAATAACCAAAAAGGATAATCTTTTACATGAAGAAAAACTACTCTTAATCTCCAAAATTTTTAAAACAAAACCCAAAGATCAAAAAAGACCATTCAATAAACAAATGTCCCTAAAATGATTCAAAAGTAATCCAAACTATGATTTAAACCCAAATATCACGAGGATTTAATTACATAGACTTCCAATATACATCTTAACATTTATCTCCATGTAACACCAGTTACTCATAATGTCTCATATTGAAAAGTAAATAACCTATTCACATATTCTCCATGATAGGTTAATCATTTTCATAAATAAACTAAATCAACATATATCCATAATAAAAACATAGATTCTTCTAAACTAAAATTTCATCCATTACTCCACAATTGAAATCACATAGTATTCTATCTTTCATAGGCATATAGTGTTTCCTCAAAAGAGAGAACGTCTTCCATATAATCCTTTATCACTTAATCACTAAATCATTTTATTTATACTATGTATATCCATTTGACAAAACATAAGTTCCAAAAATCAACTTATTCTTGTTTCATAAAAAAATTTTAAAAAAATAATAATTCAAACTAACTAGGGACTTCATGTATGCTACTGATAGGTGATGTGCCCTTGTCTCCATTCGGTTGTGGGTTTGATTCATGCGGCCTTACCGGATGAGACGGGTTGTAACCCATCTTACATGTTGTACTTTTTATAAAACTAAAAAATAACCCTAAAATGATTTAACCTCAATGGTTTCCTTATACCTCTCATTTATCCAAATTCATTATGATCTTAAAATCTTAATTCTTGAAGTCTTATTTCATCACCATATGATAAAATAAAATGATTCTCAAAATGAATAACATCATACCTTAATCATGACGTACACTTGTTTTCATAGACATCTTGTTCACGTAGGTCAAAGGTCCATGTATCACAACAATGTTTTAGAGATCCATAGAAATCATTTTCTTCCTCCATCCAAACACACCTTGTACAACATGGGTCATATGGGTGTTCACAGAAAAAAAGTTTTGGAAAATAATCATGTATGACATATAATTTGAAAACATTTGATAAAACATGATTTCTATAAAATAGTCGGACCGAATTTGAGTAGAAATTTTCAATTAATGGTCCTTTTAAAATACCATAAGTATATGCTGAGAAACTATATTTCAAAATCAAATATAAATAGGTTGTGAAAGGGTCTCCTTCTTCAGCACCTTTTTTTAAATCATAATATGCTTCAAAATCTTGAGAAAAAGTAAAATATTTGAAAATTCCTTGATAATATTTACCATTATTTAAAATATGAGAGTATTGTGAAAAGAGGATTTTTTTTTAAATACAACCCATGATCCACGACGATAACAATGTATAGTGGAGGTGTTTTATTTGTCAAACAACTTCTTAAGAGTTGTATGCTAGAAAAAGTTACACAATCATCCGAACAGCATTTTATAATAATTATTGGAAGCATGTCATCAAAATGTTATAGGAATGTCATTTGAGATCCACCTCCTTCCATTTGTAACTGAATTTACATGATCTGAAAAAGTTTTAAAACAAGGATTTAATTGAAATAATTGATAGGGACTAGCCATATGTCTAACGAAAATTCCTAATCTCTAAATTTTTCTAAACAAAACCCTGATAACAACTATAAGGACCTGGCCTTAAACATTTCATAATATTGAATTATATGGATAGTTCACATTGAACATATTTTCAGGTTAAGAGTTTTAGAGAATTAACCCATAACTATTACATTACAACTTGAATGTTACAAGTAGACACGACTACTCAGTTTCCATTTTTTCATAAAATAAAAACTATTAAAAAGAAACATGTCTAGTTCCATGTTTTAGGTAGCATGAATTTTCCTTAATACTATCCTTGACCTTATTAATCTTTAAGTCATGTGGAAAACATTTCAGAAACTTGGGATGAGAATAAAAATCTCAGTAAGGGTTATAAAATATAGAAGGAAAACATTAGCACATCAATAAATAAAAATCAATGAAACCATACTTTTCAATCATAACATACCTTATGAAATCATAATATTTATGAATAACACACAGAAATCATAAATCACAAATGTTACTTATGGTATCCATATCAAATTTACATTGTAGCTATCACAAATACATAGGTAGTTACACTTAGAATACCCATCACAGTATATTCCCTAAATCTCTTAGGAGAAACTTCATGTTTACCTCTGTCACGTTACCCAATGCATTGGAGAGCTATCTCGGGCTCACCCGCCCTAGGTTTATCATGGAACCACCCGTATACATAAACAACGACCAATAACCATAACACATGTATAACGTAAAGATAACATTTCCACATTCCAATATATCAAATCAAGATATTGAAATAAACAATGTTTTATCAAATCATTTTCAAAATCATTTAAAAAGAGAATTTTGAATCAAAGTGTCCCATACCACCTTGATGATTTTAAAATAATTATCATTTTAAAACATTAATGACCATATAAATAAATACTTAAAAACTATTTTCAAAACATGGACATTAAAGATAAATATATAGAATAATAAACCATTAAAAACATAAAACTATATTTTAGTTGAAGAGTTTCTATCAAAATGAGAGACTCTTGAATAAAAATAATTGAGGAGTAACATATAATCAAAACTTTATAATATCATGATAATAAAGGGATTCATGATATAATATGTCAAAGGAAAATGTATACACCATATAAAAGTGAATTGGTGCATAACAATAAATAAGTCTCAATGGAATGTAAATTGAAATAATGTCCCTTACAAAGATGGTATCCTTTAATTAAGGATAAATCAATCAGATAATTATGTATGGAAAAAGAAAATACATCCAATATAAGTGTATATTAAGTATAACAAAATCAGAGTTCATTAACACATATTCATAGGATGACATAAATAAGAAAGATAAGAGCAACCCAAAGAATGGGAATTGGGTTAAGAAGTTCCCTTACCGATTTGGTAACTTACCAAACACATGCCACATGAAAGAAGGATCATCCAATGAAGATGTAAATACTCATAAATGAAATTATATTACACAAAGAGTACAATAATGGGCATTACATACACCACACAAAAGGATATAGTGGCCAATATAGCATGAATCTTAGGGGGGGAAACAAGTGAGATGAAGACCCCTTACCACGTTGTAATTAAATCGAGTCGAATGACCAAAAGTTAATAACCACAAAATGAATCACAAAATAAAATGAATATAATGAGATTAATGAGATTAATGATAATATATATCAAATGTCATTACTCAATACACCACATGCAATGGATAAGTGGCAAACAATGGAATTCTCATGAAATTAAAACTGAGAAAAGAAAATCCCTTACAAAAATTCGGCAGCCTAACGACGCCACTTAAAAATTCATAAAATGAATTATTGATTATAAGAGGTGGTATCTCATCATATGAAAATTAAAAATACAGTATTTTTAATATAAAAGAACATACTAAAACATAATAACATAGAGCATAAAATAAATGACATAAAAGAGAGTACATGAAAAGAAAGAGAGAAGTCGGATTCCTTACCTCATGTCTGACTTGACTCGATCGTTCTTTAATATCCTGAATAATAATCTAAAGCTAATTTATACTTTATTAAGAACCTTTTTCATGTTTATTCTTTATTTTATATAACTTATTACCATGTTATAAACATTATGTAATCATTTATGTTAATAATGATCGTTTTGTCGATATTTGGTAGTTGAGTCAAAAATGGACATCTAGTAATTTCATGTTTTTCATGTGGTCAAAATTTCATTATATAAATAATTATATTCCTGATTTGGATATCATATATTTCATATATATCCAGCATATAAATTTTTTTATAATAGTACATTACATTTAGAGGTATGAAATGAAATGCACCATTCTTGGAGACGGTAAGCCGTACGTACGCATGAACGCTACTTTCATTTTTATTTATTATTTTAATGGAAATAAAACATAATGATACATAGATATATTGTAATTACATTATAATATAATATATAATATTCTTAACTCCATCCTTTATACATCCCATATAAGGTATTAACGAATCAAATCACTTTGAGGGGGCGGTAGTCCGCACTTTCTCAGATGAGATTATCGTATTTACCCATTATTGAAACCATAAAGGCATGATGTAAATTTGAAGTACAGAAGCATAAAGAAAACATAAACATAATATATATCATATATAAATACAGTTCCATCATAATGGCCACCATGAGAGGCGGTAATAGGTAATTGAACAATCATCGGCTCTTAAGGTGTTAGTTTTCCATCCACAGAAACATTATGTTCTTCATCCATTTGATGGAGGTGTGTGTATTTTTAGATCGAATCCTACGAAAACAAATCCTAGTATATTGAGGATACTGGTTTTTTTACAAAATAAAGGAATACAATGAGTTTATGGGTTGGAGAAGTAGAATAAAAGAAAACAATTTAAGAGAAACTGTTACCTTTAATTTGGGTAACTCCCTTTGGTTTGAACCAAATGACTTATCGAAGAGCTTTCATCCTAAGGTAATGCTTTTAGTGGGAGAATATTGATGTATGGAGATTAATTGGGAATAGTTTGGATGATCCAAATGTCTTGATAGGTGTGAGTAATTGGATAGAAATGGTCTCCTTTTATAAGAGACAGGAGGGGCTCTTTTGGAAAGTGTGAAAATATTATTTTATTATAAACATATCCTCAGTTTCAAAAGGACCAAAATATTTATAGTCGATGATAAGATGACTCGTGGTCTAAATAAAATAATCAAATTAGAATTGGACATGTTTTGGACAATATTTTAAATATTATAATTTTATTTATCTATATCATTTATTAATGAGGTAAATACTGCATCATTATTGTGTCCTGAATAATTTAATTTATTCCATGTATAAAAATTATAAAAAAATACTATCATGTAGGAAATATATTTAGCTTTCCAATTAATATTTATAGGAAAAAATATAATTTATATAAACCATTATAAAAGATAATTTACTAAAATATATTTTCTTTTTTCAGATTTTCCTTTACTTTAAGTTGATTAATCTAAATTGTCATTATCACTACCAAGTGGCTCAATTGGGTCCCAAAAGAGATCCAAATATTTCCATGGTCGTAAATGACTCAAAAAATAATTTTGGGACAAGTGTTAAAATAAATATTAATTATTATAATATTCTTTTAACCTTGAAATACCCTATTTACCTTTAACTGCGGTAAATAAAAGTCAAAATTTTCTATATACCAAAAATAATTTTCATCTTAATGAACCATATTTTACTTTATGATAATAACCATGTATGTTGGATTTTTTAAATTCAATTCACAGAAGTTGTAAAATTTCATTTAAATGAACATGTCAGTTTTTTAACTACTACTAAGTGGTTTTACTATTCATCTAAAGTTGAAGTTTTTCAATAAAATACCAAAAATTCAGCCTAATCATTAATTGTTATTAAATATTCAAAATTTGTGTCTATTTTTCAAAATTCAAAACTGAGAAGTGGCATTAATTTATTTAAAAATTAATTCCCGTTTTGAAAACAAATAGTGTGTTTTTAAGAAACAATAACTATCAAAAGATTGATACTTGTTTATGTCCAATTTCAAAGTGATATTAATTCCAATGACCAAAATTGGATTCAATGGTAAAAATATATTTTAATTTCACTTCGAAAACAATTAAAAATACAATCTAACCAAATAAATAAATTTTATTAAAAGGCACTTTTGAATTAAAATACAATATTTTTCAATATTCATTAAAAATGAACTTTATAAGAAATATTACAAAAAATTACCCAAAGTAAAATTTGATGTCCCCATTATAAATAAGTATTATATTTGTTTAGTTAGAATGTATTAAAGTTACCATAACTATTTTTAATGAGGTGTTTCCATTAAAAGACGATAAATCGGCCTTTTAATGCAAATTATGCTTAAAATTAGATTCATTCACATTTTAAGCCTCTAACTTTTTTTGGATAATGTAAATAAATTTAACAATCATGTATAATTATATTGTAGTTATTTTTGTTCATTCCCACCAATACAACACCTAGGAGTAAACTACCATTTAAAATAATAATATAATATTATTAGTGTGCAACGTAGGATTCCAAAAAAACACGTTGTTGCGTACCGGGTACGCTATCAAACATAGAAACCCCTCTAAAGTTAAATTAATATTTAATTCACAAATGATAATAAATATGAAATATGTCTTATTCTTTATTTACCTAGGTTGTTACACGAACTATAGTGACCTGGCCTTTTCTTACATTACTATTACATCATTTTAAAGATAAAAAACACAATAGTATTACACATGGAGGATCCAGAGGTTTAGTGTCTTGGGAAAACTAGGACCATACATAACAAATACAACATAAACCATAAACATTTATTTAATTTCTTCTTCTATAGATTCTTAGTAGAACTTGTCCTCTCCTTAGTACATGTAGCCACCTGAGGATATACATCAAAAGGGGTGAGCTAAAATCCTAGTAAGAGGATAGATAAGAACAATACATCATGGGGTGAGCATAATCATATCATAGGAAAAGGATCATGAACATGAGATGAGCATAAGTAAAAGACTTCAAATGTGGAAATGCATAAAAATGAAACATCATGTCTTAGTGGTTAACTACCACAGATACTTGTGAAAAAAGCTAGAATCATGTTCACACATCATTTAATATTTACTCATGAGATTCATCACTTTACCCAATGCATTGGAGCGCTGTATAATTCCAGGCGTACCTATCACATTTAAACATTCATACTGCGCTGTATAATTTCGGGCGCACCTGTCACATCATAAAATTATCATTATCATGATTGCCACATAGAACACATATCAAACATTTACATAAATAACCCATGTAAAGTAATGGGTTTTATCTCTTAATAACACATTCATATGCTTTGGGTTCCCAAAAGAAAGAGGGAACAACATTCTTGATACAAGAACTATCAACCTTGAATGAGAGGTGAAAGGTGAGATCTTGAAAGAATAGTTCTTTTGGAAAACATTTTGATGGACATAAAAACCATTGAAAAACATGTATATCCCAAAAAAGTAAAGGAAATTATTAACAAATTATCTTAGAGGAGTAACCATATCAAAAATGGAGTGAAAGTGGGAGAACCCGAAGGAAGAAAATTGGGTATGAGATTTCCCCTTACCTTGTACTCGAATGCCTCCTTCTCTTTAATTTCATTTATAATGACATTATATTCATTAATTAGAAATTCCAGAACCTTTTATAAATTAATAGGGTTCATTCTGGATTCATTATTTCATATTATGTTCCTTTGGATGACTTATAGAGTTTAAAAACATTGTTCGGGGATGTTCGTTTTTATGGTTTTCTTGAGCGGTCCACTTGTATTCTTAAATTGATGTTTTGGTAGATCATGGGTAAACATCCAGAACTGATACTACATTTTATTAATGATATTACAGTAGCTTTAGTAATTTTATAGTGAATTATATTAGATCAAAGCGGACGAATCGTTAGATAAAAATTTAATAATGGTTATTTGGGTTAATTTGGGCGGTTTTTTGATCACAACGATCTTGTTTTAACATTTAACTTAGTAATAAGTCCATAGGTTATTTTCAGAACATAAAATAGAACATAATACATATAAAATAATCTGGTTCAACCGTCAAATGGTTTCATGACCAGATTTACGGTAGAAATGGAAGAAGAGAACATGTCGTTTTTGAAGGTGATAAATTTAACACCTCATAAACAACGTTCTCTTTAATAAAATAAATGGAAGAGGTAAAGGGTGTGGGGTGATATAATATAACATTAGAATAATAATATTAAAGTATATATATAATAAAGGATTTACAGAACAATTTGGATGAAGATAGGTAGGGAGAGATCAAGAAAGGATCTTGAACCTGAAAGGAAATTAAAGGAGAAGAGGGAGAGAAATTACCTCTAGAATTCTCCTCTTGAGATATTCTTTAAGGAAGCTAGGCTTGATCTTTTGATGAGACCAGAAGCTTTTGGAAGTGGGGGATGAGCTAGTTAAGGTGTTTGGGAAGAGTTTAGAGAAGGATTGGAGCTTGAGAGGTGTGAGGAAAATAGGGAGTGAAGGGTGGCTTTTATAGTGGAGGGGAGAGGGGTTTCCTTAATATAAAATTGATTAGTTTATTAATTTCACCTAAGACAAGGAATAGTGAGTCTTGGATGACCAAGAATAGTAAAAAAGGCATGTTAGTTTGTGATTTGGGTGCTTACATCCGTTGTGATGTCAGGAATAGTGGGTTTTAATTAAAATGTATTTATATGGTAAATTAATGTATTCTACTATTCACAAAAAATTCAAGTATCTCAGAAAAATCCCAAAACTTTACCCCAACCTTTTATCGACGTTTAGAATCCAAAAATGAAGTCCATTTTTCAAAAATAATTTTCTAAATATTATTAATTTAATATTTAAATAAAATCATAATTTACATTAAAAAACAGTTTTTAAGATTAAAACTGATTTTATAGTTCTTTCAAAAATTATGTAGGGACTTGTAAAATTATCTAAAAACTATTAGACATTGATTCAATAATTTATGAATACATTACAGGAAAATAAATATTCTTTTAAATTAATTAATTATAATTATTTATTTATGGCTTGTAAAATACTAAAAACGTTTACTAAGGTGAAATTGTCACTTTCTAAGATTTTTAAATTTTATTTTATTATTCATCGGTAATTTTCCTCTTATTTACTATTTATAAGGGTCATGTTACTATTCATAATGGTACGTTACTATTCATAAGGGTAGGTTACTATTCAAAAATTATTTTTGTTTCATTAGACTCCAAAAACCATCTTGAACACAACAGTGTATATTGGATTTTGAAAATTACAAACATAGGGGTGACAAAATTATGTTTAAAGGTCACTTATCACTTAGTAGTTCATTATCTTGTGTCCTTATGACATAAATATAAGAAGGAAATTTTCCATTGACATACTTTGGGTCGTTACACGAACACCTTCCATGGACCAAGTTTCATGCCTACATGGGCCACCTCATCCATACGGAATATTATATCATCCACTGCTTCACGTAGCGGTATGTACCCCCCCCCCCCTTCATGGAGGATTTCTCCTCAGTCTAGATCCAGCAGCCTCCTTATTTTTGTTCACCCAGAGCCAACAGATTTTAATAGCATGGCCAACTTTCGTTTGAGGGGTAACCTTCTACACGTGAGATGTGTCCGTCTCCATAAACCCAGATCACCATGAAATGGGTTAGGGTAGGTATTCTCGGCTACTTATGGGCCTTTGTGAACCTTCCTAGCCCATAACTCACATGACCGGTGTTTTTAGAGCCCAATTACCATTAATATAATCTTAAATTAATAAATTAATTTAATTTAATTTTAGTTGAAAATTAAAATAATTAATTATTAATATGTGGTTTAATGTTAATTAATAATATAATTAATCTAATTTTGTTTCAATTCAACAAATTAATAAATTTAACTTCTGGTTTTAAAATAAAATTAATGAATTCGACTGAATGATCGAATTTCTTGAATTAGAATAAGAGAAAATTTTAATTCTTAAAAATGACCTCAAAAAATAAATAATGAAAATTTAATTTCTAATTCTGAATTTAATTTAAATATGTTGCTTAATTCATATTAATTAATTATAAAACTAAGACAATTCAATGTGTTTTGGGTGTGTATTTTATTTATTTATTTATTTCAATGGTTTTTTTAATAATTAGATTACTTTTTTGTGATCATAAATGTATATGGGAATGCATGTTTAATTATTATAGTTTCCTTTTTACTCCTCTGTTTTCCTCACATGTGGTCGGGTATTGTTGTATAATGATGATATGTGGAGTGATTCAATTCATGCCATGTTATGGTTATGCACCAGATTGGATATAGATGAATTGGATGGGAATGTGTTGCAATTGGAGTCGCAAGTGATGTGACTCAATATATAACCTAGAGATTGGGTTGATCCATTATTCACTCAAGGGATCGACCATTAGTATCCACTCATAATCATGTCATCATTTTATTTTTTCATTGTTTAATATTTTTGTGTATGAGTAGATAACATGCGAAAACATTGAATAAAAATAGGAATGCCAGATGAAATAAACATGTGGAATGATAAGTATTTTCTATTTAATTTAATTTATGTGTTAGAACACCTAGTAAATTCATATAAAATAGAAAATTATTTCTTTTTTAACTTAAAAACTATAATACCCTCAAGAAAATGTTATGTCTAAGAAACCTTCCATCATTCAAATTAGAACAAAACTAGGTGCTTGGGGTGATATTCATGCCCAAGTTGAGGGTACCTCATATTATACGAGAGTACTTATGAGAGTATTGGGATGACATAAAAAAATTCAAAATAAGGAAAACCTGTAGATAAATTTCTATTACATTAGAAGAAATTATTTATTAAGTCGTGTTATGATTCTAAAAGCTAGAACTGCACTAAAAAAATCAAGGAACAGACAGTTAAAGAGGTTAGCCATCCAAACAACTTCCGTAAACCCTCCGAGTAGTGGTGTAGCCATAGATTGTAGTCTATGAGGGTTGTTTCATATATTATCTCCACTATAATACTCAAGTAAAAGTGTATTCTAATTTTAGTATATAGAGTTCCGTGAATTCGATAAAATAGTGGGAGACATTTAATGATTTAATTAATTAATCAAATTGTCTAATTCAGTAATCATGATAAAAGTAAAATAACTAAAATTTATTTGTGTAGAAGATGGAAAGTGATTCCACAATAAATACTATGAAAAATAATAGGAAAATTAAATTCCCGCATTGGAAATGTTTCCAACTGTAGTACAGGCATTTGCGCACAATACTACGGTACAAGAAATTTACGTTGCTAATATCCCCAAAACCTATTTAGCCACTTCAGGAAGCGAGGGTGAGAAATATGATTACAGGATACTCATGTGATAGAAATGTGATTTTTATAATTCTATCACCAACATTGGATTCTACTTATGGTCACACAATTATGACATGAGTGATATAACATGAAGTATCATCTCCGAGTAGTCTGTGAAGAGAAAGTGAAGAAATATATGACTAGGTGATCATTACACTTGCATGTGTAAATTGAATGATGGATCATGATATTTAAATGGATTCTTTTCTTATATTATTTTCACCCATTTACTCAAGTCTCATTTTAGGTTAGAAAATGAACTATATTGAGTGAACACTTCATTAACTATTTAGGTTAGGTTTTCCAAGTAAATAAAAATATAAAATACAGTATAATATAAATTATTATGGTGAAGAAATTGAATGGAAACTAAAAAAGTCCAATGAAAAGTAATTTTAGAATCATATTGTCAACATCCTTAATTTTAATTAGGTTGTATATTTAATAGGAGGTTATTTGTATTGCATAATATTAAATAAATTTTATGGAAGTTTAATAACAATGAACTAAATTAAAGAAGAATGTTACCACTCCTTCTTCAGAAATATTCTTCACATAAAATCCATGTTTCGGTCTTACATCATTGGTATTAAATATAATCTATCAAAAACATATTTTTAAATAAGTATAGTAACGAATTATGTATAGAAACATTAATAGAAGTAAGGTGTATTCTCCAAGCGGTCGAGAAATGGTGATTCTTATGTCGGTATTGACAATAACAAAAAATCTATATTTCCAAGTGAATGATTCTTATTGAAATTTTATCATGTATAACCAAAAAATTTATATCACATCCCCATTGGGGATAAGGAGACATTATTTTAGGTTCATAAATGAGTGCTATTTTTTGTATTGCATACTTATTTAATTTGTTAGAGAAACATGGATCGTAGGCAATGCCTGATGAATATAAAAATATTAAATATTTTATAATTAGTATTGGTGGGATAATTATTCAATAAGTAAAACTAAAAATAGGAAATCAAGAATATACCTATCTTGGTGTTTAGGTTCAGAAAATATAAACACATTTGGCAATGTCAACATTTTTTTGGACAATGAATCCATTATAATTAAAGGTATGCAAAAAATTTTTTACAATAAGTTAAAGAAGTGAGTGTGAACTATTCCACGGGTTAAATAGTGGTAAATATTCTTCATAAGATTCATTTAAGTAATTATAGAATGGTATATTAAGTATATATGTGGTCAGAAAATATATGTTGCTTCGGGCCAGCAAGCTGAAGTATATCATGGCCAAGAATTCATCGATCAACATATTGTAACATTGATAAATTACGAAATGAACATTAACTTATCTACACTAGTGAGTTGATGTTAATAAGGAATATCCATAATGATGTTTGAAATGTCTACATTATTAAAAAAATTAGTGTGTAGAAATTCCTAAATTCATATTTTATAGATCAGAGTTATGATGTAAGGAGTATCAATGTTGAAAAATTAAAAAAACATCTATTATATTTCCTGACATGCTTCATAAATAAGGGTGTAATCCCGTTATCATATACCTACTATTATATCAACTTGTTATCATATAAGTCAATTTTTTATGGAAATCTATTATCTCATAAAACATTTGTTTAGATGCAAAGAGTTTGGTAGGATATAAACTAACACGCATTAGGAACAAATATATTGTGCATCTATAGTAATTATCCTAATGGGTTCATAGGATATTACATAAATCCTTAAGATAGAAAAGTAGTTGTGAAATAATAGAATACATTTAAATAATAGGAATCACATATCATTAAAAATAGTGGGAGGCAGATTGCCTTTTTCTTAGTTAATGCAATGGATGCACATGTAGTTGTGATAAGAACTAGTTCCCCAAGTACAGGTGAAATTGGAATTGTCCAGAGACACATATTTCATAGGAAGTGAAATATTATAGTTGTGGTTTTATAATCACCACATTCAGTGATACATTATTCATTATGAATAATGACTCTTAAAAGTAAGAAGTATATGGAAATTAACTAAGATTGACAGGTTCAATTACAATTCAGTAATGGATTCCATGTATCAAAATCTAAAGAGGATTATTATTATTAATATCGTGGTGGGTATTCATGTTAAACGATACATGTCTAGTACAAGTGTAGCACCAATAAGCACTGATTGGTTTTTCCAAATTGGTATGCCTAAATCCATTAAAATTTTTGCGTATCATTATTAATTTCAATAATAAATTGTATTCAGCATTAAATATCATTATCACTAATCATGGAAGGGGTCTATACAGTGCAACCAGAAAGGGATGGTCATGTCACAAAATGCTAATAATGTTTAAATTATTCTGAAATACAATTTAGGACTGAAGTAGATGACTTGATCATTATAGGTTCATTTTGAATGAATTTTTTCCATTTTTCTACCTAATATTATTGGAAGATATAATGTTTTCTATGTTAAATATGTTCTGAAACATATGAGAAATGACTATTTGTCTTCAAGTTAGTTATGACCTGTATGAAATTTATACTCCATTGATTGATGTAATGTATTATCTTATGTGTTATGGAATAGAATATATTGAGGTATATCAACATGTTTCTTGGAACTATTCAATCCTATATATAGTTACATGGTATTGAAAAATACAAGTTAGAACAATTCAAAGGTGGAATTGTTACCAATGTCACAAGGCATGAATCTCACCAAGTGTACATGTTCGAATCATGGGAGGAGATTAACATGGAGATTTTAAATCTATTTTATTATGTGATGAATCCATCACATATGCCAGGAAATGTAAAAAATGATATTGAAAATAAATGAATTATAGTTTTAAAATATCGAATATATCCAAGAGCACTACTAGGGAAGAAGATAGAACTATATGATTGTACATCAGAAAGCACAAAGGATATGTACCTTGTAAGTGTGTAAGGATACAAGTTTTTAGGGGATATAAGCTTGTATTCCATAAATCCATGTGATCTGAAAGAGAATTTGGGAAAAAGGTGATGATTGATACAATCTCGTACAATTTTGTGCTATCCATACCAACAAATATGGAGTATTTTGTAGATTTAGAGGCAGTTAAGAAGAAAATAAATGCAATTACTTGTTCCAATTCTTAGAATCACGCCTAGTAAAAAATGTGTTATCGTAATGTAAATTATGATATTCTTACAGGCTAAGATATCAAGTAATGATTGTTGAAAAAAGAAATATACTCAGTGATTCCATATCAAGAGAAGTTTTACTCAAGGAGATGAGATCACAAATAACTGAATATCCATACAATATAATTGTGGAATACCCAGCAGGTAAAACCATGAATCAACAGTAACATGATTTTGATCATGTGAGAGCTGAAATATTTTGTTAACAAGTTAGATCTATGTAAATATAGAGTATTTTAATAATGGTTACCAACTTGCAACTATGCAGTACTTTTAATTTCCATATCATGTATACTGTTAGTAATAAATGATGTATTCTTCTAGTTATAACGTAGAATTTTTTTCATACACAATTTAATGGTAATGTACATTTATTAATTTTCATATCAAAAGTTTATAGAAGATCTAAGGCTATAATAAGAACCTCGAGATACCATGACGTTAATCTTAAACAAAGGTCCTATGGTCTAGATGCATCGTACCAATAGCACACATTATATGTTTGAATATCATGTGATGGTAGCTCTTAAGCATTGAGATTTCTTCTCATGAGGATCACACTTGGTGATCTATAGAAATGAGATCATGAAGACATTCCTACAATTAATAACACCACAAGTTTCGGGTGTCATTAGTTGTTCATATCTTCAAACATGTTTAATGGTTTCTTAACTTGAGATCATTACAAATGTATTCCATTTTGTCATGTACATTGATGTAATGAAAACCCCATGATAACAAAATCATGGTGAGGTCTCTTGTGTTGGGTACGTCATTGGTGGTATGGAATTGGTTGAATGATCATGAAAGGATATGTCGCTTCAAGGTTAAGGAATTAATATTTCTTAGGCCATGTTGATTAGAATGGTAGTACCATCATAAGACCATGACCATATAAATCAAGGGAAAATTTGTCCTGTTTGATCAATAAATAATAAATAAATAAAAAGAAGATTACATGAGTGTGAATAGTTATTTATAAGATAATAAATACAAAGATATTATATTGCACAATGCATGTTCCTAGGTTGGTTATAACTATTTTAACAATCATTATCTATTTAGGGGCCATGAAAGGTTACTAGATCCCGATCATGATATATGAATTGTATTCACTACAATCATGATAAGGTCCTAGAGGTTCACACACAATATCATATTCAAAAATCTACTGTATATAATTGAATAGTTTTATTAGGAATGGTAGGCCCCACAAATGGGTTCTGAGATTTTTCCCGGGTGATATGATCACCATTGGAATTAATAAATTAAATTTTTTATGTTTAGAATAATTGGTATTGAATTTATTTATTAAATGTATTTATAATTTTAACGACAAAAGTATCAAAATAATAATTAAATAAAAATTGGTTTATTTTATTCACGGTTTATTTTTTTTTGTGAACATCGAGACAAGTTAATGGCTCGGGTATTATCGTGTAATATATTTGATATATTACAATAAAGTGATAATAATAATAATTATTATTATTATTATTATTACACAGTTTTTTATAGAAAATATTATTTATATGGTGTGTAAATTATTCTGGGGATGGAGGAATTTCTTGATAATTCTATCTCAAATTTTAAATGGAGGAGGAGTGGTATATAATTATGATTATTCACATCCCCCTCTTTCTACGTCCCTCTTATGCATTCTAGAGAGTCTCTGGATTCAAGAGCTCAGATGGATCCCTCTCTCAAGCATCACAAGCAAGGTGATGTGGTGATTATCGAGCCATCAAGGGTTTCATCTAAATTCATTCATATCCTTTGAATTAAAAAAATCATCACTACCATAGTGTCGTGATTCATGTAAGGATGGTGTAGAGGAATTCATATTTGGATTATTCATGCAGTGATAATTAATGGTGAGACGATGTCGAGCATGGCTTCATATGTAAACCACGAAATTTATGTTTTTTTGTGATTAATATTCATACCATGAGATCCCTGGCTTAAACTAGGAAAAAAATCCCTAAATTCAATGATTTCATGTAAATAATCAGTTGAAGAATTTTAAATCCCATATTATGGGGCTTCTACTGAGTGCTTGGTACCTTCATTTCAAACCTAACAATATCTGTAATGTAAATTCTACAAGATATCAGCTCCATATCTCCAATCCATGACCACCATATACAATCAAATCCACCCAGCTATCCTTATGATCCTCAATAATTATAACCAACATATTAGTGATTTTTAAAACACGACAGTACTACAATATCCCATATAGAGGGGATTATATACATTCCCATTATGATGCCCAAAAATTGAAGGGGGTAATAGGAGACATGATAAATGTAAACATATCAAACCATATAAAGAGAGAAAATAAATCCAATCAAAAAAGATATATATATATATATATATATATACACATGTACTCATGAACGAAACCCATAAGAGAAAGAAATGACATCGCTATATCATTTCTCGGTACCAAAAAAGTGTCTCCCATAAGTTCAAAATGGACTATTCAACAATTCCAAGATTCTTGTGTGTCATCCCAATGAGTGGTCATGTGGAACTACAAATTTCCACTATGTCGCACAACCCCGTTGAAACCATATCTATATAGTATGTTAAAAGGGTTCCACATTGTATATATAGAGAGGACTCAATCTATAGTCTATCATGGGGCTCCACTATGTTGATAGAGGACACATGACCTGATAAAATAGGAAGGCTCCATATTTAGGTAGCTAGAGGACTAACGTCGAATTCCATCAATGGGGTACCACTCTATAGATAGAGGAATCATTCTCTAAAATATTTGGATTGTTAAAATTTTTGGATAGATAGAGGACTTATTCCCTTTTTTCATTGGAGGGTTTCACTATATGGATATATAGATGAATCATGTTATATAATAGTGGGAGGATTCTAATCTTTGGATAAATAAAGGTCTCATTATATTTCCCAATATGAGGGTTCGACTCTATGGATAGATAGAGGATTCTTTCCCTTTCCTAGATGGATGGTTCTACTATGTGATGACCATTCCTTCCATCATTGTGTGCCTCCTACAGAATAATATGTCCCAAAATATCTCTAATTGTATATCAAAAGCCACTATGAAGTCTACTATAATGTTTTGTGTGAGAATCACATCATATAGGCTACTCACTAGCCAAAATCCCTATCAGACGAAGAAGATATGAGACTTAGAAGTTTTGTAAAGAGGTTAAAGGTGTGTAGGGGACCCACATGGTGTATGGTCTCACTCTAATACCCTATAGGCTCATTTCCATCACATAGATCTCAATATTTATAGTATTACATAGTGTGTAAGTGTACTACATAATGTGAATCGGCCACCCAGGTCTGAGTTGTTTTCTCCTTGTCATTTCTCTATGCAGTGGACATGTTCTAGTATATGATGTGTTTTTGGATGTGTTTATATCCATGTACTCCCATTGTACACGCCATGTCACCATCATTGAGTAACACAACATGTGGTGGTACCATAAAACATGTTAAATTTTACTTATATTAAAAGCCTAGCTACCGTAGCTGGATCACCACACGTCATGTGTTCATCATACTACATGTTGTGTTATTTTGTTTCTCATAGAAAATTATATCTACTCCATAGATCCCAGATCCACTACTCTAACATTCAAATCACACTTGATGTTCTCTTGAAATTGAAGGAGAAGGTGTCTATTCATTAATTCTGACCATATGGTGGTCGAATATTGGATTTTTTTATTCTGTGAAATCCCACACACACTTTACATGCCTCTCATTCTTCTTCCAATCATTCTTTAGATCTAGGATCCATGAATCTATACTGGATTCCAGAAATCAACTCTGATTGATCCTTAAATATACAATCTTTTCATTTTTATTTCCACGATGAATTTGGTGGTCCGATCATGATCAAACCAACTCCTTAATTGTCCAATCATTCCCATGTGGTCCAATAATGAAGAAAATGAATAAATGTGGTGGAAATTCATAAGAAAAATGGTGATATCATCATTTTCATGTCATTATTGTCTAAGGATAACAGATCTAGGGATTGGTATGGGTGATTTCATGGCATAGTAAATAAATAAAAAGAAAGAATATTTTGTTTTTGTACTACTACCCCATTCAAGGGATTAATTTCATAACATATTAGGGGATATATTTTTTCTCATGCTAAATATTTTCATCATAATGGAAAAATCCCTAAATGAGGAGTCCTAAAAAAATTCCCAAAAATCATTTGTGAAGAATGTAGTTCCTGAAAAAGGAGATGACCAATCAAATTTGTTGCACCTCGATTCACTTAGATCTAGAAGTTAGTCATCATCTGACCATGATTCATCAATGAAGAACAGTGGAATCCTCCAATCAACGATCCCATGGTTATACAGATAACCCTACATATTGTCCATAAAAATGTATTTATAATATAAATATATTTTATTTCATTAAATACAAAATAAATAATTAAATTATTTATTTTGATTAAACATACACAGAAATGGATGCCTCTTCCAAACATCTAGTGCTGAACAACATTAGGTCAAACCAAGGGTAAATTTCCTGCTCTAAACTAAACTGTGATCTTAGATATTTAATAAAATACTCTTTTTAGGATATATGCCATGATTTATGAGTAAAATTGAATATTTTATATAAAATATTTTTAATATTTTTATAAAATTAATTCCTAGTTCATTGGGCCTTAGAATCATGCATCTTCTTAGCGCCTATCCTTGAAAATATTTCTTAATATATTTCAAACTCATATAAGTAAAAAATAGTCTCTCTATATGGTGATTGTCAAATTAGACATTAACTTAAGTCGTTTATCTTTATTTTAGGATCTCTTTCTCATTATAGTACGAATAGTGTTCAACTTGTTACTCTTTGAAGTGTAGTCACTAAAATAAACCTAAATATATTAGAAATTAAAGAATTCATAAAACAAAAAAAATTACTTGGTTCACTAAAAAGGGCTACGTCCAAGGAGAACACACTGATGATTTGTCGATGTTCCAGAATCCATTGATCATCCTTGGTTCTATGGATATAATATTTAGGTGATGTTCACTCTATTCTAGGTTTAAATCCTATACAATTTTAAGTCCTTGGCCACTCCCCGTCCATGGTATCTTGACACTTCTTTACATGCACGCACATCTTTAGACAAATTTATTCAAAAGTTAATATACTTATAGGTGAATTTAATAGATGAGGAACATGGAGGTCTATATTTGTTTAGCATGAGACTATTCTTGTTCCATAACTCTTCATTTTATTCTTTTATTCTCTTTATTATTATTATGTTATTCTTCAGATATTCCATAAAAAATTAGCTCCTCAATTATTTATTTGAATCTATATCTTCCAAGATATCTCTCTAGTAATAATTTTCTCTATTTATGAGGATAAATAAATGAGATATTATATTATAAATTTATCCACTTAAAAAACTCTTTATGACACTCAAATTATTCTTTTTATGGTCCTTATTTACCTAGAGAGGATATAGTCATGATTCTCTAATGTGTTTTTTTATATCTTAAATTTCCACCTCAAATTTTCATGTTCATATGACACCTAGAATCTATATTATGTGATGTAACATTTTAGATCATAGTCTAAAAAATAATCTCCTTGAGGATAACATACTAACCCACACAAACATCATTATGAACCATGTGGAGAACACTTTCATGTTTCCTTCATGAAACTCCACCGTATAAACTATCCTTTGCGATAATGTCTTACGTTCAAACATACATAAAGTACACCTTTGTTTCATTATTGAATTAATAGTACTATCCACACAAAATCAAACTCATGGAATTGAGATTTCAGGATCCTGATTCTCATACTTGGCCTCGTGAAAAAAACTTCAGAAGACAGATCCCTACATACATCCTACCTCATGGACCTTTTTACCTATATCAAACTATAGATATTATTTTATTTTTAATAAATTTTTTGGGAATGTATTAGCATGGTATTTATAGGAAACCCCATATTATATACTCACTAATCGTTGTAATTACAATTCAACCATTTAATAAATTCCCATCATGTATTCCTATATGAATTGCATTCTTAACAGGATTGGACAAAAAAACCACATTGGGACTATATACTCAAACTCACCTCTTATGTTGTGTACTCATATCTACTCCAACGTCACATACCCTCTTCCACTTTGACACGGAATAATTTTCTACAAATCTACAGGATCCACATAAAAATTGTGTACTCTACTACATGAGTCGCAAGATCTAGTATTCCTTCCTTATATTTATTATCTTCTTCTCTACCAATCTCAAAATAATCAAAAATATTTTTTCTATTTCATGTTGGGCATTTAACATAATCTATAATACCAGTGTTTGGAAATATAGTGTTCCCTTTTAACAAACATCACCTTCTAGATATGAAATATGCTTTGGAAGCCAAAACCTAGGCCCTTCACATTTAATTATATCAAGGCATATCTTTTCATTTCACCATAGGTACACAACACATAAATGTGTCTTTCATATCTTCCTATACTGCTTGACATAGTGGATGATTGAAAATCCAAATCAAAAAATACCATTTGGTCTAATATTCACCCCCATTATATTTTTTTGAACCACTAAAGATCATTCCTCTATAAAATGCATCATGTACAACCATCAACATTGATTTATGACCCTTCAACTTCCACCCCTATGATATGAAAATGTAAAATGAATTTCAATACCTTCTCTTCCCCTTTAGGCCTCGTTAGATATATAATTTTTTTAACTCCCCATTTTTCATAGGATCTCGTATGGGCGACATCAACTATAACTCTACTCCTCCCATGTTGATAATCTTTAAAAGTCAAATTTTAAAGGGTGATGCGTAAATCATATGGAAGTATATAGTTCTCTTCTGACTCTCGAGATCAAGACACCAAGAATTTGTTCTCTTGTATATCATGAACTTATTCTCATCTCATATGATACCATAGGTTGTCATCTAAAGACCATCTGGATATGTCAAACACATTTAAATTCACCTCCAAAAACATTGAGGTAAATATTCCATCATAACCTCCATGTGTCAATTTATAGTTAAAAGTTTCTCTCTTTACCACCATTCATAATGGAGAAACTTTTTTCTTCATAGATGAATACCAATGATAAATTTTTAGTGAGAAAAATTAACATTTAGAATTAATTCATTGATAAATCCTCTAATCATACCGAGTCAAAACTAATTTTAGGGAACTAGAGTTTAATCCATAAACACCAATTTTTTCAATATAACTCACTTACGACTATAGATTCTAGTTGCAGGACATTCTTTATCTATTAAATATTCATATTACCCCAATCACACAAATATACAATATTTAGTGAATAAACCATGAGGCACACATTGTGTGAGACATACCACATGTTGAACCAAATGATACAAAGTTTTAAATATAAATCCATTGTAACAACGGGAGAGTATGAACTTCAAATATTCACATGAATCCATTTTAAAATAATTCTAAATAGCCTAATGTTCTCACCACCAACTCTATATATATATCAAGATTTTTACTAATAGAAATTAATAATTAAATTTATTGAGATAATGATAAATGCTAAAATACTCTATAGAATGGTGATACCACTTGTTTGAATCATTATCTTGTTCCATCATATGTTAATTATCCATAAAATGATCACCTGATAAAAAAATTAGAATACAAAATAAACATGAAATAAATGAATATTATTGACTCTCTACCAATATGTATTCATTTAGTGTTCTAGTACCACTTGGAATTATAACTTATAACAATTGTTTAATATTCAATATGACCTAGAACTGGTAAATCATTGACATATATGTCTGATAACTCTTAGATTTCAGATTAGACTCATCATCAATTATTATTACTTTTTTATGGAATGAAACTTCTTGATTTGACTTTGATGATCATAGAAGTCTCTTAACACCCCTTGTTGATTTTAACACCATATATGAATTTTAATATTTCTAATTCTTCTTATCATATGAATCTCCATTGATATTATGTACAAGATCCCTTTCATCACACACAACCCATGTATTATATCTTCCCATTAAGATTATAACACTTCTAACATATATTATATATATTTAAATGGGCGTAGAAAGGGTTACATTCAATATCCACTTTCATAGGATTAGGGATCATCAATTTGGACCAACCCTTTAATATTTATTTGCATATAACTATAATCATTATATTAACATTCCAATATCTTATAAAGTTCAAAATTAACAGCCATATGACTATTAGTATTCCCATACATGCTCAATATTTTTTAAATTGTAGGTCTCATTGGCTTCTTATTATTCTTTAAAACTATGGGATCAAACCTATGTGTGTATGGTTTATTTATTGATTCCACACATGTTTTCTCACTCATTATTCCTCATCCATAGTAGGTATCATTCTATTTCTTTTACATCTCACATATTTTATAATTTAGAAGTTTTTTTACTAAAAAAACGTCTATCATTATAATATGTAGGAGTTGAGGACATACTTATATAATCCCTTGATTCCGTGATGTTATGGTTATTTATCATGTAATCAAGTTAAGAAAAAATAAAACATCTCATGTGAAAGATATATCTCATGTAGTTACTTCTCATTTGATTTGTTGATGCAGTACTTCAACTTCCACTATTAATAATTTTATCTTCTGGATACATACTCATAGTGTTCCCCATCTTTCTATAATAGTGTCATCTCATATATAATTTCTTCTAAGATTTTTTTACTTTCATATTATCATATAATAATAGGCTAATTTTGTAATTTGGCAATCTTCTTAATTCTATTTAATAGAATTAGAAGTGGATCATTCAATACTTATCTTATATGTGCATCTTTGGAGTGAAACTCCCCATTCTCCATTCATGTACATAAATAATCCTTTACCACAAGATCCATGATATTTTAATAATTTTATTTCATTTTAGTATACATCTTCTTTAAGAAAATTATTTTTTTAATTATATAATATATTCTACTATGTATTAATGTATAATAAGATATGATACTTTACCATAGTTTCATATTTTTGATCATCTACATTCAGTCCTCTAGGGAAACTTTTTAAAGAAAATGATTTTTTTATTTATCTTTGATACCCAATATTTTTATATCACATTCCCAGGATACCTCAATTGTTTCTAGTCACTAATTCTATATGCATATATTTTAATGATTGACTATCCCACTTTATATTTTATTTCACATTATTCCACATATTCTTGAAAGGGTTTGATCACTTTTTTTACATTGCAATCTCATTGATTTAATATAAGACTAGTCATCATAAACTCTTATTCTATGGGATATCCACATTGTTCCTTCGCTAAAGGAATTGTGACTCTATAAATTCACATATGTCATAAAATATCACATCTATGAAAAATTAAACATTAAAATTAATCCCACATACCATATTAAGAATATTATTTTTCACATGAGCATTCTTCTTGTTTTTTTTAATTTTCCTTTCGGCCCTCTATTGTAATGAAAATATCACAAAACATATTCATGGGATTCTCATCTTGACTCTTTTTTCCGCCTAATTTTGAGTTTGAAATCAAAACATTTGTTTCCTCTAATATTACTTACACTGTTCGAAAAACTACACAAATGTCAAAGGAACTTTCATGATGAAGGGTTTTCTTAAATACCTCGTCATATATTAATATTTTTTAAACAAATATCACTACATCATGATTTTGTTATGTGTTATTTAATAATTCAACATATCTATGGATTTATTCCATAACCTCTATATTGTATACATGTGGGAAAAACCACATTTATTTGTTCGGAAAACCAATTTCAGTTCCACTAATGAATTGAGGCGTCATCATATAATCCTCATTAACAAATCTAAATATTTTATATCAACATAATCTCTAAATATAAGCCTTTATTCTTTGATATAATTTATTTAATCCATAGTCAAACTGATAAGGGGTTAAATTAGGGCGAGTGTAAAATTAAAATTTTAATTCAAGTAATTTATCCTCTTTTTATGTTATTTTTTCCATATTGGTCGGAACAATGTTAATCATTTTATCTCTCAAAGTGAAATCACACGAAAAAATATGAATATACTGAATGTATATCATGCATAGAAAGAAAAAAATTACTTTTCTTACCACATAGGGAATATATCTATGTATAACACACTAATGATGTGATAATTTCATATAATACATTAATATTCACGAGTTATATGTACAAAATTCTTTAGTCATGGTCAATATCTGTTATGGACACTAATTTTAAAATTTTCTAGGTTCACTCACTCCTTACACAAGGCATGTTATGACATTTTCTTTTCAACCTACTACTTTGATTTATCTCCTTACATATTTAATATACTCTTATGTCTTTTTAATAAATATGGAACATTATGGTCTATCTCTATTCAATGTGATACTTCTTTTGCATAATAACTCCTAATGTGATTCAATATTTCTATTCTCTATCATTTCATTCTTCTTCTACCATTCTCAATGAGATTAAATATTCAATGAGTGAGTTGTGTTTATGTATTCTAGAATATATCTATGGTAGTACATCCCTATCTAAATAAATATCATTTAACACTATGATTATCCTATCAATTTCATCCTCTTCAAAAACATTATATAAACCTTAAATTCTTCTTTTGATGCACTTTGATCCTCTTCGAATGATATTTTCAAGATGATATAATGTTTTTCTTGGTCCTTATAATATCTATAAGATATGTTCATGGGGAATTTCCAAATCATATATTCATTATGTGAAGTATCCACATACATCATGTTTAACCAAATACTCACATTGGGGAATGCGTACTGCACATCAAGGATTTCATAATCTACCACAAATACCACACTCATGTTATACCTTAATAAAACTCCACCCTACAAGCTAACAACCATGTAATGTCTGATTCATGAACATACTTCGTGGATTACTCTACAAAATTATTGACTTTGAGATACTATCCCCATGGAATCAACCTCATTTAATACTTTAATATTTACTTGAACATAATTAAATGATATCACAAGACTATTTTACATATACTCTCTGTCTCATAGATATTATTACCTTCATATATCTCTGGATATTATTCTACCTCTAAATGATTCAATTGAATTGATTAGCATGGTATTCATATGATAAAACCTCTGATGAAATCACAAATAATCAAAATTATTATTTAACCCTTTACCAAAACCCCTTATATTAATCCCATATGAACCACATACATAACATCATGGATGGAAAATTCATCACTCTTGGACTACATACTCATGGTCCACTATGATGTCATGTACTCATATATTCTCTGATGACACATTCTCACCTTTAGTCTAATGGTGCATAATCAACATAAAATATATGAGATCCAAATACAACCAATGATTTCAACAGGATAATTCATGATCTTGACCACGTAGGTAATACACTTGGCTACATGAAATGCCTTCCTTCCCCTTGAAAACATCAAATAGATTTACCAAAATATATTTGGGTTTTCGACAATTTATCATCTCCTTTTGTAATTTGGAATTATTTGATAATTATAAAATTATCTATTTTTTATTTTAATAACATTATATTTATTCTATTGTATTCATTCAGCTTACCTATCATCACCATCCTCATGCATAATGCCCAGTCACGAAATTTTTTTTATTCAGTAATCTATCTAGATATCTGAATCAATATCTTTTGAATTTTCCAATAGTATACCATATACATATTAAATATTTTATTCCCTACTATTTTGTAAGTAGTCTAAAATATATTCTTCTCTTTAATATCATATATTTAATATAATCATTACTTTTGTTCTTGTGAAATGAAATGTCCCCCCTTAATCTATCTACACCAGCTAGATATACAATATACTCTCCAAGAGAATCACCGAGTACTTGAAATACATAGATGTCATTTAATCTAATTTTTTTCTCCAAAAATACACCCCATATCACCCCCTTTAATATCTTCCCATACTAAAAAATTCAATGTTTGAAATCAATTCCAACAAAAAATAAATTTATGGGTCCAACAACATATACCCACTGTGAGGTAGAATATGATGGGTGTGTCTTGAGTGATATGAATTAATGAATAATTCAAAAAATAATTTATCCCTTAAATATTTATTGATGTTGAAATCTCAACTAATTTATCATAATGGACATTGTTTCGGTGCGGATGTGCGTCGGGTTTCTGTTCCGACGCTGTTCCGCCAGGACGCGTTCGCGCGTGCGCCCGTCGACCCGAGGGGAGGGGCGCGCGGCTTGTGGCCCCGCAGTCCCTCTTTCCAAAGGCGGGCGGCATCCGTCCCTTGTTCAGGGGTACCTGCTCCTTGATCGAAACCGAGATGATGGGATGTCGGCTTCTCCTTCCGTGGACGTCTCCTCGGAACTCGTCGCCTAATCCGGGTCTCCCTCATAGATTTAAGACGTGCTCGTGAATCTCGTTCCCGGTGCCATATCTTCATGGACACCGGTTAATTACGCTGCTTCCGCCCAGACGCTCCAAGGGGTCTGTTCGGGGCAGCAACCTGCGGTGAGGAGACCGGGTAGCTCTGGGTGTTGGGGCGTGTCTTAACACTGCGGCTCTGCATGTCTGCCCTCCGTCCCTAATAGGGCTTCTCGAAGGCATGATGGCCTGAGGCATCCCGCGCTGGGTGCGGGGAACTGTGTCACCTGAGGTTTTCCTCAGCTTCCCATGTTTAACACGGGGTATGCCCCGAATTTAATGTCCAGCGGGGACGGCATCAGACTGATCAACACGAGAAGTGGATCAGATGACAGAACCCCTTGCGAGGAACCTCCGACGCTGGGGCCAGCACATGGGCGGCTTCCCGAGTTAAGTGGAGTGGAGTGAAATAGCATGACCCCACCGGGATGTGGCGTCCCGGGGTAAGGATCAGGATGGATGATGGAGTGAAGATCTTGGACCTCGTAGAGGCTTCCTACGTACCGCGCGTTAGCGCGGATCAAAGTCAACGTAGTTCGGATATACAGTTTAACGTCATGTTGGACGATGGAAAGCCGACTCACGAAGAGGTCGAGGCTCCGAACCACCTCGCACAGAGGGGGATGGAACGGCCGGGTGGATCAACGTGAATGTGAACCTGGGAGGGGTCCACTGATGGACGAACCGACGTGAATACGACCGGGATGACCAGGTGGTGGGCTTGAACCTCGGAGAGGCTTCCTACGTACCCTGTTTAGGGGACAGGGATCAAAGTCCACGTAGTTCATTCTGTCAGGACTTACGCACTGAGGCAGCTCGGATGCGGCAAAGCTCAGTTGGAGAGGGACTTGGGCCGAAGGTAAGAGACCTCGATCCCTGTCACGCCCTCTACTGGCTTCGGCAGTGGGGAAGCACAATGGAGATACACACGTGCAGTCTCCCACAAGGGCGGATTCATAGGTGAATCGACGTGAATGTGAACCCGGGAGGGGTCCACTGATGGACGAACCGACGTGAATACGACCGGGACGACCAGGTGGTGGGCTTGAACCTCGGGGAGGCTTCCTACGTACCCTGTTTAGGAGACAGGGATCAAAGTCCACGTAGTTCGTTCGGTTTGTAACACTCTACCCCCGTGGGCGAAGGCCACTCCAATCCCGACATCCCTGCAGAGACGAGCGGGTGCGGGCCACATCCAAACCGGGAGGGGAACCCTGCGTGCGAGGCACGATATCGGGCGATGCGGACGGTTTAACGTCTTGCCGGACGAAGTACAGTTTAACGTCGTGTGTTGAGGATGAAGATGCCTGGCAGTTTAACGTCTTGCGGCGCGGACGTGGTGCAGTTTAGCGCCATGCAGGACGAAAGTGCAATTTAACGTCATGCGGGACGAATGTTGTATAGTTTAATGTCTTGTAGCTTGGACGATTTGCTAGGCAGTTTAACGTCGTGCAGCTTGGACGTGTAGTTGCCGCCGATGGGTCCGTGTCACTTCGCGCGAGCCTGGAGGGCCGCACGGGAAGACAACGCATGGTGCGGGCACCCGAGATGAAGATCATCGGGCGCCACGCAGGCGGGTACCCTCAGGGGGTTAAAGGGGGAGACCCTGGCGGTTTGCGCGCAAAAGAGGAGCTTGGCGCGCAATACCACGGGTCGGCGCGCAAATGGGCGGGTTGGCGCGTAATTGGGCCAGCACTTTGCGCGCAGATGATTGAGATTGCGCGCACCGGGCCTCGGATAGCGCGTGGGGGAAACGGATCATTCTCTAACGAATGGCCACTTTGAAAAAGGGGGGGTGCGCGCAATCGGGCTGGATTGCGCGCACCCGGGGGGAAATTGCGCGCAAGAGGCTTCTTTTGCGCGCGAAGGCCTTTGGGTGAAGAGTTGTTCAAAGGAAAGGAGACAAAGGGATTGCGTGCGAAGGCGAACCCCGAGGCTTTCTTGCGTGAAAGAAAGGAGGTTACCTGAAGATTGGCATTGCGCGCGGAAGGGGTTGGATTGCACGAACGAGCGACTCTTTGAATTCCGGCAACCTTCAAAACGTCGGGGGTCGCCTTATATTTATAGTCAATCCCGGGCGCGGAATCCGGTTCGCGGGCGCGCAATTTCCTTCGCAGGCGCGGAATCGTGCCCGGCGCGCGGGCCACGGGCGCGCAAAATTGTGCGCCAGCCCAGCGCATTGCGCGCATCCCGTGGAGGTTTGCGCGCGGCACTACAACTTTGCGCGCGGGCCTCCAAAATTCCGCGCAAGGCCTCCGGGCCTTCCGAAACTGGCTTCCGACTCCAAATATGACCTCGCTTTCCGCATCCGGAGCTTTGTTTGGGAACAACGGACTTTTCCGGCGTCTACAAAAGCCCCCCCTCGGAATCTGATCGGCGATAGGTCGCAACGATCGGGTTCCGAGGGAGACGCCGGAATGCCGATGTCCTGGGTGGCGCGGGACTGTGGCGCGCAAAAAGGGCGTCGGGCGCGGAATTCGCTGTCGCGGTCGTGCAAAGCGCTTTCCGCGCAGCGCGGAAACCCGGCCTTGCCTATAAATAGGGGCCCTGGGTCCCCCGCACCGTACACTGGCTTTCCGCGCGACAAGCTGCCAAGCTCTCGTTCGCGAAATTGCCGTTGCCGGCGCGGAATTCACCCGGTTGTCGCGCAAACCTTTCTGTATTTCAGCCTGTTTTTGCGCGAACACCCGGGGTTTTACGCGACAGACTTCCCAATTGCGCGCCATCCACTAGGATTGCGCGCCAACTCTCAAACCTCTCTACCAGCCTCTTCCGATTCCGCACGCCTCATCCCTTAACCCACACGACTCCCAGAGCTTCTGATATGGCCGCGAATCAAGGGAATGAGGGGGATGCCGCCATTCGCAGAGCTGAGATGGCGGCGAACGAGGAGGTCTACGGAGCCAAGGAGATTTTTTCCAACAATCAATCCTTGTTCGAATTGCTGACACCGGCCCAGAAGACATATCCGCTGTCGGACAACCTGCCGCTCTGGAACTTTGGCATCCTAGATGAGGTTCCGGTGCCAGGGTTCGAGGTTGATGCACCACGGACCTAGGTGACTCGGGAGGACGAGCTTCCCCGCTATAACATCACCAACAATGGGCATCCTGCCAGGAAGACCAGGCACTTAGATGTCTATGTCCTGAACCCGAGGACGCGAACCATCGTCAGAAGTGAACCTACTGCGGAGAACTCTCCAGCCCTCTACTCGAGCACATATCACCAGAGTGTCACCGACGACACCAAGGGCTGGCTGAAGGACTGGGACTTACGGTCTGGGGGAAATTTCACCAGTGAGTGGGCCTGGGCGTTCTGGGTACGCCACACTTGCGATCACTTCGCGGAGGAGCTGCGGTACATCGGCCTATTTGAGGCGGTGTGGACGTCGCAGTTCCACTTCTACCAGCAGTCCGAGCTCGGGCCGGAGCTGTTCACCCGCTGGTCCCCGGATACCAACACCTTCCATCTTCACCGTGGGGAGGTTAGCATCGGTCTCTGGGACATCCACTGCATCGGAGGTGTCCCGCTGGAGGGTTACCAATACGATGAGTTCTTGCCCCCGAAGAACACCTGGGAAGACAGGTCACAGAATCCCATTATGACATGGAATCTACTTGACCTGGCTACGCAGCGGCTCGGGATCAAGGAATTCCACAAGGACATAGCCTACAAGGAGTGGTTCAGCCAGTTCTTGGAGCATGACCCAGCGTTCAAGATGCCAGGCAGGGGGAAGCGGTGCCTGACCGCGGCTCAGAGGAGCCGGAAGGGGTCGTACTGGCGGGTCCTGGAGACGGGCGACTACCGCTCATGGGGGTACCGCGTCATCGAGGCCTGGGACCCTAATGTCCGGTACGCGGCATTCCTGGCCACCTTTCTGAGTGGGTGGCTCCTGCCAGTGCGGGACGCGAGAATGGGCGTCCGCCCGGCGACACTAGCGATGGCGGGCGCCATGGCCGCCAACAAAAGATACAACCTCGGTGTCCCAGTGCTGGCTAAGCTGTACGCCATCCTGGGACGCATCTCGCGAGGGGGGTCGCCACGAAGGATCTGTGGGCCCTTTCAATTCTTCCACGGCTGGGTGGATGCTCACCTTGGTGGGTACACGTTTCCAAACGCCATCATTCCTCCGGGCAACGGCCTGCGACCCTCCCTGCTGAACATCGTGGGGGTCGCTCCGATGACCCTAAATGAGGAGGGCGTGAGGATTCGGATTGGCAATCACGCCAATTTCAACTTCAGCCCGTTCCCCACTCCCATTGGCCAGATGATCGACAATGGGCAGGGTCCGCTGGAGCAGCACGAATACTTCCTGAACATGCGGGGCGGGGTGCTTGTGGCTCGGAACGACGGGAAGGTGATCTGCGAGCCCTACGTGCCAACCCAGTTCACCAGGCAGTTCGGGTGCCTTCAACGGATGCCGAAGAGGGTATTCCCTGATGTCCGGGAGGAGATGAACCCTTGCGTCCTTCGCCAGATGTGGCTAATGTTCGCCGCTTTCGGCTCTGGCGACGTCATCACTCTCCCTCCTACCGGGGTCGACGCAGGCTTGGCAACCGAGTACGCTGAACACTGGGCCATCGCGTACCCCGAGGGGCTTCTACGGAAACCAGTTCGGCAGCTCGAGGTCACCCGTGCGGAGACCGGGAATCAAGGAAGGAGGCGAGGCTCCGTTACGCGGGGGAGAACAGAGGCGCGCCAAGCAGTGGAGCCGGCGCGAGCAGGGACTTCGGCGGCGGGCACATCGCAAGCTGCCGCTACGACCTCGGTGCCCAGAGAGGGGGCACGTGCGGTGGTCGAAGAGCGGCCCGGGAAGCAGGTAAGGCGTCTGCTCGAACCCTCCCACGATGCAGTCTTCCCAGCGCTGTGGTCGGCCTGGATGACCCTGCGGCAGTCGCTAGGGACCGAAATCATCTGGCAGAAGATAACCAGCGAAGGAATCCATCTGCCAGAGGTCGGGCGCCTTCAGGTCGCCGACAGGGTGAACTTCCACCGGCGGTATGCGTATCTGACGGCCATGGACGAGTACGCGCGCCAACGTGGTCAGTGTGCGGAGCCGTCCCTTCTGGTGAAGGTGATGCTCGGTCTAGAGCCTGCTCCAGAACAGATGCCGCCGGAGGAAGATGGCAGTAACGACAGCTCCGAGGAAGAGGAGGAGACGGGGGAGGATGAAGGCTCCGAGGGAAGGTCCCATCAGGGGAGCCCACGGGAGAGCGGCGAGGTGGCCGGCTCTGGCAACATTGATATCACTGAGCTCCTCGAGGTCCGCTTCTATCCCTACTCAACCTGCTTCATCCATTCTCTTATGCAGCTTCTAACCCATTTCTTCACCTTCCTCAGGAGTGCACGGATGTTGGTCAGGCATCCTCAGTAGGAGTAGGAGAGGCGCCAGCAGGACAAGGCGGGGGCCAGACGCCCATCATTGAATTGACAAGCGCTGAGGGGTCCCCTACTGCAATTACTCCTACGGCGGCCGGGATAGCGGAAGATGACACTTTGGATTCCCGTAAGTCTCCTTACCTTACTGTCGGTGCTTGCCGTTGACGATCTGTGACTAACCACGGCATGCCCTACGCAGTGATCTCAACACTGAAGGCTCGTCGGGCTGCCGAACCCGGGCCATCCACGAGTGGACCGGTGGCAGACATGCCGCCTGCTCCGGAACATACTTCCCACACCAAGTCGGCCCCACCAACTGCTGATCAAGGGGCTGCGGACGCCGGTGGTGCTGACATCGGAGAGAGATCGGGGGCTGACGAGGGTGTCAACGCCGCTGGGGCGAGAGAAGGTCGCCCAGATGTTGGGGAACCTATCCCCCGTGAGGACATCCCAGGGGCGGACCCCGCAGCAGACCTGCTGGCTGCCTCCCTTGCCTACCGGCCTTCCGACCCCGAGGAGATGGACAACTCGGACGCGGAGGCGGTCGAGGAGAGCCGGATAACGCGCCGCAGGGGGTGGAAGTGCATCCAGCGCTTCCTCAAGCGATACCCATCGGAGTGGCTGGGGCGCGTGGGATCCCTTCAAACCTGGCTGTGCTTCCTGTGTGCCGTGGGAGCTGACGCTCAACGCCTCCATCTGACGGTCCATGATTTCATGGCCGAAAAGATGCGTGAGAGCCGCCGACGTGCCGACGTCGCACAATGTCGGGACGTGTCGGAGAACACGCGGGCGCTCCTCGTGGTGGAGCAGGATTTCCGGCGCCTCGAAGGGCAGGAGGCAGAGAAGGAGGCCTTCGTCGCAGCGTGCACTGAGCTTGTGGAGCAACTAACGACCCAACTGGTTGACGCCCAGGTACAGCTGACGGAGGCGGGTCAACAGATGGTCACACTTCAAGTCGAGCGGGAGGGTGCACAGGCCAGGATCGGCGAGCTGCGTGCTGCGACCGCCGACGAAGAGAGCGCACGCAGAGAGCGAGAAGCAGATTTGGAGGCCGCCATCCAAAGGGTAGCGGCGTTAGAAAGACTTATTCAGCACGCTAATCCCTAGGGGATTTGTTTTTTCCACTCCCAGAACATTTCCTTCCGCTACTCAATACTTCGATCCATTTGTATGAACCAATATATTTATCTGCATCTTTTGGCATAACATGCTCAACCACAATTCATTGTCTCGCGGGAGCGTTAACCAAGCTTCAGGCATCCATAATTTGGCCTGGATTTCTAAAGAAATGAGGGAGGTCATTCCTAGGAAAGGAGACCTCAGACCTAATCAATGTATCATCCCCCCAACTTGTTCCGACACACGAGCGGGACAACGCTAGGGGCGTTAAGATTTTATCCGAACATAGGGAAATGAGAAAGGGTGAATCGCATGTCCCGAATTCAGAAATCCACGACGGTCGGCCTTCCAGGAAATGCCCAAGACGGCAAGCGGAGAATGGATCAATCGACCATACTACTGCAATAGACGGACCGAAGGTCATATTTGCAGGAGGCGGATCACATGTCATCATCAATGCCGCTTTGGGGGTTCCTTCAGACACAAGGGTGGAAATCCCGATCAACAGGGCATGGGAAGCGTGGGGCGAACTGACGATTTGATCGGACAGAATCTAACGCTCTCAAAATTGCGCCACCGTGGGGAAAGCGTATTAGGAGGATGCACTAATCTGGCCGTGAATCACCCCAATTCTCAGACAGAACCTCTTTGACGAGGAAACTGTCGCTTCCCATCATTGCAATGGGGCATCCCGAGCTGAATCGGGGAGAATATCAGAACTGCACCACTCTACCAGAAGCCAGGCCAGACGGCCGGCGACGAGGAGGGGCGGGACTTAGCGATCCCTGAGGCTGGACCCGAGCCGAGATGCCCGGGTGTTCCTATGTACTCCATCGGGCTGGAGATCAAGCCACACGTAGTTCTGAGAGTGCAGTTTTAACGTCATGCTAGACGTAGAACCCCGTTTGGGGAGATCTTAGTTTAAGGTCGTAGAGCTTGAACCATAGAGGTAGATCTTAGTTTAAGGTCTTAGAGCTCGGACCATAAGAACCTCAAAGTATGCCACATCGTGGTCCTATCCCCTGGATATGCGAAGATGCACTGAGGGATAGTGCCAAGAGTGTTGAGGTTTCGCCTGGTCAGAATGGGAGGTGGAAAACGTAATGTGAATCATGCGGCCATTCACTCAAGGACTAGGGGCACCGGCGTAATGATATGGGAGTACTGCCGACCGTGGCGGAAAAGCAGCATCAATATCGCACTGACCGTTGATGGAATGAGTCAGCAAACGAGCATAAACCGCTCAAGCGCAGGATTCATATCGATTTGATGCCCGAGGCCCTTGGGGGAACCAGCCCGAGTCGGTGGGAGAGCACTGAGGCATTGTGTCCAGACCGCTCACGGGGGCTCCACCCAGGGCGTAGGCGATGGGTCCGAATGAAAGGGAGCACGAAGCCTGAAAAGTGGAAGGAACCTGACCAAGCTGAACCTGACCCTCCTGGCAATAAACCAGAGTACTCTTGACACCGGTGGACCACTGCAAGGGGTCGAGGGACACGCCTTGAGGGTGACCCGAAGGCGGCGGATTCCCAAGAGAAGGGGGAATCTTTAAGAGGTGGGGGCTGGACACGAAGTTTCAAACATCCGGGCGTTCCTACGTATCCCATAAGGATGGGAATCAAGCCGCACGTAGTTCTTGAAGCGCGGCACAACACAATCGGGCACCAGCGCGGGGAGGGGTGCGGGTCTGTCCCTCGCACCCAGAAGAAGTGGTATTTGATATTTCTTGTTTGTCCTTAAAGATGGATGGTTTTTCTTTGTGCAGCGACATGCCTGTGATTAAGAAATCCCTGACGTCACCAAAATAATCCAGCCATGAAAGGCATTGATAAATGGCGTGGTTATTAACCAGCGCCCAACATGAGTGTCCTCTGAGGAGAACATCACGATGCAGTGTCGTTTCTCGTCGGGCGGCCAAGACAATCACAGTTTACGGTCGTGTGGTAGGACCAGACAACACAGTTTAAGGTCGTGTGGTTCTGACCCTGGAGGAATCCGCTTATTGCGATATGGCGGACCCAGCGGAGGTGGGAACATACCCAGCCCTGCGGTCACACACGATTCCTGGAGAAGGATCCTGGGATAGGGGCTTGCGTATGTCCATCACCCGAGGGGCAGAGATGCTAGCCTCCAGCTATACTGGGCCCAGAACACGATTGTTCGGGCGACTCCTTCCTCCTTATGGGGACAAGGGTCCAGCTACACATGGCCCTTAGGGAGGACATCAGCATATATCCTTGGTGCTCAGATCGTGGGAGCCTCGAAAGACACCATTACCCTGGTTGGCCTGCCTAACGTGTAGAGGTGTACTGAAGGTCGGTATGAAGAGAGTGTCGAGATTCCACTACAACGCACAAAGGCAGAGTGTGATGAGGACTGCGCAACCAATGTTCAGAGCCTGAAAGAGCCGACATGGCGATCAAGGATGTCGCTGACCATATTCGCAACACAACTTCTGATCGCGTCAGCCTAGGATGGGGCAAGAAAACGAGCATCAACCGCTCAAGCGCAGGATTCATATCTATTTGCGGCCCAGGACCCGTCGGTAAATCGACCCGGAGTGGTAGGAGAGCACTGAGGCATCGTACCCAAACCGCTAATGAGGATCCCATTGAGTGAAGGCTCAAACAAGAGGAAGCGCGAGGCCCGACAAGCAACACAGGACTTGTCGGGATTGAATCCGACACTACGGGTCATAGACCGAAGTACCCAAAACATGTTAACAGATCATCGGAAAGGGTCGGAGGACTCACCCTGAGAGCAACCAAAAACGGCAGATCCCCGTGGTCAACCAAGAGATGGGGCTGGACCTAAAACACAAGCGTCCAGGCGGTCCTACGTATCCCATAAGGATGGGAATCAAGCCGTACGTAGTTCTTGAGAGGCTGTTTAACGTCATGCAGGACGATGAGGGGTGTGAGGTAGTCCCACACACGGGGGAGGCGTACGGCGTGGCCAGTAGACCAACGTGAATGAAGACATAATCCCCCGCTCACGCCACACGCCTCGCACAAAAAGGAGGGGAACTTGGTCCAGAGGCCCAACGCGGGATAGAGATTCCTGGGAAATGGGGATGGGCCTGAAACATGAATGTTCAGGCGGTCCTACGTATCCCATAAGGATGGGAATCAAGCCACACATAGTTCTTGAAGTGCATTTTAATGTCATGAAGGACGAAAAAGGAAAGGGGGAGCGGAAGGCATCCCCAACCGTGGGGGGCGTACAGCGTGGCGAGCAAATAGCCCCGTGTTCACACCATATGCCGCATACCCAGAGGCAACTGGGCCAAGGGCCCGAGATGGGATGGAAATTCCCGAAGGATGGGGCTGGGCCTGAAACATGGATGTTCAGGCGGTCCTACGTATCCCATAAGGATGGGAATCAAGCCGCACGTAGTTCTTGAGAGGCAGTTTAACGTCATGTGGGACGAATGATGAACAGTTTAACGTCTTGTAGCTTGGACGAAGAGCACTCAGGCAAAGTACTGCTTGAGGAACCTAGCGTTGTTGGGAGGAGTGTCACGCTCACCATCCATAGTTGCTAGGGAGTACGCGCCATTGGGATAGACCTTGTGGACAACAAAAGGTCCCTCCCACTTGGGCTCCAAATTGGGTGGCTTCCTGCCAGGGATCATTGGTGCTCTTAGGGCTAATACTAGGTCACCCTGCAGGAAGGAGCGGAGGCGAACCTTCTTATTGAAGGCTCGAGCCATTCTGCTTTGATGCCTCTCCAAGTTGTGCAAGGCACGAAGTCTATTCTCATCCAGTGCTTCCAACTCGACTAAACGGGTTTCAGCAGCTCTTTCCGGCGCTTGTTGGTCGTAGACCGCAGTGCGCAAGGATGGTAACTGGATCTCGATGGGCAGGACGACCTCAGCTCCATACACCAGGGAATAATGGGTCATCTGGGTGGAATTGCGAGTCGTCATCCGATAAGCCCAGAGGGCGTTGGGGAGCTTGTCCGGCCAACTCTTCTTGTTCTGACCAACCATATTTTGCAGAATGTTAGAGAGGGTTTTGTTAAACGCCTCAATCTGTCCATTTTCCTGCGCATGATAGCGAGATGTATGGTTCGAGCGAATGTTGTACTTGGCGTACAACTTCTTCAACTCGGCTGCTCGGAAATTGGCTCTGTTATCCAGGAGGATAGCGTGAGGCACTCCAAATCGATAAATGATGTTGGAGGTCACGAAGTCAGCGATAGAACAGGATTTGACCTCTCTGAGCGGAATCGCCTCTGCCCATTTGGAGAAGAAGTCTGTGGCGGTCAGAATGAACTGGCACTGGCGAGCCGTCGCCGGCGGGTAAGGTCCCACAACGTCCATCCCCCAGACTGCAAAGGGCCAAGAATACCTGGTGGTATGGAGAGGCTCCGGTGGCCGATGCACAAAGTTTGCATGAACCTGGCACGCATGGCACCTCCTGGCATACTTGATGCAGTCATGGATCATGGAGGGCCAGAAGTATCCCAACCTCCGAATCTGGTGGGACAGCTTCGGCCCAGTCTGATGGGCACCGCATGAACCAGCATGAACCTCTTGCATGACTCGTGGGATCTCAACTCCCTGAAGGCAACGGAGGAGAACACCATCAAATCCGCGTCTATAGAGTATCTGCTCCAGGCCGGGACTGCTCTGGAGGACAAACTGCGATGCGCGGCGTCGAACTCGCTCGCGCTCGGCCCGATCCTACGAGAGAATGCCATGTTGGAGGTACTCAACCAACGGCGTCCTCCAATCAGGGGCTGGTTCGACTGCCATATCTGGGGTACTCGGGGCTCCGGGCATAGGGGAAACCGTGGTGAGATTACTTACCGACGGGCCGCGATCTCCCTCCGGGATAACGGGAGCGATGAGCCTGCGGTGCGTCACGCGGACGATCAGGTTGTCCTGTTCAGGCTCTGCAAGTGACGCAGCACGGCTGTCCGAAGCATCTGCTCGACTGTTCTGCGACCGGGGAATATGGACAATTTCTGGCCGAGAAGGGAACTGGGCCATCAGGAGGAGGGTGCACTCCAGCAATGGCACAAGTTTCGGCTTCCTGACAATATAGTCGCCATTGATCTTCTTAACGACCAGCTCAGAGTCCCCTTTCACACACAGATGGGGCACGTCAATCTCGAGAGCCAACTCGAGGCCAGTGATGAGGGCGTGGTATTCCGCCTCATTGTTGGTACAGCCCTCTGACAACAGGAAAGAGTATGGCAGCACGGCTTGCTCCGGGGTAATGAAGACGATACCCAAGCCCACTCTGTTGAGCTTAGGATTATCGAGTCTTCTACCGGTGGGGCTTTGGGAGGCACCGTCAAAGTGCATCTGCCAGCATGGATCGGCATGATCGACCGAGAGAATGGCCTCATCGGGAAAGCCTAGATCCAGCGGCTGATTCGCGGAGGTCGGGTGAGCAGCCAGAAAGTCTGCCATTGCTTTCCCTTTGATGGCCTTCTGAGACACATACCTGATGTCGAACTGCTGGAGAATCAAAGCCCACCGCGCTAGACGGCCAGTCAACATAGGCCGGCTCAGGATATATTTCAACGGGTCTACCCGAGAAACCAACTGTACCTCATGGTGCTTCAAGTAGTGCCGTAATTTCTGTACGGCAAATACGAGCGCCAGGCAGCTCTTCTCGATGGGGGAATACCTAACTTCCATATCAAAGAGCATGCGACTGAGGTAATAGTGGCTATTCTATGTTCCCTCGTTGTTCTTCTGGGCGAGAAGGGCACCCAGGGACCGTTCCAGGGCGGTCACATAGAGGACCAGCGGCTTCCCGGATACAGGCAGCATCAGAACCGGAGGTTGAAGCAAGTACTGCTTGATTTCCTCGAAAGCGTTCTAACACTCTTTATCCCATACATAGGTGTCAAATTTCTTCATGAGCCGAGAAAAGGGCTTACACTTGCTGGCCAGATTCGCGATAAATCGGCGTATATAGGCTAAGTGGCCTTGGAACCCTTGATGTTCCCGGATGTTACCAGGGGGAGGCATCTGGCTAATCGCCCTGATCTTCTCTGGGTCGATCTCAATACCCCGGTATCTTACCACAAATCCAAGGAACTTTCCGGAGGTGACCCCGAAGGCACACTTCAACGGGTTCATCTTCAGGCAGCGAGACCGGAGGAAGCCGAACACTTTCTCAAGATCTTTGAGATGGTCCTGACGCTGGCGCGATTTGACCACCAAGTCATCGACGTAGCATTACACCAGTGTGCCGAGGATTGGCTTGAATATGCGGTACATTTCCCGTTGATAGGTGGCACCTGCATTCTTCAGGCCGAAGGGCATGACCTGGTAACAAAAGATACCTTGGGGGGCCCTGAAGGCAGTGAACTCCTCATCCTCAGGGGCCATCCGGATTTGGTTGTATCCGGAGTATCCATCCATAAAGGAGAGGTCTTGGAACCCTGTCGTGGCGTCAATCAACAGCTCTGTCACTGGTAGGGGAAAATCATCCTTCGGACAGTGGCGGTTGAGATCGCGGAAGTCGATGCAGACTCTGATCTGCCCGTTCTTCTTCCTGACTGGCACAATGTTGGCCAGCCATTTGGGGTACTGAACTTCCCTCACGAAGTTGGCTTTGATAAGCTTGTCAACTTCGGCCTCAACCATGGCACCGTGGGATGGGTGCATCTTCCTGGGAGGCTGCTTGAACCCGTGATGGTTTGCCGGGAGACCAAGGCGGTGGACGGCTACCTGAGGATCTAGCCCCGGCATCTCGTTATAGCCCCAAGCGAACACATCACGGTGCTGTCTGAGGAAGTCCACGTACTGCTGCCGCTCCTCAGAGGGCATGGCGGCACTGACCAACGTGGGTCTTGGATCTGCTTCGGTTCCAAGGTTCACCTGTACTAACTCATCGACCGTGGAGGAGACGCCCTCCTCAAAGGCTGGGGGTGCATCTTCCACGTCCTCTCCACTCGGGGAGGGATCGTCCACGGGAGAGACTGCGTTGGAAACTGCATTGAGGCTACCAAATCCTGCTGAGCCACTGGTGCTGGCATGGGCGGTCGCGGTCATCTCATCAGGAGACTCACAGGCCGTCGAAACCATGGCTACGTCCAACCGTTGAATCGGGAGGACGTAAGCGTCATCCAAGCTTGCCCAGGGATCACTTGCAACAGCGACAGGCTCAACCTCACCTGCCAGGATCTGCTTATCCTTGCTCTTGTAATAGTCCGCGTCCAGATAGCGGGCTTCACATGAGGCAAAAGGAGAGGCATCTCCCTGAAGCACGCCTACTCGACCGTTAAGGGAGTATTTGAGGAATTGGTGGTATGATGAGGGAACCGCTACATGAAGGTGGAGCCATGGCCTGCCCATCAATGCGTTATACGCAGTGTCTTGAGAGACTACCATGAATTCGGTGTTGGCAACCAGGTCACCGAACTGGGTCTTCAAACGTATCTTGCCGACCGGAGTTTGCTCGGTGCGGTCGTACCCCTGGATCCTGAGGTCGGAGGGAATCAAGTCATCCTCAGACAACCCCAATCTCCAGAGCGTCCGAGTTGGAATCAGGTTAATCCCGGACCCCGTGTCGACAAGACAGCGCCGGACATCAAGGCCATTGAACTGGCCAGTAACATACAGCGGACGAATGTGCCCCTGTATAGGAGGGTCTTCATCCTTACCAGAGAACGAGATAACTGCCTGACATTCGGCGTCCTCAATCGTTTCGGCGTGAAAGGCCTCTGCAGCCGCGACCTCTGTCTCAAACTGGAGGGGGCTCTTCAGGGCTTCAGCGATCTCCTCGCGCATCTCAGGTGACATGCACAGAGCCTCAAGGATGGAGAGACTTGCTGGGATGTCGTCCAAGTGCTTCAGGACATCATACTTTTTGGCCAAGCGCGAGCCCCTGGTTGCAGGAGGTTGCTCTGCGGTTGGTGGCATGACGGTCCTTGCCGGTTGGATCGGCGGCCGACTGGTACTTGGCGCATCTCGTTGTTCATTGGTTGAATCCAGGGAAGTTGTCACCGTACTGGGGTCAGGAGGCCGGGATGGACTCGTGGCAGGGCAGAGCTGATCGCGACGCGGCTGAGGCGGTTCTGCCTGGTCCCACACCACAAACAGTGGCGGAGGCGAATCCGTCATCCCCGGATGGGGGGGCTGCGCAGGCTGAGCTCGGTTTTGAGCCTGCTGCCTAGTCTCAGTGGCGTGCACGGCCTGGCTGGAGGTACCAACTGTTGTGCCCCAGCGACTCCTGTTGATGCAGTTCCTCTGACGGTGGCGACGACCGGGGACACTAGGGAGTTCCACCTGGTGTTCTTCAACATCGGGAACCGAAAAGGGATTTACCAGCTCGACGGTATTAACCGAAGCGTACCCAACACTGTCATCGGACGGATCATCCATCACTGGGCGGATCCGAGGAGGGATCCCCATCTCCGAGGGCATGAAATCGCCGAGAGTGCGGGATAGTGGCGGAACTGGCGGGGCGCGCTCTTCCTTCTTGCGCCGCCGCCGTTTGCTCTTCTCGGAAGAGGCAGGCTGGGACGACGATGCCGAAGCAGCACCCGCAGATTCTGGGGGCTCAGGCTGATTCAGGCACGCACGGATGATTCCATGGGCGCGAATGATCGTCTTGCGGGCCATCCAGTTGTTATACTTCTGGGATCCGCGGTCAGAGACCAGCTGTCATTCGTCCTCATTGCCACTATCGTCATCTGATCCCACGAACACGCCCGCCACTTGTGCTGGAGCTGGGCCCAACCTGATTACATTGTTTTTAATCTGGTCTTGGAGCCAGTCCTTAAACACGTAGCGCCGCCGGATGGTGTGCCCCAGGGCCCGATGGTAAGGGCAGTAGCGGGGGTTATCCATGAGATGTGCCTCCTCTGGCCTCCAACACTCAGGCAGTCGCACAATCCTCTGCTCAAGGGCACTCCGGAAATAACCGGGGACCTGATCCTTGTGAAATGAGTAAGTCAGGTATCGCGGGCCCTTGGGAGCATGGTCTTGACGAGGTGCGGGAGGGGCCTGCCAAGGAGGTGGACCCTGATTATCTCGCCTGGGTTGTGGCGGTACATTACGTGGAGTGGTCGGCCGGTTCTGGGGCTGCCGCTGCTGGGCCGGGAACTGAGCCCGTGGAGGCGGATTCCTGTGAGGCTGTGGAGCTGGCCTCGCCGGCAGCAGCTCCAATGGCCTGGGGGCCTCTATCTGGGAAACAGAAGCGGGCTCAGCCCTGCTGACTCTCCTTGCAGGAATCATAGGGGGCAGCGGGTGTGCCTGACTGGCCTGTTGCAGGGCTTCCTCAAGATGTTGAGCTTTGTCTGAGAAGTCCCTGAACCCTCCGGGGTAATTCTGAGTGATCAAGGAAGGGACCAGCTCGGTCTTGATGTTCCTGACGCACATTGTCATCAACTGCTCCTGAGTCAATGGCATGTCAAGGGAATACGTGAGACCCTTCCATCGGGTGATGAAATCCGCGACTCGCTCATCAAGCCTCTTCTTGCACTTGAAGAGGTCTGCGATACTCGTCTTCGGGGTCGTGGAACTGAACTGGTAGAGGAATTGTCTACGAAGGTCCTCCCAGCTAGTTATCGACCCGACGGGGAGCTGGCTGTACCAGACAAATGCTGGCCCTTCCAGTGTCTGGACAAAGCAGCGAAGCTTACCGGCCTCTTGCTGCGCCGGAGTTCCCAACATAGGCCCGCACCTCGAGTTGAAATGAGCCAAATGCTGTGGCGGATCTCCAGTTCCGTTAAAGGGGGCGAAAGTGGGATTCCTGAATCCCGGAGGTGCCGGCATGTCATCCACCCATGCTGGGTATGGCTTGCCGTCCGATGGGATTGCCACTTGCCGAGTCTCCATGGCTTCCAAGCGGGCGATGAGTGCCGCCATCGGATCGTCCGGACATGGGTTCCAGTCCTGGCGAGGATCTCTAACCACGAGCGCATTGCATGGCCCTTCAATCGGGTCATCGACCGGGTCGTCGAACTCGGCAGCTCGTGGGATGGCGGGCGGAGCGGCCCTTGGGGCAGCGGGAGGAATCCGAGCGGGGTCTCTCAGGTAGTCACACCGCTCAGGAGGGTGTGGTGAAACATACCGCGCCCTCTTGCCATAGGCAATGGCCTCTCCCCTGTCGGTGAACACGGCGTAATCACGGTTGCCCGGGAGAGTCTCGTCGAGGAGCGGTTGTTCCTGTCCCTGCTGTCCTGGCCTAGGATCACCGTAGTCAGGCCGCTGCTCTGCAGCACGCTCGGCGAGGAGCTGGTCAACCAGCTTCTTCTGCTGGGCGAGCTGTTGATGTAGCGTGGCCTTCTCGGGATCCTCCTCTTCCCTATGCATGGAGGCAGATGGGTTGGCGGGCTTTACAGCCCCGCTGTGCTCTTTACCTTTGCTGACATTTCGGCTCAACGTCAGTGCTTCAGTGGGTGTGGGGAGACCCAGGAGGTTCCTCTGGTGACGAGTAACTCTCACCGATGGATCCAACGACGGCTTGTCTTCGGGGGGAGAGCCCCCGTTGAGAAGTTCCATGTTGTTCCCCTCTCCCGACAGGTCAGCCATATTGACCGTTTCCGTCCCTGGGGAAGTACCCTCAGGGCCACCCAGTGAATCGGGCTGTCGGCGAATCGCACTGAAGCGTAGGGCAGCGTACTGCCCCCATCCACGTATATACACGTGGGGGGTGGCTCCCTCGATAACCTTGCGGAGTACTTGAAAACACTCAATGCATCGTTATCGGAGGGCCTCGTGGTGCTCAAATGACCCGGGGTGCCGAACCGCGAGGAGCGTGGCCAGGTCAATTTGACGGCACTGCTCACCAATATCTTCCAGGTGTACTTGACTCCCGGGATACGGAATTTGTAGGCGGTGAAGATGGGAGTGAGTCTCCTAGAGAGTTCGGCGGAAGCATTCGAACTCATCCGGGGTAAGCGATTCGGGTGCATCAAAGTCTGGTCCTGCGACTGGCCAAAACTTCTCAGGGAAGTGGCCCTCTGTAAGGACGGTCCAGAAGCTCCACGACTCAAAATCGGGACCCAGGTCTCCTTGTTCTTCTTCAACGACTGGGAATGGATGGGGAACCGGCAGTGGTGCTGAGGCGGGCCGCCGGGCCGACGGGCTGGCCGGCGGTGAATACGGCGAGCAGGCCGATTGGCCTCCATATCCCGGGCCGCCCTCTGAGGGTGGCGGTGCCCCAGCTACCACATCACGATAGGACGGGCCGGCGAGCGAACATCCTGCCGTAGCGTCGGTGCTCGCAGAGGGTGCACTAGATCGTGGTTCGACCGTCGGTCCCCAGAAAAAGTCTCCGGCTTCTCCGATCGAGGCAGAAGGTGCTTCCGGAGGGGCCGGTACCAACCGCAAGCTTGATTCTTGGGGGTCTACCAGGCCCTCACTACTCCGGATATACCTTCGGAGAGAAGCGGGGATCATATCGATCCCGCTCTCGGGAAGTACGAGGCTGATGTGCCGCATTTCTACCCCTGCCCCTGAATGGCGGGATCGGGGGGAGGGCTCTGTCGCGGAATCATACTCCGCCTCTGTATCAGAGAAACGAACCGGTCGGATCTCTGTCCGGAATTCCGTAACAATCCTCCCTCTACGTCGACGCCTCGCCTTCCTGCCCCTGGGTGATTCTTCGGGGCATGGCTGATCTCTGTCCTGGCGTCCTCTGGCCGCACCGGTGTTGGGGCCAAGAGGACTGGAAACCAAGGTGCGAGGAGCACCGGGACAGATATCAAAGGGGACGCGGGGAGAGATGACTCCGGGCAGGCCTCCGGGCCGGGGTCGGAAGGTGGGATGACCCATGCCTCTTGGATCGGCCACACAGAGTAGACCCTGTTGGTGAATAGTGCTACCGCGAGGTGGTCCGCGGTGGATATTGCCTGTACCAGCAACTGGGAGAGTCAACCCAACCTGCCTTTGGGGATGTCGGGGCCTCGATCCAGGTCGGGCATAGAAGTGCCCCTGCTCAGGATGCATAGGGGCCTGGTGACTGGAGCCAGCAGTGTCTTGAGCCAACGCGGCCACTGTTGCTAGGGCCCCAAGGTGGGAATCCTCTTCCGCTCGTGCCCGACGTTGGCGTCGGGACAAACGAGTCGGGATGAGCGGCACGGGCAGGTGGAGAGCCCGTTCTTCGACTTGAGAGGCCTGGCGGCGGTGTCGCCATGGCCTGACAGGAGCCCTCATCACGGATCCCTGGAGCGAATCTCGGATAGGGTGGTCCCGGGCATCTTCCACCTCATCCGCATAGGGGAAGGAGCTGTCGGAGCGTTCCGGGGATAAACTCCCGAAGCGGTTGGACGTCGAGGTAGGCAGCGGTGCCTCCCTGCGCGGCCCTCGGGGGCAGCGTTGGTGGCGAGGTGCAGCTTCCTCGAGGTCTAGGCGAGCCATGTCCCTGGTGGGGATGACTCCCTCTTCCTCATATCTCCGCACCAAGTTGTTAATAACCCTTCTCTGGATGACCTCCGAGGGGGAGAGAGGGCGTGGTTGCCCCGCAGCTGTGGCTGCTGGGACGGCTGTGGAACGGGCGGGACCGCGCGGAGTAGTCGCGTCGGTGTTTCCCCTACCCCTGCGCCAGTGGGCGGGTGGCGATAGGGCACTGGATTGGGCAACTTGATTCCTGAAAGCAGGGAGACAAACCCATTAACACTGACAGGAAAAGGAATCGACAACCAACCATTAGTGCCACGACGCCTTCCATGGGGGGAACCCAGGCCATCGACGTCATGAGACGGAGTTCCCGATTTCCCTTCCCCATCCCCTGGCGGGTTCCATGCCCCGGAGTTGAATGCTCGGTCGAGCAGCATGCTGGTCTTCCAACACCACTGAAAGAAATCGGTCTTCGTATTGAGGAGAAGAGATTCAAGTCAGGTTCACCATTTTACTGTTTCGGTGCGGATGTGCGTCGGGTTTCTGTTCCGACGTTGTTTCGCCAGGACGCGTTCGCGCGTGCGCCCGTTGACCCGAGGGGATGGGCGCGCGGCTTGTGGCCCCGCAGTCCCGCTTTCCAAAGGCGGGCGGAATCTGTCCCTTGTTCAGGGGCGCCAACTCCTTGATTGAAACCGATATGATGGGATGTCGGCTTCTCCTTCCGTGGACGTCTCCTCGGAACTCGTCGCCTAATCCGGGTCTCCCTCATAGATTTAAGACGTGCTCGTGAATCTCGTTCCCAGCGCCATATCTTCATGGACACCGGTTAATTACGCTTCTTCCGCCCAGACGCTCCAAGGGGTCTGGTCGGGCCAGCAACCTGCGGTGAGGAGACCGGGTAGCTCTGGGTGTTGGGGGCGTGTCTTAACACTGCGGCTCTGCATGTCTGCCCTCCGTCCCTAATAGGGCTTCTCGAAGGCATGATGGCATGAGGCATCCCGCGATGGGTGCGGGGAACTGTGTCACCTGAGGTTTTCCTCAGCTTCCCATGTTTAACACAGGGTATGCCGCGAATTTAACGTCCAGCGGGGACGGCATCGGACTGATCAACACGAGAAGTGGATCAGATGACAGAACCCCTTGCGAGGAACCTCCGACGCTGGGGCCAGCACATGGGCGGCTTCCTGAGTGAAGTGGAGTGGAGTGAAATGGCATGACCCCACCGGGATGTGGCGGCCCGGGTAAGGATCAGGATGGATGATGGAGTGAAGAACTTGGACCTCGTAGAGGCTTCCTACGTACCGTGCATTAGCGCGGATCAAAGTCAACGTAGTTCGGATATACAGTTTAACGTCATGCTGGACGATGGCAAGCCGACTCACGAAGAGGTCGAGGTTGCTGGGCGGAGGATTGAACCGAACCACCTCGCACAGAGGGGGATGGAACGGCCGGGTGGATCAACGCGAATGTGAACCCGGGAGGGGTCCACTGATGGACGAACCGACGTGAATACGACCGGGACGACCAGGTGGTGGGATTGAACCTCGGAGAGGCTTCCTACGTACCCTGTTTAGGGGACAGGGATCAAAGTCCACGTAGTTCATTCTGTCAGGACTTACGCACTGAGGCAGCCCGGATGCGGCAAAGCTCAGTTGGAGAGGGACTTGGGCCGAAGGTAAGAGACCTTGATCCCTGTCACGCCCTCTACTGGATTCGGCAGTGGGGAAGCACAATGGAGATACACACGTGCAGTCTCCCACAAGGGCGGATTCATAGGTGAATCGACGCGAATGTGAACCCGGGAGGGGTCCACTGATGGACGAACCGACGTGAATACGACCGGGACGACCAGGTGGTGGGCTTGAACCTCAGGGAGGCTTCCTACGTACCCTGTTTAGGAGACAGGGATCAAAGTCCACGTAGTTCGTTCGGTTTGTAACACTCTACCCCCGTGGGCGAAGGCCACTCCAATCCCGACATCCCTGCAGAGACGAGCGGGTGGGGGCCACATCCAAACCGGGAGGGGAACCCTGCGTGCGAGGCACGGGATCGGGCGATGCAGACGGTTTAACGTCTTTCCGGACGAAGTACAGTTTAACGTCGTGTGTTGAGGACGAAGATTCCTGGCAGTTTAACGTCTTGCGGCGCGGACGTGGTGCAGTTTAGCGTCATGCAGGACGAAAGTGCAGTTTAACGTCATGCAGGACGAATGCTGTATAGTTTAACGTCTTGTAGCTTGGACGATATGCTAGGCAGTTTAACGTCGTGCAACTTGGACGTATAGTTGCAGCCGATGGGTCCGTGTCACTTCGCGCGAGCCTGGAGTGCCGCACGGGAAGACAACGCACAGTGCGGGCACCTGGGATGAAGATCATCGGGCGCCACGCAGGCGGGTACCCTCAGGGGGTTAAAGGGGGCGACCCTGGCGGTTTGCGGGCAAAATAGGAGCTTGGCGCGCAATACCGCGGGTCGGCGCGCAAATGGGCGGGTTGGCGCGTAATTGGGCCAGCACTTTGCGCTTAGATGATTGAGATTGCGCGCACAGGGCCTCGGATAGCCCGCGGGGGCAACGGCTCATTCTCTAACGAATGGCCACTTTGAAAAGGGCGGGGGGGGGGGGGGTGCACGCAATCAGGCTGGATTGCGCGCACCCGGGGGGCAATTGCGTGCAAGAGGCTTCTTTTGCGCGTGAAGGCCTTTGGGTGAAGAGTTGTTCAAAGGAAAGGAGCCAAAGGGATTGCGCGCGAAGGCGAACCCCGAGGCTTTCTTGCGCGAAAGAAAGGAGGTTACCTGAAGATCGGCATTGCGCGCGGAAGGGGTTGGATTGCGCGAACGAGCGACTCTTCGAATTCCGGCAACCTTCAAAACGTCGGGGGTCACCTTATATTTATAGGCAATCCCGGGCGCAGAATCCGGTTCGCGGGCGCGCAATTTCCTTCGCGGGCACGGAATCGGGCCCGGCGCGCAAGGGAGTCGCGCGGGCCACGGGCGCGCAAAATTGCGCGCCAGCCCAGCGCATTGCGCGCATCCCGGGAGGTTTGCGCGCGGAACTTCAACTTTGCGCGCGGGCCTCCAAAATTCTGCGCAAGGCCTCCAGGCCTTCCGAAACTGGCTTCCGACTCCAAATATGACCTCGCTTTCCACATCCAGAGCTTTGTTTGGGAACAACGGACTTTTCCGGCATCTACAGACATATCAAACTATAACTCCATTGTCATAGTGATTGAAGGGTTTATTTTTGGAAGTCAAACAATGACAAATGGAGTCTATGGGTCGATGAAAACATTATAAACCATTCCTAACATGATATCAAGATAAATTTATTATGTTATATAGTGAGTTTTATTATATTTTTTTCACCACTGAGATATTAAATTAATCCCATATTAGTTCATTTCCATGTTACTAGATGAAAATATTGGAATTTATGAAAATGTGCATAATGCCACTAAGGATGAAACCTAGAGGGTCACAAACCTAATTTTTTCATTGATATAAATTTATTCATATATTAATTTAAAATTTTAAATGAATTTTATTATCAATAATAGGGAATAATATTTATTCTAGATTAATTGATCACAAATATATCATCAACATTTTATTTTTGAGTAGAATGTTAAATAAATTTTTGTTCATATGAGAGTGAATGAGATATTTTATTTTTTATTTAATGAATAATATTTATTATTTGGTGATTGAATATAAAAAGGAAGGTGGGTGTGCTATATAAGGATCCTCATAATAAAAATGATATACTAAATTTTGTTTAAATAAATATTTATAATTTTTTAATTTTTATATTATTTGTGAGACATGTGCAAATAAATTAAATAATAATATTATTTTTATTATAAATTATCGAGTTTATTAAGGATTGAGAGATTACATAAGGGACTTTTTAAAGTTAATAATCCACCAACTCTATCTGCATATATATAAAATTACATCAACATTATTGACATGCTAAAATATTTTGTTGTTTACAATGATTTCCTCTATAAGGAATTATATCCATGAAGAACATATATAAGATTTTTAATCAAGGTAAAGATAATTTCTGTTACCTCATCCATCACTCTCAAGGAAAGATTAAATTGTAATTGAAGTATAAAAACATAGGTCAATCGATACCCCCATTCTAGTACAAGGATTACTATTGAAAATCCCTTGAGATCATGGTCCATTGCTGATCATTTCTAGAGGGATTATAATTTAGATTATATTGATATAATGATGGTATAACCCAAAAAGATGTTTGATCATTAAATTAATACACCAAAAAAAGTACTCATGTCGAAGTTAATTTCTTGTTATTAGATTAATTAAATGTTTAATGTGAATGATCCCCTCTTGTGGTTCCAATATTTTTTTTGTTATGGTTATTTAGATATATTCAAAATATATATCATTATCATCATGGTCATATGATTTATTCATTATATTAAATAAATGAGAAAAATTGGGAATTGACCCTGTTGTTTTTTAACTCATAACCTTCAATTGGTATCAAATCCTAGTTACAATTATATTAATAATTATTTGACTTTTTGGATGATATACTCTATTTTGTCAATTTTTTATTTCATTATATATGTTATTTAATCTGAAAGTATGGATATCATCTCATTTCCAATTCATATAAACAATAAAGTTTCATAAAGAGAACAACATAATTTGATGAACCCATATAAAGGTGTCGAGGATTTCAGACAACTAACATGAAACTGTAGGACATCTATCCCAATGTTACCTGCCATTAATTCAGAATGTTTTCAGAAGGATGAGCCAAGAATTAATTCCAATGAATCATGTTAAGAAATCATTGATTAAAATCATTACACACCACATATTTTTGAAGATATACTAGAACATAGAATGTCAGAATACACAGAGTGTTTTTGGTGTACATTTCATGTTCCCTGTGTGATTTCATAGTGAAATTGATGAAATCATCATAGTCAAATATGCATCACGTACATATTACATGTTGTATTGTCATGAAAAATATATGTTACACATTAGGTAGAAAGATTAAACACAATTCACCTCTTAAATTTTCATAGTAAGGTACATGTTGAGACCAAGTGCATGTATTGATGATATACGGTGAGCGGAATATACAATGTGTGGGAATCTTGTACACATAGTGTATCTCAAACCTATTAATATTGGAATAAGAATTAATTAATTATATTATTAAAAACTAATTAAAATGTGTTCATGTGTTATTAATTTATTATACACACTATGTAATAATTTTTTCTGAATATTGAATGAAAAATTAATTTTGGTGTTATATTAAAAAGTACACATTATGTACGGTCAACATTTCACACTATGTACATAGTATTTAATAAAAAATGTACATATGATATAAATTAACAAGTGTTTATGTGTCATTATTTGATAGTAAATTCACTATAATTTTTTTGATATTTTGGGTAAACTACATTTCATGTTAGTGAATAGTAAATGGTGATTATCATGTCAGGTAGTTTAGATGGTTACATGTAGTGTTACCTCCATGTAAACAATGTGTAAAAAATTAATTATAAAAAAAATTAATTTATGTAACTTATTGAAAATTACAGTGTGTGGGAATCTCCATAACTATTTGGATGAACATTAATAGGAATGTATTAATCAATTTTCTAATTATAGTAATTTATCTTAAATAAAGAATGATGTAAATTAATTCTAGCTAGATATTTTAAAATGTGTGTTCATTGGATTTTTATGACTGATTTTGAGCTTCACTGATGAATTTCTATGCTTTATTTATATTTAATTTAATATTATTTCATGGGATTTATATTTTATAATGTTTTATTAAATTAAATTTCATGTTATGTGTGTCATCCCTATCACATTTATTATGTAGGAATTGTGTGTCCCTGTTTTTTTATAAATCCCAAAACCATTATTATGGTTCCTATCACCAGTGCATGAGAAATAATATATAACAGTAAGAGATATAAGAAGATGAGGTATTTCAAAACCTATTCCATGGTGAAATAAACTAGAATAAGATAAAGTTCAATGGAGGAGTGTTAAAACTGAACCCAATCCATGCCCAATAAGTTTATTCCTATGTTTATTGGTTGAAAAATCATCCACACAATAAATAAACCATTTTAATACTCATGATCAAAAAAAATTATTTATTTTATTTATGAATAAGTGAATGGTATATTTTTATGTATTATTTATTATGATCAAATAAAAAATAACATGTAATAATACAAGTTGGACTAAAAATAAATTACGTTATGTGTAAACTATTTTATTGTGACATGTTCATTTATTTATGTAAAATACAATGAATATTAATATGACTAGTTGAAGGATAAAATATGGAAATTTATGTAAAAATAATAATAATCCCCCAAATAAATAAATATTTATAAAATCATTCAATTAATTAGTTCATTTATGCAAAATATTTTAAAGCAACTTCCTAACTAAAATCAAGGTTCTTTCAATTATATAGGAGTTTTATATAAGGTTTTGGGTGAATTTTACAATGTTACATCAATGTTTGACTAATAAAGTAAATTTTAGGGAAACATAGAAGAAATTGTTTTCAAAATCCAAATCATGATATCAAGACTGGGGAGTCCACCCAATGAAACAAAGTGTTATGAGAAATCGGTTGGAAGGACTGCCTACCTCATAACTTTTAGATAGTTTTTCAAGCCAAGGATTGTATTATGAGAGGATAAATATGGGTCATTTTCCCAATAATTTTTAGATTGAAATATATTATATCTACTGTGGTTTGGTATATCGTTACATCATAAAAATGTGGGGGAAATTAAAAAATTAAAAATATTTCAACTCACATATTTTTATAATCATATATTATACTAAAATCCAGAATTTATTTTTCTGTAAATAATGGAATGTTCAGAGACATATATATCCCTGTGATTTATTCTTGATAAATAGAATATAAGGAATAGAATAAAATTATATGATTTTTTAGGTTATTTCTAATTGAATTACATGATGTATGGAATATTTACACTCAAAAAGCCTTCATTTCTAAACATGCAAAGGAGGATAGTGAGGAAGAACTTGGTTTCTAACTTAAACAACATGGATGATTTTATATATTTCATTTTTTAAAGATATAATTTATTTATGATTAATTATATAAGTCTCATGAGAGTATGGATGCATATATAATGTTCAATAATCAATGTTATCTATATCAAGATAGAGATAAACAGAAGATATATTTGATCTCCAAGGAGTTCTTTACATAAAAAAATAGAGAGGGTGCACCAGCATGACATCATATTGTAAAAATTATTGGCAACATTAATTTACTATAAATTCGAGGTTTTATGATTTTTTATTAATTTAAAATTGATATCATTCTTATTTTAGACCCTAAGAGCTTCTCCAACATTGTTGTGAATTTTACCATAAACAAAATTTAATTGTATCGCCATGATCATCTTACTCTAATTCACTAGGAAGATAAGGATATGAATTGTGAGAAGCCATTTATCCTCTTAGTGAATAAGGGGAATGTACAATTGAATAGACTCAATAAAAACTCCAAGACCATAACTTTATTAAAATTCCCTCTCATTAGGAGGAGGGTGCAGGGGAGATAATATTTTTATCGAGTAATAGGATCATTTAGATTTATATGAGGTCACTATGGAGAGGTGGATCTATGATCCAGTAATAGATAAAGAACCACTATATAATCTATTTTAGATTTATAAATCACATTTCCAATCATATTAATTATTTTAAATAATAGTTAATATGTTCCAAGTGACACCAAAAAAATTATATTTGTTTCATGTCCAGATTAATATGGAATTGATTCTAAATATAGAAAAACAGTTGATACTTTTCTAATGATAGAATATGTTATGGTATTGAAAACATAAATAATTCTATTTATGTGTTGGAATATAAAAACCTAGTATTGTAAATTGATAAAAGATCTAGTTCACAACGATAATATCACACCTTATTGTGGAATTATCAAATCTATCATGAAAATTAATTTTTTTAATTATATCAATATGGATTTTTTGAATCTTTTGAATTAAAACCACTTATTATTTTTCAAACCTGTTTAAAAGGTAATATTACCAATGTTGCATTTATTGTAAAAGGTTAAAAATCCATATAATTTTATGAATTTCTTAATATTTAAGTATGTGGACCACATACAGTTGAAGAAAATGGGGGGATATAAATATTTCATTAATTTTACTAACAAACTTATTAGATTTGGATATGTCTAATTAGTAAAGTATAAATTGTATTTATTTAATAAATACAAGTAATAAATTAATGAAATTGTGAACCAACATGGTAAGAAAATAAATAAAGTCCAATATGACCATGGTGTATAATGTCTTAACAAATATATCACGGATTATTTTTATGATTTTTTGAGATTATCCAAACTCACTACTCTTTACACACCATCATAGAATAATGACATTGCAAGGAAGAACAACGCCATGTTAGATATGATGACATAAATACGGATTCATGAAACTATTCTATTATCATTTTTGAGATATATATTATTTATGGAAACATACACACTTAAATGAGTACAAAATAATGATGAAAATAGATATCCATTTGAACTATAGTGTGAAAATAAACATGTTTATCACATATTCATGAATTTGGATGTGAAGTGTTTTTTATGTTCTCTTTAAATAGCGTACATTCATAATAATAATAAAAATTATATTTAGTATATATCATTATTAAAATAAGGGGAATTACCTATACAATATCTTCGAAAAAATGGAAATTTTGGAATGATAAGTCGTATTTGTTGAGAGGGAGCACATCTCCAAAAACGATAGTGAGAGTTACATAGAATTTAAGGGGGAAAATATAAATATTTAAAATCTTTATCCCCCTTAATTCTTCAACAAATACTCATTGAAGATAATTGTAACATGTAGACCTCAACCATTGTCTTCAAAATAGTTATTATTCCACTATAATTAGGTGATATATACAATACACCTAAAGCTAAAAATAAATTACAAGGTATTACAAAACTGTTGGTGGAAGATTATCATGTTAGAAAAAAAAATCCAATCAAGATAAAATAAACACATCCAAACCAAACATATACTGATTTAGTGTAAAAAATAATGACTAAAATTTAAATCTAATAAAATATTCAGAGTGGAAAAGAAAAATTATAGAAATGAGACTTATGAAAACCAAGGAAACCATGACTTTGTAACACTAATGTTGAATCACTCCAACCAATCCATGATAGAATCACCATTCTCAAAGAACCATCCCAAGGAAGTATCATCATGACAAACCACTAGAGAAATAAGAGACCTTTTCTTTACCTATATCGTGAAGAAAAACATACAAATACACACACACACAAATATATATATATATATATTAATCAATGTGTATATATAAGGGGTGAGTAATCATACCTAGTAATATTTTCCCAATAGACTTCCTATCTCAACCCACTAGGATTAGAACACATCATCTCATATATTGAAATATAATATATAAAAATAAACTAAGAAAAAATAGTTTCCCAATTTAAAAAGCATAAATATGAATTTTGAACATTTTTTTCATTAATACCACTTACATAAAAAAACAAAATCCACAAATTCACTTTTAAGAATGATAAATTAAAACCCAATTACTCACAGGCATCAACTTTTTCTTCACTTGGGATTCATGTTTCAATATACCTTCTTATTCCACCAGTTTGGAATCAAGTTACATGTTCATAAAAAAAATCCCCACATAATGAAAATAAAGTACATGCCACCATTCGAGCCAACTTATCACAAAATTAATTCGATATAAATGTCTTCTTATTTTAATTAATTCATTTAAATTTTTAATCTAAATTTATTTATTGAATTAAACAAAAACAATATACTAAAACCAAAATTAAGATGGTTTTTCCAAAAAAAACTATACAAATTTCCAATATTTCCAAACCATAAACCAAGTGGATTTTACATTATGAGATTATCCATCATATCATTCAAAATTCAAGAAAAACATTAAACTTCATAATATATAATAAAAGTCTAATATCCCTTACACTAAGGGTGTCTAATTATCTTCACCATTATTTGTATCATCCATATAAAAGAAGAGATACTCAATTCTTTGGAAAATATCATGACATTGATCATGAATCTCCTTTTCACATTCACATGTTTCCTACAAAATCTCTCTATATTTATATAATACTCAAATCCATGGAATACATTTCCCATGAATGAACTTATCTTTTTTTGTCTACGATATAAATCTGTACATGAAAAAATTTAGCACATGGTTCAAGATAAATATGATCCCCTCAAATCACATGGATAAAATAGAAATCATTATAAAAAAATGAAATTACGCTGGTAAAGACAACTCAGAGTAATTTTCAATAATTCATTAAAGTGTCTTAAAATTTTAATTTTATCTTGGATACAACCTACATTTTGTTTCAAATTGATTATATTTTATCCTTTTAGAAATTTCTTTTACACATAATCTCTCACAACAAAAGATAATGGTTAATAATAATTATTGGTTTAATATTTCTGATGGATTTTTCCTAAATCCATCCTTTTTTTGATCATCTAATTTTTCTCAATCTTCTCCAAAATAATGTGTTTTCCCTATAGTGATATTTATACTGACTATAAGGACCTGATCCCAAATTCCCGAAGCCGATGCCTAATTTGATTACATTTGCATATAAACAAGGAATATGCATCTCTAAGTACCAATTAGTTTTGTATTATTGGAAACAAGATAAATAAATAAGTGCAAAATTACATCATGAAAGGAAATACAACGCTAATTTATTACATTAGAAACATCCATGCCTCCTAGATCATGCTTGCATGTCATTCATAATTTACATCATCATATCCGGGAAAAATGAAGCATAAGAAAGGGGTGAGCTCAAACGCTCGGTAAGGGAAAGAAATACAATGGAAGATAGAATAAACATAAGACATGGTGAATAATTTCCCACACATTCCTTTAAAATTAATTTTGAACACATTATGGAAGGAATAAGAGCTGAGTAAATAATGCCATAATAAAACATAATCATGGGTATTATACTAGTCGAATAACCATATGAAATTTCTATTTATAGCTTCATAATGATGTAAGTTCATATGCTAGACATTCTTTAACATTTTTTCAAGGCCTCAGCCTAGACGTCTAATGATTAAGGCCTCGACCAAAATATATATATCACATTGGGAAAGGCCATGGCCAATTCGACGTCTATTTGTCTCATGAGACCTACCGATGCATCGAGGGGATATATCGAGCCCCACCAATCTCATAATAATCCCAATTCATTCCACATAGGATTTTGGATCAACATATACAAAATTTACATTCAAATTGAAACTATCATATGAAATTTACCTAACTTTCCACAATCATTAAACATAAAACACTAACCATTTTGAGTAATACGGAGAATGGTTTTAGGATAGATCAACCTCAATAGAGTTAGTCATAAACCACTAAATAAAATATATTAGATGAATTAATAAATTATTAAACCCAATAATAACATGGAGTCAACAAGAGTTTGGAATTAGATGAAAACACTCCTATAAAATCATTAAGAAATTCATTAGATAAATACTCTTTTATTTTGAAAACAAGAGTTATTTTGGAAAAATATTTGTATAAAACCAGAAGTTAAGTAATATAGTATTTTTTTAATAAAATGGTTTATTTTATAAAGATAATGGTTTCAAAAAACATATTATATAGTGACCTTGAAAATAGTTTGGAATTTGAGAAATTCCCTTGAACCAGGCTTTTACTTTGGAAACAGTTTTGAATGTTCCTTTTAAAATGTGTAACTATCCATAAAATAAAGAAGTTTTATGGTTCGTAAAAATATATATGATACTACACAGAATATATTATCAGTACATAAAAATAGATAATAATTTCATTGAGGTAATTAGACAATGTAAGTAACCTGGATGAAAATGGATGTTCACATGGAAAAACCCTTACCCTAACTCCAAATATGTTCCTCTCTTGAACATAAGATCCTATAATATGAAATTATACTTATTAATAAAAATTTTATGAACCTATTAGAAATTTATTTAGTTTATCATAATTCTATTTAGTTCATTTATACCCTTATTTCTATGTTATTATATTGAATTTCGTTGTTCCTGGGTGTTCGTTTTCTTTATTTTCATAATCGGTTCACTAATTTTTAAGTAATGGAGTTCATGTGGAATTGTTATAAATCTCCAAGATTGAAATAATATATTATTTATGAACATAAATAATTGATAATGGTCATTTCTATCATTTGGATACATGAAATGGGGATGAATCATTAGATTGCAACCTCTTCAATTATTTGGCGGTATTTGGATTATTATGTACTAGTTTTGTCATATAACTTAATTATATGTACATATTCTGGTACTAGAATATTAATTAGGTAATAGTAAATATATTTTAGTCTATTTAAACCATAAATATAGTTTCATGACCAGTAATGAAAAATAAATTGAAGAATAAAAATTCTTCATCCTCAAAGGCTATAAATTGAAACCTCATGGATGTTAATTTCGTTTATAAAAATAAAAGGGAGGGAGTAAGAATATTTATGATGGTTCATCCATTAACATGATATAATTCTAGTATTTAGATGATACTAGAGTTATCGTTATCATTTTGATAGAGGATGATTGGAGAGGATAACAAAATAAGATAAATTGAAATGAAATCCAATGAAAAATAATGGTGATTTACCTCATGAAATAACCTCATTGAGAATCTTCATAAGGGAAGGGGTTTTGTTCTTTTTGAAAGAACAGAAGATTCTTGGACGTGGGGAGAGACTAGGGAAGGTTAATCGGGTAGAACATTGAAGAGATTCAAGGCATAGAGTAGTGAAGAAAAGAGGGAGTGGTGGGGGTTTTTTTATAGTGGAGGAGAGGGGTAAATTTTGAAAATTTTATTTCATTATTTTATTATTTCCATCAGGACAACCAATAATGTTGTTTCACATGACCCATAATCGTAATAAGTTCATGTGTGTTCGAACCAAGTGTCCTTAAATCACTTATGATGTCATAAATAGTGTATTTAACTGATAATTTGTATATATGGTATTTTATCGTATTTCACTATTCATCAAAAATTCTAGAATTTCATAAAAATCACAAAAATTCACCCTTAAAATTTTTTAATGTGTAGAATTAAAAAGTGAATTCCATTTTTCACAAATAATTTTCTTGATATTAATAATATAATTTTAAAAAAATTCATAGTTAATTCGAAAAATAAAAATCGTAGAGGTATAATTAGTTTTATGTGACATTGAAAAATTAATTAAGATCACATTACCTTATTAACTTAAGAAAATAAAATAATATCATTATTTACTATTCATAAGGGTCATATTACTATTTATAAGGGTATGTTACTATTGACCAAAAATCAAGTTTGTTCTATCACACTCCAAATGACTTACTGAACACAAATCTCGATGACCATTTTTTGAAATTCAAAACATAGAAGTGGAAAAGTTGTTATTAATGGTTATATTAAAAAAATTCATTCATGATTTTTTTTTCAAAACCTTGGGGTGTTACATTATCCCCTCCTTACAAAAATTTCTTTCTCGAAATTCAAAAAATATTAAAAAAAAATATGCAAGTATATATTTAACATAATCTCCTCAGGCTCCCATAATGCTTCCTCCATCTTTTGGTTCCTCCAAAGAACCTTTACCAGACGAGTTGTCCGATTTCTGAATACTTGTTCTCTAGTATCAAGAATCTTGATAGGCTCTTCACAATAAGATATATGGGGTTGAAGTTATACTTCTTTATAAGTGAGTACATGTGTTGGGTCTGACATGTACTTTTTTAACAATGACATGTGGAACACATTGTGAACCTTGGAAAGACTTGGCGGATTTGCAAAATGGTATGATACGGCTCCAATTTGGTCTAGAATTTCAAAAGTACTGATGTACCTAGGGATTAATTTTCCCTTCTTACCGAATCGTATAATACCCTTCCATGGAGATACCTTTAAGAAAACGTGATCACCTTCTTGAAATTCAAAATCCTTCCTTTAGTTATCAGCATAGCTCTTTTTCTTACATTGTGCTGTTTTGATATGGTTTTGAATAATATTCACCGTTTCAGTTTTTTCTTCAACAAGTTCTGGGCCCATGATCTTTCTTTCACCAACATCATCCCAACAAGTTTGTGTATGACATCTCTTCCCATATAATGCTTTATAGGGTGCCATCTGAATACTAGAATGGATGATATTTTTGTAGGAAAATTCCATGAGAGGTAAATACTGATCCCACATTCCTACAAAATCAAGTGAACAAGACCTCAACATTTCTTTCAATGTTTGAATAGTCTGTTCTGATTGTCCATCAATTTGTGGGTAGTAGGTAGTGCTCAAACGATGTTTAGTATTTAGGTCCCTCCGAAGTCTCTTCCATAATTGTGATATAAAATGGGGTTCACTATTGAAAACAATTGATGAGGGTACACCATGAAGTCTCACAACTCCATTAATATATATTCTTGCTAAACGTTCAAGTGGTAAATCTTCCTTTATAGCACGAAAATGTATAGATTTTGTAAGACAATCCAGAATGACCCATATCGTATCATTCTTTCTTGGAGTCTTTGGTAGACCCATGACAAAGTCCTTCATAATATCATCCCATTTCCACATAGGTATAGGAAGGGGTTGTGTGACTCCACCAGGATGTTGTCTTCCTGCCTTTGTCTGTTGACAAACCAATCATCTCGACACGTAATCAACAATCTCCCTCTTCATCTTTTCCCACCTAAAATGTTCATTTAGATCTCTGAACATCTTTGGGCTACCAGGGTGTATAATGAAATTAGAGCTATGTGAATCATCCAATAGTTCCATCGTTCACTCAGGAATAGAGGGAACACAAAGCCTTTTTCCAAATTTCAAAATTCCACCTTCATATGAGAATTCAGTCAACCTACTATCATTTATAGCTTTAATTTTCTTTTGAAACTCCTCATCATCATCTTGAGAACATTTTATCTTTTCTAGTAAAGATGGTTTGGAAACCATTTGAAAAATTAGTGACATGTTACCTTCCTGATAATTCCCATATCCATCTTTACTAGATCCATGAACAGAGGATCCCTTTCAACTCACATCTTGTTCATAATTCTGTGGTCCATTCTACTCAAAGCATCTTCCACCTTATATGCCACCCGGGTGTGGTAGTGTATTGTGAAATCATAGTCTTTGAGTAGCTAGATCCATATTCTTTGTCTAATGTTGAGTTCTTTCTATAAGAATATATATTTCAAACTCTTATGATCCGTATATATCTCACATTTTTCGTCATAGATGTAATGTCTCCAAATCCTCAGAGCAAATATTACCGCTTCTATATCAAGATCATGAGTTGGATAATTTTTTTCATGAATTTTTAGCTTCTTAGATGCATAGGAAATTACTCAATCATTCTGCATAAGGACACAACCAAGTACTTTCTTTGATGCATCATTATAGATCACAAACCCATTATTCCCCAATAGTAGGTTTAGCATTGGAGCATTCACTAACCTCCTATTAAATTATTCAAAACACTCTTCACATTCCTTGGTCCATATGAAATAAACCCCTTTTTATGCAAGCATGGTCATTGGATTGGATAAATGGGAAATGTTATGTATGAAACTCCGATAATAACCTCCTAATCCAATAAAACTACGCACCACAGTTATGTTCTTTAGAGTATGTCATTCTTACACAACCTTTGTCTTTATAGGATCCATTGATATTCTATCCTTATAGACAATGTGGCCTAGAAAGGAAACTTATTGGAGACAGAATTCACACTATCTGAATATCCCATAAAATTCATTTCTTTTCAGAGTCTTTAGAATGGTGCATAATTGATTTTCATGATCTTCATGGCTCTTAGAGTAAACCAGGATATCATCGATAAACACCACTAAAATGTCATCAAAATATTCCTTGAAAACTATTTTTATGAGATCCATGAAAACAGATGGTGTGTTGGTTAGTCCAAAAGGCATTACTGTAAACTCGTAATGCCCGTACCTGGTTCAAAATGTTGTTTTTGTAATGTATTTCTTCCTCACAAGCAACCGATGATATCCAAATCAAATATCAATCTTCATAAAATATTGGGTTCGATGAAGTTGATCGAATAAATCATCAATTCGTGGAAGAAGATAATTATTCTTTATTGTAATAGCATTGATTTCCCTATAATCAATTCACAACCTCATAGACCCATCTTTCTTCTTAACGAAATGAACAGGGGCTCCCCGTGGAGAAAAAATAGGGCAAATAATTCCATTATCACTCAATTCCTCTAGTTACTTCTTTAGCTCCACTAACTCCACAGTGGCCATTCTATAGGGGGTCTTTGATATGGGCCTTTAACCAGGAATTAAGTCGAAGGAAAACTCAATTTCCCTCTCTATAGGGAGTCTAGGTAAATCCTCTAGAAAGACATCAATATATTATTCCACAACAGCTACATCTTCTATTTTAACATTAATTTACTCACCTATAGTTATTTCATTCTCCTCCTCCTGGATAATTGAATTTAGTTGAGCTACTGGGGGTGGATCTAGATAATAATCTGGTGGTGACATTTCTGCTCAAAAGATAAGTTACTTCTTATTATCATCAAAAATTATAACCACCTCTTTCTTATCATAAATTTTCGAATCATGGTCTGAAATCCAATCCATACCAAGGATTATATCAAATTAAATCATGGGTATGACAATGATATCAGTAGATAAAGAGAATTTATATTCCCTAATGAGAACTGATTCACAAAACATTATTGCAATGATACATCCCTTAAGAGTTTTGACTGACAACTACCTTGCTAAATAAAATTAGAAATATCTAATTTTCATAGAAAACTAGGAAGATATGACACAATTCGATGATCCAGAATCAAATAAAGTATTGGCTAAGATTGATAAAACAATTAGAGTACCTACCACCACGTCGTTCAGAACTTCAACCTCTATAGTTGTGATTGCATAAGCATTTCCCTAATCCCATGGCCTTTTTTGTTGCATATTTCCTTGATGCTTTTGAAAATCATTAGAATAATGTCCCCTCTCTCTAGATTTATACCATTGAACATCATTGGCTTCCTTATTTCCCTTAAAATCACCAGCAAGATGGCCTTTTTGACCACATTTTTAGCTTAGTATTTTTTCTTTTTAAGTATACATCATAGTGTTTCCTTCCAAAATTGTCACATGGTAAAAATTCAACTCTTCCCTTGTTCCCTATTTCCTTATTTCCTTTCCAATGTTTTTCAGTATCCCTCTTCTTTTCTTGGTTTCCCTTATAGTCATAAGCTATAGATAATTCTTTTTCTGTCTTGATTGCAAATGAATCAATATCCTCATATGATGAAAAAAATTGGGAGACCAGTGCCCACTGAATGAATGGTTTTACACCATCAACTAATCGATCAATTTTTCTCCTTGGATTTCGTATGTAGTCTATATCATGTCTTGCTAACATTGTAAAGTTAGCTTCATACTTTGCAACATTCTCATCTTCCTTCTACCATAGATTCAAGAATTTCCTCTCCATATCCACTATTTGTTCATGAGGAAAGTACTTCTCAAGGAATATTTCCTTAAAGACCCTCTATTCCATATCCTCTATATCTTCCTCCTCATTTGTGTTTTGGATTAATGACTACCACTAATATGCATATCCCAATAGATGATAGACTGCCATGATGACCTTCTCTCTTTCATTAAATCCCAAGGCAGGAAATATCTTCTCAAGGGAACATATCCACTGCTCTGCTACAAACAAATTTGTAGTCTCTTTGAATGATGGAGGTTGTTGTCTCATAAAGTGACCTAACATAGATCCTCCACATGGTGGATCTAGATGCCCCATGTGGGTAGGGTTATTATTCATAACCTGCGTATGTTATCTCAGTATAGTTATGAGTTGCTCAACACCAGTCACAACACTAGATCCAACATCATTATCTTGCATCGGAGGAAAATCCCTACAGGGGACACATGCATTTGTGAGGTTCCAATTAATTCCACTAGGCTCCATTTCTAAATAATTCCTTACACTAGGTTAGGGTATGAATCATAATTTATAATCTCAATGTAGAAAGGTACTAAGAATAAATTGAAATCCTACGCATACCTAATCTCTTAATCGTAAACATGGTATCTTTGAGGAAAAACATACATTTAAATCCTTCATAACGGCTTATAAAGAAAACATGAATTATCTTATGCATACCCCCCGAGAGTGCCATAAACAAGAGTGAAACAAGGCCTGTTGTTGTATACCAAGATAACCCAGGTCAAGCCTGAAACTCTTTGTCAGAGCATTCACTCCCAGGTATATCTATTCTTGAGCCACCTCTACCTGCTCGTATCCTGACAGGGATTTATTGCTTGAATGATCCACATAATCTATTCCTTACCAAAATACCAGGATGTTATTTTGTGTTTATCCTCAAAGACTCACTTAGGTACTGTTCCAAAATCTACGCTTCCAAAATCTAGTTTCCAAGTTTTTTACTAAACTTCATATGATAACAACTGTAAGGACCCGATCCCAGTTTCCTGGAGCCGGTGCCTTATTTGATTACATTGGCTTAAAAACAAGGAATAATCATCCCAAACGACAAAGTACTTTAGTAATATTGGAAACAAGATACATAAATAAGTTTAACATTACATCATGAAATGAAATACTACATTAATTTATTCCATCATAAACATACATGCCTCCTAGATTTTTCTTTCATGTCATTTATAATTTACTTCATCATATCCTGGAAAAAATGAAACATAAGAAAGGGGTGAGATCAAATTCTCAGTAAGGGTATGAAATAAAACAGAAGATATCATAAACATAAGACATGGTGAATAATTTCAAACACATACATTTAAAAATAATTTTGATCACATTATGATAGGAATAAGTGCTGAGTAAGTAATTCCATAATAAAACATAATAATGGGTATTCTACTAGTCAAATAACCATATAAACTTTCAATTTCTAGCTTCATAAAAAGGTAAGTGCATATAAAGGAAATTCTATAACATTTTTTCAAGGCCTCGTCTAAGATGTCTAATGATTAAGGCCTCGACCAAAATCTATATACCAGATTGGGAGAGTCCACGGCCAATTCCACATCAATTTTTGTCATGAGACCTACCAATGCATCGAGGGGATATAGAGGTCCCCACCCATCACATAATAAGTCCAATTAATTCCTTATATGATCAAGGGATCAACATAAACAAAATATAAATTGATATTGAAACTTTCATATGAAATGTAACTAACTTTCCCCAATCATTAAACATAAAACACTAACCATTCTGAGTAATATGGTGAATGGTTTTAGGATAGAACATCAACAATAGAGTTATTAATAAACCATTGAATAAAATATGTTAGATGTCTTCATAAATTATTAAACCCAATAATACCATGGAATCAATAAGAGTGTTGAAGTAAATGAAAACACTCTTATAAAATCATTAAGCAATTCTTGGGATAAATACTATTTAATTTTGAAAAGATGAGTTATTTTGGAAAAATATTTGTATAAAACCAGAAGTGAAGTGATAGATAATTTTGATAATAAAATTATTGATTTTATAAAGATAATGGTTTCCAAAAAACATATTATAGAGTTCCCTTGAAAATAGGTAAGATTTTGAGAGATTCCCTTGAATCGGCCATGTATTTTGAAAACAATTTTGGAAGATCCTTTTAGAACGTGTAACTATCGATAAAATAAGAAAGTGTTAAGGTTTGTAAACATATATATGATAATAAAAAAGAATATATGAGGAGTAAATAACAATACAAAAGAATATTATTGAGGTAATTGGACAATGAATGTAACCCGAATGAAAATGGAAGTTCGGGTGGAAAAACTCTTACCATAACTCCAAGCGTGTTCCTCTATAAAACATAATATCCTAGAATATGGAGTGATAATTATTAATAACTTATTTAACAACATATTATAAATTTATTTACTTTATCATAATTATTTTTAGTTCATTTATACCATTATTTATAAGTTATTATATTTAATTTTGTTGTTCTGGGGTGTTTGTTTTCTTTAATTTCATAATCGGCTCACTTAATTTTAAGTAATGGAGTTCATGTAGAATGGTTATAAGTCTCCAGGATTTAAATTATATATTATTTATCAACATAAGTAATTTCTAATAGTCATTTTTATCATTTGGTTAAATGGAATTATGATGAATCATTAGATGACAACCACTTCGATTATTCGGCAGTATTTGGATTATTATGAACTAGTTCTATCATATTGCATAATTATTTGTACATACTCTAGTTCATGAATATTAATTAGGTTATAATACATAAATTTTAGTCTATTGCAACCATAAATATGGTTTCATGGCCATTAATGAAGAATAAATTGAAGAATGAAACTTCATCGTCCATGAAGGCTATAAATTGAGACCTCATGGACGTTGATTTCATTTATAAAAATAAAAGGGAGGGAGTAAGAATATTTATGATTGTTCTTCCATTCACACGATATAATTAGAGTATATAGATGATACTGGAGTTATCATGATCATTTGGACAGAGGAGGTGAGGAGAGGATAACAAAACAATATAAATTGAAAGGAAACCAAATGTAAAAGAAGGGTGTATTACCTCTTGAAATAACCTCATTGAGATCCTACTTAATATAAGGGGTTTTGGTCTTATAGAATTACTAGAAGAATATTGGATGTGGGGAGAGACTGGGGAAGGGTAATTGGGCAGAACATTGATGAGCATCAAGGCTTAGAGTATTGTAGATAAGAAGGAGTGGTGGGGGGTTTTTATAGTGGATGAGAGGGGTAAATTTCGAATATTTTATTTCATTATTTTATTATTTCCATCAAGACAACCAATAGTGTTGTTTCATGTGACCCCTAATAGGAATAATTTCACATGAGTTCTAACTAAGTGGCCTAACATCACTTATGATTCCATAAATAGTTTATTTAACTGATAATTTGTATAAACGGTATTTTCTCATATTTCACTATTCCTAAAAAATTCTTGAATTTTATAAAAATCCAAAAAATTCACCCCTACCATTTTTCGATGTGTAGAATTAAAAAGTGAACTCCAATTTCCAAAATTAATTTTTTAAATATAATTAATTTAATTTTTAAATAAATTCATAGTTAATTCGAAAAATATCAATCTTTTAGGTATAATTAGTTTTAGGTGACATTGAAAAATTATTTAAGATCCCATTATATTATTACCTTTAGAAATTAAAATAATATAATTATTTACTATTAATAATAGTTATATTACTTTTCATATTTATATTCATATGGGTATGTTACAATTCACGAAAAATCAATTTTCTTCTATTAGACTCCAAATGACATAATTGACAGAACTGTAGATAACCATTTATCGAAATTCAAAACATAGAAGAGGAAAAGTATTGTTTAATGGTTAGATTATAAAATTAAATTCTATATTTATTTTCAAAACCATGGGGTGTTACACAGTCCTTGTCAAAAAATAAATATAGAATGATAAGAATAACCATATAATTCCTTCGATAGAGCAATATGTATCACGAATTGATAACTGATCTTCTTTAAAACCTCTATAAAAGGAAAATGATCATCCTATAATCTATCAAAATCCATAACACAATATTAGATCTTGTCTCCTAGTGTTCAAATTTTTCATTCCAACTAAAAATCTATGTAATGATGATACATTGTTCTTAGGTTCATTTGGGTACACAATATTTATTAATGTTATCACAAAATTTGAGATGTTAAATGAGGATCTAGGTATAGGAACATTGAAGTTGTTATTCCAATAAATTTTACAACTTTCAGAATGTAGATATTTGTCATGTTATTTACCATACTTGATTCATGAATTTGGGTAAAGTGGTATGATTTTTTAATTTGGTTCAATATTACCAAATTAAAATCATTCTTCTAAAAAGTTCATCGTAAACACATGATAATGTTTACAGAGATCTAATCCCATTTCTAGATAAGGATTAGAAAATATTTCACCATTCTATCTGGTCATTGATGTTCTAACTTGACCGTATGACAGGTTAGGATTTTGAAGTCAAAATACACAACATTTCATTTCATAACTACCCCTAAAAATTTATTTCTTAGAACCTTACACATATTTTTGATTCCAGGATGAAATATCGATTTTTATTAGTGTTAATAGTACAAAGATTGTTCATGAAAAGACTATTGAATTAAAATTATGTCATAAAAAATAAAAATAGTGTTTCTATATTGCATTGATCCATCAATGTTCTCACCAACATAATGTTTTAATGTAATGGTATATAAATTAGGATACATTCTTGGTGTATTCTAAATTTGTTCATATAATTCATGAATAAGAGTAAACATGTAAAATATTGAACATCATTATACTCAGTACCATCAAAATATATATCTTCAATCATACTAATTAATTTCCACTAATCCTATGATTTTTTATATAATTGATTTTAATAATTTAGTCTTAAATCACATTCCATAGAATACTATTTTCTAGGTGTTCATACCAAGTTAAATAAAAATATCTAGAGATAATTAATCCATAATGTTTTTCATGGATTCAAATCACATTACCAAAAGATGTGTTTCAAATTTTCATGGTCTGAAAACATAGTGGGTTTATAAACATTTAGATAATGACACCTTATTTTCAAATCATGTACTAATGTAAGAAATTATAAATAATGTTTTGCATAATTATTTTCATAAATTCAAAACCATCATGATCCGTAATTTATGGCATGATCTCCTTAAACGAGAAAACAATTGAGACCTTATCCAGATGTATCACAATACACCAAATATATTTTCCATAGTTTAAAAAAATATCAATGTGATCATTTTTTAAATTAAAAAAGAATCTCTTAAAATCAACAATAAAGTGGAATTAAATTACCATTCTCATGAGTGTTTACATTGGATATTGATGTCCCAAGAAGTATCAAACAATGTTATGATAGTAACCTCCTAATTTAAAAAATATGTGTACTTACAGATGCTCTTCGGTGGTTTTTAAGAGAAATATTTTTAACTTTTTAGGGTCTAATAGTATTCCTTTCGAAAGAATTACTGTTCCGAGGAAGTTATCATCTGGTATCCATAAATTGTATTTAAATAATTTTTATTATAACTATTACACATAAAAAATCATCAACACAATCACTAAATATTATTTATGTTCTTTCTATGTTCATGAATACACTAGAATGTCATCCACAAATACCAAAACGAATGATCCTATGTACCATGGAAATACATGATTCATTATTTCTATGAAAACTTTTGGGGCATATGTTAAACCAAAGGGCATGACCAAATATTGATAATGACTATAACGACTCCTCAAAACTATTTTTAGATTATCTTATATCTTAACTTGGAGTCAGTGATACCCGAAGTGTGGATCAATTTATTAGAACCATTTGAACACCATCAATGGATTAAAAACGTTATCAATATGAGGTAAGAGATATATATTATTTATATTAACTTTATTTATATAGAAATAATCAATACACATTCATAATAAACCATAATCTTCTTGAAAAAAAAAAGATGTAGCTGCCCAAGGTTACATCTCAGTCATATGAACCCTTTACTTTCCAATTCTTCTAATCGGACACTTAATTCCCATAATTCTATTGTTGTTATTCTAAAGAATAAAAGTTAAATATGTTTTTTACTATAAAATGATTAATTGAAAGTTTATCTTCCCATTTAGGATTAAAATTTATTGATATAGTTAGGAATCACACCTGGATAGCAATCCAGAATTCAAGAAAATTTCTAGATGTTTTATTCCCATCACTACTTACGTTAAATATTTTCATTTTTCTATTAGAATATAAATATATCCTCATCACACAAACCAATATATATTATTCATACATGTAACTAAAAAAATATCGGTAGGATTATTTTAATTATATATATATATATATATATATATCGATATAATAAAAAATTCTTGTCAAATTGGACTCCATCGATTGTTATAGAACAAGATGCACATTTTTCTCCCCCGCACTGTCACTACCTGAGAGATCTATGAATACTCAACATGTGGGTAATCATCTTGATATACAATCCCATGTGATCAATGGCATTCAAAGAAATAAAATATTAAGACACATTTGTATTAAATAGAACATCTAATGTATTTGAGTAAAAAATAATGGTACTCTGTATAGTCAAAGGACATGATCGATCTCCTGTGGCCATTTTCTCAGATGTATAAATATAATTACTCTCTCCCCATTTTTATTTTATTATATATTATGGTTCCTCTTTCTTTGGAGTTAGGTTGTTCCTAAAACCACTTTAGTTTTCCCAGTTCTTATAACAACTTGATATTTTATCGTTTACTTTTCATTAAATAAAACGTAAGTGTTTCGTAAATTTATTTACCTGTAACAGAAAGTTTATATGAATTTTAAAATTAAAATCCATTTTAATATATCCATTAAATTGGAATATATGAATAGTAATTGTCACATTTAAAAAATGTGTAAAAAAATTTTAAATAGGTCAAATGTATTGATTAATTAATCATAAATAACTACCCAATTTTCAATAAATCATTTTACGATTCAAAAATGTGTTCTCTTCAAAAATGATTTTAATCAAATATTAAATGAATGAAACTTAAAAATAATTTTGACCCTTTTTTGAAACTCATATTTTGGGAATTAATATTATTTTTTAAAATAAACATGTTGACCTAATCATAGGGTGAATTTTTAGTAATTTTCAAAAAAAAATAGTAAATAGTGAACATAATCATTTTGGAAATAAGTTTCATTTATTTTAAAGTAAATTTATATTAATGTTTTCAATTTTATAGTATTGAAAAATAAATATTATTTAATTATAAATATTATAATTAATTACATATTAGTAATTATTATACTTTATTTTTTTATACGTTAATTTGTGGGCATAAAACGCATTCTTCTATGAAATATTTTTATGCATGTAATGTATTTTTATCTTAATAAATTAATTCAAACTCTAATGATTTTATTTATTTAAATTTATATATAATGTATTCAATATAATATATTTAAATTATTTTTATGTTTTTACCTCAGATGGAATGGATGTAAATTAATCTTTTTGCTCAAAATTTTATTTTTGAAAAAAAAATTATCATTATGGTTTGCACTATTAATTTAAAAATATATTCCACTTTTAGAAATTTAAACTTTTATGAATTATTAAAATAATAATAATTAATATATTTTAATAGGTTAATCTTAATTTTTGTTTAGAATGAATAATATAAACTGTAAAAAATCCAGTTTTGAGGTTAAAAAGTGCTTACTGGGCATTAAACCACTAGTGGAAAAAAAGTTTAACACATCGGCATCCTTCACGGCGGTTCTATATAACCTATGTGAAAAACTATAATGATTGATATATCAAGTCGGATATTTTATAACTGACGTGGTATATCGATCAGGATCTATATTTTACATCGGTTATTTTATAACTGAAGTAAAATATACGGAGATTAGCGTTTTTACATCAGTTATTGTATAACCAACGTGAAAATTAAATCTAGAGTGCTTTATAACGTCGGTTATAAAATAACCGACTTGATAAAGTAAATCTCAGAACGTTATCATGGCTATTATTAAATAACCAATGTGAGAAATGAATGCTCGGCACTTTACCACGTCAGTTATAAAAAACCAACTTGATAAAGCCAATATCAGAAATTTATCACATCGGTATGAATCGACATACATCATGTCTGTCATCAAATAACTGACGTGATAAATTTTTTTATACGTCAATTATTAAATAACCGACATTATAAAAATTTAAAAATATAGTTTATCATGGTGGTCATTAAATAACGGACGTGATAAATCATTTAAATGATTTATCACACCCCATATTCATTCATTCTGTTTTCTTCGATCGGGCAACCTGTGACTCGTCTCTCTCGCGTGGAAAACATAAAATCGATTCCACAAATTCGTTCCCTCCAGCCTCATTTTTCCAACATCAATCTTTATATTTATTATTATTAGATATATCTGGTTGACTCACAATACCCAAGTAAATCTCACACAACTCCTTTTCAGTTTTTTCCCACGATGCCCTAAACGAATTTGTTGAGATTTTATTTTTCTTTGTTCTTGGAATCATGGTCAGTTTCATAGTGTTCATCTATACCATGATAAATTATTTTCTGGTAAAATATAACTATGGAAGTTATATCATGCAAGTTTACAATTTTTGTGTGTTCTATCATGTTTGTGTGCGTGTACATGGCGTTTCCAAGGGGGGTGAGGGTTGTGCAAGTGGGTCAGGGTGTCCAGGGGGCTGGGTGGGTTGTCTAGTTTGGTGGGGGTGGTGTCTAGGGGGGTGTGGGGGATGTCCAAGGGGGGTGGGGGTGTTCATAGGGGGTGAAGGGGATTTAAAAGGGGGTGGGGGTGGTGTCTAGGCGGTGGGGGGTGTCCAAAGGGTTCATGGGATTTCTAGAGGGTTTGGCGGGGTTGTCCGGGGGTGTGTGTGTAGTGAGGGGGTCGAAGGGGATGGAGGCTTTCCAAGGGGGTGGGCTCTGTCCAATGGCATGGGGGCCTGTCCAAAGGTTTTGGGGGTTGTTCCGGGGGGCTGTCTAGAAGTTTGGGGGTGTCCAGGGGGTGTCCAAGGGGGTACGGTGGGGGTGGTGTCCAGGAGGGGTTGGGGTGTCCAAGGGGTTGGGTGGTCGTTTAGTGGTGTGGGGGCTATCTAGGGGGTGAGGGGGCTGTACAGAGGGGTGGGGGCTATCTAAGGGGGTGGTGGTGTCCAGGGGGTGTCCATGGGGGTGGGGGTGGTGTCCAGAGGGTTCGTGGGGCTATCCAGAGTGTTGGGGGTGTCCATGGTGTCCATTGTGGTGGTGGGGGGGGGGGGGGGTAGACCAGGGGTGGGGGTGTCGAAGTGGGTGGGGTTTGTCCAAGGGGGTGGGTGGGGGGGCTATCCAAGGGAGTGGGGGGATATCCAGAGTGTTTGGGGGGTTGTCTGAGGGGGGCTGTTGTAACACCCCGAGATTTCAGAGTGTGTCATTTCTTAAAAATAATTCAATAACTTGCACTACACGCAACACCGAGTTCAATCACACCATTAAAAGAGGTCATGAATAGTATTAACTACATTTTGAACTTTATATAATCCTTATAATTTTAGAATCCCTATTATGAGTTTCTTAGTCATAATGCAAGAACAAATTCATTTTCAGTATTTCACTTTTATCAACTTCTAATAGTGAAACCTTTTTAAATACAATATTTTAAACTTTTTGAATAAATGGAGACATCAAAAAAATTTAAAATGAAACATCCCAAGCGTCCACGGTATGCTTTCCTTTGGATAAAACAGTAGCGTGTGTTGTACGCAACTCCGAGTTCTAACACACCGTAACCAATCAAACTAGTTGTTATGAATAGTAATACCTAATTTTTGAAGTTATATATATTTTATATTTTAAAATGGACTTCATTTTTGGATTCGTAATATCAAATTTAGCCTAAGGTGAAATTTTGGTACTTTTCGGATAACTTTCATATTTTGATGAATAGTGAAAATTACTAAATTTTAATTAAAAACAACTTTTTTAATCAAAATAATTAATAGTGATAAATTATGAATTTGAGTGGTTTTAAAGTATATTTAGAATATATTTTTACTATTTAATATAATGTTGGTCATTGGACATAATTTTACAATTAAACCGGACATAAACAAGTGTCAATCTTTTGATAGTTATTATCTCTTAAAAACACGCTTTTTGTTTTGACAGCGGGAATTAATTTTAAATTAATTTCTGCCACTTATGTGTTTTGAATTTAGGAAAATGGATTCCATATTTGGAATCAGGATGTTCAAATTGTGTAAATAGGTAACTTTTATTTTTAGACATTTTGAATAATTACTGCGGTAAATATTTTATTTACCATGGTTAAGGGTAAATCCGGTAAATAAGGGTTAAAAAATAATATTATAATAATACTAAATTATCCTAAAACGTGTCTTAACCCTATTGGTTGATACATGGTCGACCATGGGAATCTTTGTGTCAATTTTGGGACCCCATGGATCCACTTGTAAGTGATAATGACACTTTATTTTAATTAAGTCAAAATGAATACAAAAATGACACAAGCATATATCTTTTAGAAAAACAATTGTTACATAGGGTTATATAAGTTGGATTTTAGATTATAAATATTCATTAGAAAGATAAAAAGATTTCCTACATAATTATATTTTATTTATAATTTTTAGACATTAAATAATTTATTTTATTTATGACACAATGATGATGCAGTAATTACTATAATAGTGCAAAATTAAACTAATTGATATTATAAATACCCAAATAAATATAATATGAAACTTTTAATGAATTAAAATAATTTTATAGGATAATATGATATAGTAGGATTGATTTAATTGACTTTGTTCGAAGTAATCAATCTGTTATGAGTTTCACAAAAATCAACTATTGAATAGTGTCAAAATTGACATAAAAGAGTTCTTAAAACAAATATTATATTATTAATTGATATTAAATTCCTAAAAATCTAAGGTTCGTCCAAGAGACTTATATTATGATCGTTTAATCATTAATGGACCACTTGGGGGTCGCTTGGATGTATATAGTAAGTTTATTAACCATATTATATAAAAATACAAAGAGACATTGTAAAAGTGAAACTAATTAACTTAGAGTTAATAATTAAAGATAAGGTTAATATAAGTACCCAAACCTGTCTAAATTCTATTGGTTGAGTGGTTTTCGACCTATACCCACCTTAACCTTTGAATAGTCAACTTTTGAGCCATTAGAAACCGAATACGAATTTATTATAAATTAATATTTCAAGCCTTTCCAAAGGTGCCCCTCACCCCTCTTATAAAAGGGCACTCCTCCTTCTCATTTCCTCACACCTCTCAAGCCACTTGGCTCGTCCAAACTCTGCCCAACTAAGCTCCCCACATCCCTCTCCTCCTCCTTGAAGCTTCCCCTTAGGCAGAAGGCATTTCAAGAAGTCCTTTGGTTCCAACCAAAGTGAGTTACCTAAATTAAAGGTAACAATTTCTCTTAAAGTATCTTCATTTATTTTGCTTCTCCAACCCCCAAAATCTCTTTATTTCCTTTCTTTTGTAACAACACCAGTATCCTCAATATACTAGGATGTTGTTATAAGAAGGATTCAAACTACACATACACACAACTCCATCTAATGGATGATGAACATAATGTTTCTGTGGATGGCAAACTAACGCCTCACGAAACGATGATTGTTCAAATACATCTTACCGCCTCTCATGGTGGCCATTATGATGGCACTATAATTAAATATGATATTAATGATATATATTTTATATATAAGCTTCTGTAATTCCATTTTATTTCATTCCATTATTCGTTTCATGTTGTATATACATACGATAATTTCATTTGAGGAAGTGCGGACTACCGCCCCCTTAAAATGATATGACTCGTTCATACCACACATGGAACGTATAAAGGATGGTGTTAATGAACTTAAGTAACATATATAAAATATTATATTATACTGGAATAGTAATATACCTATATATCATTTGGATTTGATTCTTTTAAAATAAAAATTAAATGGAAGTAGCGTTCGTGCGTACGTACGGACTACCGTCTCCACGAACGCGATGAGATTCATTCTCCATCGTAACCATTCAAGTATAATTATCATTTGATGATTTAAAAATGATGGTTAAGGACTAGATATCATTCTGGACATGAATAAGATACAACAACCATGGCTTATGTAACAAAACATATAAAGAAAATGAGTAAGTTAACACCCGAAACGACGATAATTCTAAGATATTATTAACAAATCAATGTTAAAAGATCATATATGATATCATATTAATATATATGATTCTTGTATAATTTAATAACAATTATTTCACCATTATACAGGAGGTTAACCTACCCCAAACAAGGAAAAGTACAAGGTAAGGGTTATTTCACAATCTCTCCATTATCCGAGGTTGTTTATACGTAATAATCTACTGGGATTTCTTTATCATCCACATCCATGTTTCTTCGAAATGTATTTAAAAACATATTTATTATTTACAAGAATATGGGTTAAATTCATTTATACCCTTGTTTGACTTTTTGTAAGATGTTTATAAAGGAATATTTCCGTCGTTTTCAAAACAAGGTCCTTTTTGACCTTTTCGACAGAATTAAGATAAGAATGTTTTTTTATACGGCGGGTGCGGTTATTTTCCGCCGTTATAAAATCATCAAAGCTTTCCTTACAAGATTACAAGAATATTTTCAAGAAAATGTTTTATTTTATATGGCTCTTAAATGATTTCAAAAATAGAAAGAGATATTTCTCTAAAAAGTGTTTTGATTTCATCTATGTCAACATCCTTTAATGGATTTTACGCTTATTTGAAGTTGATTTATTATAATACAAAACTTCTATATTGTATTGAAGGTTTTGTGATATGTTTGACTGTGGATGTGCTATTTTATACCATTCATAGTTTATGGTGAAACTATTGACATTTCGTATTCTAGTTTTAATCCGAATGTTTATGTTATATTTCAAACTTTTCTTCAGATGAATGTGCTAAACAAGTATGTTCCGGGTTGGGGACCGGTAAAAGTAAGCCCTCCAGGTTGGGGACTGGTAAAAGTAAGCCCTCCAGGTTGGGGACTGGTTAAAGTAAGCCCTCCAGGGTAGGGACTGGTAAAAGTATGCCCTCCGGGTTGGTGTCCGGTTATTAGAGGCACTCCGGGTTGGTGTCCGGTTATTAGAGGCACTCCGGGTTGGGTTCCGGTTAGAAGTAACCCCTAGGTCTTGGGATGAGGCCTAGACAAAGAAATTAACGTTTAGCATTATGCATTCCAACATTATGAAAGTGGTTATTGATTTTGCATGTGATTATTCGATTAGTAGAATATCCATGTGAATAAGTAAATGGCATTATTTCATTTTATTTATGCCATACCATGTTGAAAGTTCGTATTTAAAAGGCTTTTGTTTTAGTAATTCATTGCCTTAAATGTTTATGCTTATTTTTGAATATTCTGCTATATTGTTATCCTTACTGGGCATTTGAGCTCACCCATTTTCTATGTTTTATTTTTCCCAGGATGTGAAGATGTAATTTATGAATGACCTGCAGGGATATTATGAAGGGATTATAGTGTGGACTGTGGAAACATTATGTTGTTGTAGTAGTTTTTCATTTTATGGTGTAATGTAAAACTTATAAATATATCTAGTGTTTCCAAGGCTACTAAACCAATCGGTCTTTCGAGATTTGATCTTTCTTGTGATCATGCCAATGTTATGTAATAATGCACCGACTCTGGGTAGCTGGGGTCGGGGCGTTACAGTTGGTATCAGAGGAAGTTTAGTACAAACCTTGGAAACTAGATTTAGATAAACTCTGATTAGAGCACGTAGACCTAAGATGAACTTTGAGGATTAGTATAGAAGAACTTCCTAGAATTTTGGTATTGTAGAGATTTTGTGAGTTTTCCGAGCAATACATCCCTGTCTGGATACGAGCAGGTAGAGGCGGCTCTGGCACAGATGTACCTAGGGGTAAAACCCGAAAACACCGCTTTGAGCTAGACTCGAACGGGAACTGGTGCACGACAACGGGCCTTGCTGCACTCTTGGTTACGACACTCCCGGGGGATATGCTTAGGATAACTCTCATTTTCTTTACAAATCATTTTGAAGGGATTATGAGTATATACTTCCTCAAAGAAAACATTTTTATGATTATATCCATAAATATTTCAATTTATGTTAAGTGTTTTATAAGTATGGGATTAAGTATTTTTATTCTTAAACTGATCTAGTTTATGCCATTGTTTAGAAATGGCGCCCAGTAGAAGGAATGAGAACTCCAGAAATACACATGATTCAAAGAGAAAGAAGGATCATATCTTTCATGGTCTTAAGCTAGAATTTATAAGAGAAATAGTCTCCCATGTATTATCATCATATGAAGAAATAATATCATGTGTTGATAAGATATGTAAAGAGTTTACTGAGTCCTATGGCTTTGAAGGGAAGCAAGAGAAGAAAAGGATGGAAGAGAGAAAGATGGATAAAGGGAAGAGGGAAAATAAGAATTTTCCCATATGTGGTAACTGTGGAAAGAAACACCCTGGAACTTGCCTGAAAGGAATGGGAGTTTGTTATAAGTGTGGAGGAAAAGGGCACAAAGTACGTGACTGAAAGGGTAAGAAAATGGTTTTAAATGTACAATGCTTCATTTGCAAGGAGTTTGGACACTACGCGAACCTATGTCCCAGTCATCAGACTATGCCGCAAATGATGTTATTGGATAATAATCAAGTTATGATACTACCACAGATGAAGAGGAATGATTAGAGTTCTTATGTTGATTATGAGCTTTGTATCAACAATGTACTTGTTATAATAATTATGGAGTATATAAGGATTGTACTGCAGTACTATTTCATTAAGGACATGAGATTGTGTGGAACAAGGAAAAGTGACTCATTAGCAGGATAGATTTTTGGAAAATATATGGTTGAGAGAATGATAAACCATAATATAGTTCTGATACTGAGGTAGTGATTTTGGAATAATATGTGATTGTTTTGGATAAATTATATTGGATATTCTTGACTACCTTGGAACTGATTAATGATTTGTATATTCCATCATTGTTGGGGTTTAAAACATTTTTGGATTAATGAAGTATATCCAGCATTCTATATGGAATAAGGGAGCATGAATGTAATCAATAAGGAATATGGTAATACACGATGAAGGTATTCATATGCTATTACGGGGTAAAAAGGATCTATATTATGTTTACCTTCCTTATGAATTTTGGACTGTGAGTTTGGACAGAAGTATTTTGGATAGTTCTAGTTTGGATTATTTTGGATTGCCATAAAAGGACAACCCGGAGGTCGGGCGGCAACCCGTCGCGTCCGGAAAAGCTGCGAGACTTGAACCTGCAACCGAAGGGCGACAAGGGTGTATCACCTACCACTGGCCCACGAGATGTCCTGGATTAAATAATTTAGTTTTTATTAAAAGATCTTGTAGATGAATTATAAATTCGATTATTTTGGAACCCTATACGAATAGTGTAAATAGAATTTTTTTACGTTCTATTATGTTTTAGAGTGAAAGATGAGTTTGTGGTAAAAATTTATTAATGAATAAAACTCTAATTATAAAGTATGTATACCTCCTTATTATCTTATCCAATCTCATAAATAAATTCCTCAACATTAATAATAGAAACTTAGAACAAAAATGTTGTCCTATATGGTACCTTAAATCATCACAAATTTATGGCTTTGGGATTGTTGGCCTTTTCATAGCCATGTTCTCTACCACTCTCCATCAGATAATTGATGGCTATATTTTTCTTCCATATCCATATTTTCTTACATGGAACCCTAGTATGTGTTATTTTCGGTAATCTTCATACTTTCAACTCTTTATTTTAAATAGAGGCCTCGTTAATTCATTTTTCGATGTGGGATTTCAACTAAGATATTTTGAAACGTCAAAATGTGTTATCCCAATACCCTATATTTTTTTGAACCGATGGTACTTTAAATCATCATAGATTGATGAGTTTAAGGACCTCAATTATACACTTGTTTGTGATTGATGACCTCAATCACTACCTATAAATATTTACGTTTTTCCTCCGATTATATGTCTCTAATTTCCACCAATGTTCTCCTAATCGAGATCATAATTTGGTGGTGACCCTTTAATTTCTCTTTTCCTCATATTAAGACTAAATTTTAGTAACCCAATTTCCAATGTGGGTTTTCCCACAAATATATTTTCTACTTTCATCCTTTTATCTTCGAAGAACAATTTCAAATTGCGAGGACACAATTTATTGAAGGAGGGGAGAATGTAACACCCCGAGATTTCAGAGTGTGTTATTTCTTAAAAATAATTCAATAACTTGCACTACACGCAACACCGAGTTCAATCACACCATTAAAAGAGGTCATGAATAGTATTAACTACATTTTGAACTTTATATAATCCTTATAATTTTAGAATCCCTATTATGAGTTTCTTAGTCATAATGCAAGAACAAATTCATTTTCAGTATTTCACTTTTATCAACTTCTAATAGTGAAACCTTTTTAAATACAATATTTTAAACTTTTTGAATAAATGGAGACATCAAAAAAATTTAAAATGAAACATCCCAAGCGTCCACGGTACGCTTTCCTTTGGATAAAACAGTAGCGTGTGTTGTACGCAACTTCGAGTTCTAACACACCGTAACCAATCAAACTAGTTGTTATGAATAGTAATACCTAATTTTTGAAGTTATATATATTTTATATTTTAAAATGGACTTCATTTTTGGATTCGTAATATCAAATTTAGCCTAAGGTGAAATTTTGGTACTTTTCGGATAACTTTCATATTTTGATGAATAGTGAAAATTACTAAATTTTAATTAAAAACAACTTTTTTAATCAAAATAATTAATAGTGATAAATTATGAATTTGAGTGGTTTTAAAGTATATTTAGAATATATTTTTACTATTTAATATAATGTTGGTCATTGGACATAATTTTACAATTAAACCGGACATAAACAAGTGTCAATCTTTTGATAGTTATTATCTCTTAAAAACACGCTTTTTGTTTTGACAGCGGGAATTAATTTTAAATTAATTTCTGCCACTTCTGTGTTTTGAATTTAGGAAAATGGATTCCATATTTGGAATCAGGATGTTCAAATTGTGTAAATAGGTAACTTTTATTTTTAGACATTTTGAATAATTACTGCGGTAAATATTTTATTTACCATGGTTAAGGGTAAATCCGGTAAATAAGGGTTAAAAAATAATATTATAATAATACTAAATTATCCTAAAACGTGTCTTAACCCTATTGGTTGATACATGGTCGACCATGGGAATCTTTGTGTCAATTTTGGGACCCCATGGATCCACTTGTAAGTGATAATGACACTTTATTTTAATTAAGTCAAAATGAATACAAAAATGACACAAACATATATCTTTTAGAAAAACAATTGTTACATAGGGTTATATAAGTTGGATTTTAGATTATAAATATTCATTAGAAAGCTAAAAAGATTTCCTACATAATTATATTTTATTTATAATTTTTAGACATTAAATAATTTATTTATTTTATGACACAATGATGATGGAGTAATTACTATAATAGTGAAAAATTAAACTAATTGATATTATAAATACCCAAATAAATATAATATGAAACTTTTAATGAATTAAAATAATTTTATAGGATAATATGATATATTAGGATTGATTTAATTGACTTTGTTCGAAGTAATCAATCTGTTATGAGTTTCACAAAAATCAACTATTGAATAGTGTCAAAATTGACATAAAAGAGTTCTTAAAACAAATATTATATTATTAATTGATATTAAATTCCTAAAAATCTAAGGTTCGTCCAAGAGACTTATATTATGATAGTTTAATCATTAATGGACCACTTGGGGGTCGCTTGGATGTATATAGTAAGTTTATTAACCATATTATATAAAAATACAAAGAGACATTGTAAAAGTGAAACTAATTAACTTAGAGTTAATACTTAAAGATAAGGTTAATATAAGTACCCAAACCTGTCTAAATTCTATTGGTTGAGTGGTTTTAGACCTATCCCCACCTTAACCTTTGAATAGTCAACTTTTGAGCCATTAGAAACCGAATATGAATTTATTATAAATTAATATTTCAAGCCTTTCCAAAGGTGCCCCTCACCCCTCTTATAAAAGGGCACTCCTCCTTCTCATTTCCTCACACCTCTAAAGCCACTTGGCTCGTCCAAACTCTGCCCAACTAAGCTCCCCACATCCCTCTCCTCCTCCTTGAAGCTTCCCCTTAGGCAGAAAGCATTTCAAGAAGTCCTTTGGTTCCAACCAAAGTGAGTTACCTAAATTAAAGGTAACAATTTCTCTTAAAGTATCTTCATTTATTTTTCTTCTCCAACCCCCAAAATCTCTTTATTTACTTTCTTTTGTAACAACACCAGTATCCTCAATATACTAGGATGTTGTTATAAGAAGGATTCAAACTACACATACACACAACTCCATCTAATGGATGATGAACATAATGTTTCTGTGGATGGCAAACTAACGCCTCACGAAACGATCATTGTTCAAATACATCTTACCGCCTCTCATGGTGGCCATTATGATGGAACTATAATTAAATATGATATTAATGATATATATTTTATATATAAGCTTCTGTAATTCCAATTTATTTCATTCCATTATTCGTTTCATGTTGTATATACATACGATAATTTCATTTGAGGAAGTGCGGACTACCGCCCCCTTAAAATGATATGACTCGTTCATACCACACATGGAACGTATAAAGGATGGTGTTAATGAACTTAAGTAACATATATAAAATATTATATTATACTGGAATAGTAATATACCTATGTATCATTTGGATTTGATTCTTTTAAAATAAAAATTAAATGGAAGTAGCGTTCGTGCGTACGTACGGACTACCGTCTCCACGAACGCGATGAGATTCATTCTCCATCGTAACCATTCAAGTATAATTATCATTTGATGATTTAAAAATGATGGTTAAGGACTAGATATCATTCTGGATATGAATAAGATACAACAACCATGGCTTATGTAACAAAACATATAAAGAAAATGAGTAAGTTAACACCCGAAACGACGATAATTCTAAGATATTATTAACAAATCAATGTTAAAAGATCATATATGATATCATATTAATATATATGATTCTTGTATAATTTAATAACAATTATTTCACCATTATACAGGAGGTTAACCTACCCCAAACAAGGAAAAGTACAAGGTAAGGGTTATTTCACAATCTCTCCATTATCCGAGGTTGTTTATACGTAATAATCTACTGGGATTTCTTTATCATCCACATCCATGTTTCTTCGAAATGTATTTAAAAACATATTTATTATTTACAAGAATATGGGTTAAATTCATTTATACCCTTGTTTGACTTTTTGTAAGATGTTTATAAAGGAATATTTCCGTCGTTTTCAAAACAAGGTCCTTTTTGACCTTTTCGACAGAATTAAGATAAGAATGTTTTTTTTATACGGCGGGTGCGGTTATTTTCCGCCGTTATAAAATCATCAAAGCTTTCCTTACAAGATTACAAGAATATTTTCAAGAAAATGTTTTATTTTATATGGCTCTTAAATGATTTCAAAAATAGAAAGAGATATTTCTCTAAAAAGTGTTTTGATTTCATCTATGTCAACATCCTTTAATGGATTTTACGCTTATTTGAAGTTGATTTATTATAATACAAAACTTCTATATTTTATTGAAGGTTTTGTGATATGTTTGACTGTGGATGTGCTATTTTATACCATTCATAGTTTATGGTGAAACTATTGACATTTCGTATGCTAGTTTTAATCCGAATGTTTATGTTATATTTCAAACTTTTCTTCAGATGAATGTGCTAAACAAGTATGTTCCGGGTTGGGGACCGGTAAAAGTAAGCCCTCCAGGTTGGGGACTGGTAAATGTAAGCCCTCCAGGTTGGGGACTGGTTAAAGTAAGCCCTCCAGGCTAGGGACTGGTAAAAGTATGCCCTCCGGGTTGGTGTCCGGTTATTAGAGGCACTCCGGGTTGGTGTCCGGTTATTAGATGCACTCCGGGTTGGGTTCCGGTTAGAAGTAACCCCTAGGTCTTGGGATGAGGCCTAGACAAAGAAATTAACGTTTAGCATTATGCATTCCAACATTATGAAAGTGGTTATTGATTTTGCATGTGATTATTCGATTAGTAGAATATCCATGTGAATAAGTAAATGGCATTATTTCATTTTATTTATGCCATACCATGTTGAAAGTTCGTATTTAAAAGGCTTTTGTTTTAGTAATTCATTGCCTTAAATGTTTATGCTTATTTTTGAATATTCTGCTATATTGTTATCCTTACTGGGCATTTGAGCTCACCCATTTTCTATGTTTTATTTTTCCCAGGATGTGAAGATGTAATTTATGAATGACCTGCAGGGATATTATGAAGGGATTATAGTGTGGACTGTGGAAACATTATGTTGTTGTAGTAGTTTTTCATTTTATGGTGTAATGTAAAACTTATAAATATATCTAGTGTTTCCAAGGCTACTAAACCAATCGGTCTTTCGAGATTTGATCTTTCTTGTGATCATGCCAATGTTATGTAATAATGCACCGACTCTGGGTAGCTGGGGTCGGGGCGTTACAGCTGTCTAGAGGGTTGGGGGTGTCCAGGGGGGTGTCCAAGGGGTTAGGTGGTGGGGGTGGTGTCTAGGAGGGGTGGGAGTGTCCAAGGTAGTGCAGGATTCTAGAGGTGTTGGGGGATATCCAGGGGTGGGGTGTCCATAGGGGTGGGGGTCTATCCATGGGGGTGGTGGTGTCTAGGTGGCGTACAAGGGGGTGGGGGTGGTGTCCAGGGGTGGGGGCTGTCCAAGTGGGTGGTGGTGTCCAGGGGGTGTCCAAGGCGGTGGGGGATAAGATTCAGTTGGAATTGACTATTTTATCGTGGTTTGTGAGATTATGACATGATTATTGTATTATTTCAGGGATATAAGGCTATAATCTATTAGTGTTTTTTAAGGGGATGGTGGTGTTGTCCAAGGTGATTGGGGGTGGTGTCCAAGGAGGTTGGTAGTGTCAATGTTTGAGGTTTCCACTATGTTTTTTAGAGATTCAAGCATTATGAAAAGATGATGGGTGTTGCAATATGATTCTATTTGTTTATATATATTTTGACTAGTTACTGACTTGAGAAAATTATGGGTTATAGGGGAGACAATATCGTGGTTTTCAAAGATGCGTAGTTATCTAGGCCCCATTGTGTTGTGATGATATGATTTACATTGTGATTATCTCCATCTGAGTTTTTTTTAAAATTTGATTCGATTCTCAGGATTTCTCCATTTTCTCCAATTTCCATCAACCATTGGAGGCCCTATGTTTTTCTTAGATTCCATGGAATTTCCGTAAATAAGTTACTTATTCCATGTTCTTCTTCCTTTATTCTTTGTTTCTTTTTTTCTTCTTCATCTACTTCTTCTTATCCTTTATTCCTTCTATTATTAAGTATATTTGGTCATTTTTAAATTGACGGTTTAATAGCAATCGATGTTTTCTTGGGTTATTAGGAGGGGTGGGGTGTCCAAGGGGGTGGGGGCTGTCCAGATGGGTGGGGGCTGTCCAGGGGGTGGGGGGCTGTCCAGAGGAGTGGGGGGATGTCCAAGGGGGAGGTGGAGTCCAAGGGGTGTCCAAGGGGTGTCCAAGGGGTGTCCAAGGGGTAGGAATGTCTAGGGGGTTGGGGGTGTCCAGGGGGGTGTCCAAGGGGGCGGGGCTATCCAGGGGGTGAGGGGGATATCTAGAGTGGTGGGGGGCTTTCCAAGGGGGTGGTGGTGGGCAGGGGGTGTTCAAGGGAGTGGGGGTGGTGTCTAGGGGGCGGGGGCTGTCCAAGTGGGTGGTGGGGTCCAGGGGGTGTCCAAGTGGGTGGGGGTGGGGGTGTCCAAGGGGTGGGGGTTGGTGTCCAAGGGGGTGGTGGGAGTTTTCCAAGGGGGTAGGGGTGTCCAGCGGTGGGGGTGGTGTCCATGGGGGTGGGGGTGATGTCCAGGGGGTAGGGGTGGAGTCCAGGGAGGTGGGGAGGCTATCCAGAGGGGTGGGGGTGATGTAAAAAGGTTTCTAATCATTAGGATCTGTGTAATTTTAAGTATTGAATGAACACATATTTCAATATTTATACTTCATATTTCATTTTTACGGAAGGGTGAATTTGGTATCCAGTTGTGCCAGGATGTATTCATTGTGAACCTTAACAAGAAAGGTTCCATGATTAAATTAAAACTGTTATATCTAACTATATTTTCTTTTTAAAATCATATTCAAGAATATTTTTTAAAAATCTCATTGATATGTTTTATATTTCAAAATTGATTTACATCAAAATTATGTTTTTTTAATATAAACATATATTTGTCTTATCTAAAAAAGATTTATATTTTTGATATTTTTTATAGGTAATAATGAGTCGAAGTTGGATTATGGAACATCGAATGAGCAATAAATATAAGGAAGGTGTTGATGCCTTTATGGAATTTCGTAAGAGAAATGCTCCAAGTAGTGAGATTTTTTTATGTTCATCCCTGAAATGTTTCAATATGAAGAAGTTGAAAAGTAGAGAGATAAAAGATCATATTATTTTCCATGGTTTTAATCTGAGTAACATCACTTAGATTTGATATGGTGAAACTGGACGTAAAGTCACTAATTATGATGATTCTCAAGATGGTGACTCCGATGGAATTGAAAAAATGATTCACAATATTACAACAGAACAAATTGAGATAGAACCGACAGTTGCGCGTCTATATGGTGATTCTGAAAAACCATTATATTCTGGTTGTACAAATTTTACGGTTTTGTCGGCGATGTTAAGATTGATTATCCTGAAGGGGAAACATGGATAGAGTGACAAAAGTTTTACAGAGCTACTACAATTGATGAAAGACATTCTTCCAAAAGATAACTATCTACTAAATTCACATTATAAGGCCAAAAATAATATTATGCCTGATGGTATTGGGATACAAGAAAATAAATTCATGTCCGAATGACTGTATGATATATATGATGGAATATGAATTTCTATCAGAGTGTCCAAAATGTGGGACTTCACAGTATAAGGTGAAAGAGATATCATCGGCTGATGTAGAGATTAAAAATATCCCTTCAAAGGGAATTTGGTATCTTCCTAAAATTCATCATTTCAAATGTTTATTTGATAATTCACATAATGAAAAAAATGATAATATGGCATGATGATGAGCGGTTATGTGGTGGAAAAATACGTCATCCAGCTGATTGACCACAATGGATGAAAATTGATGAGCAATAACCCACATTTGGAAATTAAATTAGAAATCTCAGACTAGGGTTGTACAGAGATGGAATGAATCCATACCAAACCCTTAGTAGCACCGATAGTTCATAGCCTATTTTAATGGTAATTAAAAACCTCTCACCTGAATTTTGTATGAAGTCCAAATATGTCATGTTGAGTATAATGATATGTGGTCCGAAGCAACCCGAAAAAGATATTGATGTTTTCTTGTCATCGTTGATTGATGATTTGAAACTTTTATGAGAGGATGGTATTAGGTTGTATGATTCTTATAAAATGGAATATTTTCAACTGCATGTAGTGATTTTGTTCACTATAAATGACATCCCAGCATATGGAAATTTTTTTGGATACAGTGTTAAAGGGAATAAATAATGCCAAATTTTTGAACAACATACGTCATATTGTCAATTCCAACATGAGAGGAAAACAGTGTACATGGGTCATCAAAAGCTTTTGCCTATGGATCACTCTTATAGAATACTAAAAAAGGAATTCAATGGATCACAAGAATTTGATATTGCTAAAAACCCTTTATCCCCTGATCTTTATATTGAGAGTGTGAAAAACCTTGATGTGACATTAGGAAAGACACATAAATTTGGTAATGATAGACATATTTGGAAGAAAAGGTAAATATTTTTTTAGCTACCAAATTGGAGATATCAAAAAGTTAAACATAATATTGATTTCATGCATGTGGAGAAGAATATCTGCGATAGTTTTATTGGAACATTGTTATATATTAAAATAAAGACTAACGATGGGTTTAATGCAAGATTAGACTTACTATCAATGGGAATATGTTTGGAGTTAGCTCCCACTCCTAATGGAAGACGAACATTTCCTCCCCCGACTTGTCATACATTATCCAAGAGGGGGGAAATTAGCTTCTGTTAGTGTCTTCGTGATATCAAAGTGCCTCAAGGTTATTCTTCAAATGTATAAAATTTTATCTCATTGAAGGACTTGAAGTTGATGGGAATGTAATCTCATGATTGTCACATCATGATGCAACAACTTCTACCAGTTTCATTTTGTGGAATATTTCCCATCCGTGTCAGATAGACTATAATAAAGTGGTTCTATTGTTTCAATTCAATTTTTAATAAGGTGATTGATGTTAATTCATTGATCATTTTTGAAAATTATGCAATTTGTATACTTTGTCAATTGGAAATGTGGTTTCCTCCAAATTGTTTTGATATAATTGTAAATTTTATGATTCATCTGGTTCGAGAAATAAAGATTTGTGGACTTATATATATTCATTGAATGTATCCTTTTTAAAGGTATATGAAAATATTTAAGGGGTATGTTAAGAATACATATCAACCTGAAGACTCCATTCTTGAAAATTATATTTGTAAGGAGGTTTCAGTATTTTGTACGAGCTACTTGGCTGCAGCGCAGCGCATAGGTTTACATCCATCTCACCATGAATGAGTTAATAATGAGGAAAATGGGATTTGTGGCTTTAAAGTCAAATCATTGTTAGCTGAACAAATGAATAAGTTAGAATCATACATCTTGAATAACATAGCTGATGCTCAATCTTATATCACATTGAATATTAATGAGTTGAAACAATGTCATCCAAAGAAGAATGAAATGTGGATTTTGAATGAGCACAATAAAACATTTTGTCGTGGTTTAAAAGGACCTTTCCTGGTATATCAGATGTATCAGAGACATTAAAATGGATAGTGGGTGGTCCATGATTAACAATGATAACATTGTTTGGTTATGGCATTAATCGCTATACATTTCATATGAAAGCACAGAACAATAGATGTGTGGTTCAGAATAGTGGTGTATTGGTGTTTGCAGAACAATGCATTTTTTTAGTGCTATGGAGAAAAAACCCAATTTCTGCATCAAGTGTATATTATGGAGTGATTGAAGACATATGAGAGGTTGATTACATTAAAATTAAAGTTCTTGTTAATAACTATAAATGGTTTATCAATACCAAAAGTCTCAAACACGATGAATTTCGAATGGCAGTTGTTAATCTGAATAGATAGGAAGGCACATCTGATTCTTTTATAATGGAAACACATGCAAAAAAAATTTCTATGTAGTCGATCAATCAGATATGCAGTGGGATGTTGTTTTACAAGGGAAAACAATATGTTGGTGATGATGAACTTGATAAAGATGATGATTTATTTGAGATCCCTACTTAAATGGAATGATTAACAGAACATAATGACGAGCATGTTGAAGACATGGTTTTTTCCATAATGAATGATCACGACGAATGAATTTTGGAAAACAATCCATTTGTACATTCCTAAAATTACATTTAACATTTTTTTATTTCCTTTTTACATTTATTATTTTCATAAAATGTTAGATATTGTAAGTTTTTTCTTTATTAAAACATGTATTAAAACAAAATAAGTATATGTTTTTGTTTTAATTTTGTTTAGTTTAATTTATCATGTTTACCATTACATAAATTATATATTTATTATTTTTTAGTGGCAGTTATTTACCATGTTTACCAGGTTTACTTGGTTTTCCATGTTTTAATTTTTTTTAGTTTACATTAACATTTTACAATTACATAAATTAAATATCTATTCTTTTTTCAGTGACAATTACTTTACCATGTTTACCAGGTTTACCAGGTTTACCAAGTTATCCATGTTTACCATGTTTACCATCTTTACCATCTTTACCATCTTTACCATTTTTAACATTATTACCGTATTAACCTTGTTTACTATTACATAACATAGTAAAATTTTCTATTTTTTGATTAGAGTTGTGTTAAAATATTTGAATTTGTATATTTGTGAACTAATGTTTGTTTTTTTGATTTAAAGGATAATGACATATCAATCAGTTGATCAACCACATGATTCTAGAGATGAGAATATTGGTTATACCTTTGGGGAGGAACATTCACATGCTCCTCTTGATGTTCCCCAATCTTCCTCATGTGTTCCTATTACAACAAAGAGTTTAAGAGTTGGTAAATGTGGGTGCACACATTTACTAAAATTATCACTTTCCCATATGCAGGATCATTGGATACTCGTTGATTTTTATGAAGATGATATTCTTAGAGGTCCAAATGAAAACAATTTTAAGAGTTTTGTATCAACTCAGTGTAGGAGCAAAGTAAGCATTTTGTATGATGACTGGAGAAGTGTGAAAAAAGAGATAATGTCCTAGTTGTGGGAGATGATTTTGGTAAGATCATTTGATATTGTTTGCCTATTATTTAAATGTTTCATGAATATATAATATATTTAACCTATTCTTTATCAAATGAAATTTTATATTCCTGACACTAGAGGAGTCATGAAGAAATGTTTGTCGATGGCTTCCAGGAGATGGAGTGATTTCAAATCAACCCTCACATCTGATTTCATTTTTGGTCATAAGAGTCATGACAATCCATGTCGTATATATATCATTTAATAGATGAAGACACATGGAGACAATTTGTTAAAATTAGAAGAAAAGATTCATTTTTGGAAAGGGCAACGTCATCATTTATAATATTTCTTATATAAATGATCTTATTAATGTTTTGATAATGATTTATAATTCTTAATTTACAGAAAACAATAAATTATCATCTGGAGATCCAATCTAAAAATGTATACCCTCATAGTTTATCATAGGGAGGGTATACATTATTGTAAGAACAAATGATAGTGTAAAAATTACAAAAACTAACAGAAGAGTCTTCAAGCTATGGAGAGGTGGCCCTTCCACCCCCTACATCTAGATATAAAAAATGGAAGACAGATCAGATTGGAAAAAAGGGAAATATCTTTCAGAAGATATGAGAATCATAGCTAAGAGGATTGTAAGATATCTATTTTATTTATTTATGTTAACTATTTTCTTCATATAATGACAATCATTACAGAAATGTTCAATTAATTAATTCAGGATTATGTTGAAGAGCAGAGCTCATAGAGGGTATTTAAAACTACTGGGAGGAGAGATATTTTTTCTATAGTATTGGGAATGCTCAAACATCCTGGTCGTGTAAGAGGATATCTGGTAGGTGTATCGGTAAGAAATGTGATGCAACATTCTTCAAGTACTTACGATGAGGGTGTTTGTAAAAAAATAGAATCCTTGGAGGCTAAAGATCATAATATTAATGCGACGATGGAGATAAATATTTGAGAGTCGGTACAGTCTATGTTTGTAGACATGCAAAGACAATTTCAAACAGCATCTTCGATACCTCCACCTCCCCCTGCAGACTCCATTATTTATCCTCCACCTCCGCCAGTAGCACCCACTCTCCCACCTCAGCCTGAAGACCCCATTTTTTATCCTACTCTTCCACCGCAGCTTCCTACTTATTGCGAGTTGTATGTTGATGATCCTCAACATCATGTAGTTACATATTGGTTGGTATATTGTATAAGAGATACGTTTATCATCAACAATTATAGGTAGAGAATCATAGGGTCACTGTACATGATATTATAGATAGATCAGCTCGAGTACAATTACCTACAGATGTGGTGACAACAGTTGGATATAGTATCGACCATTTTTTAATTTGGCCATCGAGACTTCTTCAACTTATTACCATAAATGTATGTATGTTATATCTTATATTTTACTTTTTTATTAAAGTAGTTTTATCATTTGAAAACTAATATATTTTTCTATTTATTTTTAACAGAATATTTCAAAGATAAAGATATATTATATAGACAATAACAAAGACAAATGGCTATGAAATTAGATATAGATTATAGTAGTTTTGACATATTTTCAAGATATTCAAATTTTTTGGTGGATCATTATGAGTTTCCAATGGAATCTCATGTTTTTGGACGTGCAATAACTTTGGGGATTGTGAAAACTGATATCATGGAGCTTCTTACTAGAGATAAGTTGGGCATCAACGTGGTGCAAATTTTTCCATGTAAGTCTTAACACCTTTTCCCTACATTATATTTATTAAAATTGTATTCTTATGTCTATTTTGTATTAGGTATCTTTATAAAACATTTGAGAAGAATGAGCGGACAGATTTATACGGGTTTATGGACCCTCATTTGATTTCCCCTGAGCATGTGCATTGGATGAGGAACAAATAGAGATTTATATTGCTGAATTACTTGAAGAGAATATAGTCACATAATGTTGGATGATGCCTTTTTGTGAGAGGTATGAAACACATCTCTCTCAAAGAGTTAATTAACTATTAACATAAAAACCCACTAACCTTAAATTTTCTTTTATCAGTGATCAATGGATGTTATGGGTTTTTTTCCAAAGGGAGAAGACACTTCATTAGATATGCTCTGTCTATGGTGATGTGCGAGAAAGTTTTATGAATATTTAGAAATGTAAGATTCAATTTCTCAATAGGTTTATATATTATAGTGAATTTTAAATTTATACCTTTCGTATTATTTTCTAATAGGGGATGAGTCTACTTTCGAAAAAACACAAAGAAAAGGAGTGCTAAGATCAAATATGTAAATATAAAGGTAAATATCCATTTATAATTTTTACTTTTTTATTTATTACTTAAAGATAATATATTTAATTTTCACTCATTCAAACAGAATCGTCATGAACAACAAGGATTCATCGAATGTGGATATTATATGTTAAGATTTATGTATGAAATGATAACAACTGAGATAGTTGTGAACTTTGACCTGGTACGATTTCCTTTTAAACATTGTCATAATATTTCATTTCATTAAATCATTATACATGTTAACTAAAATCCATTTAATTTGTAGCTATTTTATAAACCCTAACCCTGTATTGCTCAAGACATCAAACACATTCAAGTGGAATGGTCAAATTATTTTATAGGTTTGATTGAAGTTTAGTTGTTTGTAGTGTAAAATGTATTTTTGAATATTGTCATTGTAATTGTGTAGTTGGTATCCATTTAGGTTGGATTTAGTTTTTTTGAAGTTGACATTGTATGTTTTCATTGTTATATATGTTAATGTTTAATTTTTTTCTACTTCTTGTTTTCCTCTACCTATGATGGTTTTTCTGGTATGGATTCTTGTATGGGTGGAGGGGTTCCAAGGGTGTGGGGGAGTTCAATGGGGTGGGGGTATCCAGGGGCGTGGGAGGGTTGTCTGGTGGGGTGGGGATATCTTGGGTGTCCATGAGAGTGGGGTGTGACTCCAGGGAGTGGGAACATTTCCAAGAGGATGGAAGGGCTATCCAGGGGAGTGGGGGGGCTATCCAAGGGTTGTCTAGGGGTGTGGGGGTGTCTTGTGTTGTACCCCTCTCTCTTGGATTTCAATGATCACAATCACTCTTATTTTATTCTAACTTGTTTTCAAGTGTTTTTGTTGATAGGTAAAAGGTTGCCAAGGAGTTGGGCCAAGAAGGACTGAAAGTAGACTCTCTGAGTCTACCGACCAACTGGTGGATTACCACCGGCCAGCCAGTGGTCTCTGGCAGTAGCAATGCTTTCTGTCCAGAGCCACCGGTCAGCCGGTGTGAGCTCCCCGGCCAGCCGGTATTGTCACCAGCCAGCCGGTGGCTAACCACCGGCCAGCCGGTAGAACCTGGGCAGAGAGCTTGCTCTCTGTCTGGACACCGGCCAGCCGGAGGTCAGGACCGGCCAGCTGGTGAGACACCACCGGTCATCCGGTGGGCCCAGTCAAACTAGCCGTTGGGCTTTGACCAGACTTGTTCTTTTGACTCCCAACGGCTCTGAAGGTCTCTCCAACGGCTCCGAAGACCCCCAAAGGCCATTTAAGTGTTCCTCTCCTATAAATAAAGGACAAGGAAGCCCCAAAAACACAAGCAAGCCCACGGGACCATTTTTCAATCATTTGGCGAACATCCGGCGCATTCCTTCAAGGATCCCAACCTGCTCCAACTCACTTCCACAATCAAGGAGCACCACCATAGAAGCTTGGGAGCGCTCTTCATCATCACCAATCAATCCATTGGCGCCCAAGACTTCTCCTCTTTACGGTTTTTATCGTTTTATCATTTTGAGTTTTATTTTGAGTTTGTGCATACAAACCCCTCTTTCTCTCATCCTTCCTTTGTTTGGGTTTTCACACCACCTTCAAAGTGTGAAGAGGTTTGTCACGTCTTCCCTGTAAAATACTTGAGTAATAGGTGAGCTAGCCTTCACCTATAAGAAGGCTAGTGGGTTTCTTGCTACAACCAATAAAAACCAAGCTGTAATAGGTTTCTAGGCTGCCTTAAAGTCTAGTGGGTTTCTTGCTACAACCATTAAAAAGCAAGTTGTCGTATAAATCTCTCAACGGTTGAGTTGGGAGCGGAGACGTAGGCTTGGGATTTAAGCCGAACTCCGTTATCAATTTTGTTTCTTGCCTCTTTTATTTCCGCTACGCTTTAACTTTTTCTTAAATTGTTAAACTTTTTTAAAAGGCAATTCACCCCCCCCTCTTGTCATCACTCGCCACCCAATAATTGGTATCAGAGGTAGTGTTTGTGTAATACCATAACCGGTTTCAAATTCAAGATCCATTGTGATGGCTTCATCTTCTTTCGCCCCTGAAGGTTATTCATTTGGTCGTGCTCCTTTTTTTTATGGAACCGACTATACCTATTGGAAAACCCGCATGTATACTTTTCTTAGAAGTATAGGTTACCCTATATATAGAATTGTCATGAATGGTAACTCTCTCTATTATCCCGATGAATCCAAATGGACTCAAGCCGATATTAAAAATTTCGAGCTTGATGGCAAAGCCATGAACGCTTTTCATTGCGGCCTTGATCGTAATGAATTCAATCGAGTTTCCACATGCACCTCATCTCATGAAATCTGGAAACTTTTGGAGGTTACCCATGAGGGGACCAACAAAGTTAAGGATACTCGATTGGATATGTACCATCAAGATTTTGAGTCTTTTACCATGCATCCATCTGAAAATATTACTGACATGTTTACTCGCTTTACTAATGTTTGTAATGGGATAAAGTCTCTTGGAGATGATGTTTCTGCAGAGATGATGGTCAAGAAGATCCTTTGGATCTTACCTTGTTCATGGGCACCGAAAGTCACGGCAATTCAAGAAGCGAAGAATTTAAAAGAAATGCCGGTCGAAGAGCTCATCGGATCCCTCATGACCTACGAGATCACCATGCGGAGGAAAGCTGAAAAGGAAGACAAACTCATCAAAACTCCAAAGAACATCGCCTTCAAAGTTCAAAAAGAAGAAAGATCCTCCTCCTCATCTTCTTCCTCTTCAAGAGGCGATTCAGAAATCGAGAACCTTGCCCGCAAGATGCACAAATTCATGAAGAAGAACAAAAAGAAGAAATCTCGCAAGGCTCAAAAGGAAGAACTCGACGAAAAATCCGAGCCCGAGGTAATATTCTATGGGTGTGGCAAGAAAGGCCATTATAAGCCCGATTGCCCACTCCACAAGACAAGGGCCAAGCAAAAGGAAAAGAAAAAGGCATTCAAGGCCACTTGGAGTGATAGCTCCTCATCCTCCTCCTCCTCAAAATACAACGGTAAAAAATGTCTAATGGCATTTCATGAGGTAACCTCTTCCGACTCCTCTTCCTCTTGTTCTTCCAATTCATTCAATCATTTATCTTACGAGGATCTCCAACATGTGAGAGATCAATTGGAGGAAGGTTTTCATGAACTTTCTTCCAAATTTATTGCTTTAAAAAAGAAATTACAAATTCTTTCTTCCGAAAAGGATCAACATCTCAAAGAGAAGGAAGAATAGTCCCTCAAGATCCAAAACCTTCCAGATATTGATTCTATGGAATCAACAATCAAGGATTTAAGGGAATCCCTAGCTAAGTTCACCGAAGGTGAACATTACCTTTCGAAGCTCTTTGGTTCCCAATGCATATCTAGAACCACCCAAGGGCTTGGCTATTCCAAGCAAGCTTCCTCTCCCCATGCTCCTACTATTTTTGTAAGGGGGAGCTCCCAATATAAATTTTGCAACTATTGAAAAAAGATCAGGCACTTAATTTACGAGTGCGACTGCAAAAAAGCCTGGTATGGAAGGCCCAAAACCATTTCCTTTAACGATGAATTTCATAGGAGAAGACCCGCAACATGAAAAGTTTGGATTGAAAAATCCCTTTTAGCGAGTCTCTCCGGACCAAAATTTGTCTCGGTTCTAAAATCCTCTCCCCGATGATTTGTTGTTTTTATTTAGGGGGAGTTAGGATCATTTAAGCCTTTTTGTGTTTTTTTCTCAAAACTTTCAATTCAAAACTTTCAATTCAAATTTCAAAAATATCAATTGGTTTAAAATCTCTTGTTTTTTCAATCCTATCCTTCAATCAAATTTTATGCCCCGTGCTATTTTGATAATCACAAAGGGGGAGATTTCCTTGGTTGATTGGGGGAGAAATTTTTCTCTCATGCTTTGCTTTACTTTTCAAATTATCCTTTAAAGCATGCCTTTCATTTCAGTCTTTTACTTTTCTTGTTTTGGTGATTGTGATCATCAAAATAGGGGGAGATTGTTGTACCCCTCTCTCTTGGATTTCAATGATCACAATCACTCTTATTTTATACTAACTTGTTTTCAAGTGTTTTTGTTGATAGGAAAAAGGTTTCCAAGGAGTTGGGCCATGAAGGACTGAAAGTAGACTCTCTGTGTCTACCGGCCAACCGGTGGATTACCACCGGCAAGCCGGTGGTCTTTGGCCGTAGCAATGCTTTCTGTCCAGAGCCACCAGTCAGCCGGTGTGAGCTCCCCGGCCAGCCGGTATTGTCACCAGCCAGCCGGTGGCTGACCACCGGCCAGCCGGTAGAACCTGGGTAGAGAGCTTTCTCTCTGTCTGGACACCGGCCAGCCGGAGGCTCAGGACCGGCCAGCCGGTGGACCACTGGCCGGCTGGTGAGACACCACCGGTCAGCCGGTGGGCCCAGTCAAACTAGTCGTTGGGCTTTGACCTGACTTGTTCTTTTGACTCCCAACGTCTCCGAAGACCCCCAAAGGCCATTTAAGTGTTCCTCTCCTATAAATAAAGGACATGGAAGCCCCGGAAACACAAGTAAGCCAACAGGATCATTTTTCAATCATTTGGAAAACCTCCGGCGCATTCCTTCAAGGATCCCCACCTGATCCAACTCACTTCCACAATCAAGGAGCACCATCATAGAAGCTTGGGAGTGCTCTTCATCATCACCAATCAATCCATTGGCGCCCAAGACTTCTCCTCTTTACGGTTTTTATCGTTTTATCATTTTGAACTTTATTTTGAGTTTGTTCATACAAACCCCTCTTTCTCTCATCCTTCCTTTGTTTGGGTTTTCACACCACCTTCAAGGTGTGAAGAGGTTCGTCAAGTCTTCCCTGTAAAAGGCTTGAGTCATAGGTGAGCTAGCCTTCACCTGTAAGAAGGCTAGTGGGTTTCTTTCTACAACCAATAAAAAGAAAGCTGTAATAGGTTTCTAGGCTGCCTTAAAGTCTAGTGGGTTTCTTGCTACAACCATTAAAAAGCAATCTGTCGTATAAATATCTCAACGGTTGAGTTGGGAGCGGAGACGTAGGCTTGGGATTTAAGCCGAACTCCGTTATCAATTTTTTTTCTTGCCTCTTTTATTTCCGCTGCGCTTTAACTTTTTCTTAAATTGTTAAACTTTTTTAAAACGCAATTCACCCCCCCTCTTTCCATCACTCTCCGCCCATCATCTTGTGGGATGAGGGGGGTTTACAGGGGTGTGGGAGGGCTTTCCAGTGGGGTGGGGGCTGTCCAGGGGGGAGGGGGTGTCCATGGTTTCCATAGGGATGGGGGGGGGGGCTGTCCAGGGGGGTGGGAGAGGAGGTGTCGCCATCCCTTGGGGGGTTGAATGCCACTGGAAGGTAGTCATCACTCCCACATATGAAACATTTTGAGAGATCAGGCTTTGTATGAGGGAGTGATGAGTACCTTCCAGCGGCGTGCCCCCTGAGGGATGGTGGCCCCTCCTCTCCGAATGCCAGCTCTCTAAGGACTGTCCAGGTGGGGGGGGGGGCAGTCTAGGGGTGTTTTGTCTGGGGGTGTCCAGTGTGGTGGGGGCGTGTCAATGGGTGTTGTGGGGGCTGTCTAGTGAGGTGTGAGGTTGTCTAGGAGGGTGGGAGGTATGTCTAGGTGAGTGGAGGATGTCCAGGTGAGTGGGGGGAAGTCCCAGTGGTAGGGGCAGTCCATGGGTGTGTGGGGGGGGGTGTCCAAGAGGGTGGGGGTTTTCTAGGGGTGTGGGGGGTTGTCCAGGGTGTGGGGGAAGTCATGGGGTGTGGGGGTGTCCATAAGGGTAGGGGGATGTCCCGGGGTGGGGGTAGTCTAGGGGTGTGGGTGTGTCCAGGAGGGTGGGGGTTGTCCATGACTGTGGGGGGCTATCCAGGGGTGGGGAAATCCAGGTGTGTTGGGGGATGTTCAGGAGGGTGGAGGGCAGTCCTGTGGGTGGGAGTCGTCTAGGGGTGTGGGGTTGTCTATGAGGGTGGGGGTTGTTCAGGGGTTGTGTGGGATTTCTAGGGGTGGAGGGCAGTCCAAGGGTGTGGGGGCATCCAGGAGGGTGGGGGTTGTCCAGGGGTATGGGGGGATGTCTATGGGGTGGGGGAAGTCCAGGGGTGTGGGCGATGTCTAGGAGGGTGGGGACAGTCTCAGGGGTGGGGTTGGGGGCATTACAGGGGTGTGGGGCTGTGTAGAAGGGTGGGGGTTGTCCAGGGGTGTGGGGGCTCTCCAAGGGGTGGGGGTAGTCCAGGGGTGTGGGGGTGTCTAGGAGGGTGTGGCGCAGTCCTGAGGGTGGGGGTAGTCTAGGGGTGTGGGGTGTCCAAGAGATTGGGGGGCAGTCCCGGGGTTGGGGGGTAGTCTAGGGGCGTGGGGGCATCTAGGTGTGTGGGGGGAGGGATGTCAAGGGGGTGGGAGAAGTTTAGGTGTATAGGGGGTGTCGAGGAGGCTGGGGGCAATCTCGGGGGTGGGGGTAGTCCAGGGGTGTGGGGTGTCCCGGAGGGTGCGGGGCAGTCCTGGGGGTGGGGCAGTCCAGGGATGTGGGGGTTGTCCAGGGGTGTTGTGGGTTGTCTAGGAGGTGTGGGGGCATGCCAGGGGTGTGGGGGTGTCCAGGAGGGTGGGGTAGTCCAAGGGTGGGGGCAGTCTATGGGTGTGGGGGTGTCTAGGAGGGTGGGGCGTTGTCCATGGGTGTGGGGGTTGTCCGAGGGGAGGGGGCCATCCAGGGGTGTGGGGGTGTCGAGGTGGGTGGGGGGCAGTCCCGGGGGTGGGGCAGTCCAGGGGTGTGGGGGTTTCCACTAGGTTGGGGGTTGTCCACGGGTGTGGGGGATGTCTAGGGGTGGTGGGGTAGTCTAGGGGTTTGGGGGGTGTCCAGGAGGGTGGCAGATGTCCTGGGGTGTTTGGGGATGTCCATTGATGGGGGTAGTTCAAGGGTGTTCCGGGTGTCCAGGGGTGTGGTGGGGAGTGTCCAGCGGGGTGAGGGGGGTTCTGGTCTATTTTTGGTAACTATTTGGTCGGTTTTAGGGGTGTGGGAGGGCTGTCTAGGGGTGTGGGAGTGCGGTCTAGGGGGTGGGGGTATATTAGAGGGCAGGGGGTTGTCCAGGGGTGTGGGGGATGTCCATGGGGTGGTGGGGATGTCCAAGAGTGTGGGGGCTGTCCATGGGGTGGGGGTTGTCCAGGGGTGTGGGGGTGTCCAGGGGTGTGTGGGGGGGGGTTCTGTTCTATTTTGGTCTATTTTTCGTAATATTTTTCTCTATTTCAGGTTATTTGGTTGGGTATAGTAGTGGTTCGGGTTTATTTTAAAAAATTGTTTTTTATGTCTGTTATTTCATAATCGACCTAAAAATCGCATCGTTATTTGTTATAACGTCAGTTATTTGGAAACTGACATAATAACTTCTTGGGAAATTGTTTTTACATCGGTTATCAAATAACCGTTGTAATAAGTTGAAATGGATAGTTTTTTACATCAGTTATTATATATCCAATGTTGAAACCTGCTTGGCAGATAGGTTCGTCACATCAGTTTAAAAAATATCCAACGTGATAAACGCCTCATAAGAGTGCTTTATAAGGTCGGTTATATAAAAACCGACGTGAAAGGGTATATATCACATCAGTTCATAAATAACCGACATAATAAAGCACTCCTTTGAAGCATTTTCCATGTTGGGTTTTTATCAACCAACATGAAAAACGCTTCAGATATGTGTTTTATACGTCGGCTATAAGATAACGGACATAAAATACTCTGTTTATAATGTCTCTTATAATAACGTCGGCCAAAATATGATGTTAAAAATAAAAAATAACTACCGTAGAAAATGTTTTATGCACTAGTGAACCATGATGTAACGGTAGAATCATCTCCCACATTGGTCAAATTCAAATTGGTTGAAGATAATTAAATAACATATTATTATAAATTATAATCCCTGTTTATATTGATCTAGTTTTCCATTAAATTTACCTTCCATAATCAAAATATTTTAACAAATTATATCGGTGTCACACCCCATAATTTTAAATGGGAAACTCACATAATCCCTAATATGTACCATTTAATACTTATAGATCATCCAATATCTATTAAAAATAATTTTTAAATTAGTTCATATCATCCTAGATCTTCTGTAATTCTATTAATACAAATACTTAATGTCTTAAGATGTATGTTGAATGAATTTTCTCATAGAAGATGTAACGACCAAAAATTTCATTAAAGGAAATCCCTCTTGATCTAATTAAATGTCTCAATATGTAAAATGTTTTTTGAACTTTATTGGTTTTATGATTTGGATCTATAAAATACCATTATGAAATGTGACCGTTTTTAATATAGTCATTGAATAGTGATCACATGATTAGTATAAATATAGGGCTTTGAAAAATCCAATTTACTCAGTTAATGGAAGCGATGGTCTCATCCAGTAGACAAGCCCCATATGAAGCCCATTTGTTAGATCTTGGAAACAAAGTAGTGTCATTGTGATTCACTCTTGGCCAAGCCCGTGCTGAGCTTGAACACATTAAGCTTGAGTGGAACCGACTACTGGAAAAATGGACATTAATAGAGATTACCACACGAGCGATGTTATCTGAGCCACCCCAAGAGTTTGTCACTATCTCACACCTTATAATTTAGAAATTTGCAGGTGTTTTAAGGGGTTATGTAACAAGACCCTAGCAGTATGAATATGTATATTTTTTTGTATAAATAATGTTCATTAATTTTCTTCTTGTTACTTTGTAAATTGTTTTTAAAGCACAAATAGTATTTTTAGTAAATATTCAACTATAAAATCTATTTTGATGAATTAATGGATTTTTGAAATAAATAATTTTTTAATAAAATATTATTACTATTAAATTAATTTTTATTAAATAAAAATTATTGTATAGTTTTATTAATGTAATTGTAATTTTTATTAAGGTTTGAAAGCTATTTTTATCAAACCATAATATTTTTCGATAAATGTAAGTTTTTATTTTAAATGTAAAAATTCACATATTTTGAAAAATATTTAGATAAAATGAATTTTATTTTTGAAATCATGATGTCGAAATTATCCAACGGTGAATTTTTCATAATTTTCTGAGACAAATGATTTTTCGGTTAAAAAATAAATACTGTTTAAATATATAATGTGTCTTATGACATCATAATGACACAATATTGATGTAATAAAATACTATAAATGATATTTTTGGAAAATATATTTTTTACCATTAAAATAATTTGATTTTAGGTTTCTTTGATTAATTTTAGAAAACATTAGTGGACCCTCCATGAGTAATAATACATTTTCACATTTTAAAAGAATTTTCTTTGAGAGTGTGACTAACCTCCACATAAGAACCCTAAATATTTGAAGAAGTTATTCCATTGTCCTTATAAAATATTGTCTCCCACTCCCAATTGGAAAAACCATGGGCAAAAACCATTGACTGGTTTGTGGTATTGATTAGTTTAATGTCTGGTGACCCAAACCTAAATATTAAAGAATTCTCTCTCCATTCCTATATAAACACACCTAAGCTCCAACTTCCTCTTCAGTCAAAGACTTCAGAGATCAACTAACCCTGCCCTCAACTCTCTAAAATCCAACCAATGTTCTCCAAACTCTCAAGAAGCCTCTCTCAAGCCACTCCCAATCCTTTGGGATCACACTTCCATGTAATGGATTTCCTCTTTTCTCATTTTGGTCTCAATTTCATAATGTTGTTATGCAATTTTGTTTTTAATTATAAATGTTGGGGTATTATTTAAAACCTCCCCCATAATTCCATCTCTATGTTTGAATAATGAGAGACCCCTTTCTCTCTCATTAATTTCGCCTCATGTACAACTGTTACCATGCCGAAATTCCGTAAAGAATCTCTCTCTCCTCATTAACATTCAAGCAATTCTTTTGTATTGTGAATATAAATTCCATTATTTATATTGGGACATGTATATATATGACCCCCTTAATGTCCATTTTATTTAAATATTATGATACACCAATTTCTCTCTCATCAACGATTTTTATGAACACTCATATCACCCCGTTACGCTACTGAAATTACACTGCGATTTTCCAAGCCAATGTCATTGTGTAGTGAATACCATGACCATTTCTCTGTCAAGGGTATTAAACTTAATGCACATTTACATATTAATTATATTGTTTCATGTATGAATTACATATTTCCTTTATCATGGAATAAATGATGAGGTTTAATGAATTCAGTTTATATGATTCATGTGGGACATTTATGCATGAAATGAAATGTTTAAGAAGTGTGTTCCCTGATAGCGATCCAATGCATTGGGTAATGATTAGTATCATGATACATCAAGTGAAATGAGTGTTTACTCATGATAATTCATGTAAAATGAGGGTTTACTCATGATCCATGTTCAATGATCCTTGGCTCATGCTAAAATCATTTTAAATGTGGTTTCCACATTTCCATGTTATGATTATCATGATTTATCATTCCTTTACGTTAATGTTTCTCTTGTGCTCCATTTATATGCCTATTTTCTAAAATTTACTATATTCCTTATGTTATTCCATGTTTATTCCCTTATTGGGCTTTATAGCTCACTCTTTTCTCATGCATGTCCTCGGGTTATCCTATGCAATGCAAAGTACGAGGGAATGTAGTGGTCATGTAAAGAATGTTTTCAATAAATATGTTGTATTACTTGTTTTCAGTTGTTATGTAATGATACTAAACCCAAAATACACTAGGAATATCCATCCACTATGTTGTATCAAGTGATGTTTAATTAATTAATAATTTGTAAGTTTAAAATAAAAGAGCAGGGTGGTCATAGTTTGTGTTAGAGGATAGATTTAATTAATTTTGGGAGTAGGATTAGAAAATCCTATTGAAGACTTAGAGACAATAATAAGTATAATAAAAACATGCCTATGTATTGGTGAGTATTGAGTAAATGGTTTGACAAGAGAATAAATCTCTGTCTGGATACGAGCAGGTAGAGGCGGATGTGGAAAAGATGTATCCAAGGGGTAAAACCCGAAAATATCGCTTTGAGCTAGACATGAATGGGAACTGGTGCACGACAACATGCTTTGATAGACTATTAGTTATGACACTCCTGGGGAAAATGCTTCGGTAAAATCACAAGCTTAATATGAACCATTCTTAAGGGGAAAAAATTTCTATAAGAATATATGTTGGAATATATATCATCGATAAAATAGATTGCATCCTATTGATTCATAAGTTAAGGAAATAAAAGTAATGTATATTTCATCTGTTTTGTCCTTGGATTACCCTTTATGTGTTACCCCTAAATTTCCTTTTATTCCAACCAATGGCCAGTAATAGGAGGAATTAGGCTGACATCCGATGTGAAGATCAATTTGATGATTGTTCTAATGAGATACCCAATCCGATGGGAGCGGGAATCACGAACTTTGTCACACTTCTCTCTCATTTAACTCAGGATTTGAATAGAAACATGGGTAAAATGGAATGTTCATTCCCCCTAAGAATGAACAAGTCACTATCAAGAGATTCATGAGATAAAGGCCTCCTAATTTTAATGGATCATCTACTCCCTCAATCGCAGAACAATGGATCAACTCCATTGAAAAGATCCTCTCCATCCTTCAATGTTCCGAACAAGAGAAGGTTCTCCTGGGTGCTTATCGTATGGAGGTTAAATCTGATCAATGGTGGAAATTGATCAAAAATTAAAATCCCGAGAAGGAGATCAAGGGATTGGAATGGAAGGATTTCCAGAAGATGTTTTTCGATAAATATTTTTCACGCACTCTCCGACTTAAGAAGGAAATGGACTTCCTTTACCTAAAGAAAAAAATACAACGAATCGATAGGAGTGTATAAGTAAAACATCACATGTCTAGGATGATATGCCTCTAGCTTTGTCATTACCCTCAAATGCAAGGTTGACCAATTCTTTGGTGGGCCGAAACAAAGCCTACGGAAAGCACGAGCGATCAGTGACTTTGATAGCTATGAGGAAATTGTACGATGTGCCCTCAAGGTCAAAATGGAGATCAGAGAATCTCAGGGGTATTGTAACACCCCAAGATTTTATGAAAAATATTCTTTTAATTTCATTAATGTCTTGTGTTGTATGCTACACCAAGATTACCTTGCGCTATACGCAACACCGTATTAGCTTGCAGTATACGCAACACTATTCTTGGATCGTGTTACACACAATTTTGAAAATAGTTATTCTACGCAACATTGAGTATATATATATATATATTCAATGTATAAATGAAATATGGTTGGATTCTGTTATAAGAAACAATGAACGATTCTTGCACAACACGCAACCCTGACTTGGCTTTCATTACACGCAATCACGACCTTCCTCGATAGCGTGTGTTGTACGCAATACTGGGTTTTACTAAACAACGATATATTATTATAATATTATTATTAACTAGCTATTATGAATAGTATTAACTAAAATTTTAATTTTATAACAGTATTATTCATCTTATATATTTTCTAGAACATGGTATAAGAACAAAATAAATTTTTCGGGTAAAATAAGAATTTTTCAAAAAATGCAGTTTTGTCACGTTTTGATGGCGCACCCACTTTAAATCTAGTTTTTGACATTTTTATAAGTTCAATTTGACAAAATAAAATTCTTCTTTGGAATAATGAAATAAAAATTTACTTTGGATAAATTTTTCATATTATTCTTGTAACTTTCATATTTTGATGAATATTAAAAACACCTTATATTTTAATTAAAAACAATTGTTTTCATCGCAATAATTTATATGGTTAAATTATAATATTGAATGTTTCTAAAGTATAAATAGAATATATTTTTACCATTTAATATAATTTATGTCATTGTCATTGATTTTACATTAAATTCGTAGGTTAAATCAATTCAATATTTTGCAATGTTTTAAAGAAAAACCATTTTTATTTCGACAACGGGATTAATTTTGATTTAAATTATGATACTTTTGTGTATTGAATTTGGAAAAATTGATTCCATATTTGGAATCAGTGGGTCCAAATTATGTTAATAAGCTACTTTTTATTTTTGAGAATTATGAATAGTAACTACGGTAAATTTTATTTATCATAGTTAAAAGTAAATCGGGTAATTAAGGGTACATATAATATTATAAAATTACCCTAATAGATGCCAAAATTTTATTGGATGGCTAAAAGTAGACCCATATAACCTAAGGGTCGGATTAGATTCATTTTATGGACTTTTGGTCATGAAAATAATTTAATTATTATTGAAACCAAAAAAGTGACAACATGTCACTCTCTTAGATCTTATAAGTATAATAATTTTAATTTAGTACTAAACATAATAAAAATTCGAACATGAATAGACTATAAAAATATAATAAAATTATATACATCTTGATAATTCCTTTAGAATTTTTAGGGATTAAATAATTATCATTAATGGTGATACATTAATTATTTATTAAGTGGGAAATAAGTAATATAGTTTTTATTGAAATAATAATACCCATTAAAAGGTTTACAAACCTGACAAAAACTTATTGGTAGTGTATATCTACACCTTAATCATCCAATGACATAATATATAACCGTTTTGAGCCTTATAAAAGTGATTTTGACACTTATATTATTTTATTTTAAATGATGCCAAAGTTGCCACCTACATAATTTAATAAATATAAAAATTTAAATATTGTTATTTTAAGATGATAAATTCGAGTAAAAGTATTATTGTGAAAGGTACTATATTTATATTCATCATAGGATTTTATTTTTAATATTTATCCAACAAATAAGTATATTAATTAATTATACAAAAATGTTGTAGTAATTATTTTATTAATAGATAAACCAAATAAATGGTTTTAAAAATAATAAAATAAATATTATATGAACTATTTAATGTGATACAATAATTTTATAGAAACATATGACCTTTTATGAACCTATTAATTCATTTAGTTAGAACATATATTCTGTATATATTTTATTTAAATTCAAATAAATGAATAGTTTCAAAATTGACACTATTGTTATTTTATAAAAATAACATATTATAAAATTGTTAAAAAATCAAAAAAATTTATAAAAATTATAAATTTACATTTATATGGTCTATAATGTTATACAGTATAGAATTATGGAAAATTCACAAAAAATAAGTAATTAGTTGTTATAATTTAAAATTTATAATTTTATTACCAAAAATAAACATAAATAGATTAAATAAGGATAAATCAAAATGATGATGTTTAAAATAAGATCACAACATTTCTAAATTTGATTGGTTGATGATATTACAACCCTATCTCATCTAATCTGCGAATACGAGTCATTTTTGGTGGTTTTTAAGTGGGTTTAGATTTATTATAAATTAATATTTTTAAGAATTCCAAAGGTGCCCCTCTCCTCCCTTATAAAAAGGCACCTCCTCCCTCTCTTCCACTGACCACTTTGAGCCATCAAGCTTGGCCAACCCCTTCCCAATTCACTTATCCACTTCCCTAGAAACATCCTAGAGGTCCTTTTCTTCTTCAAAGACCTATTTTAGTGCCCTAAGAGGAGGTCTCAAAGAGGTGCTTCAAAGAAGAGGTAATTTCCGTTACCGAATCTTTCACATTTATTTCTTCTTCCACTACTTCTTATTAGGTTGTTTCATTATGAAGTAATAACATCAGTATCAATCATATACTGATATTTTATTATAAGTATGAAACAACCCTATTTCACCATCTATCCACCCTACGGAAAATTAAATCACCGCGAATGCGTACGTATGGAATATCGTCTCCACGCCATGCTGTAATCTATTTTCCACCACCACCTTACTTGGATGGGTATAATAGTGTAAATAATAACTATATATGATTATTGTAAAGTGATATTGATTCTATAATAGTATACATACACTCCTATAAAATTCCACGATCATGGGAACGATATCATCGCTCGTGTGTACGTACGGAATACCGTCTCCACGACGTGATGCGATTCATTCTCAATGATTAACCATTCATAAATGATTATAAAGTATATATAATAAGTAATAATGAAATATATGACATAATAATGATACTGTATTTATGTATACATACATATATATATATATATATATATATATGTATGTCATCCAATTAATTCCATTCAATTCAATGAGGAAACGAAAACAACGTTCATGTGTACGTATGGCCTACCGTCTCCATGAACGGTGTATTTCTTTCCATTTATCGATCTATTATATATATTTATATTCTGAATATGTATTATATATAAATCATGTTTTACATTCTGGATGTATGTAATCATGATCTATGTAATCATATGAATAATTACAAGTCAAAACACGGACGACAAATGAAACGATTTTACCCAAAACGCCCTTTAACAAGGAATTTACAAAAGAACGGGTAATATAATGTCATAAGTGAACAATATATGATATAATAACAATTAATATTATTATTTAATAAGTCAATAACATTATTTAATTCATTATACAGGAGGTTCGGATATGAACGAAGCATATCAGACCTATGTTAAGGGAAAATTGTGCAAATCTCATTTTTATCCAAGATTGCTTATTCGTAAGTATTTACTGGGGTTATTGCTATCATCCATGTACATGTTTTACAAAACTTTATTCATGTATATTTAAAGTCCTTTTTACCCTTTTTTGAATTTTACTACATGGTATATAAGGAATCTTTCTTTTGTTTACGTTACGAGGTACTTTGTTTTTACTTTTCTGAAAAAAGTACGAGAAAAATGTTTTTTAACGTATACGGCAGGAAAGGATTTTTATGGTTTTATAAAGCCTTATTTTCATGAATCTTCCTTCAAAAGATTTCATGACTATTTTCAACAAAAACCTTTTCTTCTAATATTGCAATAAATTTTGTGAAAAGAAAATGATTTTGAAGAAAAAAGGATATTTTTCTCAAGAATTCATTTCAAGTGTTTTATCAAAACCATTTTCATCTAAGATGACATTATTTCACATGTTTATGTTTCAAGTATCATGTCTCTATGATTTAAATGGTTTCACTTTTCTTATTATAAAATGATATTCATTTCTTTTATATGGATTATGTGATGATGGGATGATGTTTATGAAACCCATTTTATTTATTGGGTTATTATGAATGATGTATGTTTATTTTGTGGCGCAAGTAAGAATGATTTCATTATGAGATGGGTGGGACCTATATATCCCTCCAATGCATTGGGTAAAGATTTTATATCTCATGAGATAGACATGGCTAGAACGGCAAGTTAAACCGGTTCAGTAATACAGGACTGGAACGAGGAGTGAACTCGATTCAGAAATGGACTTTGTCCACTAAGATGGTCTTGGCAGCGATGCCTTGGCTAATTTGGAAATCATATCATGTGCTTAATGGTTTCCACAATTACATGTTTTATTACCATGCTATTTTATCATTCATAATGTTTCTTTATGATCTATGCCTTACGTACTTCCATGTTTTATGTCATTTCTCAAGCTTTTGATGTTTAAACATTATGTTCATGTTTTTAAGTTCAAATGTATATGGTATGTTTTATTTTATCCATGCTTACCCTTACTGAGAATTTGAGCACACCCTTTTAATGTTATCTTTTCCCCAGGATATAAAGAATGGTTTTAGGTAAGGAAAAAAGGGGAAGATCTTTATGAGAGATGTTGAAGATCTTTCACGACGATTAGAAGATTACCTTCCAAGTTTACAAAGACATTAAACTATTACAGTCCTTATTTGTCTGTTTTTGTTATGTACTAAGTATTCCGCTAAAATAATGTAATGTCCATGTACGTCAAGCTTCGGGTCTCTAGAGTTGGTATCAGAGGAAAGGTTTAGTCAACCTTTGGAAACTAGGATGCGAAAACGTTAGTGAGATTCCTAGAGATATTTCTGAGGTATGTATAGGGATGTCCCTAAGCATAAGTATACATATAGGATGCAGTCCTAGAACTACGGTAAAGATCATTGAATTTAACCTAAGATGTTATATATTGAGGATACTCCCCCTTTACTATGTTGTTATCCCTAACATGATTTTTTCCTCTCACACTATTCTTTTTGGGTTTTAGAAAATGGCTGGAAACAAGAATATTCACGATAATGGAGGATATGATAGACAATGGAATGATATTCTTTATGAGATACCAAATGAAACGGGATCTGGAAGTCCAAACATCGTTATTATGCCAAATCAGCAATCTCATAATATGATCAATAATCTCAACTTTTGTAATTTTCCCGACTAAGATAATAAGCGAAAGATAGAGTTTCATGATGATCATAGAGGAAAGAAAGATCAATTTATCTCATGTAAATCATGTGGGAAGAGGCATCAAGGAGATTGTTTCAAAGGAACTGGAAGATTATTTGGGTGTGGAAAAGAAGGACATAAAGCCAGTAAGTGCAAAGGAAAAGGTTCAGTTAACACCATGGACAAGAATAATGGTATTGCTACGACATCAAAAATGATTAGATGTTTTAAATGTGGAATGTACGGGCATTATGAAAACCAATGCACTAATGAAAAATCTCATGAAGAGAATCAGCATGGTCATATGGGTAGTATTTATATGGATGATGATGAGGAGACTACAAATGATATATGAGCTGAAAGAAGTGTTGAAGCTCAGTCGGTTGTTTTAGAAGGTAGTGGAATGATTGTATGTTTATCGAGAGTTATGTTGTATAGGTAATGGTACTATGGAATAAAGAATCATCTAAGGATTGTTACACTATTGTTTTTCCAAAAAGTATTTGAAATTATATGTTGAATGGTACCAGTAACCATGGAAGGTTATTCTGATATTTTTGTAAAGTAGATGATATGCACATAATGAAGGAATAAGAAGATAATGAGATGTTTGATTGTATTCATGAGCTCATGATTGATATAAAGACTAAGTGATATCATTGTTTGAGTATATAGAATTTTGAGTATTTTGGTATGTGGAAAATGTTAAATTTTAACTGCATTCATGTTTTCACTAAGGTTCAATGGGTATTCATTTTTCAAGAGAATACATGATTAAGGCCTTCGAATGTTTGGAATGTGACCAACAAGACATATCTTATGATATAGAGGGATCAACGATGGTATTAAATCTCTGGTAATCGTTTTTACTATATTATGATAGTGGACTACAGTATTATGGATAAGCCTAAAGATTGGAATGGATTATGTTGGACATAAGTTACTACTATTTAAGGATAGAAGTTTTTTCGATATTATTGATGGGATGTTACAGTAATATAGTTTTAGAAAAAGGACAACCTGCAGGACGGGCGACAACCTATCACGTCGGACAAGGCTGTGGGAATCGAACCCCCAACTGAAGTGCGACTGGCCTTTATCGCCTACCACTGGCCTACAGGAAGTCCCTAGTTAGTAGAAACTAGTTTTATTTTATTAAGCGGTATAATATATGAAGTATAAGTTCATTTTTGGAACCATATATGATTAATATAACCATAAGATGGACTTATAACTTTTGGTAACCTTTTGTTTGAAATGGATGGAATGACCCATCATTCTATCACATGATCTGCTAACACATCACGAATAACAAATTCAACTTCATTTCTTTAAGGGATGATGTGTAAATTGTTCAATTCATGAACAACAGTTAGATTGTACCAAAATCATGCAAGTATTTATTTTAATTCATCAACTTTAGGGAAATTATCTTGAAAACAAAAATTTTTTCCCAGTTCCCTTATATCCGATGAATCAGATGGTAGCTTAGATCATCACAAATCAATAGCTTTGTGATTGTTGGCTTTTTCATAGCCATGTTCTCTACCACTCCCCATCAGAACGTATGGTTAGATTTTTCTTCCATATCCATATTTTCAACTATGTTCTCCTAAGTGGAAAACCAGTGATGAGTTTATTTGGGTAACCGTTACATTTCATACTTTAGTTTTTAAAGCCATGTTTTTGTATTCCTTTTTACGATGTGGATATCTATTAAACAAACTTTCTAGTAAGTAAACCATTTATAACCCCGACGAATTTCTATGGCGAAATTCATTTTAAGGGGGGTAGAATGTAACACCCCAAGATTTTATGAAAAATATTCTTTTAATTTCATTAATTCCTTGTGTTTTATGCTACACCAAGATTTCCTTGCGCTATAAGCAACACCGTATTAGCTTGTAGTATACGCAACAATATTGTTGGATCGTGTTACACACAATTTTAATAAAAGTTATTCTACGCAACATTGAGTATATATATATATATATTCAATGTATAAATGAAATATGGTTGGATTATGTTATACGAAGCAATGAAGGATTCTTGCACAACACGCAACCCTGACATGGCTTGCATTACATGCAATCACAACCTTCCTCGATAGTGTGTGTTGTACGCAATACCGGGTTTTACTAAACAACGATATATTATTATAATATTATTATGAACTAGCCATTATGAATAGTATTAACTAAATTTTGAATTTTATAAAACTATTATTCATCTTAGATATTTTCTAGAACATGGTATAAGAACAAAATAATTTTTTCGGGTAAAATAAGTATTTATCAAAAAAATGCAGTTTTGTAGCCTTTTGATGGCGCACCCACTTTAAATCGAGTTTTTGACATGTTTATAAGTTCAATTTGACAAAATAATATTCTTCTTGGGAATCATGAAATAAAAATTTACTTTGGATAAATTTTTCATATTATTCTGGTAACTCTCATATTTGGATGAATAGTAAAAACACTCTATATTTTAATTAAAAACAAATTTTTTCATCGGAATAATTTATATGGTTAAATTATAATATTTAATGGTTTTAAAGTATAAATAGAATATATTTTTACCATTTAATATAATTTATTTCATTAGTATTTATTTTACATTAAATTCGTAGGTTAAATCAATTCAATCTTTTGCAATGTTTTAAAGAAAAACTCGTTTTCTTTCGACAACGGGAGTAATTTCGATTTAATTTCTGAAAATTTTTTGTATTGAATTTGGAAAAATGGATTCCATATTTGGAATCATTGGGTCTAAATTATGTTAATAAGATACTTTTTATTTTTGGGAATTATGAATAGTAACTACGGTAAATTTTATTTACCATAGTTAAAGGTAAATCGGGTAATTAAGGGTAAATATAATATTATAAAATTACACTAACACATTCCAAAATTCTATTGGATGGCTAAATGTAGACCCATATAACCTAAGGGTCGGATAAGATTCATTTTATGGACTTTTGACCATGAAAATAATTTAATTATTATTAAAACCAAAGAAAGTGACAACATGTCACTCTCTTAAATCTTATAAGTATAATAATTTTAATTTAGTGATAAACATCATAAAATTCGAACATGAATAGTCTCCAGAAATATAATAAAATTATCTACATCATGATAACTTATTTAGAATTTTTAGGGATTAAATAATTGTCATTAATAGTGATACATTAATTATTTATTAAGTGGGAAATAAGTAATATAGTTTTTATTGAAATACTAATACCCATTAAAAGGCCCAAAAACGAGAAAAAAATTATTGGTAGTGTATATCTACAACTTAATCATCCAATGACCTAATATATGACCGTTTGGAGCCTTATAAAAGTGATTATGACACTTATATTATTTTATTTTAAAAGATACCAATGTTTTCACCTTCATAAATTGATAAATATAACAATTTAATATTGTGATTTTAAGATGATAAATTCGAGTAAAATTATTATTGTGAAAGTTAATAGATTTATATTCATCATAGGATTTTATTTTTTATTTATATGCAACAAATCAGTATATTAAATAATTATACAAAAATGTTGTAGTCATTATTTTATTAAGAGATAAACCAAATAAATGGTTTTAAAAATAATAAAATAAATATTATATAAACTATTTAATGTGATACAATAATTATGTATATACATATGACCTTTTATAAACCTATTAAATCTTTTAGTTCAAACATATCTTCTGTATATATTTTATTTAAATTCAAATAAATGAATAGTGTCAAAATTGACACTATTGTTCATTTATAAAAATTACATATTATAAAATTGTTTAAAAATCAGAAAAATATTTAAAAATAATAAATTTAACATTATATGGTCTATAATGTTATACAGTAAACAATTATAGAAAATTCACAACAAATAAGTGATTATTTGTTATACTTTAAAATTTAGAATTTTATTACCACAAATAAACTTATATAGATTAAATAAGGATAAATCAAAATGATAAGGTTTAAAATAAGATCCAAACATGTCTAAATTTGATTGGTTGATGATATTACAACCCTATATCATCTAATATTCGAATATGAGTCATTTTTGGTGGTTTTTAATTGGGGATAGATTTATTATAAATTAATATTTTTAAGAATTCCAAAGGTGCCCCTCTCCTCCCTTATAAAAAGGAACCTCCTCCATCTCTTCCACAAACAAAATTTAGCCTTCAGGCTCGGCCAAACCCTACCCAATTCTCTTCTCCACTTCCTTAGAAACATCCTATAGGTCCTGGTCTTCTTCAAAGACCAATTTTAGTTCCCTAAGATGAGGTCTCAAAGAGGCAATTCAAAGTAGAGGTAATTTCTGTTACCGAATCATTCACCTTTATTTCTTCTTCCAATTCTTCTTATTATGTGGTTTCATTATGAAGTAATAACATCAGTATCAATCATATACTGATATGTTATTATAAGTATTAAAAAACCCTATTTCAACATCTATCCATCCTACGGAATATGATATCACCGCGCGTGCGTACGTACGGAATAACGTCTCCACGCTGTGGTGTTATCTATTTTCCACCACCACCTTACTTTGATGGGTATAATGGTGTAAATAATAACTATATATGATTATTGTAAAGTGATATTGATTCTGTAATAGTATACATACACTCCAATAAAATTCCACGATCATGGGAACGATATCATCGCTCGTGCGTACGTACGGAATACCGTCTCCACGATGCGATGAGATTCATTCTCAATGATTAACCATTCATAAATGATTATAAAGTATATATAATAAGTAATCATGAAATATATGACATAATAATTATACTGAATTTATATATATATATATATATGTATTTCATCCAATTAATTCCATTCAATTCAATGAGGAAACGAAAACAACGTTCATGCGTACGTATGGCCTACCGTCTCCATGAACAGTGTATTTCATTCCATTTATCGATCTATTATATATATGTATATTCTGAATATAAATTATATATGAATCATGTTTTACATTCTGTATGTAATTAATCATGATCTAATTAATCATATGATTAATTACAAGTCAAAACACGAACGACAAATGAAACGATTTTACCCAAAACGCTCTTTAACATGGAATTTACAAAAGAATGGGTAATATAAAGTCATAAGTGAACAATATATGATATCATAACAATTAATATGATTATTTAATAAGTCAATAACATTATTTAAATCATTATACAGGAGGTTTGGATACGAACGAAGCATATCAGACATAAGGTAAGGAAAAATTGTGCAAATCTCATTTTTATCCGAGATTTCTTATTCGTAATTATTTACTGGGGTTATTGCTATCATCCATGTCCATGTTTTATAAAAGTGTATTAATGTATGTTTAATGTCCTTTTTACCCTTTTTTTACTTTTACTACATGGTATGTAAGGAATCATTCTTTTTTTATGTTACGAGGTACTTTTTTTTTTACTTTTCCGACGAAAGTACGAGAAGAATATTTTTTTAACGTATACGGCATGAAAGGATTTTTATGGTTTTATAAAGCCTTATTTTCATGAATATTCCTTCAAAATATTTCATGACTATTTACAACAAAAATCCTTTTCTTCTAAAATTGCATGACATTTTGTGAAAAGAAAATTATTTTGAAGAAAAAAAGGATATTTTCCTCAACAATTCATTTCAAGTGTTTTATCAAAACCATTTTCATCTAAGATGACATTATTTCACATCTTTATGTTTCAAGTATCATTTCTCTTTGATTTACATGGTTTCACATTTCTTATTATGAAATGATATCCATTTCTTTTATATGGATTGTGTGATGATGTGATGATGTTTATGAAACCCATTTTATTTATTGGGTTATTATGAATGATGTATGTTTATTTTGTGGCACATGTATGAATGATTTCATTATGAGATGGGTGGGACCTATATCTTTCCCCAATGAATTGGTTAAAGATTTTATATCTCATGAGATAGACATGGTTGGAATGGAAAGTTAAACCGGTTCAGTAATACATGATTGGAATGATGAGTGAACTCGATTCAGAAAGGGAATTTTTCCACTAAGATGGTCTTGGCAGCGATGCCATGGCTACTATGGAAATCATATCACATGATTAATGGTTTCCACAATTAAATGTTTTATACCCATGCTTTTTTATCATTCTTAATGTTTTGTTTATGATCTATGCCTTACGTAATTCCATATTTTTTGTCATTTCTCAAGATTTTGATGTTTAAACAGTATGTTCATGTTTTTAAGTTCAAATGTATATGGTATGATTTATTTTCTCCATGCTTACCCTTACTGATAATTTGAACCCACCCTTTTTATGTTTTCTTTTCTCTAGGATATAATGAAAGGTTTTAGGTAAGAAAAAAAGGGGATGATCTTTATGGGAGATGTTAAAGATCTTTCACCACGATTAGAAGATTACGTTCCAAGTTTCCAAAGGCACTAAACTATTACGGTCCTTATGTGTCTGTTTTTGTTATGTACTAAGTATTCCGCTAAAGTAATGTAATGTCCATGTACGTCAATATTCGGGTCTCTACATGTATCATGGGGATAAGTAGTGTAAGGTGGAATTCAATGTTGGTGGTATGATGGATAAATCCAATGGTGCTAAAAAGATCCAACACCCCACTTTCCAAAGGTGCGGAAAGAAGCATCCTAGAAATTTCCTGAAGGGGATGATGAAATGCTTTCGGTGTGGAAGAGAAGGGAACCTAGCTGCTAACTGTCAAAAAGAAAAACATGCGGCTGCGACAGGGGAGAGGAACACCCTGCTCAACCCTCAACGCATTTTTCATTACTTCTACTGTAAAGAGCCTGGTCACATTGCAAATCAGTGCCCTAAGCCAAGGGTTTTTGGAGGCAACCCACAACCTCAGTGGCGGAAAGGGAGAGATTTTTCCATCACTACCCTCGAAGTGAACCTCGAAAATGAAGTGGTGACAGGTACGCTAGTAATTCATTCAAGAATGGCGAATTTACTTTTTGATTCTGGTTCTATACATTCTTTTATATCCTGAACGTTTAGTAGAACAATCCCAACACCACCACAAAGCATGGAAGTAATGATGTCGGTGAGTACGAAAAATGGGGAAATCATTGCATCCCATGAATATAACTCCTCCCCTACCATAATTTGTGGATTGAACATCCCATTGAACCTCATCATACACCCTATGGATGAATTTGAGGCAATTCTTGGCACAGATTGGATTTCCTTATATAGATCCAACATAAATTTCCATGAGAGGGAAAAAACACTCCATATGGATAATTGACCCCCGATTATATACAAGTGCAAGGAGGAAGATGAATCTTATTTAGCTCCATCATCTCAAGCATGGATATTAATGCCCTATGAGCATGCATATCTTGCTCAAATGATTGAGTCCAAGGATGAAACCATCCTTATAGACATGCCTATTGTGAGGGAATTCGCTGAAGTGTTTCCTGAGGAATTTAATTGTCTTCCTCCTAGAAGAGATGTTGAGTTCTCAATTGATCTTATAATTGGGGACTTTCCAATATCCAAGACTTCGTATAGAAGGGCTGTTGTGGAGCTTGTGGATATGAAGAAACAAATACAAGAGAATATGGAGAAATGGTTTATACGCCTAAGTGCTTCACCATGGGGTGAACCAGTCATCTATGTCTCGAATAAGGATGGATAAATGTGCCTTTGAATCGATTATCATGAGATGAACAAAATCATGATAAAGAACAAGTATCCTCTCCCATGAATTAATGACTTGTTCAATCAGCTGCATGGAGCACAATACTTCTCCAAAGTGGATTTCTGGACGATATATTATAATGTAAGGGTGAAGAAGGAATATATCCCCAAGACAACTTTTCATACAAGATAAGGGAACTATGAATTCATAGTAATGCCTTTCAGACTCACAAATTCTCTAGAAATAATCCTGGACCCGATGAATAGAGTCTTTAGAAATTACCATGAAAAATTTGTGGTAGTATTTATAGATTATATTCTACTATACTCCCAAACCAATGATGATTATGAAGAGCATCTATGAACTATACTAGAGACATTGCGGAAGGAGAAGCTCTATGCAAAGTACAACAAGTGTGAGTTCTGGTAGAAGGATGTCTTATTCTTATGCCATATCATCACATGTAAAGCGATATTTTTGGATCACTTCATGATAGCTGCAATAGAGGGATGGTTGAGACCAACATCGGTAACATATATCTGTATATAGTTTTGGGTTAGTTGTATATTATTGACGATTTTTGAGAAATTTCTCATGATTGTCCAACCCTTTTACCAAGATGAATCCGAAGGGTGTAATGTTTTCTTGGAGTGATGAATGTGAAGAAAGCTTCACATAGTTGAAAAGGAGGCTTATCACTGTGCCTCTGCTCAATTTACCCATAAGTGGATAACTTTTTGTGGAATTTAGTGATGCTTAGAAGAAGGTCATGGGATGTGTGTTCATGAAAAATGAAAAAGTCATTGCCTATTCTTCAAGACAATTGAAAGTTCATGAGTATAATTATCCAACACATGATCTGGTTTTGGCTATGGTGATCTTCACATTTTAAGTTTAGTGGAATTATCTCTTTGTGGAGAAGTTTTAAATATATCTAGACCACAAAAGCCTCAAGTATATATTCCAACATAAATAGTTGAACATGTTCCAACGAAGATGGTTAGATCTGATCAAAGACTATGATTTCTCAATCCATTACCATCTTGGGAAAATGAACAAGGTGCTGGATGCTCTAAGTAGAAAGGACCCAACAATTCTATCATTGATGAGAATTGAGAAGGATCCAATCTTCTTAGATTTGACGAAGATAGACATGGGAATCATAAACAAGGTAAAATCGTCTATCCTTTCACAAATGATTTCTCAATCGACTCTTTTGGAGAAAATAAAGGATGCTCAAAGCAAGGATGTGGAAGAAAAGGCTGGAAGCAATCAAGAATAGGAAATCATCAGAGTTCAGGGTTGAAAAGGATGGAATTGTGAAATTTGGGCCACGATTATGTGTACAATATGATCCAGAGATAAATAAGGAGCTTTTGGATGACTCACAAAGCCGAACCTTCTCTATTAATCCGAGGAGAAAAAAGATGTATCGAGATCTCCAAGAAAACATTTGGTGGGACAATATAAAAAGGTGGATTTTGGACTTTACATCAATGTGCCTAGTTTGTCAGCAAGTGAAGGTAGAGAGGCAGAAATCTATGGGGATGATGCAACCATTACACTTACTAGTATGGAAATGGGGGAACATCACCATGGACATTTTCATCGGTCTTCTGAAGACATCCAAAGGCAACAATGTAATCTGGGTTGTTGTGGATCATCTTACCAAGTTTGCACAATTTATTGCAATTCAGGAGGATTTCTCACTGGATCAATTGGCATTGATATATATAGGGAAGTGATAAGGCTACATGCAGTACCACTATCTATTATATTCGATCGAGATCCATGATTCACCTCTATGTTTTAGGAGAGTCATCAACATACTATGGATACTGAACTAAACATCAGTACAAACGATCATCTTCAAACCAATGGCCAATCTGGGTGTACTATTTAAACACTTGGGGATATGTTGGGAGCTTTCTCAATGGACATCAAAGGAAGATGGGGCCAAAATCTTCCACTAGTTGAATTCTCTTAAAATAAAAATTTCCACTCAAGCATCCAAATGGCACCATATGAAGCCATTTATGGGAAAAGGTGAAGAACACCAGCGTGTTGGGATGAAGTCGGTGAGCATAAGCTTCTAGGACCAAAAATGGTCATAGAGATGGTGGAGAAGGTGAAAACCATTCAACTGTATATTAAGGCAGCCGAGAGTGGACAAAAGTGTTATGTAGATAATCTTCGATGAGAATTTGAGTTTAAAGTTGGAGATATGGTATTTCTATGCATATATCTGTGGAATAAGGTCAGGAGGTTTGGAAAGAAATTGAAGTTAATTCCTATGTACATCGTCCCCTTCGATATTCTTGATCGTGTCGGGGTTGTGGCCTATAAACTAGCACTTCCACCTACCATGGCCAAAGTACATGATGCCTTTTATGTATACCTCTTAAGAAAGTACATACCAAACCGTTCACTTGTAATCACTTCAGAGGTGGTATATTTGGAGGATGATATTTCTTACAAGGAGAAACCAGTGATGATCTTAGATTATAGAGAGAATGTTTTACAAAATAAGAAAATGCCCATCGTGAAGGTGTTGTGGTGAAACCACAAGTTTGAAGAAGCGACGTGGGAATCAGAAAAATTAATGAAGCAAAGTTACCCACATCTATTTTAGCGTGGGAAAAGGAAATTTCCAGGGCAATTCTTCTTAAGGGGGGAAGATTGTAACGACCCAATCATTAATTAATGTAAATCCCTCTTGATCTAATTAAATTTATCAATATGTAAAATTTTTTGGGAACTTTTTTGGTTTTATGATTTTGATTTTTAAAATACCATTAAAAAATGTGATTGTTGCTAATATAGTCATTGAACAGTGATCACATTATTAGTATAATTATAGGGCTTTAACAAATCCGATTTACTCAGACAAAGTAAGCGATAGCCTCATCCAGTAGACTTGCCCCATACAAATCCCAATTTTTGTAGCACGGAAAGGAGGTGGTGTCATTAGGTTTCACTCTTGACCAAGCCCAAGATGAACTTGAACACATTAAGCTTGATGAGAACTAATTAGGGGATAAATGGACGTTAATAGAGATTACCAACTGAGAGATGTTATCCGAGCTACCCCAAGAGTCTGTCTCCATCGTAGACCTTACCCGTAGGTATTATGTGGGTGTTATAATGGGTTATGTAACAAGAACCTATTAGTATGAATATGGACATTTTTTTTGTATAATGAATGTGCATTCATTTTATTATTATTACTTTGTAAATATTTTTTAAAGCAAAAATAGTATTTTTAGTTAATATTCAACTAAGAAATATATTTTGATGAATTAATGTTTATTTAAATTAAATAATATTTTAATTAAATATTATTATTAGTAAATTAATTTTTACTAAATATAAATTATCATATAATTTTCTGAATGCAATTGTAATTTTTATTAAGGTTTGAAAGCTATTTTTATCAAAACCCATGATTTTTTTATAAATGTCGGTATTTATTTTAAAAGTAAAAATTTGCATATTTAAAAAATTATTTAAATAAAATGAATATTATTTTTTTAATAAGGATGTCAAAATTATCCAATGGTGAATGTTTCATAATTTTCTGAGATCGCTGAATTCTTGGGTTAAAAATATATACTGTTTAAATATATAATGTTTTTTATGACATCATAATGGCCCAATAGTGATGTAAAAAAATACTATAAATGATATGTTCGTCCTGTATATGTTTTTAAATTAAAATAATTCGATTTTAGGTTTGTTTGATTTATTTTCCAAAACTTTAGTGGACCCTCCAAGAGTTACAAATCATTTTCACTTTTTAAATGAATTTCCTTGAGAGTGTGACACACCTCCACATAAGCACCCACAATATTTTAAGAAGTTCGGTCATTGGTATTATAAAATATTGTTTCCACTCCCCTTTGAAAAAACTATGGGAAAAAACCATGGTCTGGTTTGTGGTATTGATTAGTTTCATGTGTGGTGACCCAAACCTAAATATTAAAGAATTCCCTCTCCTTTCTTATATAAACCCACCCAATCTATCACTTCCTCTTCACTCAAAGCCTTTGGAGTTCGACCAAACCCTGACCCCAGCTCTCTATAATCTTCAAAAGGTTCCCCAAGCTCTCAAGAATCCACTCTCAGGCAACTCCCAAGACTTTGTTATCACACTTCTAAGTAAGGGATTTCCTCTTTTCTAATTTTTATCACAATTTCATTATGTTGTTATGCCCTTTTTTTTACAATTATAAATGTTTATGTAACGCCTCGACCCTAGATACCCAGAGTCGGTGCATTATTACATAACATTGGCATGATCACAAGGGATCAAGTCTCGAAATACCGATTAGTTTAGTAGTCTTGGAAACACTAGATATATTCATAAGTCTTACATTACATCATAAGGTAAAAAAACTACAACAACATCTTGTCTTCATATCCCCTCATACTATCCCTGCAGGTTATTCATAAATTAATTCATCATAATCCTGGTAAAAATAAAACATTAAAAGGGGTGATATCAGAAGCTCAGTAAGGATAACATTATAGCAGAAGCTTTCATAGATAAACATAAACACATAAGGCAGTTTATAACTAAAACAAAAGCCTTTTAAACTTGAACTTCAGCATAAAATGGAAAAGATTAAATAAAATAACGCCATTTACTTACTCACATGGATATTCTACTAGTCGAATGATCACATGAAATATCAATAAAAACTTTCATAATGATGGAATACATAATGCCAGACTATCATAACCACATAGCCAAGGCCTCGTGCCAAGACTACAAATAAGATTTTTCCAAGGCCTTGTGCGAAGACACTAGTTTGTATCATGAGACCTACCGATTCATCTAGGAGCTATAGCGCGCTCCACCCGTCACTTATTAAGTCCAATGCATTTCTCATATGAACAGGTTTAAACATAACATAAACATTCATATTAAAACTATCATACGAAATGTCAATACTTTAACCCCAAACCATGAATGGTATAAAAATAGCACATCCACAATTAAACATAACTCATTCGATACAACATAGAAGATTGTACTGTATCACATTATCCTCAATCAAGAATAATTAAGGATTTTGACATAGATGAATACAATTATCAAAACTATTTGAGAGAAATATACCCCTTTTCTTGAAATCAATTAAAGTCACACTATTTGTCAAGAAGCTATTTAAAAATATATTTTTGAATCAAAGTGTCCCAAACCACTTTGAAATTTTTAAAAAGAGTTTTAATATTAAAACTTCAATTTCCATATAAATAAATCCTTAAAAACCATTTTTTAAAACATGGACATTAATGAGCATGATTTAGAAGAATAAGTCTTTAAAACATTTAAAAATGGTATTTTAGTTAGAGTTTCTAACCAAAAGAGAGATACATGAATACAAATAATTGAGGTAATCAAAACATTGTAATATCATGAGAATAAAAGAATTCATGATATACTATGTCAATGTACATTATATACACCACATAAAAGTGATTTGGTGTATAACAACAAAGAAGTTTCAATGGAATGTAAATTGAGATGAAATCTCTCATAAAGGTCGTATCCTTAGGTTAAGGATAAATCAACGACATAATTATGTGTGAAAAATATAAATAAACTAAATATTATTGGATATTCAGTTTAAAACAATCAAAGGACATTCACACATATTCTTGTAAAAGCAACACTAACGAATTGGATGTTTAACTCAACAAATGGAGATTGAGTTAAAATTACTCTTATCAAATTCATGTCAATGACTTTAGAAAATATCAATGGAGTGATTATGTGTATCAAAAGTATATCCATAGGAAGGGGAGTGGAAATTATGACATAATCAAATTAATAGTGATTCCACACATAATCTTGGGGGTAATATAATCAATAAAATATGCGTAAAGCCAAATGAGTGGAAATTGAAATTTTATATTCCCTTATCGATTAGGTAACTTACGAAACATACACCCATGAAAGAAGGATCATACCATGATGATGTAAATACCCATAAATTAATGTATATTACATAATGAATACAATCATGGGCAGTACACATACAGCACATGCCATAATTAAGTGTTGAACAATGGAATTCTCACGAAATTAAGAGTGAGTTAAGAAACCCCTTACCTTGTACTTTTCCTTGGTTGGGGGTCGGTTAACCACCTTTATAATGTTGAAATAATTGTTATTAAATTATTCATGATTTATATACATTAATGTGATATCATATATGATCTTTTCAAATTTCTTTGTTAATAATATCTTAGAATTATCGTCGTTTCGGGTGTTAACTTACTCGTTTTATTTTATATGTTTTGTTACGTAAGCCATGTTTTTCATGTTTAGGTTGTATCATATTCATATAAATAATGATATAAAGCTCTTAAACATTATTTTTAAATCATAAAATGATAATTATACTTGAATGGATATGATGGAGAATGAATCTCATCTCGTTCGTGGAGACGGTAGTCCGTACGTACGCACGAGCGACAATATCATTATTTTGATATTAAAATAACAAATAATTGGATGGTATATCATATATAAAGAATAATTATCATGTTATATTTATTATTTAAATGAGTTACACATCATTATTATACCCACCCAAAAAATAATATATTGAATTACAATTACACCACGACGTGGAGACGGTAAGCCGTACGTACGCACGTATGGTGACATGTTATTCAAAGGGTGGATAGAATACTGAATATGGTTGTACCATATTTATAATAAAATCACAGTATATATAAGAAAATGGAGTTATTATTTTATAATGATAATAACAAAGAAAGAAGAAGTGGAAGAAGAAAGGAACTTGAAAAGGGGTGGTGAAAACATTACCTCTTCTTCGGGTTCTTCCTTTTGATTTGATCAAAATGGATCCATAGGTTTTCTTTCTGATCCAAATAAGGCCTCTAAGTTGTATTGCGGGAAGTTGAGAGAGTGTTTGGGCAGGTTTTGGCTGTACCAAAAGGCTTTGAAGGTGTGAAGAAATGAGAAGGAGGAGTTCCCTTTTATAAGAGGGGTGAGGGGCACCTTTGGAAAAGATAGAAATATTAATTTACAATAAATTCATATTCGGTTTATAATGGCTCCAAAGTTTATTATTCAGTCTTTATAGTGGGGATAGGGTGAAAAACATTGAACCAATATAATTTAGACAGTTTTGGGTTACTATATTAACCTTATCTTTTATTTTTATCTCTTAGTTAATTAGTTTGACATTTACCATGTCACTTTGTATTTTTATATTATATAGCTATTAAACTTACTATATACATACAATCGACACCCAAGTGGTCCATTAATGATACAAATATCATGATATAAGTCTCTTGGGCGATCCTTAGATTTTTAGGAATTGAATATAAATTAATACTATAATATTTGTTTTAAAAACTCTTTTATGTCAATTTTGACACTGTTGGGTATTTTGTTTTTGATAAATTCATAACAGCATTATTACTTCTAACACAATTTATATAATCAAGAATAATATTTCATATTAACTTATAAAATTAGTGGAAGTCATAAAAAGTCTCAAATTACATTTATTTTGATATTTATAATATCAATTAGTTCAATATTTCATTAATTAGGTAATTACTGCATCACCACTATGTCATAAATAAATTAAATTATTTAATGCTTAAAATTTATAAATAAAATACCATTATGTAGGAAATTTTTTTATCTTTGTAATGAATATTTAAAATCTAATTTATCTTATGTATAATCCAATATTAAAAATGTTTTAGTAAACAAACTTTCATTTTAACTCTTTTAACTCTTCTTTGAATTAAATAATAATAAATGTCCTAATCTAATCTAAGTGGACCTAAATGATAATATTTTATTCCTAAGGTTGTTGTTGGTAAAGATACACTTTTCCAATAGAATTATTACATGTGTTAGGGTAATATTAATATTATTTTTAACCTTAATTACCCTATTTAATTTTAACCGTGGTAAATCAAAATAAAACGTTACTATTCACCAAAAATTATTTTCATATCATTGAACCACATTTTAATTCTTGATATTAACCATGTCTCTCGGAGTTTCAAAATTCTATTCACAGAAGCGGTAAAATTACGTTTTATGAAAAATTCATTTTTTTTAACTACCACTTAGTAGTTTCACTATTCATCAAAAATTGAAGTTTTTCAGAACAATGCCAAAATATCACCCTAAGCTATAATTGATATTTCAAATTCAAAAATGATGTCTATTTTACAAAATTATAAACATATATGTTGCATTAATTAATTTTATAATTAATTCCCGCTGTCACATCAAATAGCGTGTTTTTAAGAAACAATATATATCAAAAGATTGACAATTGTTTAGGTACAATTTCAAAGTGAAATTAATTCTAATGAACACCATTGCATAAAATGCTAAAAATATATTGTAATTATACTTTAAAACCACTCAATAATATAATTTATTATTATAAATTATTTTGATTTAAAAAGTTGTTTTTAAATAAAATTTAGTAATTTTCACTATTCATCAAAATATAAAAGTTATCTGAAAAGTACCAAAATTTCACCCTAGGCTAATTTCGTTATTCTGAATCCAAAAATGAAGTCTATTTTACCAAATTCAAAACATAAAAGTTGTATTTTTTAATTTAAAATTGATTCCCGCTTTCGAAACCAAAAGGCGTATTTTTAAGAAATAATAACTATCGAAAGTTTGACACTTGTTTATGTCCAATTTCAAGGTGAAATTACATAAAATGACCGTCATTGGATTAAATATTAAAAATATAATCTATTTATACATCTAAACCAATAAAATATATAATTTTACAATATAAATTATTTTGATTAAAAAAGTTTTTTTAGTTAAAATATAGTATTTTTCACTATTCACCCAAATATGAAAGTTATCAGAAAGACACAAAAACATTTTTGATACTAAATTCTTATGTCCTGATTCTAAAGAAGAATTTAATTTTATCAAATTGAATATATAAAAGTTTCAAATATTTGTTATAAAAAGGATTCTCCATTAAAGGGCGGTAAAATTTCATTTTTTTAAAAATACTTCTTTTATCTGAAAAAATGATTTTGTTCATAAATCATGTCTTAGAAACTCATAATATGGATTTAAATTAGAAAGATAATATAATATTTAAAATTTAGTTAATACTATTCATAACCTCTTTTGAACGGCTAGATTGGTAAGTCGTGGTGTACTTGAACTCAGTGTTGCGTACAACACACGCTATTGTATTATTCAAAGTGAAGTGTACCATGGAAGATTGGGGTGTTACATTCACCCCTTCTTCAATAAATTGCATCCTCGCAATTTTAAAAATTGGGCCTGAGAATGGAAAGTCCCACATTGGAAAAAGAGTCAATAAAACTATCACTTTAAAAGAAAGAAAGAGGGGTCTAAAGGTCACCCAAGATATCCCATACTAGGATTCTAGGTAGGAAAACATGGATGTGGATGATAAACTAAGTGTCAAGTTCTGATGGAGAAGGATAGAAATCATGATTAAGAGAAAGTTAACCATAAGAAAACCACAAACTTGTGTTGGGACAAACGATCATTAGTCTCCTGGTAGGAAAAGTAAACAGACAACATTTTTTGTTTTAAGTTATATTACATAAGGATGCGGAATTAATTTATGATATTAAATAAGAATATAGATATATATACTTACTTTTTAAGTAGAGTTTCATTCTTTAATAAATTTCCACCACTAACTCATTTTTTTAAAACGATGAGTATTCAAGAAGACTTGGTCACACTGGAAGAGCTAGAATAAATTTCTATAGAATCACATGATCCATGAAGGATAAACTATGTATTTACATTGTCTTTAGATATTAATCAAAACCAAAATGGTTTGTACAAGATCTAATGATCCCCCAAAAGGATATTCCTTGATAGAAATAAACACTAATCTTAATTTCTAAAATTAAACCAATAATACTCCAAAGTTAAATAAATACCATTCAATAATCAATTGTCCTTAAAATCCTTCAATGTAATCCATACTAATATTGGAACCCAAAACATAGAATAATTTGATTATGTAGTCTCCCATGTTAAATTGTATCTCCAAATGACATCAAATACTCTTAAATTCACATAGTTAAAAGTAATTAACCTCATCAAATATTCTCTATTATAGGTTAATCATTTCCATAAATAACTCAAATCACTATAAATCCACAATAAAAATATAGATAAAAATCCCACATTACTCCACAAATGAAACCCCATACTACTCTATTTTCCTTTGGCATATAGTGTTCTAAACAAATCGAACAACTTCCAAAATAACATTTATCACTTAATCACCAAATCATTTTCCTATACTAAGGGTATTTATTTGATAAGACATAAGATCCCAAATCAAATTATTATTGATCAATAAAACCATTTAACTAAAAATAATAGTCACACTAACCAGGGACTTCACGTAGTCCAGTGGTAGGCGATAAATCCCAATTGCACATTGGTTGTGGGTTCAATTCCCGCACCTTTGTTTGATGTGATGAGTTGTCACACAGTCTACGTGTTGTCCTTTTTCAAAAACTATATTATATAACATTACCAAAATGAGATAAATTTCTCAAAATAACCATAACATAATTTAACCACAAATGTTATCTCATACCTTTCATTTTCATCCCAAATTATAAAAATTTGTAATTGCCTCAAACCCAATGATCATATAAAACCAAATGGTTATTTATAACTATATCCACAAGTGAAAAGATAATTATTCCATAAATATCATTCTCACATGGAAAATGTTAGGGTTACAAATACAAGTGAAAATTATTCCAAAGTAAACCCTTCAACAAGGATCAATAATAATTTTTAAACATTTATCCAACCATTTATTTCCACATATCTTCTTCTCTGACCAAGAAAATATCCTATAGAATAGGACATTCACTCGGGTAATGGCCAGGTCCCCTACATTTATGACAAATGATTGTAAATGGATTCTTGGGACCATTTTTATCTTCTTCCATAGTACTCTTCATTTTTCTTCGGCAATTCTTCACTTTATGTCCTTCCTTCCCGCACGTAAAGCATTTCTTTGTCCCATTGAGACACTTTCCTGGGTGTCTCCTTCCACATTTCCTGCATGATGGAAATTGAGGATTTCTTTCTCCATGGTCTCCACTACTAGATCTCTTATCATTCATCACCTTTCTCTTCTTTGTTGAGTCCGGTAATAGGTTAATATATATATTTTTGATCATATTTTTGGAAAATTGATTTGGCATAAAGACGATATATTTTACGCCTATTAACATTCCATTTTGTTGCTCATTGCCACCACCATTCCCACCTTGTACATCATTCTCAATGTCACTATGACTTCCTTGGAATCCAGCAATTGACTAAAACCAGAAAGCATTATGTGAGTAATAGTAGTCATACAATCATTTAGAGATTAACATGTCACCATATTCTCAATTTGAAACATATTAGGATTAACCAAGGTAATTTACTCTCATCTTATATATATATATTACTTCAAATTGGTTTGTAAAGAAAATGTAAATTATCCTAAGCATATCCCTCGGGAGTGTCGTAACCAAGAGTGTAGCAATGCCCGTTGTCGTGCACAGTTCCCGTTCGAGTCTAGCTCAAAGTAGTGTTTTTGGGTTTTACCCCTAGGCACATCTGTGCCAGAGCCACCTCTACCTACTCATATCCAGACAGGGATGTATTGCTTGGAAATCTCAAAAAATCTCTACAATACCAAAATTCTAGGAAGTTATTCCATACTAATCCTCAAAGTTCATCTTAGCTCTACGTGATCTAATTAGAGATTATGTAAATATATCTTCCAAGGTTTATATTAAACTTCCTCTGATACCAACTGTAACGCCCCGACCCTAGATACCTAGAGTCGGTGCATTATTACATAACATTGGCATGATCACAAGGGATCAAGTCTCTAAATACCGATTAGTTTAGTAGTCTTGGAATTACAAGATATATTCATATTCTTACATTACATCATAAGGTAAAAAAATACATCAACATCTTGTCTTCATATCCCCTCATACTATACCTGCAGGTCAATCATAAATTACTTCTTCATAATCCTGGGAAAAATAAAACATTAAAAGGGGTGAGCTCAGATGCTCAGTAAGGATAACATTATAGAAGAATCTTTCATAGATAAGCATAAACACTTAAGGCGGTTTATAACTAAAACAAACACCATTTAAACTTGAACTTTAGCATAAAATGGAAAAGATTAAATAAAATAAATTAATTTACTTACTGACATGTATATTCTACTAGTCGAATGATCACATGCAATATCAATAACCACTTTCATAATGATGGAATGCATAATGACAGACTATCATAACCAAATAGCCAAGGCCTCGTGCCCAGACTACAAATAGGATTTTTCCTAGGCCTTGTTCCGAGACACTAGTTTGTCTCATGAGACCTACCGATGCATCGAGGAGCAATAGAGGGCTCCACCCATCACTTATTAAGTCTAATGCATTCCTCATATGAATAGTTCTAAACATAACAGAAGCATTTTTATTAAAACTAGCATAGGAAATGTCAATAATTTAACCACAAACCATGAATGGTATAAAAATAGAACATCCACAGTCAAACATAACTCATTCTATACAATATGGAAGATTGTATTGTATCACATTATCCTCAATCAAGATTAATTAAGGATGTTGACATAGGTGAAAATAATTATCAAAACTATTTGAGAGAAATATCCCCCTTTTTCTTGAAATCATTTAAAGTCACACTATCTGTCAAGAAGCTATTTAAAAATTGATTTTTGAATCAAAGTGCCCCATACCACTTTGAAACTTTTAAAAGGAGTTTTAATTTTAAAACTTTAATGTCCATATAAATAAATCCTTAAAACCCTTTTTTTAAAACATGGACATTAATGAGAAAGATTTAGAAGAATAATTCTTTAAAACATTTAAAATGGTATTTTAGTTAGAGTTTCTAACCAAAAGAGAGACACTTGAGTACAAATAATTGAGTTAAGAAAAACATTTTAATATCATGAGAATAAAGGAATTCATGATATACTATGTCAATGTACATTATATACACCACATAAAAGTGATTTGGTGTATAACAACAAAGAAGTCTCAATGGAATGTAAATTGAGATGAAATCTCTCATAAAGGCCGTATCCTTAGGTTAAGAATAAATCAACGACATAATTATGTGTGACAAATATAAATACACTAAATATGATTGGATATTCATTGTAAAACAATAAATGGACATTAACACATATTCTTGTAAAAACAACACCAACGAATTGGATGTTTAACTCAACAAATGGAGAATGAGTTAAAATTACTCTTATCAAATTCATATCAATGACATGAGAAATTATAAATGGAGTTACTATGTGTATCAAAAGTATATCCACAGGAAGGGGAGTGGAAATTATGACATAATCAAATGAATAGTGATTCCACACATAATCTTGGGGTAATATAATCAATGAAATATGTGTAAAGCCAAATGAGTGGAAATTGAAATTTCAAATTACCATATCGATTTGGTAACTTAAGAAACATTCACCCATGAAATAAGGATCATACCATGATGATGTAAATACCCATAAATTAAATTATATTACACAATGAATACAATCATGGGCAGTACACATACACCACATGCAATAATTAAGTGGTGAACAATGGAATTCTCATGAAATTAAGAGTGAGTTAAGAAACCCCTTACCCTGTACTTTTACTTGGTTGGGGGTAGGTTAACCTCTTGTATAATGTTGAAATAATTTTCATTAAATTATTCATGAATAATATAGATTAATATGATATCATATATTATCTTTTATCATTTCTTTGTTAATAATATCTTAGAATTATCGTCGTTTCGGGTGTTAACTTACTCGTTTTCTTTTATATGTTTTGTTACATAAGTCATGTTTTTCATGGATAAGTTGTATCTTATTCATATAAATAATGATATAAAGTTCTTAAACATTATTTTTAAATCATCAAATGATAATTATACTTGAATGGATATTATGGAGAATGAATCTCATCGCGTTCGTGGAGACGGTAGTCCGTACGTACGCACGAGCGACAATATCATTATTTTGATATTAAAATAATATATAATTGGATGGTATATCATATATAAAGAATAGTTATCATGTTATATTTATTATTTAAATGAGTTACACATCATTATTATACCCACCCAAATAATAATATATTGAATAACAATTACACCACGACGTAGAGATGGTAAGCTGTACGTACACACGTATGGTGACATGTTATTCAAAGGGTGGGTAGAATACTGAATATGGCTGTACCATATTTATAATAACATCACAGTATATATTAGATACTGGGGTTATTATTTTATAATGGTAATAACAAAGAAAGATGAAGTGGAAGAAGAAAGGAACTTGAAAAGGTGTGGTGAAAACATTACCTCTTCTTCGGGTTCTTCCTTTTGATTTGATCAAAAGGGATCCTTAGGTTGGATTTATGATCAAAATAAGGCCTCTAGGTTGTATTTAGGGATGTTGATAGAGTATTTAGGAAGGGGAGGGCCGATCCAAAAGGCTTTGAAGGTGTGAAGAAATGAGAAGGAGGAGTGCCCTTTTATAAGAGGGGTGAGGGGCACCTTTGGAAAAGCTAGAAATATTAATTTATAATAAATTCATATTCGGTTTCTAATGGCTCAACAGTTGATTATTAAAATGTTAAGGTGGGGATAGGTCGAAAACCATTCATCCAATAGAATTTAGAAAGGTTTGGGTTACTATATTAACCTTATCTTTTAGATTTAACTCTTAGTTAATTAGTTTGACATTTACCATGTCACTTTTTATTTTTATATTATATAGTTAATAAACATACTATATACATCAAGCGAACCCCAAGTGGTCCATTAATGATATACTTATAATGATATAAGTCTCTTGGCCGAACCTTAGATTTTTAGGAATTTAATATCAATTAATAATATAATATTGTTTTTAAAAACTCTTTTATGTCAATTTTGACACTATTCAATATTCGATTTTTGTGAAACTCATAACAGAATGATTACTTCGAAGAAATTAAATTGAATCAATACTAATATGTCATATTATCTTATAAAATTAATTTAATTCATTAAAAGTGTAAAATTATATTTATTTGGGTATTTATAATATCAATTATTTTAATTTTTCACTATTATGTTAATTACTGCATCATCATTGTGTCATAAATATATTAAATTATTTAATGTCTAAAAATTATAAATAAAATATCATTATGTAGGAAATCCTATTATCTTTCTAATGAGTATTTACAATCGAATTTATCTTTTGTATAACCCTATATCAAAAATGTTTTAGTAAATAAACTTTAATTTTAACTCTTTTAACTCTTCTTTGAATTAAATAATAATAAATGTCCTAATCTAATCTAAGTGGACCTAAATGATAATAAATTATTCATGAGGTTGTTTTTGGTCAAGATAAACTTGTCCAATAGAATTAAGACATGTGTTAGGGTAATATTAATATCATTTTTACCCTTAATTACCCTATTTACTTTTAACCGTGGTAAATAAAAATAAAAAGTTACTATTCACCAAAAAATCTTTTAATCTCATTGAACCACATTTTACTTCTTGATATTAACCGTGTCTCTCGGATTTTCGAAATTCCATTCACAGAAGCGGTAAAATTATGTTTTATGAAAAATTCAGTTTTTTTAACTACCACTTAGTAGTTAAACTATTAATCAAAAATTGAAGTTTTTCAGAACAATGCCAAAATTTCACCCTAATCTATAATTGATATTCCTAAATAAAAAATGATGCCTATTTTAAAAAATTATAAACATATAAGTTGCATTAATTAATTTTATAATTAATTCCCGCTGTCACAATAAATGACGTGTTTTTAAGAAACAATATATATCAAAAGATTGCCAATTGTTTAGGTCCAATTTCAAAATGAAATTAATTATAATGAACACCATTAGATAAAATGGTAAAAATATATAGTAATTATAATTTAAAACCACTCAATAATATAATTTATCACTATAAATTATTTTTATTTAAAAAGTTGTTTTTACTTAAAATTTAGTAATTTTCACTATTCATCAAAATATAAAAGTTATCCGAAAAGTACCAAAATTTCACCCTAGGATAATTTCGTTATTCCGATTCCAAAAAATGAAGTCTATTTTACCAAATTCAAAACATAAAAGTTTCATTTAATAATTTAAAATTGATTCCCACTTTCGAAACCAAAAGGCGTATTTTTAAGAAATAACAACTATCAAAAGATTGACACTTGTTTATGTCCAATTTCATGGTGAAATTACTTAAAATGACGATCATTGGATTAAATAGTAAAAATATAATATATTTATACTTCCAAACCAATAAAATTTATAATTTATCAATATAAATTATTTTGATTAAAAAAGTTGTTTTCAGTAAAAATATAGTATTTTTCACTATTCACCTAAATATGAATGTTACCAGAAAGACACCAAAACATTATTGATACTAAATTCTTATGTCCTGATTCTAAAGAAGAATTTCATTTTGTCAAATTGAATATATAAAAGATTCAAATAATGGTTTTAAAAAGGCTTCGCCATTAAAAGGCAGTAAAATTTCATTTTTTGAAAAATACTTCTTTTATCTGAAACAATGAATTTGTTCATAAATAATGTATTAGAAACTCATAATATGGATTAAAATTATAAGGATAATATAATATTTAAAATTTAGTTAATACTATTCATAACCTCTTTTAAACAGTTTGTTTGGTAGGTCGTGGTGTACTTGAACTCAGTGTTGCGTACAACAGATGCTATTGAATTATTCGAAGAGAAGTGTACCGTGGAAGATTAGGGTGTTACAGTTGAGGTATGACTTCACACCTCCACCATAAATCCCTATTTATGTTTGAATTATTAGATACCACTTTATCTCTCATTAAATTCCCCTCATGTGCACTCGTTACCATGCCGAAATTCCATCAGTAATCTCTCTATCCTCATTTACATTCAAGCAATTATTTTGTATTGTGAATATAAATTCCATTACATATATTGGGACATGTAGCTATATGACCCCCTTACCGTCCATTTTATGTACATATTATGAGACACCCATTTATCTCTCATCAACCATTTTTATGAATTCCTATGTCACACCGTTACGCTTCCAAAATTGCGACGCGATTTTCCAAGCCAATATCATTATGTAGTGAATACCATGCCCATTTCGCTGTCAATGTTATTCACCTTTATGAACATTTACTTATTTATTATATTTTTTTATGTATTAATTCAACATTTCCTTTATCGTGGAATAAATGATGAGGTTTAATGAATCCATTTTATATGATCCATGTGGCACATTTATGCAAGAAATGAAATATTTAAGAAGGGTGTTCCCGGATTTCTCGTTATTGCATTGGGTAAAGATTAGTATCATGATACGTTAAGTGAAATTAGGGGTTACTCGTGCTAATTCAATTGCAATGAGTGTTTACTAATTCTCCATGTGCAATGAGCCATTTCTCATGCTAAAATCAGGTTAAATTTTATTTCCACATCTTCAAGTTATGATTATCATGCTTTATCATTTTTATGTTAATGTTTCTATTGTGATCCATTGATATGCCTATTTTCTAACACGTATTGTTTTCCTCATGTTATTAAATATTTATTCCCTTACTGGGATTTATAGCTCATCCTTTTCTCATGCATATCCTCAAGTTATACTATGCAAGGCTAGGTACAAAGGAATGTTGTGGTCATGTAAAAGAAGTTTTCAAAAAATATGTTATATTTGATGTTTTTAGTTGTTATGTAATGATCCTAATCCCAAAATACACTAGACCTCTCGATATCCTATGTTTTATAACGTGATTTTTATGTAATAAATCATTTTTATGTGTGAAATAAAAGAGAAGGGTTTTCATAGAAGAGGTATAAATATTTTCCATGATTTTCAGTTTAATTTCTTCCTAAACATTCTATAAACATTTTTATCCCAAACAATATTAATAAAACATAATATATATATATATAAAATTTATTTTGAGAATGGTGGGACCATTTACCATATGTTATCAATCAAATGTGATATGAATGTATCATATGTGTGTATATGTGGAATAATGCTTCCGCTTAGAAATACAATTCATTTTCTATAAACATATTTTAGGGATGGTTATTGTGATATATCTAATTAATATATATGATACTTATTACATAGTTAATATTATAGAATTATAATAACATATATTACTACTTACCTTCTGATATATTGGTAAATGATAACGTTTCTCATGAGTTAGTGTGGTCTACCACCTCCACGAAGAGATGTGATTTTGTTTATCATTTGTGATTTTCCAGTATGATAAAAAATGATATATTTAATTATTATATATGATATAATTGATATAAAAATGATTATAAAATGTTTAAGTTCATAATGAGGTTATATCTACCTTTTTATGCTTTATAGTTCAGTTTATATCATTTTATATCACCTTGATAACATACTAAAATGAGAGATTGGCCATGAATGATAACATTTATAATATCTAAACTCTAACCATCATATTGGAATTTGTTAATTTTCAACTAAAAATAGTTGACTTCCCCAAGATATGAATGTTAGGAAATAAATACCAATGGCTTGCACAAACATCAATGAAATTTTTCCAATACAATAATAAATATAACTAGATAAGAACAAATTAAAACCACCATACCTACTATAAGATGCATGGGTATAAATATAATAAATAAAATTAAAAACAAATAAATATAAAAAAAATTAGTAGTGAAAAATATAAAAAATGTATCCCATGAAAATTGAAGAATAACCTGAGGTATTAATGTTAATGTGAGATCACTCAAACCAATCAATGAGAGAAACACTAAGGTTGAAAAAACTATCCCAAAGAAGTAGCATTATGATGCTCCAATAAATAAATAAGAGACATTTATTTTACCTTTTCCCTAAATAACGACATCCATATATGCATGATAGTGAATATGGAAGGGATGAGTAATCATACCCAGAAATATTTTCCTAAGATAATTCCAAATAGATGCCACTAGGATAAGAACAGATATAATCAAAATTCAAAATAAAATTTATAATAGATAGGAAAATAAAAACACGTCACTAATTTAAAAAAAATTGAATCTATATGTAGAATATTTTTTTCATTAATACCACATGGAATAAAAAAATCATGTTCATCCACTCACAAAAAAATTCATGATGAATGATAATCCAAATATTTATGGGTGGTAATTTATCCTTCACCATGTTGTAATATTGTCATATACATTCTTGTTCCACCATTATTTCACTGAGCGTCAATCTTGTACCAACAAGGCCCCACAAAAAGCAATGATGAACACACACAATCCGTGTATAACATGATCTTCATCCAATTACTTCCAAATAAATTAATTCATAAATTAATTAATTATATTTAAAATTGAAATTATACATATTTCTTGAACTAATCCAAAACCATATTTTAAAATAAGAATATAATTGGGTTTTTCAAAATCAATTAAAATATCCAACATTTCCATACCTTAAGTAAATATGGATTTACTATACAAACCCATCTAATATTTTTCAAATCGAGGAAAACATTTATTAAATAAAATACATCATGTTATAGAATAGGTTGAAAAGATAAAGAAACCACCTACCTCTCAATGGGAAATGAAAACGAAGAATAGAAAAATAAAACCCCTAGATTCTAGATCATAACTCCATTCATTTATTAGATCCAGTAAATATATTATTAAAACGCATCATTGATCATAGATTTATAAATTATGTATTAGATCTGTAATTCCATGTGAGATTAGATAAGGATATCTAAATAGAAATAGAGAAAATAGATACTTGACCATGATTTTTTAGATCTAATTCACTTAGATACATAAATTCCGGCTCTTTCTCATTGAAAAAAAACCAATAATTCTTATGATAGAAATAGTTTTCGAGATCCATATTATGGAGTTGAAAAATAATGGTTTCATGGGTTTAAAAAAGAGTTAAAATATAATTTTTAGAGTATTAAATTGACATGGCATGGTTAGTCTGTGTAGTTTAAGAAACTATGTGCCTAGTATTACATGTAAACCACCCCTTTTATGGTTGTTTCACATGGTTCGACAAACCACATTCCAACCATGTTTTTTACTCTATCTCTAATTACATGGTTTCTCCAAGACACACACATACTTTGGGAAAACCGCGTGCTAGTCACGCACAACCACCTATCCTTTTATGAAATTTTTACAATTTCTTGGATAAAATCGCACTATTTTACCTTCAAATTATCAAATGGTTCACACTTATAAAAACATCCAGAAGACAATAAATCCGTCTAAAAACTCTCAAAATTCAAACAAGTTGTCATATTATTTAAAAATTAATAATAAAAGGGTAAATTAACTAAAACCATGGGTGTAAAAATAATAATATAGACACACAAGCACTATGTATGAATAATAGAGACATTATAGAACTAAAAATATATATCTTTCTAGTAATTGGGTTGGATTATTCATATTTAGTTGATAATAATGAACATATGTCATATATATAAGACGTAAAGAGAATAGATGTTTCAAGATGGAATTAAGCTCATAATTTTAATATTGATTTCATATAGCATAACCAATTTTGGATTTCAGTAGATCCTATAATGGATATAAATCCTTTTAGTTTCAAAATATAATTCAATAAGAAAAAAGACATGTAAGATATATTCAATGCATATAAGTCTAGAATGGTTTCGAAAGGGGTTAAAATGCATTATGTAATTGACATAAATGAATCATTTTCACTATATTCTATGTTTAAATCCACCAGAATTATAACTATCTTAGCTGATTTCCATGATTATATGATTTGAAAAACAGATGTCAAAATATATTTTTTGAATAATAACTATCACAAATATAATTATATAATGCCAAAAAATGCTTTTTTACTTCAAATTCTACAAAAAAAGGTTTTAAATATGTAGATATCTAATTATAGATTGATGAAATAATCCATGTGATTAAATACTCACTTAGATGAAGGCTTAATGTAATCTATATTCACAAATATTTAATGTGATCCTTGTATATACAAGTGGTTTATCACAGGTGTTATTATTTTCTATATGGTATATTTTAATGACATAATAACAATTAGAAACAAAATAATATTCTTTCACTCTATTGATATATGTTTAAAAAAAATTATTCTCTAGGAATGACTTGGGTGATGTATCATACATGGTTCGGATCAATACCTATAATGATAAATATTATAGTTTTCTTTGTATAAGTTAATCTCCATACATTGAAAAGATAATAAAGAGATACAATATGGAATAAACCAAGTGATGATTTTTATCCTTATCTCATGGTATATATCTCTCTAAGGAAATATTTCCTTAAATATAAGGGTATATACATATGATGAAAAGGATAATATATGCATCGATGACATGATCTATTTTTTATGTTACGATATGTAATTTTGTCGATGTTTCCTATGACTTGAGCATGGTGGGATGATATCAAGCTGACCCAAGAGACCACTATTGGATGGAAATCATGTATTTACTATAGTATACATGGTGTAATAAGGATATATTTCTTATTTATATAGGAAATTAGGGGACACTGATTAGGTAATATACATATGTTAGATTTTAAGAAGATCAATATGATCTAAGACCACAATAAGGATATATATTTACCCTCAATAAAGGAGTGTTGTGAAGTAAGGGTCAACCCAAGAAGAGGTCCCCAATTATGTTATATATTTTGAGTATATTATGGATATTATTATAGTTAAGGATGTTTTTTGGATAAATAAATTCATCTAATATCATGATATTATTGATAATAGTAATGATCTTATAACATAAAACTCTGATAACACTGTAGAAAAGAGTTTTTCCAATGATCCAAGGTCTCATTAGCAGTCAAAGTACAAACATTATAAGTATAATCTTTTGATGGATTTTTATTAGAGAGATGAATTAATAATGTGTATTTTTAATAAGGACCTTTCAATAAACATGACATATTCTATTGTTTTTAACCACAATTCACATTTGTGGATATTTTTTAGATTATTGTTTTAGAGAATTACTAAAAACTCATAAAAAGTATTCAAATACATTAAATGCCAACCCTTATACTATGTCACAATTTTTTCAACAAAAGAAACCTTTTTAAAATAAAACATGTTTTATTTTTAGGATATATGTTCATAATTTTTATCTTGATATCATCCTTTCCCCTACCCTTCTTTAAAACCTATAATTTTTTTAATGTTTGTATGAGCACAAAATCTTAGTCATGGATTGAAAAGAAAGGAAATTTTTAGACCATTTATAAAAATAAAATCCCATAAATAACATTTTCTTAAAACTCATTTGAAATAATAAAAGAGTCTTGCAGGTTTATTTGGACATCATTACCATATCACCCTTACATTCACTCCTAAAAATGGAATAACCATACAATCAACATTCATGTCTAGAGTGCCCAATACATTATAGAGTTATAATGGAGATCACTCATCATATCTCGAGCTATAATGGTTGTCAACCCATCATATCTTAAGATATAATGGGGTAAACCCATAACATTAAATTTCCAAGATATATATCATGAATAAAATTATTTAAAACCCTTTTCAACCCATGGAAAGAACACTTATAGATATCCAAATAATTATTTTATAAATCACTTTTAAAATATAATAACCACATACATGAAAAAGAAACCATTTGTATTTAAAAGTAATATAAAAACAACCATTAAATCATTAAATAATTATGAATTAAGGAATTTTTTTCAGTTTTCATATGTTAAAAACATTAGTTTTGACCATTATAGAAAGGGATGGAACAAAAAAATTAATCTAGGGTTTTTAAAATAAATTCATTTACATAAAATAGTAAAAAGATAACATTTTGAAGAAAATTGAGAGAAAATATAAAATTACCATTTTAAAAAATAAATGTCCATATGAATATATTCAAAAAAATATTTTAAAAACATGGATAGAATAGAGATTTTTTTTGGAAAATAAATATGTAAAACATTTAAAATAATGATCATTTAGTAAAAAAAGTCCCTAACTATAAGTCTCACTCATCATGTACAATATTTATCGTCCTAAATAATAAATACAGGTTAATTATTTACTATCTTGTGAACCTTTTTCATTTTTATTATTCCATTTATGTACCTTATTATCATGTTATGATAATTACATAATTATTTATGTTCACAGAGGACGTCTTGATGTTATTCTATACTTGAGTCCAAAATGACTTTGGTTTCATATCTGTAGTCAAATTGGTCATTATTACATAATTTATGAAACAATAATCATGAAATAATTATCATTATTATACATCAATTATACTTTTAAATGAAACCAATATGCATAGTTATGAAAATTGAACTATGTTATAATCATGGAGACAATATGTCATACATACAGTTGAGTAATGTTTTTGTTTTTCAATGATAATTATGGAAATAAGGTAAGTAAAAATTAATAATTCTAAAATTATCATAGTATCATCAATATCATATTTTTCATTTAAATATACTCATATATATCATCCATGCAATTTGGTGATGAAAAATGAGTCACATTGCTTAGTGGAGGTGATAATTTACACATATGCACAAACAACGTTAATATTTTCCTGTGCATGGATAGATAAAAAATAGAATGATATAACGAATTTTAGTAATGATAAATATGTCATAAATATCATATATATAAATTAATTCCATAATTATAACTAGTATTTAGAGACAGTGATGGAAACGAATTACATTGATTCGTGAGGTGGTAGTCCGTTGTATGCACAAATAATGAATTATTTTTCCATTTGATGGAAGAGAGTATATATTTTTGTAATTATATTAACAAAATAACATTTAGTTATATATATGATAATTTATTTATTATTTCATCATGGTTTCATATGATTTTATGTAAGTTGGTGAGGAAATAATATATAAATACTTGATTAAAATCAATATATTTTCTACGGACAAAATCATTTTCTTAACACCTTATGTAAACTATGGATGAATTTATACATAAAATAATATCTCTAGAATGTGTGGAGAGATTATATGATGGTATATGGGTAAATATTGTTAAATAATAATTGTTTTTATAGTTTGAAGAGAAGAGGATAATGGGTTTTCTTTTATAAAAGAGGTGAGGGGAGGTCTTCGAATTATTCCAAATATTAAATTAATATAAATGAATTTTGAATCCAAATATGATCTAAAGTGATTTATTTATTTGGTATTATGATTATGGGTACAAATCACTTAATTAAATAAAAACTATATTAATTTATAAAAAAATTTAATCATTATTATTTTGTTTTAACCCTTATTTAACTTTTTTGACTCTTACCCTGACAACATGTGTTTTTACACATTTAAGGGTAACATAATTACTATAAAAATACAATAGAACCACAAAATAATCTTGATATTAATTTAAAAATTATCCCATAAATTTGGATGAATTGTATACTTTTTTTAAATTTCTTATTATTTAACAAGATATTATTTATTTTAAAATATCATTAATGTAAATATTAAGACACTTAATTACATGAATTTTTAAAGATATGCAAACATCAGGATAAATTAGAAACCATTATTATAAAACGTTAATATCATGTAAAAGTAATATATTAAATTTATTTATGAAAATTATTATTAAAATTTATATTTATTATCACATATTTAATATCAGTTATTTTATATTTCCACTAATTAAACAATTACTACAGCATCAATGTGACAGTAGTTAAGGTAATTATTTTATCACATAAAAACTATAAGTAAATTACTTTGATGTAAATAACTATTTTATCATTAAAATTAATATTTATATTTGAAGATATCTTCTAAAGAACCATACAATAATAATTTTCTATTTATTAAAACATAAGTATGAAATCTATGACATTTCATTAAAATAATATACCATAAAGGGCCTAAAGTCTTCCATGTGGCTCCAAGAGTACATAAAATCAGAGAAATGATTATTTTTATTGAAAATAATTCATAAATTAAAATTTAGGAAAGTGTTAGGGTAATTTTATAACATTTATATTGATATTATTTATATATAATTACCTAATTACCCTTAATAGTGATAATAAAAATTACCAAAGTTACTCTTCATATTATCCAAAAAAATAGTCCTACATTTAAATAATTATTCCGAATATTAAATTAATTTTTTATTATTTCATTATATAAAATATTATATATTAATTTAAAATTAATCTTGTGGACAAGATGAAATAATGAGTTTTAAAGTAAAAATGTCCAAATATTTGAAATATTTTTATATCAAATTTTAATGTGGATTTAATTCCAAAGTCCCAAATTGGATTGAATGATTTATAGTTTATATATTTATTATTTAAAACATACCCATGATATAATGTAACTATATAAATAAATTATATGAAAATCAATTTTTAATTAAAATTTATTACTTTCACTATTCATAAAAAGGTGACGCTTACTTGAAATATACCAAAAACCCAACAAAAGAAAATTTTAGTATTCCAATTTCAAAAAATAGCTTCACATTTTAGAATATAATTAATAAAAATTTATAAATTTATCATTACAACTATTCTTCCATTAGGCGACGGTGAAACTATATGTTAAAAAAATACATGTTTTATTTGTAAAAATTAGATTTTTTCTTATATCATGTCTATAAAACACATAATATTATTGTTAAAATTATATTTATTATATTTTTCATCAATATAACCCAACAAGAGTTATTTTATAATTTATTGATATAAAAAATCATTTTTCACATTTAAATAATTTTTTCAGAAAAAAATTTCATTTTTTTAAAAAAAATGGTTTTATTTTTGTTAATATTTAATGGGTCAAAGAATTAATTATATACACATGTCCAAACCATATTTTCATAATTCTGTTAATCAGGTTCCTTTCCTCCATTCTAATGACTACGTTATAATGGTAACACATTAATAATATAATTTAGTTGTTCTTTTAAGCATGATGTGGCATATAATGTATGTTATCGAAAATAGTGTTTTCTTTTCAAAACATGGGATATTACATTCTACCATACCCCCATTAATAATTTTTTCCTTTTAATATGAACTCAGGAATAGTAACCAATGTTTGACTATTCAAAAAAAACCATATTGGAATCCTATATTATAAAAATAGTTAATAAAACTTCCACACTAAATGAAATAAATTGAAGTATGAAGGTCCCCTGAGATAAATCATACCAGGGTTCCATGTAGGAAACATTAAAATGAAATAAAAAAGTTAACTATCAGGTTCTGATGGTGTGTGATAGGGAACTTTGTCATCATAAAGTTAACCATCACAAAACTGTTAATCTATGATGGGTTAAAAGTCGATTGATTAATTAGTATGAAAAGTAAACATATAAAATTTTTATTTCAATATCTTTTTCATGGATTTGAGGAATTAATTTTCTTCCCAAAATAATAATCAAAACAAAAAAACTTAATTAAAAAATTTAGTTTCATCCTTTAATAAATTTCACCCTAAACTCTTCTTTTGATCTGAAAAATTAATATTCAAAATTGATTTTTTTACACATTAATCATTAAACCCAATTTCTAGAGAATAAAATTTTCCCTAAAATATTGACTACATATTTATCCTATAATTGAAAATTAAAAAAAACAAAATGGTTCAGATAAGTTAATTTAATTCTTCTAAAAAAATCTGATATAGGAGAAAAAAATTACATCAGTCTCCCAAATTAAATAGTGACACCCAAAGTTCAAAATAGATCAATCTACAAATTAATATCTTTAAAATTCCTCAAAAATATTCTAGGCTAATATTGAAACCCAAAATTCAGAATCATTTGATCACATAGTCGTCAAATATATATTTTAAATGTTATCTCTAAATAATATCAATCTCTCTTAATGTCTCACTCAAAAAATTTATTATCCTAAATTACATATTCTCAAATTTATGCTAAACATTTCTCTAAATAAAAAATTACCACAAATCAACAATAAAATCATACATTCATCAAAAATATAATTCATCCTTTATTCATAAAATAAAAACCCATTGTTTTATATTTACCTTAATCATATAGGATTCCCAAAATAGTGAGAGTCTTCTAAAATAAGATTAATATCTTAATTAAAAAATAACCTGCCAATCCCATAGAAATATATTCAATAATACATATATTAACAAAATAATCTTATACTTCATCAATAAAATTTCTTATCTAAAAAAACAGTATACTAACCGGTACATAATGTGGGCCAATGGTATAGGTGATCCACTCTTATCGCCCTTTGATTGTGTGTATGATTTGTAATTCCTTACCAGATGCAATGGGTTGTCACATGTTTTTTGATTCATCCTTTTTCTTAAAATATATATAATTATTATAACATTCCAAAAAATTTGATTAAATCCTAAAAATAATTGTAACATGTTTTAACTACAATGGATATCTCATTCGTTTTATTTTACATCCCATAAATGCAATAACCCATAATTACATCAAAAAATTGAATTCTGTCAAAAATGTCGTCAATAAACATAAAATTTCATATCATAAATCCGGAAAAAGGTTTCTAAGACATTAATCTTTTTATCAATAGTATAATTATAAACCCAAGATGATATCCTTTACACTTACGAATAAGTCCTAAACATTAATTTTTCGAAACCACCCATTGATTATAACTTTGAGAACCTGTCCTTAAACATTACCTATTATTTTCTTTTGAGATAAAATAAAAAATTTGATGATCTTTTTAGTTTAGAGTTTTAAATATTTTGGAATGAATCTTATGAATTCTACTGACACATTACATGTTCACACTTGTACATAGAATTTATTTTTTCACCAAATGAATCCCTTTTAAAATAAAACATGTTTTCCTTTCATGGAATATGTTAAAAATTTTCATCATGATATCATACTTGTAACAACACTTCCTTAAACCATGTGAAAAACATTTTAAAACATTAGATGAAGAAAAATAATAGTATGGGACATAAAATAAATGAAACTATTATTATAGTGAAAAACATGAAAACCCATTAATACCCTTTTTAAAAACTCTTTATCAAGCATAGAAATATCATGTAGGTTTCTTGGGACATTATTTCTATATCACTATCATATTCACTGTGACAAATGTAGTAACTATATGGTCTAATTCCATCTCTAGAGTACCCAAAGCATTGGAGAGATATATTGAGGCTCCCCCATCATATCTTCATCTATAATAGGGCTCAAAAAATCATATATTGATGTATAATGGGGATCAAACCATCGTATCTTGATCTATACTAGGACGAACTATTAATAAACAATTTATAAATAACATATCATGAATAAAACCCTTGACAACTCTTTTAAGGACACAATAAAAACACATTCATATTTCAAAATACCATTTTATTTAAATATAAATTTTAAAATATAAAAAACCATGCACATAAAAATAAAATAATATTCTTTAAAAATAATTATGAAAACATATAAATGATCCATTAAAAAATTAATGCATCCTAAAAGCTGAATATTTTTCCATTCTCTATTTTTTTCACATTACTTTTGAAAATTCATTAATATAAAAGAAGCCTTTATTTATGCTAGAATATGCCTTTATTAGTTCAAAAAATGAACAGACTGTCATAGCACGGTTAAAATACCAAGGCTTTTGTCAGTTAGAAAAAAGCACTAATAAAGGGGTTATTTATCAGAATAAGAAAAGCACTGATGTATCATACATTTATCAACACATTTAGAAGAATTGATTAAAATAATCATTTATTAGTGTAGTTTTTTCACTGATAAAGGGGATCTTTACCATTGATTTTACATGAACTAATAAAGATATCCATTATCAGTGCTAATAAATGAGCTGATAAAGGACTCCTTTTTTAAGAAATTTAATAGCACCAAGAAAGGGTAAATATTGTAGTGTGCTTGTACAACACACAAATGAACCAGAAACAAGGCATGCCATTTTTTTGTAACAACACACTATATAACCAGAAACAACACAAGAAACAACAATGAAAATTAAAAAATTCATATAAAAATACAAGATTTAAATAAAATAAAACATCCATCATAATTACAAGAAAATACTATTATAGAGTATGAAATTTTTTTCCCCATTCCATTAATGTTTTCTTGAATAAAAAGTCATACTTGGAGTCATATCGGTCACACCATGATTCATATTTACTTGAAGATGATTGTTATATGTCACAATGGACTTGTAGATTATTTTCTTAAACTATTAAAACAATAAAAATTTGTTTTTATAGTTTTCAGTATGTTAGTATTTTGTCCATAAAATTAATGTTAATTTCTACTAAAAAGGCATAGTTGGAGTTATAAGGGTCACATCGTGTGTCATATTTTGGTGGAACTAATTCTGATACATCTTAAATGACTGAAAAATAAATTTTTATTTCAAAATCACTTTTGAGGAAAAAGTGGGAAACTGAAATGACATCAAATACATAATGAACATCATGACTCCATGGGCCAAGATCATCATGACCACAAAAAATTAAAATGAGATATGGATCATTGTGCTAAACTATTAAAATTATTTGAATATGTTTCCACATTTTTGAGTACACCACTTGTGCTTCTTACTAAAATTTCATTTTAATCTCTATACATGAAGTTTCACTAATACATGTGGTATCATGTGTGGGTTTTACCTGAGATTGACTCATACATATCACAAATTAATTATGAATTTTTTTCTTAAATTATCAAGAAAATCATACTCTATTTTCTTAGTTTTATGTGAGAAACATGTTTTTGTATCAAGATGCTAATTTTAAACTCATAACAGTCAATTTGAGTCATTCAAGTCACACCATCAGTCAGATTGAGGTTTGGATGATTCATACACATCATAAATTACATATGGATCATTTTACTAATGTTCCAAAACAATAAGAATGCATTTTCTCAGTTTTGAGTATGTCGGTTGTTTTTTGACTAAAATGAATTTCAAATTTGAATAAAAAAGATACATCATGGAGTCATTACGGTCACACCGTGCACCAGATTAAAGGGAGGATGATTTGGAAATATCAAAATAACATATGGATTGTTTTTTATTAATTATCAAAACAATCCGAATTAATTTTCTTGGTTTTGAGTATGCCACTTGTGTTTCAATACTGAAATTTCATTTTAAATTAAGAAATTGGATCTTAGAGTAAGATAGAATGCATCATGTGTCAGTTTGAAAAGATATATATTACAACAAGTCCCAAATGAATTATAATACATTTTCTTAAATTATAAATATAATCTTATCACATTGGATCAATTTTTAGTGAGTGAAACTTTTTTTTATTGAAATATCATGTTTAAACTAATAACGGGTAATTTGATTCATACCACTCCCACTATGAATCTTATTCATGTTAGGATGATTCCTAAACATCAAAAATGTCTTTTCGATCATTTTCAAAAAGTACCAAAACAATCTGAATGTATTTTCCCAATTTTATGTATGTATTTTATTTTTAGTAACATTACTAGATTTTTTCTATTTATGACAGTGTATTAAAGACATATTATCATCGCAAAAATTCATTGTGATGAGAGTCCATCACAAATACCCCATCACAAAAAATGGGGTCCCAATTGTAGTTATTTGTGACGGTCCATCGCAAAAAGTAAATATTTGTGATGGATTGACCATTTTCCATAAATATGTTTCATAATATTTTTAAATAAATGATTGTGATGGTCTGTTGCAGTTAATTATTTGTGACAGACAGTTAATCCATCACCAATAATTGTTTTATCAAAAAAATATTAAAATTTAAAATGAATTTAAAATTTTAATCTTAACTAAAATTAATTTGAAAATTCTAAAAAAATATATCTTTAAAAATATTAAATTTGTTATTAAAAAAATAAATTAATTAAAAAATAAATATAATTAAAAAATATTGAAACAAATTAAGATGTTATAATTAATTGAAAAAAGTAATAATCATTTAAAATGAAATATATTTTAAAATTAATTAAAAAAATTAATAATTTAAATGTATTTAAAAATAATTAATTGAAATACATTTATTTTAAAAAATTAACATATTTAAAATTAATTATTAAATTGGAAAATATTTAAAAATCATTTAAATATTTAATAAACTTTTAATAAAATTAATGCAAAACTAAAACATACATAAAAGTAATACCTTATTTAAAAATGAAATACAGTGATACCAAATTAAAAAATAATTATAAATAATCAGAAATCATCTATTATCATTAGGTGGAGGAAGATCACTTGAAGGTCCAGTGGGTGGATCACACGAAGGACTAGGGGTGAAACTCCATGCCAACACCACACACAAGCCAATGCATTTAGACCAACATTTTCCCATCTTTTAGATGTTTCATCTCACACTCCTCCTCCCTCTCTTTAGGCATCTTATTTATCATCTCATCATGACCTCTCAAACTCTCCTCATAATGTGCAACAGATGATGGCTCTCTACAATATCCCTTTACTCTCTCTAATTCCATCACATATGTTCTATAATAACCTGTAGGCATCAATCAATAACCAATACCAATCACTCGTGCTTTCTCAACACCCTGAAAAGTTGCTAGTATCCAAACCCCATCATCGAGTGCCAAATAACCAACGAAATCTTGTTCTCTCTCTCCTTGACTCTCTCATGATGGAAAATTGACAGTTGTATACATTTCTTTTAAAGATAATGACGAATTAGAATAATAATAAAATTAATATCTAAGAAATTTTGAGTAAAAATATTAACCATAATATGGCATTGTAGGTTGCCTATAACTTCTCTTGTATGAGGATCAGTATACATCATCTTATACAATTGAACCACAATAATAGACGGTTCAGTAAAGGACTATATAATATAAAAAACATTTCGTATTTAAAGTACATATATATTAATAAAAAATATCACATACCATATGTCGCTGATGTATGTAAAATGTAAGAATTCTGACCCTATGTGTGACCTCTTTCCACTCCTATCATTGTTGTCCACATGATGAAATCCTCATAAATGTCTCTCCTGGCCAGAAGGTGAAAAATCCTTCCCATCCCTGAGATGAGTTATCTTTGGGTCAATGGGAGAAAAAAGACTGGTTCAAAACAGTAGAAAAAGATTTATATGTATCTCTCTTTCTATGCTTGTCTAGAAACTAATGAAAGCGCTAACGTATAAAAATATCCCAAGCCTCTCGGATAAGTCCCCTCTTGATATCATGAATCTGAGAAAATAAATTCTACAGGACAATTTAAAAAATGTTTGTAATTATGTAAATTTGGAAAAATATATATTATTTAATAACGTATAATTTAGTTGTCAAACATCTGGTGACACACAGTGATATGAACAAGGTCCCATAACACACCTGGATCATAAAAATAATTTATTACAATCACACCATACTTCTCAATAGCTAAATGTACAAAACAATTAAAATAAAAAAATAATCATAAAATTATTACTGAAATTAATACACAAAGAAAATATAAAATAAATATCATAAATAAATAACCATGCTTCTATAGACAAGGATAAAAATCAATATATGGTCATGCCTTTGGAACATGATATGGAATCATCAATTGATCCGGACTGCACCCCCTCCTAATAGGCACCTCAGTCTTAGGCTCATCTGAATTGGGCTCATCAGCAGGAAGTGCATCATCCGTGAGGGAATAGAATAGAGCATCATGATCATCTCCATCCATCTGAAACAAATATTATTACATTTATTAAATTATTAATATAGATATCATATATAAAAATTCTAATAAATATCATAATATAATAACATTACGTATAATTTTGTTCATTAAAATTATCAAATAAAAAACTACAAAATATCAGAATATAATAATAACCTACAACTAAATACCTAAATATGATACATCAATTGTCATATTATTCATTATTTTAATTGAGATCAATATATTCATCCTTATCTTCAGCATCTTCAACTACTATATGTCTTTTAGTTTCATCATCCCTTATTACTTCATCAACATTATCAATATCATCAGCTCTTAATTATTGGGTTTCCTCATTCATATTTATATCTCATTATTTAAGACATATATTTTGGAATGTTTCATGAAAACTTTTAATATTTTTCACTTCTATAGGACCATTAATTTCAGTAAATTGATTTTCACATGATTTTATTTTTGTCACCCTCCATCAATCCATCAATTCTCCCAAAACCACATGATAGTCCTCATAATAAACATTATGTTCTTAATGTGGAAACATAAATTGTTCATTTGTTTCAAGAAGAATCTTATATTTTTTGTTAATGACTCTATTTTGTGGATGAACTCTCAACGCTCAATCATTATCAATCCAATATAATATAAACATTGTTAAATATTTTTTTCCCACATTACATAAATCAATTACCTCTTACATCATACCACAAAATTAAACATCACATTCCTTATGATTGTATCCTTTAAAATAGACCAATCTATTAATTTATTTATTTGAGTAACTATATATGTTTCTATGAAATAAAAATCCATTAAACACATACCTATTATAAGATTATACAAATTTCGATTGTGGAATTTTGAACACACATAATCGGCTGTCAATTTTATTTTCATGTTGTGTTTCTTATAAAATATAAAAAATATTAATAATAGATATAATTGAAAAAAATATTTCTTATTCTACCGAAATCAACATAACATAAGATTCATTGAAACCTTTATAACTTTTTTTGAAGAAGTTCTTTAATATAAGTAGATGTAATTTGTACAATTTTTTTCTGATATGGACATCAGATATTCTAAAAAACGGTAATCCACAAAAAATTATTATTTATATTTATAATAATAATAAAAATACAATATGTACTACAAAAATCATGTCATTTATTCACAGTTCATAAAACATAATTTTTTGTGGAGTACTTCATCAGTAAGACATCATTCACAATAACCACCAAAACCAAGTTTAGGTTGATTAAAAACTGAAAACTGATGGTTTGTGACATCATCAACATTTTCATTATTTTGATCTATGAAATTTTGTTTTTATGGATATTTTGACTCAAAATAATAAGATTTTAAATTTGAAATTTCCTCATGTAAATATGCTTCTACTATAGAGCCTTAAACTAATTCTTTGTTACATACTTTATTCTGGATTTTTTTCATACATCTTTGAAATAGATACATCCATTGTAATTTTACTAGCCCTATATATTTATCTCCACATAGAAAATGCAATATTAAATGTTCTATGGAATCAATGAATCCCAGTGGAAAAAATTTCTCCAATTTACATAACACTAAAAACTTCATTTTCCAGAAAAATCAATGCACTATAATCCTATGTTTCCACAAAATATGTCATAAAAATATGATATTTTGGTCAAAATGTCCCAGATTTAAGAATTCAACAGCCATCTAAGACCAATAGGCGGTAATAATTCAATTATGACATGAAAATCATAGATTTTTAACTCGATAATATGCCTATTTCTGATTCAATAAGGAAAATTAGAAGCATAACCATATAGTAAACTCAAATCACTAATCCATTGAGAAAATAATAAATGTTTTTTTGTAAGTGAGTAATATAATTTTAGATTCATTAATTTGTGTTATCATATAACTTCAAATAATTGGTGTCTAGAATGTCTAAAAATCGTGGAAATATCTAACCATTACTTTACATTATCTTTTATCTTACTAGGTGTATCCAATACGGTATAAAATATTTTATTAAAAAAATTCTTCACAATATGCATTACATCTAACATGTGAAAACCCAAAAAATCATAATGATATGGATGATTAAAAAATACTACACATTAACCAATTATCATCTCTCCCAAACCCATTTATTTTTTATTTGTTTATGGTTGGTCTAAAAGTAACAGTAGGTACTGCAATGATAATATATTTTATAGGATTACCTGAGAGAACTACTAGATGTTCGTCTATTTCAATTTCACCTTTTGTCAAATTAATTTTTATTCTATTTAAAAGTGTTATCCATAGGAATAAATCTATCTTGAAATTAAAAATAACTAACATTTCTCTCATTACCAATCATAAATTCTTTGTTCTCAGCTATGCACTATGGACATGATTTTAGACCATGTGTGCTCCATCAATATAACATACCAAGTGCAAGAATGTCATTGATCATCTATAATAATGAAAACTTCACTGTAAAATTCTAATCTTCAACTATATAAAATATACTCACACCATTTTCCCATAATGAAATTAACTCATCAAATGGTGGACTCAAATAAAAATCAAAATTGTTCTTTGGATATCTTGGATTAAACAGCGTGAAATATATATATGGTCCCCTCATTAACATTCAAGGAGGTATGTTTTAAGGAGTAAAGACAAAAATCCAATAAAAATATTGACTTTTGTAACCATCAAATGGACAAAACCATCCATGGAAATGCACAGACATATGTTTTGAGGTTATGAAGATAAAGAAGGGTGCAACTGATAAAGGTATTTCCATGAATCTCCATCACGTGGATGATTTAATATTTTAATAACAATGATATTTTATTTATGTCATATCTTTAATCCATCTATGTTGTTAGACATAAATAAAGGTCTTAAATGAGGTCTAATTTTTAAAATATGTCAACTAATTAACATGAACTCTGGAAAATCCATGTTATGCCTCTTTATACACCAATTCTCCATATGAAAGAAAATTAAACAATGATTAAAAATTTATATAATATAAGATAACATCATTTTAACATGCATAAAAATTATGATAACTAGGACCTAAAATATGAATGAACCTCTTAATTTCATAGATTTTTAAGGTAATATATTTCCATTAGGAAACAATGATTTAACTAATGATAATTTTCTTGTTTTCTAATATGGAATCCCATATATAAGGCCTCCTTGACATATTTCAACAAATTATAAAACTGATATGGCCTTGATTCCGAAATTGAAATATCATTATGATTTTTTGTTTTTGGAATAGTTGAACCAGTGGCCATATATAAATTTTTTTGAAATTATGGATCTAGAATGAATTTTTTTCTACTGAATTATTTTCACTATGTTGATAATGAGAAATATAATTTTATGAAAACCAAATCATAAAAGATGAAGTCAAATATTGTTAAAAATTTATAAAATACAAAGATCACATTTCTCATATGAAAATTTAATAGTTCCATTACAAAAAATTGGAATTATATGATACCAATGATATAGAGGTTTCAACACCTTCAATGTAGGCATGATTTATAGTAGATCCGTTTTAATATTTGCGATGATTTATCCATTCATGATCACATAAATAAAATTGGTGTATACATCCTAATTCCAAATTTATCTAATAAAACAATAGAAATAAGAATAATTATTACCAATCAAATTTACTAGTTGAAATTTTTTATTATATTTTAACACATTGATATATTTTATGTAGTATAATTAGAGTGAGGTGATGGATTAGGGCTGGATTACGGGGCTCATAGAGGTTCGGTGAATTTAGAATGAAAAATGTTAAATATATTATATAAGTCACATACTATTTTATAAAAATAATAGAAAATATCTTGAATAGTGTCTCATATGATAGATTTGAAACCACAATTGGGTCCGAGATGTGTGGTTTACCCTAGGAGCGGCATAACATTCGTCACTGTATGGCATTACAGTGAGAGTAATGCATTTACTTTTTTTTATAATTTCTTATTCAGTTTTAATGTATCTCCCAAATTATTTATCATATTGAAAATTGAATATCACTATTGGGTCTGGGATGTGGGTTTTACCCTAGGCGTAACATAACATTTATGAGCATCGAGTGATTCATTACATTGTACATGAGGGTAATTCATTTAATATTAATATTATATTTTCTTATTAAAATTTAATGTTTTTTTTAAATAATGTATCGTACAAAAAATTGGTGACTGGTATTACATATGAGATGTGGGGTTTACCCTAGGCACGACATAGCATTTCTGAACGTCGGGTGATTAGTTACATTTGACACGAGGGTATGATTTTTAATCTCTTTTGTAAATATTATTTAGATAATTATATATATATATATATATATATGTTATAATATATAAAAAAATTATTAATTTGTATTATTTTTAGTAATTATACATTTATTTTAAATGATAATTAATTAATTAATAATTACAATATATATATCACAATTTATTATAAATTATGTAATAAATATTATTAATTACGTAATTATTATTATTATAAATTATGTAATGATTATTATTAATTATTTAGATTATTATAAATTATGAAATGATTATATATATATATATATTAGAATTTCATAAATTATTATTTCAATTTTATTATTACAATTTTATTATGAAAGGATTATTATTATTACAATTTGGTAAATTATTTAAATTATTATAAATTATGAAATTATTATTATTAATTTTTTTAAATTATTATTACAATGTTAAAAATTACTATATATATATATATCATGATTTATTAATTACACAATACATCAAATATATTCTAACTCATTTTTAAACAAATATACATATATCAAATATATATAAATAGATATATATATATATATTAAATTTTTTTATTTATAGTTATTTTTAATTATAAATAAATTTTATTATCATGAATTCATAATTTATATTAATAATTTATAAATAATTTTTAGTTCATATTTTTGAATTCATATTTATATTGAATTCATAATTATTTTGAATTAATATTTTTTGAATTAATAATTTTTACCCTGGATGAATTATATTAGTTGTGTGAGTCAAGTTTTTTTACAATATTTATATTAAATATTACTGATAATTATTTCATTCAACACCACATTTGTACAATTTTTTTGTGAGTTTCTAAAATATTTTATATTTTATTATATTTTTTCAAATTACTATTATTTTCTAATTATCACTATTATTAAAAATTTACTAAAAATAAATACTAATTAATTATTAAATATTTTAAATTATTTAATTATTTTTACTCATTATTTAAATCAATATTACAATTTTAATAAATATTATTTTGTTAGATTTTTAATAATTTGTTGAATTATTTATATTTTTTTCAAACGATTACAAAAATGTATCCTAATTATTATAAACTATGTTTTTTAGAAATATACAATATTTTAAATTGCCATTTTTTCATTAAATTAACCTTTTTAACATTTTTTATAAAAAAATTTATAAAAAATGTTTTATTAAATTTTTTATTTAAATTAATTTTCACATCATTATTAAAACCCAATCAATTCTATTTATTTTAAAATATATATATATATATATATTGAAAACATTTTTAATCAAATCTTTTAACATGAAATTTATTAGTAAACCTTTTTGAACATATTAACATAAAACATATTTAGACAAACATACATGCATGAGTGTGCACAAAAATTTGGAACCAGAACACAAATAAAATAATAAAAAAACTATAAGAAAAAAATGGGTAAAATTATTGTAAATATCCAATGAACATAAAACAATAAAAAAAATTAAAATAACCTACGTGTTTAAGAAACCTGAATATTTCCAAAAAAATAGAATCTTTCATCATATTTCAATAATCATTATATTAGAAATAATAATATAAAATAATAATGATTTAGAAACCCAAAACAGAAAAAATCTAGGAAATTTAAAGATTCAAAAAATGTAAAAAAATATTGTAAATCAAATTAAAACCACTCATGAAGAACTAAGACTCTCAAGTCAAGAATAATAAATTTAAACTAACCGCACATGTCAAATATATTTTCAAAATAGTGTACATATCTAAACCTTGGTTTTTTCAAACCAATATTTATAGCATCTACCAAAATACACAAAAAAACTAATGGATGATAGATGAAAATTCCATACCATTCAAGTATGATGTAAAATAAAGAAGAAATCAAAAGAAAAAGATGCTTCTCGTGTAGCATGAAGGGGGGCAGCCCGTTGATTTTTGTCGTGCTATGCTTTGGGGGAAGGGAGGAGGGAGGATAAGAAGATGAAAATATGGTCACATGCTTTGGAATTTCAATACTTTTTGTGTCGGAGTAATTGTAATAGAATTAATTCCACAATAAATATTTTTATTGGTCAATATTACTTGAGATGGGAATTAAATTATGTTAAAAATAATCTGAAATCAAGGGGAATAAGAGATGGATTGATTAGTTTGTTGCAAATGCATGTCATGAATAATTTTCACATTGGGTGGTTGGAAACACCACCATAACAATTTGTGATGGATTTATAATTCTGTTGAAAATAATGACCTTTTTCAATATAATTCTAAAATTTCCACAATGTGTCCACACACAGAAAGTATTCATGATGGAGCATTTATCCATCAAAAATTCCATGTCAGAAATACTTGAAATTATAGAACTGTAAAATTAGGATCAATTTTGAATAAAAATATTCACTTAGATTCAAATCTGTCATACTGTACATCTGATTGAGGTGAGGATGGTTCTAAAACATCTAAAATTACATATTGAACTTTTTCTTAATGTATTAAAACAATAAGAATGTGTTTTATTTAGTTTTGTTTTTTCTACTTTTGTTTTTAAATAAAATGTAAATTTAAACTTGAAACATGAAATTGAGTCATATAGGTTGCATCGTGTGTGGGATTGACATGAAATTGACTAACACACTTTGATAATTAATTATGAATCATTTTTCGAAATTATCAATAAAATCGAGGATTGTTTTCTTGGTTTTATATTAGTGAAAATTTTTTGTATTTAAATAACAATTTTCAGCTTGTAATGGACAATTAGAGTCATACTAGTCACACCTTGAGTTGGATATAGTTGAGGTTGATTCCTACATATCACAAATGAATTATGGATTTTTTCCCTTAATGTACAAAAACAATACGAATGTGTTATCTTAGTTTTGAGTATGTTAATTTTTTGTTCACTAAAATTAATAAAAAGTTTCAACAAAAATATGTACATATAGTTTTATCAATCAAAATGTGCATCAGATTGAGGTGTGAATAATTCCTACACATCTTAAATGACTTATGTGTCATTTTCTTAATGTATCAAACCAATTTTAATTTTTTCCCTGTGTTTTTTGAATACACCAATTGTTATTTTTTTACAAAAAAAATAATTTTAAACTACAAACACGCACTTTGAGTCATATAGTTCACATGGTGTGTGGGTTTTACATGAGATAGACTCATACACGTTAAAAATTAATTTTTAATAATTTTCCAAATAATTTCAAGAAACCATGTGTGTTTTTCAGTTTTTAGTGAGTGAATTGTTTTGTACTTAAATGTTAATTTTTAATTGATAACAAACATTTTGGCATCGCCCCTCCTTGATAACCACGATATATTAATGCTTTTTTCCTCCAATAATTCTCTCATTAAGCTACTAACATCATTGGTTTATTACACACATATTTATTCATATATTTATGTGGGATTATATAGTTGTTTAATGATTGGGAGTTGTATTGATGTTTTATCAATAACCCTAGTGGATAAATTGAATCTTCAAACACATAATGATCTTACATGTGGATTAATACCTTGTATAAAATCACATAAACATTTAGTGAAAAAATTATTTAAATAATTCACCTGAAACAATTGCATAATGGATTTTATCTTATGTGAAAAGTGTTGTGTGAAGTTATCAAAAACTATTCTAAAATATTCTTTGTATGATCTTCATTAAACATTATTTCCAAAACAATTATTGTTGTATTGCCAGCTCTTCATCTCCTCCTCTACCTTAGTCTCTTCCTTGATCTCTGCCCCAACCTCCAACTCCATTTTTCCCTCTATCTCTAAATCTACCTCTGCCTCCACCTCTGACTCTTCCATTGTGAGAAATTTTATTTATTTGAACGTCAGTGCTTCTAAAAAAATAGATTTCCTCCATTATACATATTCATGAGAAAGAGATGAAAAATAAAATATAATTATTCCGAAACAAATTCTTCACACCCCAAATGCATTTTTAAGGTCATAAATCATAATAGATCACACAAACATAGCATGTAATCACCAAAATTTGTTATCGGACTACATTGTATGAAAATGTACAGTTCCCAGTCCTCTATAAACAAATTTATTTCTTCTTTTTAGAATCTTAGTTATTGAAAATATTGAATGTAATAAGGAAATATAGAAAAATAAATCATTTTGAAATATATTTATTTGAAATTTAAATTACCTACAAGAAATTACCTATTGGGGGATGCTGTACATTTCATGATTTATAAACTCTCTCATATATTTTAAAACATAATATCCATAATCATTGTAATTATCATGTTTGAGACAGATAAAAAACATTAACGAAAATAAATATATTATTTTTAAATTTATTTATTGTTACTTATTTTTATATATTCATTAATTTTTTTACATTTTTAACAGTCCATAGGATTTATCTATTCATACTCCGACATCATGCCATTTTTAGAAATCAAAATTGTGCTTCACATGATCTTCCCATCATATAGTTTTAATATAAACATCTATAAGAATAAAATAATAGTGATTAAATTTAATAAACATATTTAATCACTACTTATATAGATGTATAATGAAAATGTACCTTATATTTGTGTTCACAATTGATATTCCAAACCATTCATACTTGATAAAATCATTTAGAGTCTCAAGACCAATTCAATCTATCATAGAATTTACATATATTTAATCTTAATATTAAAATTATGGAATAGTTGTATATTTAAATGAGGCCTCTATATGAAGTTGTTATGATAATAAATTTTTCTCTAGAACTTGTGGGGAAAAGGTACTTTAAGAAAACCACTTTTTCATGGTCGATTCAAAATATTTTCATGATTCGACCATCCATTCCCCCACCATTATATACATCTGTAATATCATACATCACTTTATAAATTTCATCATTAACAATTAGAGGTTTTTCTTATGAAAAAAATATGTTAATGACATAACTCATGTGTATTTATAATATTATAAGACCATGTTATGAAATACCCAATATGATTATTGACCGTTGTAATATCTAGACCATAAAGTGGAAGGGGAAACATAGTCGTCTACTTTTGATCTACCTCAGTACCCACTATCATCTAATATTTTGGGTAGTCTTGATGGTTTATCTTGTCTCCTAGTATATTATATATTATAACCATGGAAACATGGAGGTGTGTGGGTGTTGACAGATACAAATCACATACAACTGTACCCTACAAAATTTTAGTAATATAATGTTATCGGAAATTTTTTAATTCACATTTTTGAGAAAGATAAATGAAAAATGTTTTTACCATGGGTAAGGTATACAGTTGTGGGAATGACTAGTCTCAAATATGGTTGGATCAGATGGTTCATGTGTGGATATTTTCTCCACCACCAGATCTCTTTGATCATTTCTTATACATCGGTCATCCAAACCAAGCCAAACAATAATATCTTAATATGAGTGCATGTGTGTCTTCAATCATATAACTATATTATATGTATCTTTATTATTTGATATTTTCTCTTAATAAGGTCAAGGGGAGGCTCCAAATCTGAATCCTTTTACACGATCATATTGTTCTTGCCACATTCAAGCTACTGAAAGTAGCTTTTAATTTAGAAAAGTCATAACAGATTCAAGTGTCTAAACTAGGAAAAAAATAAGACTATAAATAGATATTTTTATATAATATATTTATAAATCATAAGGAATTACAATTGTGTCATACTTACACATGTTTCTCATACTATTTTGGTGTTTTCATCAACAAATTTACCATTATTTACATGAGTATCATTCCATAGCACATGACATTATATGGAAGTGGCTTCAGATTAATATTCATCAATATACATATAAACAATGGAAAATATTTTGTTTCATATCACATAATTAAACATAAATTGTGGATTTAAATTACATACCAATTTTTTTTCTAATAAAGTATACCCCATGAAATCCTTGCAATATAGATGCATTAGTTTTGATGCACGTTATTTATTTTAGAAAATATTTTATGGTTTCATAAATTAAAATTTTTTAATCAAGCTGGGTAAAATAAATAATATAGAATAATATGTTTTCATCTACAATACATCTAAAATTATTTCTAATTGTGATGATAGATGTAATTATCCCATATTTCCTACTTTATAATGTATTTATAACTAACTGGTGGGTGGGACATTACTTTCCTCTTATCATCCCTAAGATATAACTTCATAATATGATTCTGAAAGTCTCTATGGTAATTTTCAACTACCATTAAGACACATTTATTTTGGAAATTTTTTAAAATAAATAAACAATGTAATGAATAATTAAAATCAATTAAAATGTCTGTTATATAATTTTTCATTAAATTTAGATAAAGTATAAAATAACATTATAATTATACATTTTAAAAGTATTTCCTTTGTTATAGGTTGCATGTGGGACCATGAATCAATATCAATTGACACATTCATCCTCATTGTAACCCCAAGATAACTAATGACCATTGACTTGTTGCGATTAATAGGTTGACCACATTGATTCCAACCAACAAAAAATTTTATACCCAGGCTTCATGCCATGATAATTTTATTCACTACTGTGATGTTGTGACGTTTTTATTTTTCTCATCAACATGTTATTGATCACCTAATAATTCTTCATATTCATTATCAATAAACTATTCTTCTTGAGGATTGTCAACATGTCACACTCTGACTTTTTTCAAAATTTATTTTATTTTATTATTTTATGGTCCCGATAAACCTTATTCCATGTTTCGTGTCAGATCTGGATTAAAATTTTGGGTACTTATTTAAAAATGCGTTTTTTGATCTTAACGACATCCAGCACACCACAGTCGAAGTAGCACAGCCTCGCCTATGTCATTGTGCCACCTCGGCCGGTTCACCGCACACCCTTCTTGGTGGGTATCTAATTAAATAAAATGGATTAACAATAAAGTAATAAAATTAATAGCGTGATGAAATAAAAATTATATAAAATAAGAATTTTTATTAAAGATAATAATAATAATGTTATTCATGGATATTAATATTGTCATTAGTATCACCATTATCATAATTGTTATAATTTTTTTCTTATTTTATTTTATTTCATTTTCATCAATTGATTTCTATCATCTTATTTATTATTATCATTATTAATCTAATTTTAGTTTACTATTTTTATTGGTTTTATTTTATTTGTATTTCTATTTTATTATAGTTTTTTTCCTTATTTCCTAGTGGTGTTAGCCCTCGTTTGGCAGTGCTGATTTGCGAAGAATAGAGATGATGAGGGCCGATTGAAATGGATTTCTCCCATTTGGAAATGTCAAAAAGATAGAGAAAAATTCAACACACATAAATGGGGAGAAACCGATCTCTCCCTAGTCAATGATTAGGGTTCTTTTGGAATCGTCCAAAAATCGAGACGATTTCAATGGAAATCATCCATCATTATAATATTTTTTTAAATTGCTAAAATTATCTATAATATCTATAATAATAAATTTATAAATAAGTAAATAAACATTTCATGCATGAATAATTCAATGGTTCAGGCATAAATTATTTATAAATAAATGAATAAATTTTGATCAATGTAATTTATAAATAATAATTTTTCTATGTTCAACATAATTTATAAGTAATAATAAAAATCAAATATAATTTTTTTTGATAATGTTATATAAATAATTTTGATTATAACTAATTTTTTGTATATAAATAATAATAAATAATTTAAAAATAATTTTGATTTTAGAAAATTTTGATTATAATTAATTATGATTATCTTGAATTAATAGTTCATATAAATATTTTATAAATAATTTTGAATTAATAAATCTTTTGAATTAGTAGCTTTGAATTAATAACCATTTATCATTAGTAATTATTTTTTAATATTAATTATTTTGAATTTATTATTTTGAATTTATTATTTTGAATTTATTATTTTGAATTTATTATTTTTATTACCTTGAATTAATAATTCTGAATTAATAATTATTTATTATTTTTATTATTTTTATTACCTTGAATTAATCTTATGTGTATGTGTTATTTTTCAACAAAGGTTATTTGTGTCATTTGAATCAAAACAGTTTCTTTTCTTTTCTTTTAAAAATTTTCACCAAACATGATGGAGAGATATCCAAATCATTTTTTTTCTTTTACTAAGTTATTGATCCAAACACAAGGATAGAAATCACAATCATTTCTTTTCTTTTCTATTCTTTTATAAACTATTGAATAATTACTTTTATTTTACTAAACTATCACCAAACACAGTGTTAGGGTTTCCTATCTTTTGTTTGGCCCGCACCCCCCCTCTCTACTATAGCCCCTGCACGCCGCACTCCCCACCCCATGCCTGCCGCTCATCTCGTAACCCTTATCCCTTTCCAGACTTCTCACTGGCCAGCCTGCACATCCTCTCACCACCCTCCTCCTCCCGATTATCAATGCGCCGCAACCATAGCCAATCTCCAACATCCCCATGCTCTGTTCGGCGAACCCCAGTGCCCTCGGGTCAGCCGCTATAACATTCGGTGCTAGTCCTATTTCCCTTTCCGGCACCCCTTGATCTGTTTGACGATGTGCCAAACCATCGTCATTGCTCCATCCAGTGACACTCCACACCACTAGTGCACCCCACCTCTTTTCCCCCTCCTGCAGACCTCATCCCATGCGCCTCCCTTGCGCAGTGGCCTCTGGCGAACAAACCTCCTCCCCGGCTTTAGTCCAGCGTCGCCCTCGCCTGCTCATGCCATTATCCAGCCTCCTCCTCTTCCAGTAAGTCCGGCCAACACCTCCTAGACCTCCAGTCACCTCTTTTTAGCACCATCCATCCCTCGTATATGCACCGTCTGACCTCCCGAACCCTTACAGCGGCCTTCTGCTCCCTTCGCCACAAGTGCAGACCACCCAGGTAATTCCTTCATTCTCCTTTCTAGGGTTTTAGTCATGCTCGGTTGTTGTTTTGGTATTTTTGGCATTTAGGGTGTTAATTATGGTTTTATTTTTTCATATTGTTGGTTCAGTTTCTAATTTAGGGTTCTCCTTTGGGTTCATTTGAGGGTCGGTTGGCGTGTGACGGTCTTTGCGCACCGTGTTTGATAATTCTGCCACACCAAGGTAGGTGGTTCCCCGTTTAAGTTATTATTTGATGAATTTATTTGCAAGCACCAAGGTAGGCGGTTCCCCATTTATGTAATTATTTAATTAATTTATTTTCATGCTTAATTCATTTATAATGTTGTTTAATTAATTAGGGTAGTACGAAGTTGATTGTATTTTTTTGAAGTATGAATTGCATTGAAATTATTTAGCCAATTGTTTATATTATGTGTCTGTTTTTTTGCTGAGACCTTTGTTAGTGATTTTTAACTTGTGTAGATAGATTATAAATTTTTCCATGTGGGTAACATTGTAGTTTTTGCAAGACGTTGGGTGCGTTTAGTCGTAAAAGAAGGGTTTGTGTGGGTTTAGTGGTTAACGCCAAGCGTTTTCTTCTAAATTGTTTTATAAGTTTTTATTTTTGGCTTATTAAATTATGTGGTTTATGCAATTGTGTTTTTCATATGGTGTAATGTTTTCCATCAAACTATTTGGGTGGTGTAGGTCACACATTAAAATTTTATTTGAGTGGATGTGATGTGTGAATGCGTTTGAATTTATAAATGGTTACTTTAGTTTGTGGAGAGACATGTGACACCCTTTTACTATTACATTATAATTTTTCTGGTTTAATTAATTATGAAAATGGTGTGAAATGTGTTTGAAAAATCATTTAGTTTGTGCCTTATATCAAAATGGTGTTTACATGTGTAAGTGGTGGTTTGTTTAGTGACGCGTGTCTTTTAAATTGTGTAGATGGTTTAATTGAGTATGTAACCTATGTAGATTTTGTTTTGAAAAATTTTGGTGTGTGTATGGTTTTAAAAGCGGGTTTGGGTGTAAAAATTATGAATTTTCATGTGTAACTACCATGTTTGGATTTTATGGATTATTGTGACATGTGACATGAACTTGGAACTTGTTTGAGCACAAACCGGGAAGCCCGAGTAGCTAGGAGGGTGGACTATACTAGTGCTCTAGTGTTCCGGAGGTGACTTGACCCAGTTTCACTAGCAGGACTAACGATTGCAACACTAACAAAACATATGATTTTCTAAGGGTTGTGGCCTCTTAAGCCACGTTTTCTGAGTGTCGTGGCCTTCTAATCCACATTTTCTGAGGGTCCTGGCCTTCTAATCCACGTTTTCTGAGGGTCGTGGCCTTCTAAGCCACGTTTTCTAAGGGTTGTGGACTTCTAATCCACGTTTCACCGAGACACAAAGATATGGGGATCTAAGCTAGATAACACCCACGAGGATTCTCCCATTTTAGTGCTCATTGGTTACTAATTTAAGCACATCAGTGTGACACATTGTTTATTTTTATATGTAAGTTTGTGTGTGTTTTAATTTATGTTGTTCCATTTGAAATTGTTTTCATTAATCATGTTTTCATTATAATTGTTCAAGAATTTACTTCCCTACTTTAATAATAATTGATAATGTATTTGTCATTTAATAATTTTTCATGGAACCCTTTTATTGGGTGATGAACTACTGGCCTTTTGGATCACACCCTACATACACCTTTGGGTGTATGTAGATTCTGTTTCATCTGTATTCGAGGTCGAATCATTGAACTAAACGATGGTGGTGTTGGTCGTTGATGGTCTTCTTGTGCAGGTTGGTGGTTATGGTGTGTCGATGTTGCACCTCTCTTGTTGCTTGGAGGTTTGACTAAGAGTTTTAGTTTCACCCCACCCCCTGCACATTTAGTGTTCTCTTGTGGTATTCCTTGACCATTGGACCAATTTTGTTGGGTCCATGGTTTTCTTTCTTGACTAGTGTACTACCCCATAATGCAATAACATGCAATTGAAGTGCGGCCACAGACAATTAGCCATTGGTCGGCCCTCCAGTTGAATAAAGTTAGGACACTCCATTTGTAGTGATAGGGCTATGTTTGTCCCTTATCCTTTTTGGTTAAGAAAATCCTCTCCCTGTGCGATGACAGACGCGGGAGGACTTGAAGGGAGATTTGGTCTCCTTGCCTTGTCTTAGTGGTTGGGTGTACAGTTTGACATTGTTGCGTTTGAAGGATTCCCCCTGGAAGTGGTGAAACGAATTCCAACAGAGAAGGGTGAAGGTGTATTAGAATTTTTAGTGTTGACCAGCATCTTGAAGGGGTTTGTACTACATTCATTGGTTAGAGGGGTCAGGTATGGTGATATCTTGTAGTGTGAGTCTTTTTGAAGAGAAAGGGTGTATTTCATAGGATCCTTTGGAAATCCCTATTTTCATATGAGTGTGTCCACCTATTAGGGAGTTTTTTTTTGTTCAACGGGGAGTGTTGTCGTACATCTTTCCTTCTTACGTTTCATAGTTAAGGTGAATCATTGATACATGTGAATCCTCTAAACCACTATATTGGTGGATGTTCCGCGAGCGTGTAGTTAGATGATGTGGTGTGTTGTGTTTGATGGGGCTCGATTGCGGTGTGGTTTCAGGAAACACCAAAGGGAGAAGAATCGTTCAGGAGTCTTTGACACCTGAATGCGAGGCAAGAGATGCTTCAAACATTAGAGATCCATCCATAGGCCTTGGACTGAAGATGGCTTATGGTCAGGAACCTAGAGAGTGTATGGGACCTTGACCTTATTTCTGTTATCGGCATTGGAGTTGAAGGTTGTTCAAATCGTTTCATGTCGTTGTTCCATTCGGAATGACCTGCCTGGGTGCATGAGGTTTCTGTGGCTACGAGGAAGCATGGTCGTCTCATACCATAAATTTCTGGGGGTTAAATCCCACAGGGTGCAATTTCTTTTATTGGTCCTTATGAGGTCTGTAGGGTAAATTAGTCGCAAAGTTGAATAGTGATCATCCATGGATGAAGAGATGTTATTATTCTTGCAATTGTGATTTTGACGCCCGGTAGTTGGGACGGGCCCTCCCCACCCCTTGTGGTGGGGTGGTTGGTCACTGTCAAGAAAGTTTTCAATGTTTTGTACCTTCAGCCAGTTCTAATGGTGGGGAGATCCACGATGGGTCTCGCAAAAATATCTATGACTGACTGAAAATTACTTTTTTATTATAAAACACTCTGAGGAAAAATTGAGAAACCATATAAAACTGAAGAAAACAATTGGACCGCCCCATCCCATCAAGTGAGCCCACAACAAGCCTTCTCCAACATAGACCCCCTCAGCAAGCAGTCTTGTGCAAAAGCACGGGCACCAAACGGACATCGAATCCATATACTCTCAAGCATCCAATTCTGAGATACATGCATCCATGAAGACATAATGCTATGATCCCCATCTGGATCAGGTCCAAGAAGCATGCTGAAACTAAGCAAAAACAAAACTGCAAGAAAAAACAAAAGGAGACCCGGAGAAACCACCGCTCACACAACTGATTCTCTCACACCCGCCAGTCGTCTTAAGATATGTTGCTAACAAGGACTTTAATATTACCAGAATCTGTCTCCCTAAATAGTTTCCATGTTAAGTATGATAACATTAAATCTGATTCTTCCAATATCCTCTTCTAGAAAGTAGTCACTAGTTCCATTTCTAATGATGGCTTGGTGTAAGTGATAAGATGGTCCCTTGGTCGTGCTTTGCCTTGTTTGTTTGTTCCATTCAAGTGGTGTGGTTTTTGTTCAATGGTTCCTGGGGTATTTGATCTTTTGATGTCAGTTTCAGTGGGTCCAAGAGTTCCGTTCGTAAATCAATCAATTGAAGGTGTTCTCGCTCGGTGGGATAGATGAAACATATCAGGAAGTCTTCTTACGAGATTCTTGAAGTTTTCTTTGAGTCACGTTCTCTGAGCACATTGGGTTTTTCTCTTTTCACTTGTTTATTGTGTGGATACTCTTTGGACCTTATGGGGGTATTGTTTCCAACTTTGAGTCTCAACCTTAGATGTGGCTTTTTGAGGGAAGAAATCATTATGTTGGTGAGAATTGTCGCACTATAACTTGTTTAAAATTTTATTTTATATTATTATTTCCTGGCCCTGAAAATTTTTCACCAGGGTTCGGGTGGGCACTAGTTTAAAATTTTGTGTACTAATTTAAAAACACGTGTTTTGATCTTAACTATATCCAGCGCACCATGTTCGAAGCCACGCGGCCTCACCTGGGTCGATGTGCGACCTCTCCCGGTTCACCGCACACCCTGCTTGGTGGTCATCTAATTAAATAAAATGGATTAAAAATAAAGAAATAGAAATAATATCGTGATGAAATAAAAAATTAATAAAAGAAGAGTATTTATTATAGATAATAATAATAATAATGTTATTCAGGGAAATTAATATTATCATTATTATCACCATTATCATAATTTTTATAATGTTTTTATTTTATTGTCATCAATTTAGTTCTATCAGCCTATTTATTATTATCATTATTATTCTAATTTTAGTTTACTATTTTAATTTGTTTTATTTTAGTTTTATTTATATTTTATTTTTGTTTTTTTATTTCCCTCTTTCCTAGTGGTGTTAGGGTTTCCTATCTTTTTTTTCGGGTTGCACCCCCCTTCTCCACTGTAGCCCCTGCACGCCGCACTCCCCACCCCATGCTAGCCGCTCATACCGCGACCCTCCACCTTTGTCGGACTTCTCCCCATCCAGCCCGCTTGCCGACTATCCACCCTCCACACTATAATTGTCACCACGCTGTAGCCATGGCCAGCCGCCATCCTCCCCATGCTCTGTCCGGTGAACCCCACTGCCCCCGGGTCAGCCGCTTCACCTTCCAATTCCAGTCCAATTGCACTTTTTGGCTCCCCTTTCTCTATGTAGAATTGTGCCAAACCACCACCCTTGATCCATATAGTGACACACCACATCACTGGTGCACCCCACCTCTTTTCCCCCTCCCGCGGACCTCATCTCATGATCCTCCATTACGCAGTGGCCTCTGGCGAATGAACCTCCTCCCCGGCTTCAGTCCAGCGCCGCCCTCGCCTGCACACACTGTTTTTCAGGATCTTCCTCTTCAGTAAAGTCTGTCCAACACCTCCAGTGGCCTATTTTATTCCCCATACAACACTCAGATATGCACCTCCCATCCTCCTGAACCCTTACAATGTCCTTCTGTTCCCTTCGCCGCAAGTTCGGACCACCCGGGTAATCCCTTCCTTCTACATGCAAGGGTTTTAGTCATGCTCAGTTGGGTTTGTGGTGTTTCCAGAATATAGGGTGTTAATTGGGGTCTTATTTTTACATATTTTGGGTTCAATTTCTTGTTTTGGGTTCACCTTTGGATTCGTTTGAGGTGTGGTTGGCGTGCGATGGTCTTTACGCACCATGTTTGATAATTCTGCTACACCAGGGTAGGTGGTTCCCAGTATAAGTTCTTATTTGATGAATTTATTTCCAAGAACCAAGGTAGGTGGTTCCCCAATTAAATTATTATTTGATGAATTGATTTTCAATCTTAATTCATTTAGTATGTTATTTAATTAATTCGGGTAGTGCGGAGTTGATTGTCTTTTTTTGAAGTATGAATTGCATTTAAAATGATTAGAAAATTGTTTATATTATTTGTGTATTTTTCTATTGAGAACATTGTTAGTGAATTTTAACATGTGTGGTTAGCTTATAAATTTGTGCAAGTGGTGAAAATTATAGTTTTGGCATGATGTCGAGTGCGTTTAGTCCTAAAAGTGGGGTTTGGGTGTGTTTAGTGATTAATGCCAAGCGATTTATTCTAGATTGTTTTATAAGTTTTTATTTTTTTCTTGTTAAGTTATATGGTTTATTCCATTGTGTTTTTCATATGGTGTAAGGTTTTCCATCATACAATTTCGGTGGTGTGGGTGACACATTAAAATTTTATTAGAGTGTGTGTGATGTGTGAATGCGTTTGAACTTATAAATGGTTACTTTAGTGTGTGGAAAAACATGTGACACCATTTTACTGTTACTTTATAATATTTTTTGGTTTACATAATTATGAAAATGGTGTGAAACGTTTTTGAAAAATGATTTAGTGTACACCTTATATCGAAATGGTGTTTACATGTGTAATTTGTGCTTTGTTTAGTGACGAGGGTCTTTTAAATTGTGCAGATGGTTTAATTGAGTATGTAACCTATGTAGACTATGTTTTCTAAATATTTTGTTGTGTGTATGGTTCTAAAAGCGTGTTTGGGTGTCAAAATTGTGATTTTGCATGTGTAAGTTCCATTATTGGCTTTTATGCATTATTGTGACATGTGACATGAAATTGGTACTTGTTTGAGCACAAACCAGGAAGAACGGGTAGCTAGGACGGTAGACTAGATTAGTGGGCTAGTGTTCCGAAGGTGAGTTGACCCGGTTTCACTTGTAGGACTAATGATTTCAACACTAACTAAAAATATGCTTTTTCGAGGGTCATGGCCTTCAAAGACACGTTTTTTGTGGTTCATGTCCTTCTAATCCACATTTCACCAAAAAACGAAGATATAGGGACTCAATCTAGCAAACACCCATCAGGACTATCCCAATTTACTGATCATTGGTTACTTTATGCTCATCAGTGTGACACATTGGTTATTTTAAAAAGTAAGTGTGTGTGTGTTTTAATTTAAGTTGTTCCATATGAAATTATTTTCCATAATCCTGTTTTCATTAAAACTCTTAGAGCATTTACTTCATTGCTTTAATTAAAATTGAAACTATATTTGTCATTTAACAATTTTGCATGGAACCTTTTTATTGGGTTATTTCCTACTAGGATTTTGGTTCACACCCTACATACACCTTTGGGTGTATGTAGATTCTGTTTCTTATTTATTCCAGTTCGAAGCATTGAACTTAGCGATGGTGATTTTGGTCGTTGATGGTCTTATCATACAGTTTGGTGTTTTTGGTGTGTGGATGTTGCACTACTCTTGTTTCTTAGAGGATTTACTAGGAGTTTTAGTTTCTTTTGTTATTGTTTATTTTTTTTATGTTGGTTCATGTTGTGAACATTTAAATTTGATATTTGTTTTGTGGTCTGTTTGGTTTTCAGTTCACATTTTTATTGTATTTATCTCGTTAGTGGTTTTGTGTTAACTATTTCAGGTAAACTGTTCTCAAATGTTACTCTGGATACCTGGGCACTTGTGCTAGCCCATGGAGATCGGGAGTGCCCTTTGGGCCATGTCGCGGACCGGGTCAGGTGCCAAGTCGGATGGTGACCCGGCTTGGTTCGTGACACAACAACATCATGTACATAAGACATTTTTTTATTATTCAAACATTTAATGTTTATTTGATTACAAAAATACAATACACTCCATGTATAAAAGTCAACATTTTCATGCAACTTTCATTAAAATTGTTACTGTTTTGAATAGAGATATAATATTTCAACACTCTAGTACATCATAACTCTAATAACATTATTTAATTCATCCTAAAGTTTTTGATTTTTTCCCTTTAATTAGTAAGGATTGGACAATCTCTTTCAAAATAGCCTTCCACCCATAATTTTGGTTCCAATGTTCTTGAAAACATACCTCCCCAATAGTTATTATTTCATTTTGTTTCTTGAGGTAGAACCACTATATTTTATGGACATCCACCTATGTTTCTTTAACTAATACTAACAAAGTTCACACCACAATGGGTACTGGTGATCATTTTGGATGATTATTGATAAGAGTGGTTCAAACAACATATAAAAGATGAGGAATGAGTTTATGGAAATAAAATGAAAGAATAACTATTGGGGATATAAAAGGCCCCTTAAAATACCATGTGACCATTAACTCATCCCTATTCTGTTGCAGTGACTCTAATATATTTTACTAGTCCTTTCCACTCACCATTATCTCAAATATAAATGAGATATATATACATTTAGGTTCAAAAATAACGTAAATTCAATTTCAATTACAGATTCAAATATATTTCAATTCAAAAATGAAGCAAAGAACATTTAAATCCATATGACTTCCACTCGCAGTAATTTACTTTCACTCAAAAAAAATTATTATTTTCCACTTCCTCGAAAATTTATCTTCTTCTATTAGGGATTAGAGGAGATACAGACTTGTGTTTTTATTGGTGTGAGTTGGGTGGGTGAGGTTAAAAATCTTCCATTTATCTGAGATTCCAAGATAAATTATCTTAAATATGAATCCAAAATTAGGTCTTGGGAGCTCTATGCATTGTGGGAAAAATACCTTCAAGAGTCATATTGGAACTCATTTAAATTTATGTGGTTTGAAGTGGATGACAATCAAAAGGTGATTTTGGCATGTTTCAATTCATAAAAATTGTAAAACCTGGGTTTTTATAAGAATTATCCCTCTTTATTAGTATCCACATTCATATATGCTTAAATATAGAGTTATAAACTGATCTAATGTGACTACACCTAAATTAAAACTAATTTTTCATTAAGGGTTTTAAAATGTAACCAAGTAATTCATACAACAAAATTAATATAAGGAATAAAAAACCATTCATTTAGTTTTTATTAATTTTTTTTTGACAATATTTGTGTTCTTAGCACATAGTAAATGAGGAGGATAAAAGGAGAAACAACTGAAGAATGGGTTGTGAGATGTTTTATTAAAAATATGTGGAAATGTATTTGATGGAGATTAATGAATAAAATATGAGAAGTAGGTATTTCATCAAGTAACATTGAAACCAAAATTATGGTAGGAAGGTTAGGTTGAAAGAGGGAGTCCAATCCGTCATCAATAATTTGAAGGAAATCAAGTATATGAGGATATATTAAATAATGTTAGTGAAGGCTGGCAGTACTTAAATATTGAAATTTGTATATTTATTTAAGATAGTAACAATTTTTAGGCATGATTCATGAAAATGTAGACTTTATGATTTATGTGTTTTTTATTGTATATCTATCTTACCAAAATGAATCCATATTTACACAACCTTGTTTGTGAACCCGATGACCCTTTTAATGAAATGTTATTTATTTTTATTATGAATATTACGTGTTATATGATTCTTTAAATTATTATACATTAAAAATATTTTCATAAAATAAAAATGAGATACATGGTTCTCATGTGGATTAGGGTCATGAAAAATCATCATAGAAATCATACCTTTTAACTTTACTAAACCACATTATATGCATCTTCGAGAACATATAGTTGATGTTTCATAGGGTTAAGGTTATTAGGATTGATTATTTATTGTAATGGATAGAGTATCAAATGATATCTATTAGAGACTTGTGTTGTTTCTCTAATTAATAGTAGGTTGGGTATTCATAATGGTTTTTATTTGTTCCAAGTATTTATCATATTATTAATGTTTTTATGCCTGTAGGAATTTATATTCATGGGATTATATTGCATAGTATTTTACATAGATTCACTTTTCTTGTGAGTTAGTTTTTAAACCAATTCTCATTGATAATGTTGAATGATACATATTTATTGTCAATTCTATCGAATTTTGTTTATTGTTCCAAGGTTTGAGAAATTTGTCGATTCAACTAAGGTCATTTTATGAATAATTTGACTATATTGTGATGTTATGATTTTATAAAAGAGAAATTTATTGATAAGATAACACACACAAACACAAATAATGAAATTTAATTTTATTAAATCTAGTCACTTCATCAAAAATCACATCACTCTTTGAGAGATATTTATTTATAAAATAATTACATAGAAAAGTAAACTCATATATAACATCTTTTATAGATGATGCTGTATGTGGAAACTCTTCTACTCTAATCTAATCTGATGTGTTGTGCAATGACATGTTTTTATTTATAAATATAATATAAGTAAATTCATAAATTCTATTTACAATTATTTTATAAAAATTTAATCTATATTTTGACAAATTATAAGTTTAAAGGATGAGGGAAATTATTGGAAACCATTCATTGATAATGGAAATAAATCGTACCTCCTTTAATGATCTTTTTAACCCAAAGAATGTCATCTTTTCTCACAAAATTAATGTTTCAGTAAATATTTTTCAATTAAATTTATTAATATTTGGAACTTATCAATCAATTATATACACACGTCTTATTGAAAATACATCCCATAATTTAAATATTCATCACATAAAGAACTGAAAAAGTATGCTTATATTGATTTATATAAAAATTTAATTTTTTTTCCTTATTGAATTATATATATAACATATTAATAATGATAACCAATCTAAACTATAAAATATGAATTTTAGATCTTGAATTATATTAACTGATTCATATAAAAACAATATCTATATTAAACCATTCTATATTATTTATATCAAATAACATTCCCTCTAAAATAAATATAACATAATGTTTAACACTTTTTCATCTTCATTTTCATGTCAGACTAAGTAAAAAAGATTCAAAACATTACAAACCACACTATCTAAAAGTTATCAATGAATAATATAATAGAAACATAAAAATCACTATCAGTTGCAATAGAAGATAGAAATGCAGTTAGCATTGGTCTTGTCTGAAGCTGGAATGAGTCTATATAGCTGGGGTTCCATTATGTGGTTATATGTAAGTGCGAAAGGTAGATATGAGATATAGGGATGTTAATGTTTAAGAATAGCATAAAAAACACAAACTGTGTAACCCAAAAAAATTAAACAATGTGAGAGTAAAAGGAGAAAAGAACATACTTTTGGATATTAGCCTTGATTCGTCCGAGAGAACATAGAGTAACTCCTACAGCTATGGAGTATCATGAGAGCTTCAAAGTTGAAATTAAATGCATCGTGGTTAGGGTTTTTTTAAATCAATTAGGGATAAATTTATCAATGCTTTCAAAAAATTACTGATAAAGATCCATTTTAACAGTGCTAAATTGACAAGCATTTACAAAAGTGTAATAATTATAATTATAAATAAAAACATATAAAAATTTATAAAAATTTATTTAATTATATAATTGTTTATTATAATTTAATGATTATTTAAATATGTAATTATTTATTTATAATTACATTAATACTTTTAAAAAAATTATTTTATTTTATATATAATTATAAATATATAATTTTATAAATAAAGTAAATATATATTTATAAATATATTTATAATTATTTATTTATAATTATAAATATATTATTATCATTATTAAAATATTTATAACATTATATAAATTTATATAATTATATATAATTATATAAATATAAATATATCAAATATATTCATTATTTAAATATATTTATTATAATTATATAATTATATACTTTTATTTATATCATTATATGTTTTTAAATAATTATATACATATAATAAATATAAATGTATTTATAATTTAAATATATTTATTAGTTATTTATAATTATTTATGTATTTTATTATTTATTTATAAATCTATAGATAATAATTTTAATGATAATAATATTTATATATTTATATAACTATAAATATATAATTCCCCTGAGTGAATCTTAGTGGTAGATTCCTCTGTGGGTCTTATAGGGGAATCGAGTTCAAGTCCCATTATAGACAACATGAAATGTGTTCCATGCACATCTCGTAGAATGACCTAAACCAGCCTCAAAACATTCATGGTGCAACTTTGTATTTTTCATGGGGGCAGTGACGGTAGAAAAAAAATATACCCAAAGGACCGGGACTGCAACCCGACACAGATCTGAAGCTGGGGTGCGGGGGCGCAACCCCCACAGTATGGAGCAATAAATTTCTCTAAGTCCCTAACATTGTGCCCAAGGTACCTATGCGCAAATACCTGTGTGCCACCATACTGGACCTAAATGAAGAAATTATTTTGGCTAAGTCCTCAATGCTGCGCCCCAGTTAAGTCATGTCACTAGCGCAACAGAAGCCTACGTTGGCACCACTCATCCGGCACAAAGACCCTTGCGTGTCACAAATCTATAATGCAATTATAATTGTGCTCCCAATCTCATTTCACCCAAGGTCACTTATTTTCCTATAAATAGACCCTTGGGGGTTTCATTTAGATGGTTGAATTTCCATCTAGCCTAATTGGTGCTTTGGTCACCCTAATGCTTCGCCCAAGTCTTCTGAAACATTCACAGTAGTTATTTAACACCTGGAGTAGATGAATTCAAGGAGGATCATAGGATTTATGTCCGTTAAGTGATTCTAATCCTTAACACATGTGTTCCTACAACATCAAACCTCCCTAAATCTGAAACAATTGCACACCACCCATTCCACTGTAAGAAACATGAGTACCCCACATCTGGGAATACCTATTAATACTTTTAAACGCTTCAGTCATGTCTCACCCAAGTATTAACATCAAGGTTGTTCATCACATAAGTGAACATCAGGTTTCCCAAGCCTACCTTTGAACCAATACCTACGTTCCAGATACCTACTTGGGCACCCCTCTTGGATTCACTATATCCCTTCAATCAATATGAGTCATTCATTATGCCTTCTTCAAAGTCATTCATGGAAATACTTCTTCTTCATTGACTCTCATTTCTGAAAGGGATTATTTTGAAACCTCCATCAAAACCTCCCGACTTATCAAAACTATGGAAAGGGGACATCAACTTGTGTCTTATTTGGGCATGTATGTCCACAGTCAAAGGCTTCCCACATTTGTTTTTCAATGGGGTAATGATTCATGGAGTGTGTGTGGGTTTGTATATCCGTTGTCACATAGACCTTTCTCTCATTAATAGTGTTGGGGACCTCCCAATTTATAGGATTAGGGTTTGGACCATACCTATCCCTTACCATCTATAAAACATGGAGCCTCAGGTCCCTAGTAGGAAAGGAAGGTTTCCCACCTATTTTTACTTTTGAAAAAATGAGAAGTCTCACATCCCAACTATGACCAATTTGATGTCTAACATCCTTGTGTAATCCCCTATCCTTTCATGTATGAGGTTTTAGTCTCACTCTTCTCTACTCCTTACCTTCACTATTTCCTTATATTGGACCCTTGTCTACTATAAATTGAAGAGGCGGATGTATTATTTCCTCTACCTTGTCCACTGTCATCGTCGTGCGCCCATCCTCTTCAACCAGAGGAGGAGAAAAAGTGTGTGGTTTGCTGAATATTTCACATCCCATGGTATCTTACACCGAGCATGACTCATGCGGGCTAAGAGAACTTTGATGATCACAACATCCATATAATCCAATGAATGAACTACAAGAACTCTAATTCCCATCCAAATTGTGATACATAGGAATCCTTCTTAAGGCCTGAGCTCTATATCATTTCATCTATAAAAGGAATAATTTTCAAGAAGTAATCCCAAAATCATTTCTCTCAAAGACTGCACTCTTCTATGACACTCATCTAACTAGATGGGATTTTATTCCAATCCATGTGGGATACATAAGAAGCCTCCCTGAGGTTTAAACCCAACACAATAAAACAACCCTTCTCATCTTAGGCCATATTATTAATAAGGTCTAATCCACCTTGAAAACACATCCATTTTCCAGCTCTCTTGGGCTTCTTAGGGATAAGTTCTACACCAAGCATTGACTAAGCATCTTTTACATAGATTTCCTTAAGACATGACAATAAACTGTACATATAGGTTCTTATCATATGTCATTAAAAGGTATGATGTGACCCATTAAGTGGAACCAAACAATGAGGGATTTGATTACATTCACAAGGATATGTAGGTAACCCATTCATGGGTATGATCCCAACATCAAAACAAAATTATTTCTCACTAGACGACAATAAATTACAAAGTTCCCCACAAAGTGGAATTAAAAAATTTATTATCATAACTAATGGTTAAAATAATTACTAATGGTATATAAGAGGATACCATTGATAGATAACCTCGAATAAATATGAATTTATCCATTAATAAAGAACCTCGAATACATACATATGATTCTAAACATCACACGTGTTATTGATAGATTTCATATTACAAAGGGAACATACTTTATACTTGGTGAATTAATAAGGATTCATGAAAATATCACAAATATATCCCGTATTACACAATAATTCCCCCAAAAGGAGTGTGATGTGTCTAAAATCTCATCCTCTCGACCAATGCATGTTGTTAAATGTTGTAGTTTCTATCCTAATGAATGAATTCCTCTGGAAAAAAGGATCATTTGGATAAAGAACCATTAAATTTTTTGGGATCTATAAATAAATCGAATGGAAATTACCTTGAAGTAGTTATTTTTAACCAGAATACATGTTTCAAGGGACACAAAACAAAAATGGAGAACCAGACGTAAATCCTATATCATGTTGATAATATTACCCATATTTCATGCCCCTATCAATTGATAATAGAACCCTAAATAAAGGAATCAACCATGCATGTGTCCACCTAAAAGAAACTACTTTAATGGAGTTCATTATGTCTCATGTTTTCATAGAAGTCCCTTCACTCCAAATGGATTCCATTATGTTTTCACCAATTATTGACTTGGTCAATGCTCAAGTTAGATCCTCATCCACTAAAAGAATCTCATCAACGACTCAACATCTTCAATGTTGGGTCTCAAATGTATTGGTATGGGAATAATTCCAACACAATACTATCCATACCCTAGAGGCTGCTCAACAAGCTCTCCATGTTAAAAACAACCCCTGATCATATGATCAGGGATGCCAGGTGCTCGTGAAGTAGACAGTAGCAACAACCATTTACCACCATTTCAGGTCCTTATCCCTAGAACACAATAACCATTGATGTCACCAAACATATTTTAGTTATGTTGAATGAGAAGAACTAAATTCTTTCTCATATTTTAGAATCCTTCTAGAATATCATAATAGTAACTTTATCAGTACTAGGGGAACATACACATAATTCTGTCCCAACACCTGGGAAGACTCATTAGCATGACATCTTCAAGAAGATACACACCTCTATTCTTGTCTAAGAGGGTTATGGGGTGTAACGACCAGACTCTATGGAAAAGGTATGGATCGTTAGTTTTCCTTTAAAATCTTTTATTTATGCTTTTTTAATATCTGTATCATCCTATGGAAGGTTCTATGAGTGTATGGGGTTTTTTCGGAACCTGGGAGTTTGAGAAATGGAGTTACAAACAGTGGTGCAGGGCCTGCTCACGGCCTGCACAACAGTTTGGGATAACACGTGCGGCTGGAGACAGGGGCACATGGCCATGCAGACTAGGCTGCATGGCCAAGAATCTTTTTTCTGGGAGGCAGTGATGTGTGAACGGTTTTCACACGGTTTGGGTAAACCGTGCGCCAAAACCATGCGACCCTGTTCTGGGTGGAATTACCATTTTCCCCTTAATTCTATTTAAACCTAAATCTCTTTTCGTTCTTCCTCCAGTGGACAAAACCAAAGGGAGAAGCCTCCTTTAAATCCCAAACCCCTCTCTCACCCTTCTCTTGGTGGATTCTTCATATAACATCTGATTCTCAACCTGTCGAAGGTGTTGGATCACCCTCGGTAAGTCTTACCTCACGCACCCTTCTTTCCTCTATGAATCATGGTGTCTATTTTTTTTATTTTACCATAAAATCATATGCCCTATATTTAGGGAATTGGACTAGAAATCAGATGTCTTCCAACCTACCATGAATCTGAGGTCGATATCAAGCGAACATACATCTATGCCCTAAGGTAGGTGGTCACGTGGTTTCCATTTTGGGTTTTTTCCTTTTTGAGTTATTATCGTCATGTTATGGTTTGTATTTCACCAAACCTTATATTTATAATGACTTCATCATATCTAAATGACATGTGTGGTATGAAGTTGATGAATATCTAACCTGGATAGGGTGTTTAGATGAGGTATGGACTGGGTAAGGTCAACCACATGTGTTATGCCTTAAGATTTGGACATTTTCACCTTTAGTCCTTAATGATATTTCATGAAAGGGAATTTTCCATGTTAGGAAAATGAAATGGATTTGTTAGAGGTAGGATAGGATAAGATAGCTTGAACCCCTTGAATGAATTGAATTGTATGTTTCCTTGAGATGTGATTATGTGATATTATAAGATGGAAATGTCGTGCTTTGTTAATGTGATATGATATAAGATAAATTACCTTATATATTGCGATGTGAATGGTCATGACATACTGTGTTGACATGCATGTGATAACCCATGTGTGGGCAGGAGGCATTCTTACCTCATGCCAGATAAATCTCCATGTGTGGGCGGGAGGCATTCTTACCCTGTGCCAGCTAAATCTTTATGTAATGGGATTGGAAGCAATCATTCCTCCTGCCTATATGACCTTTATGGGTGGGATTCTTTCTTCCCCATTCCAGCTACAGTGCTTGTGGAAGTGAGGCATTCATACCTCATACTAGTGATTATTATATGTAAATGGGAAGCATGGACGAGAGGCATTCTTACCTCATTCTGGTGATAACCTATATCTATGTACTTACACTTTGGTGATTTGTTTAGACTACCAGCTATGAGATGAAGTAGGTAGACCCGCCAAGTGTCCTTTCAGAACCTAACCGGGAGGGTTGGTTATTTACCTTTCTTTAATTACATGAAATATATTACTCACTTGTTCTTGTGAACACCTATTTGGATTTCACGTAGACACCGTTGGTGGTGACCTATAGAGACTTGTCTCACACCCTACCCAGGGCAGCCTCCGTGGCACCTGTGTAGACTTCACTATTGCAGGTACTAGTAGGGGAAAAGACCCAGCTTCATGTTGTTGATATATGTATGTTCTAGCTCGAGATCCAGAGTAGAGGACCAAGCATGGAAAGAGATGTTCGTTGACTACATTTGTTCTTTTTTCTCTTTTTGAATTACTATATAGCATGCTTGCTATCTATTTCTTCTGTATCATCATGCCATACATCCATTTTGTATTAGACATTTCCTATGTTGCTTTTGTATATATATCCTGGGTTTTCTTACTTATGTTTTTTGGTTTGTATGTTTCCCTTTTCCTCCAGTTATCCATTATTTGTGCTTCCGCAATTATTATTACATTGATGTTATATTGTTGTGGACTCTGACATGGGGCTACAATCTCCCCTCTGACTTACCATCACACCCCCACTGCTAGTTGGGAGCCCCTGGCCTATAGAGAGACGATCCATGGGTCATGGGTCCAATCGGGATCGAGGATCGAGTTGAGGGGCAGTCGGGTCTGGGACGTCACAAAGTGGTATCAGAGGAGGTTTTTCTTTCTTGATTTACTATTTGGCGATGATAGACTTGGAGAATGGGAACACTAAGGGACTTATTTATAATCCATGCATGGGCGTCCGGAACCGATGTACGGGGAAAAGAACAAGTTGAATAAATTATGGTGTTATTGATTTTGCTATTTACTGGTGATACTGTTTCACCATTGGGTGCTTCAAATGATCTGTGATGTTAATGAAATTTTTGAGGATGAAATTGGTATTTCCTGGTTTGAACCAATGAAATTAGGGTTATGCATTATAAAATGCATCTTGATAGGCACAATATGATTAGGCCACGCATCATTCCATGCCACATATAAATTTTCAGCGAGCATTGCATGTTGTTTATTTTCATGAATTGTTAATATGTGTGAAACTATGCAAACCCTTCATGCATGTTGTGAATTGAGGAATGATGTGGTTTTGGTGGGTGGAACTCTTTTCTTCATAAGGTGTATGGGCCCTTATGGATCGAAAAATGACATTCCAACTAAACCAATCATTTTCTTAAAAGGAAATTCAAATACATGATTAGCACAAGTAAATGAGAAATGACATCCAAGTGTGTGTCATCATTCAGTTCATGAAGAGTATGGGACCTTATAGACTGGGAAATTCCATATCACTAGATTTAGTTAAATTTGAACTGTTTTGGGTTTTTACTAAGAATTCCTATGGGTGTGGATATGTGATCTTAGAGGTAGGAAGGCTTAGTACCCATCCTAGATTCTAGAGTTCAACCCTTAATTTGTTGGTTTCTTCTTTTGAGATGCTCGTTTGGCATTGTAGCACTATGCCTCCGAGACATCCTCGAGTCACGCACGCTGAAGTCAGCAACGATCATGTTCTTAAGGTGGCGGGCCCTGAGCCGCATCTTGATCTTCCTGTCAATCCACCTATGGATCCTCTTTATATTCCGGATATGGGTGATGATTCCCAGTTCCATGAGGGATTCTTGTGTATGATGCAGAGTATGCAAGGTGGAGTGCGACCTACCCCGAGTATGGAAGAGTTGACTTGTGAGTTTCAGTTGCAGCATCCTCCTACATTTACGGGAGATGGCAGACCACTTGTTGCGGAGTCCTAGTTAGAAGCTATTCTGACCATCATAGAGAACCTTGAGAAGGATCTAGAGCGAAGGGTCAAGGTCACATCTTATATGCTAGGTGGTTTATCTAGGAGGTGGTGGGATGTCATCACCCAGTCCGGACAACAGAGAGATATGATCTGGGCTGATTTCTAGACCGTCTTCTACGATTCTTTATTTCCCCAGACATTGAGGGATGACATAGCTATGGAATTTATGAATCTACATCAAGAGACTATGATAGTTGTGGAGTATTCATCATGTTTCACTGAGTTACATCATTTTTCTCCAACACAAGATGCTGATGATCTCACAACCACTAGGACATTTGGGGATGGGTTGTGTTAAGCCATCTGGTCGTAGGTTAACATGTTCAAGTTGATGACCATTCCTAAAATTGCCAATCAGGCTTGGATTACAGAGAGAAATTTGAGAGATGTGGACCGTGCGAACTAGGGCGGTTCAGAACCTAAGGTTTCTAGTGGATCTGCTCTAGGGAAGGAGGGGTGTTTTGAGGACTCTCATGGTGTTGGCAGTGGTCAGACCCTTTTCTCAGGTGGTTCTCCTATTTGTCACCAATGTGGGGTTCCAGGACATATGAGGAGGCAATGTACGTGAAAGCCAGAGGTGTGCAGAGGTTGTGGTGGGTTGGGTCATCTCCACCATTTCTCCATGACTTTTCCCCCAGGGCCTAGTGAGTATGGATATGTACCTACTCCATGATCTAGTGCCGGATTGGTAGGATCACTTCAGTCTCGAATTTGGAATATCGTCGGTCGATCAGGCCATGGCGGTAGTCGAGGTAGAGGTAATCAGGTGTATGACTCTCATCGCCAGCAGGGTGGGTCTGCTTAGTGTAGATAGGTTGTGACTCAGGGATGTGGTACCAGCCAGGTTTATGAAGTTGATCCTATGCCATAAAAGTTTTATGCCAGACCATCTATTGCACGAGGTACGATTCTGGTTTCCTTTACGTTAGTATCTGTTTTGTTTGACACAGGCGCTTCTCACTCTTTTATATCAGAGGTGATTATTGGACGTTTTGTCCTCGACGTTGAGTTGTATCATGTTATGATTATGTTAGATATCCCATTAGGTGTCCGTTTAGAGGGTTTTCGTCGTTGATATAATTTTCCACTCGAGGTGGGAGGCTACCTTTTCATGTGGAACCTATATATTCAGGATATGATAGGTTTTTATGTAATAATCAGGATGGACTAGTTATTTCCCTATAGAGCCCAGATTTACTGCTATCGTTAGAGGTTGGCATTTACATCACCATAGGGAAACACACATATGCATAAGAGAGAATGGGATCTTATTTCTACATGATTATGACCGGAACACTAGAGTTTAGGTGGTGTCATGGAACAAGTTTCCAGTCTTTATCTCGATGAGCAAGGGTTACAACCCTCGGTTTATCCTCCTGTGGTGGAGCATTTCAGTGATGTCTTTCATGATGATTTCTCTAGTACACCTCCAACGCGAGATGTGGAATTTACTATTGAGCTTATACCAGGATCAGCACCAGTGATCATTCCTCCTTAAAGGATGGAACATAAGGAACTTATGGAGCTCAAGAGTTATCTAGAGGACGTTGAAGAAAAAGGCTTTATACTTCCCAGTACTTCTCCTTGGGGATCACCGGTTCTCTTTTCCAAGAAGGCAGATGGTACCCTTCATCTTTGTGTGGATTAACGTAAGTTAAATTAGCTGACGATTAAGAATCGGTATCCTTTACCTCGAATTGATGACCTCTTCGATAATCTCCAAGGAGAGAAGGTGTTTTCAAAGATATATTTGAGGTCGGGCTATCACTAGGTGTGTGTTAGGACTTCATAGATACCTCTCATAGCGTTCAGGAGCATGTATGGTCTCTATGAGTACCAAGTCAAGCTGTTTGGGCTCACATATGCACCTACAATGTTTATGGCTCTTATGAATCATATTTTTCACCATTACCTTGATTCTTTTGTGGTTGTATTTGTGGATGATATCTTAGTCTATTCACGCTCGAGACATGACCATGCAACCAATCTTGATATCGTGTGGAATACACTAAGAGAGCATCAGATTTATGCTTTTCTCAGTAAATGCCACTTTTGGATAAATAAGGTTCACTTCCTTGTTCACATTATTTCTGAGTCTGGAGTTTCAGTTGACACTAAGAAGGTGAGTGCTGTAATTTCATGGGATCAGCCCATAACATATTTGATATCATGAGTTTCTTAGGATTTTCTTGATATTTTAGGCGGTTCATTCAGAAATTTTCACGCCTAGCTGCACCACATATCGATTTGACCAAAAAGGGGGTGATATTCGATTGGTCAGAACATTGTGAGGTAGCTTTTCAGGAACTGATGGGCAGACTAACTTCAGCACCGATACTGATCTTCCTGGAGCCAGGAAGAGCTTATATGGTCTATTGTGACGTGTCAGGTATCGGGCTTGGAGCTATCTTGATTTAGGATGAGTGAGTTTTTGCGTATGGTTCTCTTCTGTTAAAGCATCAGGAACGGAATTATCCGATGTAGTACCTCGAGCTCGCATGAGTTGTACATGCCTTACGCTATTGGAGACACTATTTGTTGGGAGAGAATTTTGTGGTATCCATTGACCACAAAATCCTCAAATATATCTTCACTAAATGGGATCTAAATCTCAGGCAACACATGTGGGTCGGGTATCTGCAATCCTTTGATTTTGAACTAGCCTACACTCCTGGGGAAAGAAATTCAGTATCTGATGCGCTGAGTTGGAAAACTCAGTCACAAGTGGTTAAGGAATCTAATCATGATTGAAAGCTGATGGACCTATTTTGGGAGATGCATGTTGAGGTTCGGGAGGGACATGGTCTAACTATTCTCTCAACCTTAGCGGCGACATCTACTCTTTTGGAAAGGCACAGGGCAAGAATGTTATCAGATCTGGAAGGCCTTGTTCTACGAGAAAGTGTTGCTGACGATGCCTCTACATATTGGACCATGGAGGAAGGTGATACATTATTGTTTCATGGACGTGTGTGGGTCCTTGAAAAAATCAGAGAGGATCTGATGAAGGATTTCCATGCCTCAGCATGGGCAGTTCACCCATGCATCACCAAAATGTATCATAATTTGCGACGATAGTACTGGTGGCCTAACATGAAGCGAGAGATAGCCAGTTTTATCCCGCGTTGTTCCACCTGTCAACAAGTGAAGGCAGAACATCAGCTTCCGGCAGGGCTTTTGCAGCCTTTTTCCATTCTGGAGTGGAAATGGGACGATGTTTCTATGGACTTTGTAACCAGTTTACACAGGTCAACATGTGGCAATGATCTTGTATGGGTTATCATTGACCGTCTGACGAAGGTCACACATTTCTTACCTATGAGGGAGACCTTCACGGTTGATGACTTGGGAAGACTGTATGTCAGGGAAATAGTGTGTCTTCATGGGGAACCTTTTTCTGTTGTCTCAAACAGAGATCCTCATTTTACATCTCGGTTCTGGCAGGGTTTACCAAAGTCCATTGGTAAACAGGTACTTTTGAGTACAGCCTATCACCCATAGACTGATGGACAGACCGAGCGAACTATACAGGTACTAGAGGATATGTTACGTGCATGTGTTCTCAATTTTGGAGGTTCATGGGAGAAAGACATTCCTCTCGTCGTGTTCTGTTGTAACAATTGTTTCCAGGATACCATTGAGATGGATCCCAATGATTCCTTATATGGTAGGCCTTGTTTCTCACCATTGTGTTGGCTTGAAGCATTAAAGGCCACTATTCTAATACCATCTCATGCGCTGGAGACTACAGAGCAGATACAACTTATTAGGAAGCATATGCAGACAGCTCAGTCTAGACAGCGGTCCTATGCTAACAAGCACCAGTGACCTCTTGAGTTCAGGGTTGGGAACCAGGTTTTCTTGAAGGTCTCACCTAGGATGGGGAAAAGAAGTATACAGAAGCAGGGGAAGCTTTCACCAAGGTTCGTAGGACCCTTTGAGGTGATGAATCAGATCATACCAATAGCTTACCAACTTTCACTTCTGTAGATATATCAGGCCATGCACAATGGTTTTCATGTATCTCAGCTACATGGGTACTTTGCAGATCCAAATCATGTTTTTCATCTTGATGAGGTTGAACTAGATATGTATGCTTCCTTCGAGGAGTATCTGATGCAAATTTTTGACTATAGTGTGAAGACACTCCGGGGCATGTCTTCTCCACATGTATGAGTGTTGTGGCAGCATGACCAGGTACAGGACGAGACCTAGGCATGGGAGGATGATATAAGTTCTTAATGGTTAGAGCTTTTCATTGATGACACCTCAGTACCCTTAGAAGGACAAGTCGGGGATGAGTTTATTTAAGGAGGGGAGGTTGTAACGACTCGAATCATTGGAAAAGGTATGGATCTTTAGATATTCTTTCAAATCATTCCTTTAAGAATGTTTAATGTGTCTGACATCCTAAGGAAGGTCCGGGGAGTGTCTGAGGTTTGTTCGGAGACCAAGAGTTTGAGAAATGGACTTGCAGACTGTTGAGCATGGTCTGCGCACGGTCTACGCACGGTTTGGGATAAACCATGCGACTGCAGACAGGGGCACCTGCAAGAGCGCATGGCCTTGCAGACAAGGACGCACGACCATGAAGCTTTTGTCTGGGAGGCAGTGAGGTGCGCACAGTTTGCACACAATTTGGGTAAACCATGCACCTAAACTGTGCGACCCTGTTCTGGGTGGAATTACCTTTTTTCACTTAATTATATTTAAGCCTAAATCCATTTAAATTCATACTCCAGTGGATATAACCAAAGGGAGAATCCTATTTTGAATCCCAAACCCCTCTCTCACCCTTCTATTGGTGGAATCTCTGTCTGACATCCGATTATCGATCCGTCGAAGGTGTTGGATCACCCTTAGTAGGTCTTACCTCATGCACCCTTCTTTACTCAGTGAATCTTGGTATCTATTTTGTTATTTTACCATAGGCTCATATGACATCTTTTTAGGTCATTGGACTAGAACTCAGATCACTTCCAACCTACCACGAATCTGAGGTCGATATCAAGCGAGCCTATATCTACATCCCTAAGGTAGATGGTCACGTGGTTTCCATTTTGGGTTTTCCCCTTTTTGAGTTATTATCATCATGATGTGGTTTTCCTTTCACCAAACACCATATTTGTAATGACTAATTCATATCTAAATGAACTTTGTGGTATGAGATTGATGAGTCTAACCTAGATAGGGTGTTTAGATCAGGTATGGACTGGGTAAGGTCAACCACAGGTGTTATTCCTTAAGATTTGGCCTTTTTCACCTTTGGACCTTAACGATATGTCTTGAAAGGGCATTCTCCATGTTAGGAAAATGAGATGGCTTGGTTAGAGGATGGATAGGATGAGATATACTGAACCCCTTGAATGAATTGAGTTTTATGCTCCCTTGATATGTTATTATGTGATATTATATGATGGAAATTCCATGCTTTGTTAAGGTGATATGATATAAGATGGATTGGCTTATATATTGAGATGTGAATGGTCGTGTCATACTGTGTTGACATGATTGAGATAACCCATGTGTGGGCGGGAGGCATTCGTTCCTCGTTCCAACTGAATATTTTTGTAATGGGACGGGAAGAATTCATACCTCGTGCATATATAACCTTTATGGGTGAGAGGCAATCTTCACCACACCAGCTACAGTGGATGTGGACGAGAGGCATTCATACCACATTCCAGTGATGATTATATGTACGTGAGAAGCATAGAAGAGAGGCATGATTACCCCCTACCAGTGATAACCTATATCTATGTACTTACACACTGGTGATTTTTTAGACTACCACCTATGAGATAAAGCAGGTAAACCCGCTAGGTGTCCTTTCAGAACCTGAGTGAGAGGGTTGGTTATTTACCTTGCATTACATACTTTCAGTCTATTACTCACTGTTTCTTGAGAACAACTATTTGGATTACAAGTAGACACTGTTGGTGGTGGCCTACTGAGAATTGTCTCACACCCTACCCGGGCAGCCTCCTTGGCATCCGTGTAGACTTCACTACAGTAAGTACTAGTAAGGGAAAAGTCCCTGCTTTAGTTTGTTGATACATGTATGTTCTAGATGGAGATCCAAAATAGAGGACCGAGCTTGGATAGAGATTCTCATGAACTACTTTTGTTCTTTTTTATCTTTTTTGTATTACTATATATCATTCTTTCCAACTATTTCTTCTGTATCAGCATGCCATACATCTATTTTGTATTAGACACTACCTTTGTGGCTTTTGTATATCTATCATGGGTTTTATTACTTTTTTTGTTTGGTTGGTATGTTTCCCTTTTTCTCCTGTTATCCATTAGTTTTGCTTCCCCTATTTTTATTACTTTACTGCTATACTGCTATGTTCTCTGACATGGGGGTACAGTTTCCCCACTGACTTACCATCACACCTCACTGCTAGTCGGCAGCCCCTGGCCTATGGGGAGATGAGCCAGGGGTCATGTGGCCAACTGGGCTCGGGGCTCGGGTTGAGGGGCAGCTGGGTCCAGGACATCACATGGGGTATACTTCACCATTTCATATAGTCAATCAGATTCGGAACTTACACCCATTCCATTTGTTGATAATTGGCCTATTATTATTATCGCTCTATATAGAAACCCTACCATTTCTTAAATTACTATTAAATAATTATATAGATAAATAACATAATAGTATTACACCATGAGGATCTAGAGGTTTAGTTTCTTGGGAAAACAAGGACCATAAAAAACCTTACTACATCAAACATAAACATTTATTTAATTCATTCTTCCGTAGCTTCTTATTGGAATTTGACCACTCCTTAGTACATATAGTCAACTAAGGATATACATAAAAATGTGGTGAGATAAATTCCTAGTAAGAGGATAGATAAGATCAATATATAATGGGGTGAGAATAATTATAAAATCATTATAAAAATTATTATTGGAAACATTAATAAAATAATTGAAATGTGGTAATGCATAAAAATGAAACATCATGTTTTAGTGGTCATCTACCTCACATAGTTATGAATAATTATAGTATTAAGTTAATTCATTATTTTCCATTTACTCGTTAGATTTATCACTTTACCCAATACATTGGATCTTTGTATAATTCCAGGCACACCTGTCACATCATAACATTCATTTTGTGATACATAATCCTAGGTGCACCTATCACATCATAACATTATCATTATCATGCATGCCACATAGAAAATATATCAAAAATTAACATAAATAACCCATGGAAAGTAATGGTTTTTTCTATTATAAGAATACATTCATAAACATTGGGTTCCCAAAATAAAGTGGGAATAACATAATTGCGACAAGAACCATCAACTTTGAGTGAGAATTAAAAGGTGTGTTTTTGAAATAAGAGTTCTTTTAGAAAAAAATTATTTTACATAAACTCAAGTGGAAATAATTTATACCCTATTAAAGGTAATATAATGATGAAAAAAATACTTTTATGGAGTTACCATAACAAATATAGAGTGAATGAGGGAGAACCTGAAGAAATAAAGTTGGGTTTGAGAATTTCCCCATACCTTGTATCTGAATGCTTTATTCACTTTATTGTTCTATATAACCACATTAGATTAATTAATTAAAAATTAATGAACAATGTGTAAACTAATATATTTTATTATGGTTTCATTATGTTGTTTTATGGGCTTTTGGATGACTTATATAGTTTAAATTCATTGTTCAGAATTGTTCATTTTTATAGTATTCTTGAACGATTCTCTTGTATTCATGAGTAGAAGTTTGTGTAGAACATGGATATAGATACATAAATGATATTACAAGTTATTAATTATATTTTAGAGTCTAAATGATCTTATAATGAATTATTTTATATAAAATGTGGATGAATCATTAGTTAATAATTTAATGATGGTCGTATTATGATAATTTGGGTAGTTTTTTTGATCACAACAAACATTTTTTGTTTTATCATTTAGTAATGTGCACATAAGTTAGTTCCAAAACATTAAATAGGACATAATACATATAATATAATCTGTTTCCACCCTAAAAATGGTTTCATGACCAGATCTGAAGGCGATAAAGGAAAAAAATAAAACATGACATTCTTGAAGGTCTTAAATTAACACCTCGTGAACAACGTTTTCATTTCTAAAATAAAAAGAAGAGGAGAAGGGGTTTGGATGATATATTACACCATTATTATCGTAAAATTACCGCATATGTGTGATAAAGGAGTTACCATACCTTGTGGGGAGATATTAATAAACGAAAATGAAATTGAAAATAAATTAAAGGCAAAGAGAGAGAGGGAAATTACTTCTTGAATCCTTCTCCTGAGTTCCACCTTAAGGAACATAGGCCTGGTCTTTTGATAAAAAACATAAGCTCCTAGAAGTGGTGGAGGATAAATGGAAGATTATTGGGTAGATTATAGGAAATTCTTTAAGCTTGATAGGTGTGGGGAAATGAGGGTATGAAGGTTGGTATTTATAGTAGACGGGAGAGTGGATTTCCCAATATTAAATTTATTAATTTATTATTTCTCCATAAGACAAGTACTAGTGATGATTACATGAACAAGAATAGTAATGTGTGCATTTGAGTTCTAGAAAATGGAATTAAATCATATATACATCTTCTTATGACATCATAATTTATGTATTTAGCATTTATCATGAATTATAGTATATTACTATTCACCAAAAATTGATGTATTTTAGAAAAATCCCAAAAATTTACCCCAACCATTTTTCTAACTGTACAATCCAAAAAAAATTCCATTTTTCAAAAATAATTCAGTAAATAGTATTAATTTATTTTTTAATTTAAATCATAATTTACATGAAAAATACAATTTTTAAAACATTTGATTACTTATTCCAAAACATATTTACATGATGATTTCACTTAAATCCTACATAAATACTATCATAGGTGATGTTTCTATTCATAAGGTTATATCAATATTCATATGGGTACCATTAATATTCATTAGGGTAAGTTACTATTCACCAAAAAATTATGTTTATTCTATTAGACACCAAAAATCACCCTGAACACATCCATGTATGTCAGATTTTTGAAATTCAAACACTAGACGTGAAAAAAATTATATTTAATTGTCACATATTATTTAGTATTATTGTATGTCATTGTGATTACTAATGTTATTATACAATAAGTCACAACTATAATAATTTAATTGCATTGATAAAACTGTGGGTCGTTATATTATTGCCCCTTATTAAATTCAACCCTCAAAATTTCATTTTCCACAAACATGTAAAGGCACTTCTCCTTCATCGCCACCTCCAATTCGAAAGTAACTTCTTCAAATATATGGTTCCTCCATAACACTTTGAGAAGTTGGTTTGTCTTGTTGCATAGAACATTATCACTGCTATCCATAATCTCTACAGGTTGTTCGTCATATGCGATATCATCTTCTAGCTTCACCACCTCTGAGTTTAGTACATGTGAGAGATCAGGTATGTACTTCTACAAGAGTAATCTGTGAAACACATAATTAAATTGAGCCATATTCAGTGGAAGTGCAAGCTGATAGTCCATGACTCCTATGCAGTCATGATTCTCAAAGGGGCCAACGTACCTTGGAATTTGATTCACTTTATTTCTAAACCGCATGACACTCTTCCATGGTGATATTTGAAGGAAGACTTTATCTCTAACGCCGAACTCCAATTCCCTTCAACGGTTTTTAGAATAGCTCTTTTGCCACCTTTGAGTAGCATTGGTGTGTTTCTGGATGATTTGAACCTTATATATCATCTATTTCACAATATTGGGTCCAAATAGTTTTATTTCTCCATCTTCATCCCAACAGGTTGGAGTTCTACATTTTATTCCATAAAAAGCTTCATATTGAGCCACATGAATACTCATGTGGAAGCTATTTTTGTTTGAGAACTCGTCCAATGGGAGATAACGATCCCATCCATCTTTGAATTCTAAAGAACATGCTCTTAGAATGTCTTCATGCTTCAAAATAGTCCTTTCAGATTGGCCATCAGTTTGGGTGCGATAAGTCATGGTGAAATTTAATTTATTACTCAAATCATGTTGAAGGCTCCTAAAAAATTTATATGTGAACCTTGGATCATGGTCAGAGACAATCGAGATTGGAACTCTAGCCAGTCTCACCACTTAGTTCACATATATCTTTTCAAGTAGTTTAAGTGAGATATTTTCCCAAATAGAAATAAAATGGGTAGTCTTGGTGAGTCGGTCAACCATAACACATATCACATTATTCCAATTCGATCTCTTCAGGAGACCTGTGAAAATGTATATTGTAACATTTTCCCATTTATAAATTGGTATAAGCGATGGTTTCATCATACCTTTGTACTTTTTTTCTCCGCTTTAACTTGCTGACATACCAAGCATGATGATATATATTCTACAATCTACTTCTCCAAGTTATCCCACCAGATATGTTCTCGGGGATCACGGTACATATTGTTACTCTAAAGATGGATATAGAATGTTGATCTATGTTCATTTTCCAATAGTTCATTATTTATCTCAGGTGATGAAGGCACAAAAATATATATTCCAAACCGAATCACACCATCTTCATTGGTATGGAACTCTTGCAACTTCCCTTCCTTTACTACATTCACCCACTTCTGTAACTTTAGATCATCCTTGTGTGCCTCTGTAATCAACTATTGGATTGATGGTTGTGAAATAATTTGGTCAAGGTAGGATGTATCCCATTCCCTTATGATTTCCAAATCCATCCTTTGAATATCCAATAATATAGGGTCTTTCTCTGTCGGTAAGATGGATAGAGTAGCAGGTTCTTCTCTACATAGTGCTTCAGCTACCTTGTTCACCTTTCCATGAAGATAGTGAATAGATAAATTGTAATTCATGATTAGCTTTAACCATATGAATTGAAAAATTATGAGCTCTTTTTGTATGAATATATACTTTAGGATTTTGTGGTCGGTGTATATGTCACACTTCTCACCATAAAGGTACTTCCACCTCATTAACAAGGCTAAAATCACTACTGCCAGCACAAGATCATGAGTCAGGTAGTTCTGCACATGGATTTTCAACTGTTATATGGTGTAGGAAATAAAATAATCATTTTTATGAGTAAAAAACCCAGACCTTTCTTTGAAGCATCGCTATATATCATAAAACATTCTCCACTTTTTGGTAGTGTGAATATATGTGGAGCGATCAACCTTCTGTTTATCTCCTTGAAGATTCCATCACATTCATCCTTCCAGTGATACTTTACGACTTTACTTGTTAACAATAGTTAGTGGGATTGTCAATCATGAAAAATATCTCACAAAATGTTGTTAGTACCGAGCTAATATAAGAAATCTAAAGATTTATGTGACACTAGAGGGATTGGGACATTCCTCAATCATGTTTGTTTAATAATGGTCCATATAAATTCCCTCACTTGTGATCACGTGTCCTAAGAATGTGGCTTGCTTGATCCAAAATTCACACTTTATGAACTTGGACTACAACATCTTGTTTCTCCATGTTGCCAACACAAGTCTTAGATGTTATTCATTTTCCCCATTTATCTTGGGGTATACAGTAATATCATGGATAAACAGTATGAAAAAATTGTCTAGGTAATGTATAAAGACTCTATATATCAAATCCATGAAGATTTATTGGGAATTAGTATGTCCGAAGGAAATAACTAGAAAATCATAGTGCACATACCTTGTACGGAAGGCAATCTTCTAAATATCATCCTTCTTCGCTTTTAGCTAATGATATCTAGAATGAATATCCACCATTGATAAGTATTGAAATCCTCTTAACTGATCAAAAAATTCTTCAATCCTTGGAAGAGGATCCTTGTTCTTTATGGTGATATTGTTGATTTCATGATAATTGATACACAGATGCATTGTTCCGTCCTTTTTATTCATAAAGAGAACAAGTGCACCCCAAGATGATGCACTAAGTAGTATAAACCATTTGTCCAAATTCTCTTTCAGCTACTTCATTAACTCCCCCATTTCAATAGGATCCATCCTATAGGGACACATTGAGATGGGAGTGGATCTGGATATGAATTCTATTTATAACTATACCTCACAATTCAGGGGATTCCCAGGTAACTCTATGGGAAATACATGACCATATTCCCATGAGATGGGAATTTTCTTAAGGCTGGAACTTTCCTTTAACTCAACCATTTGGGAGAGGTATGCTTCTTCATTGGGAATCAACAGCCACAACATTGAAATATTTTTTCAATGTAGATTCATGATCTTCCTTGAATTTGAAGAGGAGCATGGTATGGTTTAGAATAGAAAAAGATAGTTTCTTTTCGTTGTAATTGATATGTTCTCTATATAAAGAGTGCCAATCCATTCCCACTGTAACGTTGAATTCCGCCAAGGGATGTATTATGAGATTCATGGGAGGAGTATTACCACATATGCCAATAAGAGAAGAGTCAAACCCTTGGGTTGCAATGATTTCATCACTTGGTGTTTTTACGCATATATCTTATTCAAGGTTTTGGGTATTCGATTCTATAGTTATAGAAAACTTGCAAGATTTAAAAAAATGCACTGAACTAGAATAAAATTATACCTTTTCCATTATTCGGTCAATAGGAAGTGTACCTTACACAACATCATTATCTTTCTCCACTTTTGTAGTAATAATGGAATAAGCCATCAATTTTTCCCTTTGATTTAATGGAATCTGATGCAGATTACCCTCGAGAAATCGAGGATTAGTTCACTAACTTGCATAGTTCCCTTGCTCCCACAGTTGTAGCATTGGCCATGGGTGGTTCTCCCCATTCTTCCCCTACATTATCCCATATTGTCATGTCATTTAGACACTCCTGAGCATAGTTTCCTTCTTTACCACACATAATGAACTTCCTCGTCCCTTTGAGGAAATTCCCATGATTCACCTTCCCATATTTTTTGCATGAGGGTCGTTGATTATTCTTTCCACCATTATCATTAGATCCCCCAGCATGAAACTCCATCTTTCATTTCATATCTCCATAGCCATGGGACTATTATCCAAACTCTATATCCTATTTTAGATAACATTGAACAAATTCTTCATAACTCCCAATTTCTCGAATTGTAATATCCATTTTGAAGGTTTGGTTTTAATCCACTAACGAATCTATCAATTTTCTATCATTATTGATAAAAAAACCCGAAGTGTACCTTCCAAGACTTGTGATATTTTCTTCATAGGTTATGACAGATTCTCCTTATTTTTTCTTGAGCTTTATGAATTCATTATCCATCTACATATGATGATTTTTTGGGAAATACTTGTTAAGAAACATGATCTTAAAGTATTCACATTCCATCTCTTCAATTTCATCAATTTGTTTGGGGTTCATAATCAAAGAGAAACATTGACTGGCCTCTACAACTAGATGATAAACATCTAGAGTCACATTCTCTATCTTAGAACATTGGATCATAGAAAATATCATCTCCATTGATTTTACCCACTATTCCGCAACTAGTGGATCAGAAGATCCATTAAACGTCGTTGGTCGTTGTTGCATAAAACACTCAATAGCTAGTTTCTTCCTCTTTGGTGAAGGAGGATGTTCCCCATTATTCTTGTTATTTTCCATAACCTGGGATTGTTGGGTAGGAATGGCCATGTTTTTTTAAACTCCACCTCTCAAATCATTGGGAATGTCGTTTGGGAAATCATTACATTGTCCCTCACACGATTTTTTGACCTGGTTTCTCCTGCTTCACACCATTTTATAAAATAGAAAAGGTTAGAACAAAACTTAAGATGAAAAATCATGAAAAATTATTCATTTTTATGATTTATAAAGAAATCATAAATTATTGGATCCCAATATAAAGGTTCTTGTGTGCATATTTTTACTTAGTCTCATAATAGGGAGTTTCTCTATTGTTCATTGATCCTAATTCCCAAATTTACTAAACCATGCCTCTGATGACAAAAATAGTGACCTGTTATTTTATTACAATACGATTACATAATTATAAAGCTAAATAACATACTAATATTACACCATGAGGATAAAGAGGTTTATTTTCATGGGAAAACAAGGACCATACATAACTTTTACAACATCAAACATAAAGATTTATTTAATTCCATCATCAATAGCTTCTTATTGGAATTTGACCTCTCTTTAGTAAATTTAGTCACCTAAGGATATACACAAAAAGGGGTGTGCTAAAATCCTGGTAGAATGATATATAAGATCAATATAAAATGGTGGGAGAAAAATCATAACATCATCATCAAAATCACAAGAGGAAACATTAATAAAAGGATTGAAATGTAGAAATATATAGAAATGAAATATCATGTTTTAGTGGTCATATACCACACATAGTTGTGAAAAATGATAAAATCATGTTCATTCATAATTTCTCTTTTGTTCATGAGATTCAACACTTTACCCAATGCATTGGAGCACTGTATAATTTTGGGTGCACCCATCACATCATAACATTCATTTTGGGCTATATAATTCTGGTTCCAACCTTCACATCATAAATTTATCATTATTAAGAAAGATTCATAGAAAATATATCAAAAATGAACATAAATAACTCATTTAATGTAAGAATACATTCATAAACTTTGGGTTCCCAAAATAAAGTGGGAATAACATACTTGCTACAAGACCCATCAACCTTGAGTGAGAATTAAATGATCTATTTTTGAAAAAAGAGTTCTTTTAGAAAACATTTATTATACATAAACACCAAAGGAAAACATGTATATCCTAGAAAATGTAAGATAATGATTATTTTTTAAGGAGTGACCATAACAAAAATGGAGTGAAAGAGGGAGAACTTGAAGAAAGAAATCTGGGTTCGATAATTTCCCCTTACCTTGTATATGAACGCTTTATTCACTTTAATGTTATGTATAACCACATTAGATTCATTAATCAACACTTACATAACCTTTTTTACATTATAATTGTTACTTATGGTTTTATTATGTTATTTTATGGTTCTTTGAATGAGTTATAAAATTTAAATCCGTTTTTCGGGAATTTTTTTTATGGTTTTCTGGAATGATTCACTTGTATTCATGAATAGAAGGTCATGTAAAACATAGATAAATATACAGAACTGATATTACTTATTATTAATTATATTAAAAGAATTTTAATTATCTTTTATTGAATTTTCTTATATACCATGTGGATGAATCTTTAGTAAATAATTTAATGATGATCATATTAGCTTAATTTGGGAGGTTTTTTGGATCACAAAAAACATGATTTGTTTTATCATTTAGTAATATATACATAAGTTAGTTCCAAAAAATTAAATAGGAAATAACACATATAATATAATATGGTTTAACCATAAAAATGGATTCATGATAAGATCTGAAGGAGGTAGAGGAAAAAATAAAACATGTCGTTCATGAAGGTGATAAATTAACACCTCCTGAACAACGTTTTCTTTTCTAAGATAAAAAGAAGAGGAGAGGGGGTTAGATGATATATTTAACCATTAGTATCATAAAATTATATAATATGTGAGATACTAGCGTAACCATACCATGTGGGAAGATATTAAGAAAAGAACTTGAAATTGAAAGAAAATTAAAGGAAAAGAGAGAGGGAAATTACCTCTTGAAACCTCATCTTGAGATCCCCCTTAAATAACCAAGGCTTTGGTCTTTTGATGAGCCCAGATGCTCTTAGATGTAGAGGAGGGGATAGGGAATATGATTGGGTAGAGTTTATTAAATTATTGAAGCTTGATATGTGTGAGGAAATGAGGGTGGGAAGGGTGGCATTTATTGTGGTGGGGAGATGGGATTTCTCAATATTAAATTCATTAATTTATTATTTCTCCACAGGACAAGTTATAGTGATGATTCCATGAACAAGAATTGTACTGTATGCATTTGAGTTTTAGATAATGGCCTTAAATCATACATACATCATCTTATAACATCATAATTTATGTATTTAGAATTTATTGTGAATTATCATATTTTACAATTCACAAAAAATTCATGTATTTCAGAAACATACCAAAAATTCACCCCAATCATTTTTCGATGTGTAGAATCCAAAAATGAAGTCAATATTTTAAAAATAATTTTATAAATATGATTAATTTATGTTATAATTAAAATCATAATTTACATGAAATATACATTTTTTAAAACATTTGTTTACTTATTCCAAAACATAGGTACATCATGCTTTCACTTTAATCCTACATATTTACTATAATAGGTGAGGTTACTATTCATAAGGGTATATAACTATTCATAAGGGTAACATTAATATTCATATGGGTATGATAGTATTCACCAAAAAATTAATTTTTTTATATTATAATCCAGAAATAATTCTGAACACAACCATGTATGTCACATTTTTGAAATTCAGACCATAGAAGTTGAGAAATTATATTTAATGGTCACATAGTTTTTAGTATCATTGTATAAAATTGTGATTCCTAATAAGATTATACTATAAATAATAATTATAATAATGGAATTCCATTGGTAAAAATTTGATTCGTTATACTCCAATGAAGGTAGACACACCTGCCCAGGCTATCCACTTCTCCCAACACATGGCCCCAACTACATGTAAAAGATCATCTAAGAAGTAATGTCACCAAACAATGTTGGAAAATCAAGATCTAATATGTGATCTGGATCCTCTTAATGCTGGAGTTCTTGATTCCCTCAGATATTTATCTATTATAAGTCAATATCCTAATCTCCCTTTACCAAATTATGTGAGTATTAGTAGTAATTCTTTATTTCCACATCGGAAAAATCGTCATGAAGGATTTATTCATGGATTTCTGGTAAATCTAGTGTTCCTATCTCTGAAGGAGAGACACATAAACCCTCTGTTTGGACATACTATAAATATAAAATGGATTTATCCACTGCTATAATTAACCATGGTGGTCCTCCCCATTATGTCTTTCTCTATAAAACGTTCTCTCTACAGTAGTGTTTCAAATTTTCAAGATAATTATATAATTGAAAAAGTAGTGATGATAAATCCATCTTATCTTAAGGAACTTTCTATCTTAAGGCATGTCATGTATGATTCCTTATCACTAATAGATGAAATACTTTCTCAACCTGAAGACATTCATAGGAGACAATCATTCTCTAAGCCCCCCTTATGTCATTTTCCTTCTAATAGGGTAGAGGAAAATGAAACTGATTCTATTGATTGTAATAAAACAATCATGAAGCATCCACTCTAGTCAGAACAATTTGAGAAACCTCTATAAAAATGATGAAGATATGTGTAATATGAGAAAAAAAACTTGTTAAAGGTGAAATACCAGTCACGTTCTAGACTTTGGAAACGTCTCTATAAAATATTCTAGAATTGAGGGACGAATCTTTCATTCATGATTTCTACCTCAACATATGGAAAACTAGTTGGAATCTAAAACCATATGTATTACCATATGATTAATATCAAAGTCATGTAATGGTAATATAAGGGATAAAAAAAATTGACATCGCATATCTCTCAGTTTCCCAACATCCAAAGGTTGAGAAGTATAAGGGAACCCTTCATTGTGCATGCCTCAATGCACTAAAGAGGCTATTCCAGATAGTTATTGATACCCTATCAAGTGTTCATATCAGATGATTGGTTGCACAGAGAGTATTGCATTTTACTGTACTCCAAAATCATCAATGCCCCAAAAATGTTCTCGAGAAATGTTATTCTCCACAAACAACTACAATAAACAGATTTTCTGTGTAATCAAAGATATGCTCAAGAATAGGGCTCAATTACCTCTCATCAAATTTAGGCTCAAAGTGATAAATTTGTTGAGATACTTTTGCATCATGCATTTGGGAACATTAATCAGGCCTCTATCTTAGAGGATGTCAGACATTAGATTTCACAAATGCCTGAAATAGTATAGTGATACTTTGAAACAGGTGATTTAAGTGGTTTTTGGATAATGCACCCAACAAATGTTTGGATGAAAATTCACAAAAACAGAAGAGAGTCTGTGCTAATCTCGACCATAGCAGTTCAGGAGCCACCCCAGCCTGACATGTTTGTGGATTTTTCAACTAAAACATTGTATTCAATAAATAATGTTTGAAGGATTGAAGAACAAGAACTACCCCAACCTATAAGGATGGGGGATTCTTCATATATACAATCCCCTACACAATGGAAGTCAATTTTCTCAAGATTAGGGAAGAATCCACAAAGTGAATACACACAAAACTATCTAAAGATTACCTTCAGGTTGCTATCCATCAAACAGTTCCCAATAATTAAATATATAAGAGAAAAATGTATCATGGAGGATAAATAAGAAGATGACATTATAAAGATACTAAAATAATTCCACCAATGCATTACACATTATTAAATTTAATTAATAACATTAAAAAGGATCATCCAGAAAATGTGTCCAATTCATTGGAGTTGAAATATAATGTTCTTATTCATAATATGGTACACACTAAATAAAATGGATAAAGTGTGTTTACCCAAAATCAGAGCCTTACCAAAGATCTAGGTATTCCCTCAAGTAAAAAACTCCTACCTCTTAGGAATGATTTTAACAAGGGGAAAGGTAAAAGTCATAGAACGTCTCACTTTTCCACTGGATAAGTTCAATATCTTTCACTTGAAAAAAAAATTTCCAAAAAGAGGATAACAAGAAGGAGTTGAATAGACTCAATGAATAGTTACTTTGAAGTAGCATTTCTTCTAGAAATTCTCCACAAGAATATCCTCAACTTTCAGACCCTGTATGAACTCGTCAACAAAAAAGATTTGTTTTAATTAAAGATGTAGATAATGAATTCCCACCATTGGGTATATAGCCAAGATAGGATCAAACACATAATTATCAGACTTTAACCATGTTTTATCCAAGAAAAATTTCAACATCAACACTGCCATTGGTTTTTTCAATCATTTCACTAGTTCAATCTCCACCTGTTGTACATGTCCAAGTCCCATATCATCTCAAAATTCCCTAAATTATTATAAATAAAATTGAGTAATTAAAAACTCGATTAGAATCTATTAAAGAACTAAATGAACTAGTACAAATAATGAATAAGGCTCACCCTGAATGGTAATATGTGATCCCCCCACCAATATTTTTTAATACCACATTTCCAATATTTAATGGTTTGGGTGATCCAGAGCAGTACTTAACACATTTTTTTTTCTCGTTGTGATCCCATGATGGGTAACCCTCAACAAAAGGAAGCATTAGATCATAGATTTTTAGTGTAATAATTACAGGGGAAAACCTTTTTCTAGTATACATGTTTCCATTCTCCATAATTTATAATATGGGAAGACCTCTGTCAAAACATTATTATCCAATTCAACTCAACAATACCGAAGAAAATTGTTTTTGATCTTACAATTTGTAAAAAAGGGAGATTGAAAGAATTTCAAAATTCATGGCTTGATGAAAAGGATTAAAAAATTACTTAAATCTATCACTACATCAAGAATAAGTTTTCCCAATTTTTTTTGAAAAATAAGCATTATGAGTTATGCACACCACTAATAACTTTTAAATATATGAGGGTTTCGAGACCTTTCCCAAATTTCCCAACAAGTAGAGGATTCCATTATGGATACCGAAGCTAAATCTTGTGTAATTACATCATCTATAATAAGGAGTATAGGTAAATTAGACGTTGATATAGTCACACTCATACAAGCACCATTACCTACTTCTACTTAAAAATTTTCATCATATAGAAGGGATCCGCCTCCAGAGCATCACTAGTAACAACCACCTCGACAAGATGATTAGAAAGATCAAATGGGGAGAAATTATGACTAATTAAATAAAAATGTGTTTTCTTTTCAGAATGAATAGGTTCTTAGTTACATAATTTCAGCTTCGGAAAACAATTCGGTTCAGTCACCAAGGATAAAAAAACTGAATAAATAAGTAGACGATGATCTCGCAAATTATTTCACCTTTTATCAAATGTTGGGGCAACACATTCAAGAGTGTTTTGTTTGGATAGATCATCTAAAAAAAAAGTTAGACTCTAGATAAGTGAAACTAAATGAGTTCATCATCCCATGTATCAAGTGTTACTACTACTGATCTATAGAAAGAAGACAAACAACAGGAAGTAAAAAAGGAAAAATGAGTAGAATTATGATGATTAGATGGTCAGGAAATTGATAAACCGAACTCATTCTACCATATTAACACAGTTGAAAAAACCAACTGTGTCTCCTTCCACTTCCTATACAGAAAAATCATTTTTCACAAAATCTCCACCTTAAAGAAGAAGATGATTAGAAAGATAAAGAGCAGTCAAGAGAAGATGAACTTATGGAAAGGCCAATGTTGTCCATGAATTTAAAAGATTCCATTCCATCTATCTAAAAATCATTGGAACCACCCCAAAAAGGGGCACAACCAGAACCAACCTATCAAGAATTATATTCATTATGTAATTATTTGATCTTTGGTTCCATTTATATTACCCACATAACAGACCCCATTGTATGTGATGATTCTGGAAATGAACCAGAAATACTTGTACCTAAATGGGGAACTAGAGGAATAACTTAGGGTTGAGGATACATGGGAATATGTGGATATTTTAGAAATCACTATTTTAAATATACCCTTTCTCGGAGCTTTAAGGCATCATGAAATCATGGGATATCCCTTTAGTGAGCTCAGTAAGAACATGGAAATTCTCCCACACATGACAGGATCAACCTAAAAAAGATCATCTAAGAATATTTATTGGAGATAATACCATCACTCTCTCGAAATAAAGATATACCTAGTAAGTCTAATCTAGAAATGGTAGAAGTATTTCTAGCTTCTACCACAAAAAATGGTACATCTACATCAGGAGCATCAACATCCAAGGCGCCTGATAAATCGCATCTCCATGCTGGAAAAAATAGACCGTTAGAAAAAATGTATGATGTTTTGAAATAGCTATCCCAAGTACCAGTCAAGAAATTAATCTTGATTCCTTGACCCTGTTAAAAAATATTTTAGAATCACATAATGAGGTTTGGTCAAGTCCTCGAGAGTTTTTAACCGAATTCACTACTGCTAAGGTTTAGCGTACATAGAATGATCCTACAGAATGATAGGTGATTATATATTTCATAGATGAAGATATTGAAGATGTTTTATATGGACACATTAGAAACATGTTTATATCTGGTATATTTAATGATACAGATATCTGATGATCCTTTATTGATAATGGATTTGGAGTCAACCACAATCCCATCAGTATACTTCGTTGATTGAGTCTCATTGAATCTGAGTTATCTCCATCCACTTTGATATCACAAGGTTATGATAATAATGAACAAGAAACTATAAATAAGATCCCATCCATAAAACATTACATAATTTTGAGTTAAATGGATAATTCACATTGAGTATCTTTTCATTTTTAGAGTTTTATATAATTAGGCCATAACTATTACATTACACCCCAAAAATTACAAAGTAGACACTTCTACTCAGTTTCCATTTTTTAATAAAATAAAACCTCTTGAAAAAAAGTGTCATGTCTAGTTCCATGTTTTAGACTACATGACTTTTCCTTGATCCCATCCCTAAACATATTCATCTTTAAGTCCTGTGAAAAAAATTTCAAAACATGGGATGAGCATAAAAAGCACAGTAAGTTATATAAAACAATGAAATAGAATATTAGTCTATAAAAACAGAATCTTTTTAACATACCTCATGAAATCATAAAATTTATGAATAACACATAGTAATCACAAATCATAAAGGTAACTTTTGGCATCCATAACATACAGACATTGTAGCTTTCACACCCACGTAGGGAGTTACATTTTGAATACCCATCACTGTATATTCCCTAAATCTATTAGGAGAAAAATTCACATTTACCTCCATCATATTACCCAATGCATTGGAGAGATATCTCAAGATCACCCGCCCTATGTTTATCACAGAACCACCGTATATATAAAAATTTTCCAAGAACCATAACACATAAAACAAGCATAAAGGAAAGATTACATTTCAACATTGAAATCAAAATATATCATTTCAATATATTGAAATAACCATTTCTTTTTCAAAACCATTCTCAATAACAAAATATGTAAAAAGGGTATATGGTATTTGTTTTCCTTTAAAAAACACTATGTCTTGTTAAGGAATCCAAAGATCAAATAATACTCATGGCGGTGGAAAGTTCATTGTAACTGTGTACATTAAAAAGAGAGATTCATTTTTGTCGTTTAGTAAAATGATTCATAGAGAAAATAATCCATTTGAATGAAATGAAAAGTCAAAGGGGTTTATACACTATATAAATGAATGTTTTGTAGAAATAAAAATACGACTCAATGAATGGTGATTGAGACAAAGTCCCTTACCTCATGTATGACTTGACCCATTCGTTCTTTAATCACTGGAATAATGAACTAAAGTTAATTTATAATTTATTAAAAACCATTTTCTAGTTTATTATTATTTTAATATCATTTATTACCACTTTATAAACATTATGTAATCATTTAAGTTAATGATGGTCATTTTCTCGATATTTTGTATTTGAGTAAAAAATGAACTTCATATAATTACATGTATTTTATGTTGTCAAAATCCAATTATATACAGAATTATATTGATGATTTAGATATCCTATATATCATATATATCCAATATATATATGTATTTATAATTGTATATAACATTTGGTGATAAAAAATGAAATACACCATTCATGGAGATGGTAAGCCATATGTACGCATTAATGCTACTTTCAATTAAATTTCATATTTAATGGAATGAAAACATAAGGATGCATAGGTATATTATAATTACAGTATAATATCATAAATAGTTTCATTAACTCTATCATTTAAACATTCCTCGTAGGGAATGAGCGAGTCATACCACTTTGAGGGTGCGATAGTCCGCACTTCCTCAAATGAAATTATCAAGTTTACCCATTATGGAAACCATAAAGATACTCTATAAATGAAATATAAAAAAGAATGGAAACAATATAAATATAATATATATTACATATAAATACAGTTCCATTATAATGTCTGCTATGATAGGTGGTATGAGATAATTGAACAATCATCGTTTCGTGAGGCGTTAGTTTGTCATCAATAGAAATTGTATGTTCCTTACCCATTAGATGGAGGTATGTGTAATTTTAGTTCAAATACCTATCATAAAGACAACCTAGTATATTTAAAATACTGTTTTTGTTATAAAAGAAAAGATTAAAAATAGTTTATGGGGTTGGAGAAGTAAAATAAAGAAAAGAACATAAGAGAAGACGTTACCTTTAAATCAGGTAACTCTTTTTGGTTTGAACCAAAAAGATTTCATGAAGTGACTTCTCTGTAAGGTAATGCTTATGGTTGGTAGAGAGGGATACTGAGAGCTTATTTGGGTAGAGTTTGGATGAGAAAAACGGCTTGAGAGGTGTGAGTAATGGGTTATAGGTGATGAATTTTATAAGGAGGAGGAGGGGCTCTTTAGGAATGTTTTGAAAATATTATTTTATTATATAATTATTTTCATTTTCTAAAGGTATAAAAATTTTAAAGTAGAATATATGATGAATATTATTCTAAATAAAATCATCAAATAAGAATTATATTGTAACGCCCTAACCCTAGATACCCAGAGTCGGTGCATTATTACATAACATTGGCATGATCACAAGAAAGATCAAGTCTCAAAAGACCGATTAGTTTAGTAGCCTTGGAAACACTAGATATATTCACAATGTTTACATTACATCAATAAGTGAAAAACTACAACAACATATTGTCTTTATATCCCCTCATACTATCCCTGCAGGTCATTCATAAAATACTTCTTCACATCCTGGGAAAAATAAAACATTGAAAGGGGTGAGCTAAGATGCTCAGTAAGGATAACAATATATTGGAAACTTTCATAAATAAACATAAAAATTTAAGGCAATGTATAACTAAAACAAAAGCCTTTTAAACATAAACTTCATCATAATATGGGAAGGATAAAATTAAATAATTCCATTTACTTATTCACATGGATATTCTTCTAGTCGAATAATCACATGAAAATATTAATAACCACTTTAATAATGACGGAATGCATAATTCAAGACTATCATAACCATGTAGCCAAGGCCTCGTTCCAAGACTAAAAATAAGATTTTGTCAAGGCCTCGTGCCAAGACACTAGTTTTTCTCATGAGGCCTACCGATGCATCGAGGAGATATAGCGGGATCCAGCCGTCACTTACTAAGTCTAATGCAATCCTCATATTCAATGTTTTAAATATGACATAAACATTCATATTAAAAAATCATACGAAATGTCAATACATAATCGACAAACCATGAATGGTATAAAAATAGCACATCCACAGTCAAACATAACCCATTCAATACAATATGGAAGATTTTATTGTATCATATTAATCTCAATCAAGAATAATGAAGGATATTGACATAGATGAAAATAATCGTCAAAACTATTTGAGAGAAATATCCCCCTTTTTATTGAAATCATTTAAAAGTCACACTATTTGTCAAGAATCCATTTAAAAATATGTTTTTGAATCAAATTGTCCCATACCACTTTGAAAAATTTAAAATTAATTTTAATTTTAAAACATTAATTTCATTATAAATAAATTCTTAAAACCATTTTTAAAATATGGATATTAATGAGAAATATTTAGAAGAATAAATCTTTAAAACACATAAAAATTTATTTTAGTTAGAGTTTCTAACCAAAAGAGAGACACTTGAATAAAAACAATCGAGGAAATAAAAACTTTATAATATCATGAAAATAAAGGGATTCATGATATACTATGTCAAATTAATTTTTATACACCATATAAAAGTGATTTGGTGTATAACAACAAAGAAGTCTCAATGGAATGTAAATTGAGATGAATTCTCTTATAAAGACCATATCCTTAGGTTAAGGATAAATCAAAGACATAATTATGTGTGAGAAATATATATACACTCAATATTATTGGATATTTAGTGTAAATCAATCAGATTACATTCACACATATTCTTGTAAAAACAACACCAATGAATTCGATATTTAACTCAACAAATGGAGATTGAGTTAAAATTAATCTTATCAAATTCATACCGATGACTTGAGAATTTATCAATGGAGTGATTATGTGTATATAAATTATATCCACAGAAATGGGAGTGGAAATAATGACATAATCAAATGAATAGTGATTCCACACATAATCTTGGAGTAAAATAATCAATGAAGTATGCCTAAATCCGAATGAGTGCAAATTGAAAGTTCAAATTCCATTATCGATTAGGTAAATTATGAAACATAAAACCATGAAAGAAGGATCATAAAATGATGATTTAAATACCCATAAATAAAAGTATGTTACATAATGAATACAATCATGGGAAATACACATACACCACATGCAATAAATAAGTGGTGAACAATGGAATTCTCATTAAATTAAGTGTGAGATAAGGAACCCCTTAATTTGTACTTTTTCCTTGGTCACCAATAGGTTAACCTCCTATATAATGGTGAAATAATTGTTATTTAATTATAAAATCATCATTTAAATTAATATTATATAATATATGATCTTTTAACATTGATTTGTTAATAATATCTTAGTATTATCGTCATTTCGTGTGTTAACATACTCGTTTTCATTTATATTCTTTGTTACGTAAGCCATGATTGTTATGGATAGGTTGTATCATATTAATATCCAGAATTATATCAAGTCCTTAGAAGTTATTTTTAATCATAAAATGAGAATTATACTTGAATGGATACGATGGAGAATGAATCTCATCTCGTTTGTGGAGACGGTACTCCGTACGTACGCACGAGCGACAATATCATTCTTTTGATGTTAAAATAATATATAATTGGATGGTATATCATATAGACAGAAAAACTATCATGTTATACTTATTATTTACATGAATTACACATCATTATTATACCCATACAAATAAAAATTTATTGAATGACAATTACACCACGACGTGGAGACAGTAAGCCATATGTACGCATGTATGGTGACACGCCATTCAAAGGATGGATAGAATACTGAATATGGTTGTAACATATTTATAATAACATCACAGTATATAGAAGATACTGGAGTTATTATTTTAGAATATAAATAACAAATAAAAAAGAAGTTGAAGAAGAAATGAACTTGAAAGAGGGTGGTGAAAACATTACCTCTTCTCCGCGTTCTTCCTTTTGATTTGATCAAAAGGGCTCATTAGGTTGGCTTTCTGATCAAACTAAGGCCTCTAGGTTGTAGTGAGGGACGTTTAGAGAGTATTTGGACAGGTTTTGGCCGATCCAAAAGGCTTTGAATGTGTGAATTAGTGAGAAGGGGGAGTTCCCTCTTATAAGAGGGGTTAGGGGCACCTTTGGAAAAATAAAAAATATTATTTTATAATAAATTTATATTCGGTTTCTAATGGCTCCAAAGTAGATTATTTAAAGTTTAAGGTGGGGATGAGTCGAAAAAAAAACTCAACCAATAGAATTTAGACAGGTTTGGGTCATTATATTAACCTTATCTTTATGTATTAACTCTTAGTTAATTAGTTTCACTTTTACAATGTATCTTTGTATTTTTATATTATATGGTTAATAAACGTACTATATGCATCCAATACACCCCCAAGTGGTCCATTAATGATACAAAAATCATGATATAAGTCTCTTGGACGATCCTTAGAGTTTTAGGAATTGAATATAAATTAATAATATAATATTTGTTTTAAAAACTCCTTTATGTCAATTTTGACACTATTGGGTATTTTGTTTTTGATAAATTCATAACACCATTATTACTTCGAACACAATTTATATAATCAATCCTATTATGTCATATTAACATATAAAATTAGTTTAATTCATAAAAAGTCTCAAATTACATTTATTTTGATATTTATAATATCAATTATTTTAATATTTCATTAATTAGGTAATTACTGCATCACCATTGTGTCATAAATAAATTAAATTATTTAATGTATAATAATTATAAATAAAATACCATTATGTAGGAAATATTTTTATCTTTCTAGTTAATATTTAAACTCTAATTTATATTATGTATAACCTTATAGTAAAAACAGTTTAGTAAATAATCTTTGATTTTAACTCTATTAACTCTTCTTTGAATTAAATAATAATAAATGTCCTAATCTAATACAAGTGTACCTAAATGATAATATTAAAATCCTAAGGTTGTATTTGGTTGAGATAACTTTTCCAATAGAATTAAGACATGTGTTAGGTTAATATTGATATCATTTTTACCCTTAATTACCCTATTTACTTTTAACCATTGTAAATAAAAGTAAAAAGTTACTATTCCCCAAAAATTATTTTCATCTCATTAAACCAAATTTTACTCCTTGATATTAACCGTGTCTCTCGGATTTTCAAAATTCCACTCACAGAAGCGGTAAAATTATGTTTTATGAAAAATTCAGTTTTTTAACTAACACTTAGTGATTTCACTATTCATCAAAAAATGAAAGTTTCTAGAAAAGTACCAAAAATTATGCCTAAGCTATATTTGATATATGAATTCAAAAATTATTTCTATTTTACCAAATTCAAAACATATCAGTTGAATTAATTAATTTAAAAATTAATTCCAATCATAAAAACAAATACCGTGTTTTTAAGAGATAATAACAATCAAAAGATTGACACTTGTTTCTGTCTTGTTTAAATGTGAAATTACATCCAATGACCAAAATTTTATTAAATGGTAAAAATATATTCTAAATATACTTTAAAACCACTCAAATTAATAATATATCACTATTAATTATTTTGATTAAAAAAGATGTTTTTAATTAAAATTTAGTAATTTTCACTATTCATCAAAATATGAAAGTTATCCAAAAAGTACCAAAATTTCACCCTAATCTAATTTCGATATTACGAATCCAAAAATGATGTCCATTTCGAAAGATAAAATTTATAAAATTTCAAAAAGTATGTATTACTATTCATAATGGCTAGTTTGATTGGTTGTGGTGTGTTAGAATCTCGAATATACGTACAATGCATGCCATTGCATTATTAAAAAGGAAACGTACCATGGAAGCTTGGGGTGTTACATTCTCCCCTCCTTCGATAAATTGCATCCTTGTAATTTTTTTAAAATTGGGCTTGAGAATATAATGGAAAGTCCCACATCAGAAAAAGAGTCAATAAAACTATCACTTTAAAAGAAAGGAAGAGAGGTATAAAGGTCACCCAAGATAACCCATACTAGGATTCCATGTAGGAAAACATGGATATGGAAGATAAAATAAGTGTTGTGTTCTGATGGAGAGGGATAGAAAACATGATCAGGAGAAAGTTAACAATAACAAAATCACAAACTTGTGTTAGGAAAAATGGTCATTAGTCTCCCCGTAGAAAAAGTAAACGGACAACATTTTTTGTTTCAAGTCACATTACATAAGGATGGGGAATTCATTTATGATATTGAATAAGAAAATAAAGAGATATACTTACTTTTTAAGTATAGTATCATTCTTTAATAAATATTTACCACTAACTCATTTTTTTTGAATAATGAGTATTCAAGAAGACTTGGTCACAATGGAAGAGCTAGAATAAACTTCTATAGAAATACATGAACCACGTAGGATAAAATACATATTTACCTTCTCATTAGAGATTAATCAAAAACAAAATGGTTAGTATAATATCTGATGATCCCCCAAATGGATATTCCATTAGAGAAAAAAACACTAATCTTAATTTTGAAAATTAAACCATCAATACCCCCAAGTTAAATAAATACCATTCAATAATCAATTGACCTTAAAATCCTTCAATATATTCCAAACTAATATTGAAACCCAAAACTTATAATAATGTAGTCATCCACGTTAAATTTTATCTCCAAATGACATTAATTACTCTCAAAGTCACATACTTAAAAGTAATTAACCTAATCATTTCCATAAATAACCAAAATCACTATAAATCCACAATAAAAACATAGATAAAAATCCACCATTACTCCTAAAATGAAATCCCAAACTATTCTATTTTCCTTGGCCATATAGTGTTCACAAAAAAGCGAACAACTTCAAAAACAACATTTATAACTTAATCATCAAATCATTTTCTTATACTAAGGGTATTCATTTGATAATACATAAGATCCCAAATCAAATTATTATTGATCAATAAAATCATTTAACTAAAAATAATGGTCACACTAACCAGGGACTTCACGTAGTCTAGTGGTAGGTGATAAATCCCAATCGCACATTGGTTGTGGGTTTGATTCTCACCGCTTTGTCTTACACGATGGGTTCTCACACAGTCTGCGTGTTGTCCTTTTTCAAAAACTATATTTTATAACATTTCCAAATTGAGATAAATTCCTCAAAATAACCTTAACATAATTTAACCACAAATCTTATCTCATACCTTGCATTTTCATCCCAAATTATAATAACTTATAATTGTCTCAAACCCAACGATCATATAAAACCAAATGGTTTTTTATAACTATTTCCACAAGAGAAAAGATAATTCTTCCTCAAATATCATTCTCACATGGAAAACTACAGGGTTAAAAATACAAGAGAAAATTTTTCCAATGTAAATCCATCAACAAGGAGCACTAATACATTTTAAACATTTCTCCAACCATTTATTTCCAAATAGCTACCTTTTTCCCAAGAAAATATCTTATAGAATAGGGCATTCACTCAGGTAATGGCCAGGTCCCCTACATTTACGGAAAATGACTGTAAATGGATTCTTGGGACCATTTTTATCTTCTTCCGTAGTACTCTTCATTTTTCTTCAGTAATTCTTCACTTTATGCCCTTACTTCCCACACGTAAAGCATTTCATTGTCCTATTGAGACACTTTCCTGGGTGTTTCCTTCCACATTTCCTGCATGATGGAAATTGATGATTCCTTTCTCCATGGTCTCCACAGCTGGAGCTCTTATCATTCATCACCTTTCTCTTCACTGTTGAGTCTGGTAATTGGTTAATATATATATTGTCGATCATATTTTTGGAGAATTGATTTAGAATAAAGATGGTAACTTTTACGCCTATCAACATTCCATTTTGTTGCTCATTGCCACCGTCGTTCCCACCATGTACATCATTCTCAAAGTCACTATGACTTCCTTGGAATCCAGCCATTGACTAAAACCAGAAAGCATTGTGTGAGTAACAGTAGTCATAAAATCATTTAGAGATTAACATGTCACCACATTCTCAATTTTAAACACATTAGAATTAACCAAGGTCATTTAATCTAATCTTATATATATAATACTTTAAATAGGTTTGTAAAGAAAATGTAAATTACCCTAAGCATATCCCCCAGGAGTGTCGTAACCAAGAGTGCAGCAAGGCCCGTTGTCGTGCACCAGTTCCCGTTCGAGTCTAGCTCAAAGTGGTGTTTTTGGGTTTTACCCCTAGGTACATCTCTGCCAGAGCAGCCTCTATCTGCATGTATCCAGACAGGGATTTATTGCTCGGAAAACTCACAAAATCTCTATAATACCAAAATTATAGGAAGTTCTTCTATACTAATCCTCAAAGTTCATCTTAGGTCTACATGTTCTAATCAAAGTTTATCTATATCTAGCTTCCATGGTTTGTACTAAACTTCCTCTGATACCAACTGTAATGCCCCGACCCTAGATACCCAGATTCGGTGCATTATTACATAAAATTTGCATGATCACAAGAAAGATCAAGTCTCGAAAGACCAATTCGTTTAGTATCCTCGGAAACAGTAGATATATTCATAAAGTTTACATTACATCAATAATTGAAAAACTATAACAATATATTCTCTTCATATCCACTCATATTATCCCTGCAGGTCATTCATAAAATACTTTTCACATCCTGGAAAAAATAAAACATTGAATGGGGTGAGCTCAGGTGCTCAGTAAGGATAACAATATAGCGGAAACTTTCATAAATAAACATAAAAATTTAAGGCAATGTATAACTAAAACAAAATCCTTTTAAACATGAACTTCAACATAAAAATGCAAGCATAAAATGAAATAATTCCATTTACTAATTTACATGGATATTCTACTATTCAAATAATCAGATGAAAATATTAATAACCACTTTCATAATGACGGAATTCATAATTCCCGACTATCATAACCACGTAGCCAAGGCCTCGTGCCAAGACTACAAATAAGATTTTTTCAAAGCCTCGTGCCAAGACACTAGTTTGTCTCATGGGACCTACCGATGCATCTAAGAGCTATAACGGGCTCCACCCGTCACTTACTAAGTCCAATGCATTCCTTATATGAAAAGTTTGAAATATGACATAATCATTTGTATTAAACTAGAATACGAAATGTCAATACTTAATCGACAAACCATGAATGGTATAAAAATAGCACATCCACAGTCAAACATAACTCATTCGATACAATATGGAAGATTGTATTGTATCAGATTAATCTCAATCAAGAATAATGAAAGATATTGACATAGATGAAAATAATCATCAAAACTATTACAAAGAAATATCCCCCATTTTCTTGAAATCATTTAGAAGTCACACTATTTGTCATGAAGCCATTTAAAAATAGGTTTCTTAATCAAAGTATACCATACCACTTTGAAACATTTAAAATTAATTTTAATTTTAAAACATTAATGTCCATATAAATAAATTCATAAAACCATTTTTAAAACATGGACATTAATGGGAAATATTTAGAAGAATAAATATTTAAAACAGTTAAAAATGTATTTCAGTTAGAGTTTCTAACCAAAAGAGAGACAATTGAATACAAATAATCGAGGTAATGAAAACTTTATAATATCATGAGAAAAAAGGGATTCATGATATACTATGTCAAAGTACATTATATACACCATATAAAATTGATTTGGTGTATAACAACAAAGAAGTCTCAATGGAATGTAAATTGAGATGAATTATCTTATAAAGATCATATCCTTACGTTAAGGATAAATCAATTACATAATTATGTGTGACAAATATAAATACACTAAATATGATTGGATATTTAGTGTAAATCAATCAGATGACATTCACACATATTCTTGTAAAAACAACACCAATGAATTGGATATTTAACTCAAAAAACGAAGATTGAGTTAAAATTACTATTATCAAGTTCATACCAATGACTTGAGAATTTATCAATGGAGTGATTATGTGTATAAAAATTATATCCACAGAAAGGTGAGTGGATATTGTGACATAATTAAATGAATAGTGATTCCACACATAATCTTGGAGTAAAATAATCAATGAAGTATGCCTAAAGCCAAATGAGTGCAAATTGAAATTTCAAATTCCCTTATCGATTAGGTAACTTAAGAAACATACAACCATGAAATAAGGATCATACAATGATGATGTAAATAACCATTAATTAAATTATGTTACATAATGAATACAATCATGGGAAATACACATACACCACATGCAATAAATAAGTGGTGAACAATGGAATTCTCATAAAATTAAGAGTGAGATAAGGAACCCCTTACTTTGTACTTTTTCCTTGGTCGACAGTAGGTTAAACTCTTGTATAATGGTGAAATAATTTTTATTGAATTATTCAAGAATAATTTACATTAATATTATATCATATATGATCTTTTAACATTGATTTGTTAATAATATCTTAGTATTATCGTCATTTTGGGTGTTAACTTACTCGTTTTCCTTTATATTATTTGTTATGTAAGCCATGTTTGTTATGGATAGGTTGTATCTTATTCATATCAATAATTTTATAAAGTCCTTAAAAATTATTTTTAATCATAAAATGAGAATTATACTTGAATGGATATGATGGAGAATGAATCTCATTGCGTTTGTGGAGACGGTAGTCCGTACGTACGCACGAGCGACAATATCATTCTTTTGATGTTAAAATAATATATAATTGGATGGTATATCATATAGATAGAATAATTATAATGTTATATTTATTATTTACATGAATTACACATCATTATTATACCCATCCAAATAATAATTTATTGAATGACAATTACACCACGACGTGGAGACAGTAAGTCTTACTTACACACGTATGGTGACATGCCATTCAAAGGATGGATAGAATAATGAATATGGTTGTACCGTATTTATAATAACATCACAGTATATATAAGATACTTGAGTTATTATTTTAGAATAGAAATAACAAATAAAGAAGAAGTTGAAGAAGAAATGAACTTGAAAGAGGGTGGTGAAAACATTACCTCTTCTCCACATTCTTCCTTTTGATTTGAAAAAAGGACTCCTTAGGTTGGCTTTCTGATCAAAATAATGCCTCTAGGTTGTAGTGATGGATGTTTATAGAGCATTTGGGAAGGGTTTGGCCGATAAAAAAGGCTTTGAATGTGTGAATTAGTGAGAAGGGGGGGTTCCCTTTTATAATAGGGGTGATGGGCACCTTTGGAAAAGTGAAAAATATTATTTTATAATAAATTCATATTCGGTTTCTAATGGCTCCAAAGTAGATTATTTAAAGGTTAAGGTGGTGATGGGTCGAAAAACACTCAACCAATAGAATTTATACAGGTTTGGGTCATTATATTAACCTTATCTTTAAGTATTAACTCTTAGTTAATTAGTTTCACTTTTACAATGTCTTTTTGTGTTTTTATATTATATGGTTAATAAACTTAATATATACATCCAATAAACCCCCAAGTAGTCCATTAATGATACAAATATCATGATATAAGTCTCTTGGCCGAACCTTAAACTTTTATGAGATGAATATAAATTAAAAATATAATATTTGTTTTAAAAACTCTTTTATGTCAATTTTGACACTATTGGGTATTTTGTTTTTGATAAATTCATAACAGCATTATTACTTCTAACAAAACTTATATAATCAATACTAATATGTCATATTAACTTATAAAATTAGTGGAAGTCATAAAAAGTCTCAAATTACATTTATTTTGATATTTATAATATCAATTAGTTTAATATTTCATTAATTAGGTAATTACTGCATCTCCACTGTGTCATAAATAAATTAAATTATTTAATTTTTAAAAATTATAAATAAAATACCATTTTGTAGGAAATTTGTTTAGATTTATAATGATTATTTACAATCTAATTTATCTTATGTATAACCCTATATTAAAAATGTTTTAGTAAATAAACATTGATTTTAACTCTATTAACTCTTCTTTGAATTAAATAATAATAAATGCCTGAATCTAATAAAAGTGTACCTAAATGGTAATATTTTACACCAAAGGTTGCTTTTGGTCGAGATAAACTTGTCCAATAGAATTATGACATGTGTTAGGGTAATATTAATATCATTTTTACCCTTAATTACCCTATTTACTTTTAACCGTGGTAAATAAAAGTAAAAAAGGTACTATTCACCAAAAATTATTTTCATCTCTTTGAACCAAATTTTACTCCTTGATATTAACCATTTCTCTTGGATTTTCTAAATTCCACTCACAGAAGCAGTAAAGTTAAGTTTTATGAAATATTCAGTTTTTTAACTACCACTAAGTGGTTTCACTATTCATCAAAAAATGAATGTTTTTAGAAAAATATCAAAAATTAGGCCTAACCTATATTTGATATTATGAATTCAAAAATGATGTCTATTTTACCAAATTCAAAACATATCAGTTGCATTAATTAATTTAAAAATTAATTCCCGTTGTCAAAACAAATAGCGTGTTTTTAAGAGATAATAACTATCAAAAGATTGACACTTGTTTATGTCTTGTTTAAATGTGAAATTACATCCAGTGACCAACATTGTATTAAATGGTAAAAATATATTATAAATATACTTTAAAACCACTCTAATTAATAATTTATCACTATTAATTATTTTGATTAAAATAGTTGTTTTTAATTAAAATTTAGTAATTTTCACTATTCATCCAAATATAAAAGTTATCCGAAAAGTACCAAAATTTTACCATAAGATAATTTCGATATTACGAATCCAAAATTGAATTCCATTTCAAAATATATAATTTATAAGATTTCAAAAAGTAGGTATTACTATTCATAAATGCTAGTTTGCTTGGTTGTGGTGTGTTAGAATCTCGAAGTTGCGTACAATGCACACCATTGCATTATTCAAAGGGAAACGTAACGTGGAAGCTTGGGGTGTTACATATAGAGGTTCTAGATATTTTTTAATCTTTATAATAATATTTATTTCAATCATTCATTAATGAGGAAAAGACTGCATCATTATTTTGTCATAAATAATTCTATTTATTTGATGTATAAACATTATAAAAAAATACCACGATGTAAGAAATAGTTTTAGCTTTATAATTAATGTTTATAGTTAAATAGATATCTTATATAAACCCATGTGAAAATTGATTTACTAAAATATATAGGTTTAATTCATTTTTGTCTTCACTTTAAATTAATTAATATAAAGTGTCATTATCATTATTAAGCGGCTCCATGGGGTCCCAAAATCGTCCCAAGGATGCCCATGGTCTGAAATGTATTAGAAAATAGGATTTGGACACGTTTTAGGCTAATTTACTATTATTATAATATTATCTCTCTACCCTTATTTACCAGATATTCCCTTCAACCATGGTAAATAAAATATTTACAGAAATAAATATTCATAATTTTAAAAAATAAAACGTACCTATTTACAAAATTTGGACCTCCTAATTCCAAATATGGAATCCATTTTTTCTAAATTCAAAACCCAGAAGTTGTAGAAATTAATCTAAAATTTATTCCCGTTGTCAAAACAGAAAATATGTTTTTAAGAAATAATAACTATCAAAATATTGACACTTGTTTATGTCCAATTTCAAAGTGAAATTAATTAAAAATGGTAGCTAACGCCAAGCCATTGTTTTAGAGGGAATGAATATAACTAAATACAATATGATTATACATGTTTTTTAAAATGTTGTATTTTTTACTATTCATAATAAAATGAAAATTATCAGAAAAATGCCAATATTTCAACCAAAGTAAATTTTGATATCACAATTCTAAAGAAAAATATTATTTTGTTAAATAGAACATATAGAAGTGACAAAAACTATATTTAAAAGGGTTCTCAATTGAAAGGTGGTAAATTGACCCTTTAAAGAATATTAGAATATTTATTATTAAAATTTTATTCATTCTTATTTTAAACCTTTAAAATTTATTGGATAAATATAAAAATATTTAACAAACATGTATAATAATATTTTAGTTAGTTAAATTCATTCCCTCCAACACAATGGATACGAATTAGCTACTATTTAAAATAATATTATATTATTATTTTTCAAATGACTCTTCATTGTGTGCAACATTAGGCTTTGAAGAAACCCATTGTTTCATGTCAGGTATGTCATCAAACATAGAATCCCCATTAATGTAAAATTAATATTTAATTCAAAATTTTTAATAAATATGAAAATGAAATATTCTTTATTTACATGAGATGTTACATCCTTCCCCCTTTTGAAAATTATGTGCTCACATTTTTTATTCACTTATCAAATAAGTGGGGGTATTTATCCCTCATATCATTTTCATACTTCCATGTTTCCTCTCAACCATATGGTTTTTCCATAAAACATTTCCCTAAAAAAATTACCTTATTCTGCAACAGTTCCACTCTTTGTTCAAGAATCTAGATTGGTTGTTCTTCATAAGAGAGATTCTCTTTCAAATGAACTACTGTTGTGCCCAAAACATGAGATGGATATGGAATATACTTTATTAACATTGAAACCTGAAAACAATTGTTTAACTGGGAAAATTTGAAGTTAAATACACTTTTTAAGAAATTCATCCAACATTATCCAGGATTTCATAGTGTCTAATGAACCTCTAACTCATCTTTACCTTCTTACAAAAAACACATCACACTTTTCCATGGAGAAAATTTGAGAAAGACATGATCACCTACCTCAAAAGAAAGATCCTTCCTCCGGTTATCCGCATATCTTTTCTACCTACTCTAAGCTGTTCTCATGTGCTTCTGAATCAACTGATCTTTTCCTACCATATCTTCTAACAATTATGGTCCCATTAACATCCTTTCATATACTTCATCCCAAATATCTATAGTTCAACACTGCTTCCCATATAATGCCTTAGAAGGATCCATCTGTATATTGGACTAAAAAGTGCTATTATAAGAAAATTAAAATAAAGAAAAATGTCGGTTCCAACATCACTTGTAATCTAGTGAACAAGCACATAACATATCTTCTAAGGTCTAAATTGTTCATTCTGGCTACCCATATTATTGAGGATGAAAAGCTGTACTAAAATTTCATTCAATACCTAAGAACTTCTAAAGTCCTTTACAAAAGTTATAATTAAACCTAGGATAATGATCAGATATAATGGAGAGGGGAAATCCATGAAACCAGACATTCTATTTAACATACAACCGGGAAAGTTGATCTAGATATAGAGTATCTCGAATAAATAGGAAATGATCAGATTTAGTCAATTGATCAATAATAACCCATATTACATTGTTACCTTGAGATGTCTTTGGTAATCCCACATTGAAGTCCATGGATATAATTTCCCATTTCCAATCTGGAACCTGTAAAGACTGAAGCATTTCTTTTGGTAACTGCCTCTCTTCATTAACCTACATACATGTCAAACACTCCACTATAAATTTAGTAATATCTCTTTTCATTCCATCAAACCAGTAACACACTCGAAGATCTATTTATATCTTAGTACTGACCAGATGAACTGAAAACGGAGTACTAAGAGCTTTATATAACAACTCATTCTTCAAATTTGAATCAAAAGGCACACATAATCTCTTCCCAATACTCAAAACACAATATTTATCAATGTCAAAATCAGGAAACTAACCCTTCTGAACCAACTCTACCTTTTTCTACAACTCACTATATTCTTTCTGCATTTTCTTAATTCTGTCTGATGGATTTGATTTCACTAACACCTGAAACAAAATAGAGTAATTTCCTACACTAACAACTTCTATGAAAAAAGTTCATCAGGTATTTAATTAAAAGAACTTGTTCCAAACATAACAAGGTTAAAGAAGCATTAATTTTTCGACTCAAAGCATCAACCACTTAATTTTCCATTCCTGGATGGTAATGAACTGTGCAATTATAATTTTTAATTAATTCCAACCATCGTCTCTATCTCATGTACAATTATTTCTAAGGGAATATATACTTCAACCATTTGTGATCAGTATATATTTCACACTCTACTCCAAAAAAATGATGCCTCTAAATTTTTAAAGTAAAAACAACAGCAGCTACTTCCAAATCATGTGTACGGTAATTTAAGTCATGAGGTTTTAACTGAAGTGAAGTATAAACAATTAACTAATCATTCTGTATTAGGATAAAACTAATTCCTTTCAATGAAGAATCACTATAAATAAGAAACTCACCATTTCTGGATGGCAGTGAAAAAACTGAAGCATTCACAAAAATTATTTTCAATTCCTGAAAACAATCATCACATTATTTTGTCCAAATGATCTTAAAACATTTTCCAGTTAACTTAGTAATTGGTCTAGACAACTGTGCCTCATGTAATAACCTGATAAACAAAGAAAAATATGAATCTATGTGATATTGTTAGGTATTGTCCATTATTCGACAAATTTTGTTTTAACAGGATCAACAATTATGCCATTTTTTGAAACAATGTGACCATGGAATGAAATTTGTTGTAACAAAAACTTACACTTGCTGAATTTCCCAAACAATTTATTTTCCATTAAAGATATCAAGACATCCCTTAAAAAACATTAATGTTCCTCTGTACATTTTGAATTAACCAAAATATCATCAATAAACACAACCACTATTTATCACCTAAGTCAACTGAGCCATCTTTGCAACAAACTATTTAGTTATAATTCTGACCATCTCAGGATGTTGGTTTGGATGGTCATTTCCCTCTGTGTGCCTTCCCAGAAATGCTACTCTACTTCCTCTAATAAAAACCATTCTTAACATAGAAATATCTTATGCAAAACAACATGGTAGTCTATAAATGCTATATCATTTAAATCATTCCATAAATTAATATATTGATATTAATTAGACAATATCATTACCCCTAAAGTTGTCTAAACCAACCTTTGATACCAACTATAAGGACCAGACTTAAAACATTACATAATATTGAATTTAATGGATTATTTAAATTGAGGATCTTTTCAAGTTTATAGTTTTAGATAATTAGGCCATAACTATTACATTGCACATCAAAAATTAAAAAGTAGACACTTCTACTCAGTTTCTATTTTTTTCATAAAATTAAAACTCTTTAAAAAAAGATTCATGTGTAGTTCCATGTTTTAGAGAGCATGACTTTTCCCTGATCCCATTCGTGACCCTATTCATCTTTAATTCCTGTGAAAAACATTTCAAAACATTGGATGAGAATAAAAAGCTTAGTAAGGGTTATAAAATAACGAAATAAAACATTTTCCCATCAAAACATAAGCTTTTTAACATACCTCATGAAATCATAATATTTATGAACAACACATAGTAATCAAAAATCATAAAGGTAACTTGTGGAATCCATAACATACTTACGTTGTAGCTTTCACAACCACGTCGGGAGTTATATTTTGAATACCCATCAAAGTATATTCCCTATATCTCTTAGGAGAAACATTCACGTTTACCTCTTTCATGTTACCCAATGCATTGGAGAGATATCTCAGGAACACCCGCACTAGGTTTATCATGGAACCACCCATATATGTAAAATATTCTCAAGAACCATAACACATAAATCAAGCATAAATGAAAAATAACATTTCCACATTACAATTACAATAAATTATTTCAATATATTGAAATAATCAATGCTTTCTCGAAACCATCTTCAATAGAAAAATATTTTAAATGGGTATATGGTATTTATTTTCCTTAAAAAATACTATAGCTTGTTGAGGAAGCCAATGATAAAATAATACTCACGGTGGCGGAAAGGTCGTTGTCACCACGTACGTAAAAAAGAAACATTATTATTTTTTAATTTGGTAAAATTATTTGTAAAGAAAATATTCCCTTTGAATTACAATAAATGTCCAAGGGGTTTATACACTGTATAAAATAATCTCATGTATAAATTAGAATATGCCTCAATGAAATTTGATTGAGACGAAGTCCCTTACCTTGTGTCTCACTAACCAATTAATTCTATAATCTTCTAAATAAGAAAATAAAGTTAATTTATAATTTCATAATAACCTTTTTAATGTTTATTATTATTTTTATATCATTTATTACCATGTTGTAAACATTATGTAATCATTTAGGTTAATAATGGTTGTTTGGTTGATATTTGGTACTTGAGTCAAAAATGAACTTCTTATAATTTCAAGATGTGCATGTGGTCAAAAGTACATTATCTCCATAATTATATTCATGATTTAGATATCATATTTATCATATATATCCAGTATATATATGTATTTATAATAGTACATAACATTTGGAGGTAAGAAATAAAATGCATCATTCATGGATACGGGAAGCCGTACGTATGCATGAAAGCTACATTCATTTCTATTTAGTATTTAATGGAATGAAAACATAATGATACGTAGGTATATTATAATTCCAGTATAACATAGTATATAGTTTCATTAACTCTTTCCTTTATATGTTACATGTATGGAATGAACGAGGCATATCACTTTGAGGGGGTGGTAGTCCGCACTTCCTCAAATGAAATTATCACATTTACCCATTATAGAAACCATAAAGGTATGGTATAAATTAAATATACAGAAGCATGGAAACAATATAAATATAATATATATTACATATAAATACAATTCCATAATAATGTACACCTTGAGAGGAGGTAGGATATAATTGAACAATCATCCTTTCGTGAGGCATTAGTTTATCGTCCATAGATTCAGTATGTTCTTTACAATTAGATGGAGGTGTGTGTATGTGTAGTTTGAATACTTTTAATAAAAAAACCTAGTATATTTAGGATACTGGTTTTATTATCAAATAATGGAATAAAAAGAGTTTAGGGGTTGAAGAAGTAAAATATAGAAAAGAACTTAAGAGAATATGTTACCTTTAAATCGGGTAACTCCCTTTGGTTTGATCTAAAAGAATTTATTGAAGTGCCTTCTACCTAAGGTAAGGCTTATATGTTGGATAGATGGATCTTGAGATCTTATTTGGGTAGATTTTTGACATGTTAAGTGGCTTGAGAGGTGTTAGTAATGGGTTAGAGGTGATGGCTTTTTGTAAGGGGGAGGGGCTCTTTAGGAATGTTTTGAAAATATCATTTTATTATATAATAATTTTCAGTTTCTAAAGGTACAAAACTTATTAAATTATAAGATAATATGTCTCATGATCGAAATAGAATTAATAAATAAGAAATGAATAGGTTTTGGATATTGTTTTAATATTTATAATCTTTTTTATTTAAATCAATCATTAATGAGGTAAACACTGCATGATTATTGTGTCATAAATAATTTTATTTATTTGATGTCTAAAAATTATAAAAAAAATACGATGATTTAGGAAATGATTTTGTCTTTTTAATTAATATTTATTGTAAAATATATACATTTTATAACTCCATGTAAAAATTTATTTACCAAAATATATATGTTTAATTCATTTTTGTCTTTACTTTAAATTAATTATTATAAAGTGTATGTATCACACTTAAGTGGGTCCATGGGGTCCATAAATTGACCCAAGTATTCCCATGGTAGGAAATGTATCTTTGAAAAGTATTAGGACTTGTATTATGGTAATTTAATAATATTATAATATTATTTCTCTACCCTTATATACAAGATTTACCCTTTAACCATGGTAAATAAAATATTTACCGAAGTAATTATTCACAATGTAAAAAAATATAAGTCACCTATTTAAAACAATTTGGTCCGTTTGATTCCAAATATGGAATCCATTTTTTCCAAATTCAAAACATATAAGTTGTAAAAATTAATTCTCATTGTCAAAATACAAAATGTGTTTCTAAGAAATAATAACTATCAAAAGATTGAAACTTGTTTACGTCCAATTTCAAAGTGAAATTACTTCCAATGACCAAAATTGGATTAAATGGTAATAATATAATCAAATTAAACATTAAAACCAATTAAAAAAATATACTAACTATATAAATAAATTATATTAAAAGGATGTTTTGTATTAAAATGTTGTATTTTTCACTATTCATGAAAAAAATTAACATTATCATAAAAATACAAGAATTTCAGAAAAAGTAAATATTTATGTAAATATTCAATAGAATATTAATATTTTTTCAAATAGAACAAATAAAAGTTAAAAAAAGTAGATTTAAAAAGGGTTCAACATCAAAAGGCGGTAAATCGACCCTCTAAAAAATATTAGAGTATTTATGCTTTAAATTGAATTCTTTACTATTTTAAGCCTCTGAAATTTATTGGATAAATGTAAAAACATTTAAAAAACATGAATAAACATATTGTTGTGAGTTCTGTTCATTCCCACCAAAAAAACAGCTAGGAGTTAACTACCACTTAAAATAATATTATATTATTATTTTTTAGTTTAACTTCGCATTGTGTGAAACATTAGACATTGGAGAAACCCATTGTTGTGTGTCGGGTATGAAATCACACATATCATCCAATTTAAAGTAACATTAATATTTAATTCACAAATTTTAAAAAATATGAAAATTTCATATTCTATATTTACCTGGGATGTTACACTCTAGGTGATATTACACTTAGAAACAAGTTTGGAGATATGGTGTCTAATTCAGACATCATGGTTGTTCGAAAGGACATAGCCTTCACCATTATGGCCTTGGCTACATCATCAATTTGTTTATTTCTTAGTCCTACCCCAATGTCTCAAGTATTGCATCAATGTTCAAAATGGGACATTTTATGGTGACAAATCTCCATTCAAAACCTGTTAATCTTAGTATATTAAGGCATAATTCTATCACACAAAGGGAATGGGGTCTATGAAAAAGATGTAACAAGAATTGATGCCCTGAATGGTTTAGAAAATATCTCAGCTAACCCATTCAAACATCTGAGTACATATTACATGTTACCTATCAATCAAATTGAAAGGATAATTACAAATCCAACTACTCATTCAGTGACTTGTATAATGTCATTTGTGGAAATCGAGCCTGAAATCAGAGTAGAATTTGTTAATAGTGAAAGATTAAATGGATTTTCTTTCATTTAATCTAATAATATTCAATAAGTCTTTTCTTCATCAATTGTGCTAGTATAAGTTGTCGCGTTAATAAATAAAGACAATGTTGTTGATTTCCAACCCATAATCTTTTCATAAATACTTCTTGAAGACCCTTCATCATTATTATGGTAAAAAATGATGTCTTGTTCTTCAAGAGGTTCAAATACGAACTCCCCTCCTAGTTCAAAAATCTTTCCTTTATCACCTAATTTTCATGTGAAAATATATTTAGTGACATGTAAAGAAGAATAATAAAAATATCTCAAAGACACGCCTCCATCATTTGAGGAAGGCATCTCCACTATTGTGGATTATCTCAGAAAAATAAATCTACATACATAAGAAGATCCACGCCCTACTCTAATTAGTACGACCATGACTTATGAAGAGAAAGCGACATATACATCATTTCTGAATAAAAATTGATATATATTTTCTTGGAACTAAATAGAAATTCCAGACCTTAATCCTGATGTGTCCACTCAACATTTGGGTTTTCTAGAAGAGCATTGAGGGGTTAAACTAGCAACAATAAAAACCCACCCAACTCATTACACTAAAATTGAATTTGATGTCGACAAGATTATCAAAGCTGTGTTTTTAGGGTTGTTAAATATCCCAAATGTCTAGAAAACATTGTTCCAAAGAAAAAGAAGAATGAGAACATTAGATTTTTCATTGATTTCATTGATATTAACCGGATTTTACTTAAAGATAACTTTCCAGTTTCGATCACAAAACTTTTGATTGATACAACAGCTGACTATGAATCTCTATCCTTCATGGATGGATACTCTAGATATAATCAAATCCTAATGGACCTGAATGATGAGTATTATAAAGCCTTCATAGCCCCTAAAAGTGTGTTTTTCTATTAGGTAATACCCTTTGGTATAAAGAACACTAGTGCAACATATCAACGTGTCATGCACCATATATTTAAACCCTTCCTGGGAAAATTCTCTGAATGTTATGTGAATGATCTAGTGGTTAATTTTCTGAATGTTATGTGGATGATCTAGTGGTTAAATCCATACAACGTTCTAATCACATGACTGAGCTGGAGAACATATTCAGTAAACTTCGAGAACATAATTTGAAGAAGAAATTTTTGAAATATTCTTTTGGGGTAACCTTATGAAATATTTTTATCTTAGTTGTACACTATTGTGGCATCAATGTTTATGATGAAAAGGAAAAAGTAATTCATGGAAACTCGCCTCTTTAAAATTTGGAGTAATTAAGAGGACTTAAAATAAACTAGTCCTGTATTTTTAGCTTTATCACTAATTTGGAAGGGTGGTGTTTACCCTTTTCCAGATTAATGAAGAAGGGAGTTACATATCAATGGACCAAAGATTACAAAGATGAATTTGACACCTTAAAGAAATATATCTTGAGTCCACTGGTATTAATGGAACATGTTTATGGAAATCCAATTATTCTCTATGTGAAATCATTAGAGAGATCATTAGGTGAATTCCGTGCACATAAGAATGATGACTGGAAGGAAAATAGCCTTTACTATCTCAGTTGAACTATACTTGACATAGTGACTTGATATTCAAGTATTGAGAAGTACTATCTGGCATTAATCTTTGTATTTGAGATGCTAAGACACTACCTACAACATCATAAGGTCCACTGAGTATCTTGTAATAAACCACTCAAATTTATCCTCAGTCATCCTATTCTTACAAGACGTTTGGCACGGTGGGTAGTTATTTTGCAATAGTTTGATATTGATTTTGTGCCTTGGAAAGAAATAATCGGAAAAAATTCCTTGTTGAACATCTATCTAAAAAAGATACATATTTGAATACTAAACTGCATGATGAAGAAAACCACTATATTCAAGATAATTCCCAATCATGGGAAATGTAATTTGATGGTGCTTCCTGAACTCCAATGGGGAAGAGAATGGAAACCCTTGAACTCAACAAATATGGGTTAGGAATTGTGATTATATCCTCAGAAAAATAATTGTTTCCGTATTCATTTATTTTATCGGAAGGTGGTACCAATAATGTGGTAGAATATCATGCACTCATTAGAGAGCTTGAATTGGCACTCCAAGAACAAGTGAATCACCTAAAATTGAAAGGTTATTCAGAAATGGTAATCTAACAAATCAATGGGGATTATGATATCAAAAAAGAAGATTTATTCCCTTTGTGTTATTATGTTAAGGGATTAATAGCTAAATTCCCCTCAGACCCAATATTTTCATATTCCTCATGTTCACAGAATGACCAAGACGATGCATTGTCCAATGCTTCCACAAACCTAGAAAATTAAAATCGGGATGAGATAATAATCAATATTTCCTATAGTTATGTGGTTTCACCTTTTTTCAAACTAGAATATAGGAAACTAATGAAATCAAACCTATTTTTGAGCTATATGTTCATGGAATTGGAAGGATGATGTCTATTAGGTAATACCATCAAAATGAAGTACTCCTACTAGATAGAGATGAAAAAGAACAGATCTAGCGATGAGTAGTCAATTTCACTCATTATGATAGCCTAGATCACTAGAAGATCCTTTATAAATGAGGCTTCGATGGAGTCCTCTTCATATATATCGATGAAGAAGAAACTGCAGCTATTAGGAAATATGTACATGTAGGATCATGTGGTGCTCAGTAGTCTGGGCATAGGCTTTTTGATCAAATCCTAAGACATGGATACTTTTGGGCTTCAATAACATAGGATTTTGTGGTTTTCACTAGGAAATTTCACCCCTTCCAAGTTCATTCCAACATTATTCATCAACCCCAAGAGTTTCTATATACAAAAAAAAAATAATCCTAGCCATTTGATACATGGGGAATGGATATTGTAGGACCTTATCCTCCAACGATGGCTAAGTAGTTCATGTGTATTCTTAATACTACTGATTTCTTATCCAAATGGGGTGAGGCAATACCCCTCAAAGTAATCAGGGCCAAAACCATTGTTAGCATTATCATAGCTAATATCATTACCAGATTTGGTGTCCCTCCTATCGTATTGACGGATAATAACACCAAATTCTGTCCTATTGAGATAATTAAGTTATATTAGAAGCACAATATCAAATCCAACCATTCATCTCACTATCATGTTGTGACCAATGGTGAGATAGAGGCTTCCAATAAGAACTTCACAAATATACTCTTAAAAATTGTTGATAAATGTAAGAAATATTGTCTTGACAACCTTGTTCATGCTTTATGGGATTATTAGACTACTAGATATACTGCCAATTAAGCAAAAATATATTTGTTGGTGTACAGAATATAAGTAGTTTTTCATTTAAAATTCAATTTCCTTTACTCTGAGTTGAAATATGTGATCAGTTATCTGCATATCAATCATCTCAGAATTAATTTAATGAGATGGAATGATTAGACGAAAATAGATTGCATACATTGCATCATTTGGATGTCTATCAGAAAATAATAGCATTCACTTTTAACAAAAAAGTTCTCCTCTAATCATTTCTTCAAGGGGAATTGGTATTAGTCTTTGAGACTCAAATGATACTGAGAAATAAACCTCTAATACTTGAACCAATGTGGGAAGGACATTACTATGTACATAAGGGATACTCTAATTGATCTTATTCCCTAATATCAATGGATGTATTACTCACTAAAACACCAACCAATGAAATATTCTTGAATAAGTAATTTGTGAAATCACACAGAATAATGTCCTCACTGAAAAACTTGAATCTTCACAACATAATGTCCTCACCTCAAGAATCTAAGCTTGACTGCATAATGTCCTCACAACATGAATTAAAACTGCACAACATAATGTCCTTGATTCATGACTCTAAACTACACCGAACAAAGTCCTAGTTACAAGAAATTATACTTTATAAAAAAACACATATGCATCCATGCTATATGAAGTTAAAATGTGTATAAATTTTTCCTTTTCATACAACATTAAACTTCATAAAATAATAATTTTCTCTCTACATGAAATTAAACCGTATGGTTAAAATCTTCTTCATTTGACATTATGAAATTCCATAAGATACTGCAAATTTATATTCCTTATGGTTCTTAAAATAAGTGTAGCTTCCATGTTCAAGCATTAATCTTATCATTGTTTCTCCTTAGTTGTACATGAGTTCCACTTCTCTCTATGTTTGAATCAGATCTATATAGAGACCTCATTTCAAGAACTATGTATGGATTGATTCTCATTCCAATGGGATATGTAGAGTTCCCTTGATATTAAATCTTGGGCCCAACTACATCCAAAATTAAATTTATTTCACTTTTCTCTTCCTATATATGAACCAGATATATATAGAGTACTCTTTCAAGATACATGGTTCGATATTCATTCCATTTTGTGTATTAAATTTAAAAATTCTTCCAGAATGTGTTAAAACCCCCTATCAATCACATAAAACTCAATTGGTGTGGGAAATTATTTTTTTAGGAACTATGTTTATCTTGATTCATATTTCAATGGGATACATAGAGACACCTAGAACTCCAATATTAGGCCCAACCAGGATAAAAAAACCATGTATTCCCAGCGTGTATGAATCAAACATATATGTGGAATGTTTCACGAACTACGTATTGCTTGATTATCTTCCACACGAGATACATACTGACACCTTGGTTTAATTCTTGGGTTCATCCACAATATTCCTTTTTTACATCAGAATCACTTAATTTCCTTACTGCATGACATTAAACTGAAAAGTGCCCAAAGAACTATATATGGCTTGATTCTCATCCCATTGAGATTAATAGTGATAACTAGGACTTAGATTCTAGTCCCACTAAGGAGATAAATTTTTATCTCTCCTCCACATATAATTAAGAATCTATGTGGGTGTCTTCATTTTGGGTCCTCTCCTTAGAGAGCCCACCAAGGAAACAAGAAATGTTCCTTTTTTACATATAAGTCAGGTCTATGTCAGGGACTCCAAAATCATGGAAAATTTTGAATCAAATTTTTCTCATGTGCACTGTGAATTACCCCCTTTCACATTTCACACTCTTAATCTTGAATACTTTCAGATCTTCATAATCATTATTACAGTTTTTGGTGGAAGAGATTATGATATCTGAGAACTATTTTTCATGACTATGCAGTATGTGCCCCTAGGTGGTCTTGTTTAAGTTCCCCACATAACTGGCCTATCAGTTAAAAAATGACACTATTTGGCTAGGTAGCATATTCCCCGGTTAGAACTATAAAATATATCCCCAATAATGGGTCTATCAAATAATGGTAACATCATTCATGGTAAAAGTATAGTTTTCCCCTTTAAACATTGATGAAAACATACAAGAATATTTATCCTAAAGCGGTCATCCATGCATATTTGTCCCATTACCTTTCTTTCAATTTGATAGTCTCTAAGACCATGGTTTTCACATTTTCTCTCTCCATATGTTCAAATCTTTTTGAAATAACCTTGGTTCATTTGACCATATATCATCCATTGTTTTCATAAAATTATGGTCTTAGTTCCATGAGATAAAACTATAGATAGCATAAATCATAAATTTGGGTCAGAAATTCATAGAAATATTATATCTATGATTTTTAGGAAATCATGATTATAAATAATCTTTCTGTATTGAGGTACCTTTCTCCATAAAAAAAACTCTGTGCTTTTGAAAATCTGAATCTCCATATACTTTCTTCAGCTTTTAGAATTATAATTTTTTATACCCAAAAGATCTTTTACATGACTATGCAGTACAAGCTCTTAGGTTGCCTTGAATAATGTTTTCTACATAATAGGTATGTCAGTCAAAAGATTCCACTATTTGGTTATGTAGCCTATTCCCTAGTTGGCCCTGCATAATATAGCCCCCCTAATGGGTTCCTCAAAAATGGTACGTTCATTCTTGGAAAAGACTTTCTCTAATGCCTTTATTTATTTTCCTATACCATTATCCAGACCTATAAATTCCCAAATCACAATTTAAAACTATTTATTTTCATACATGAAAATGGTAGTATGTTTACAAATAAATTACCAAGAAATTAGAGACTCATGAACCTAGAATCCATGCTAAAGACTGCAATAAAATCCACATAATGTCTTTACTTCATGACTTAAAACCACACAGTATGATATTAGAAATCCCCTTTATAACAAATTTTAACCATTCCTCACACACCAAATTTGTGTGGAAGTGGTTTTCCTATTCATGACCTATGTCGGTATAGATGAACCTTTATTCCTAAAATACCTTTTTTTAGAAAAACCACCCACTATGGTCTTGAGTCACCAAAATATTTTTATTCCTAGTCTACAAAAAATATAATGTTATATTCTTGAGATCCCTTTTTATTGACTATAGAGTACATGCACCTAGGTGGCCTTTCATAAGTTACCTACATAACATGAATGTTGTTAAAATGATTACACTATTTGGCTATGGAGAATATACCCTATCTAGTGTTGCATAATACATCCCCCATAACGTGTTCATCAAATAATTGTAACCTCATTCTTGAAAAAGACCTCCTTTATTTTTATAATAGTTTTCAATTTAGTGACAAAAAAAATGATGAGCCAAGATTCCCCCTGAAAGTGTATAATTAATATTAGAGAAATTCCTAGCCACTAACCCTTATTTGGGATCTAATTTCAAAATTTAGGTTCAAAGCTATTCGACCATTAAAACTATCCTTTTTGGTTTGACATGCATGACTCTAGACTACCAATAACAATAAGACATAGTCCATTCCATATTAAAAACCCAAAAAGGTCCCCCTGGGAAAAAGTTGAGCCTTATCTCACAAAACCTACATTTTTAATTGTTTAGGAAATATTGAGAAATAAAAATCCAAAAGATACAAATTTTTGGGGTTGTTTTTATAACACTTGTAAAAATCAATCTATGATAAATAGGTCCTATGGATTAAGAAAAAATAGAACATCCTTCCAAACATGATGTAGCTCAAAATATAACCAAATGATGTTAGAATGCATCAAATTTCCCTAATTTTACCTTAGAACAAGATTTTTTTTTTGTTTTGAATGAATCAAATTATAAGGGGGATTTTATTGACACCAAGAAATGTGTTCCATGAACTTTTCTGAAAAATGACCTAAACCTGGGTGATGACGTTCATGATGTGACACTGCATTTTTTATGGGGGGTAGTGATTGTAGAGAAGGAATCAAGCTGAATGGTTGAGATGACATTGGGTCAATGATTTGAATCAGGGGAGGGGGCACAACCCCCGTGGTATGGAGAATTAAATTTGGATATGTCTTTAAAGAAGCACCCAATGTACGTATGTGCAAATACCGATGCACCACTATGTTGGCGCTGAATGATTCAATTATTTTTTCTACATCCTCAAAGTGACACCCCAGTTAGGCCAGATCACATGAAGCGTGCAAGCCTACTTGGGAGCCGCCCATACGGTGTGAAAACACTTGCACACCACCCATCCTGTATGAAAACATATGTGATTACCCAATGTAATTTTTCCCAGGGAACCTTATTTGCTTATAAATAGACCCTTGGGGCTTTCATTTTGACGAACAAATTTCATTGAAGAATAATTGCTGCTCTAGTCGACCTAGTGATTCTTTCAAGTCTTCCAAAACCATAAAGGTAGTTATTTGACACCTAGAGTGGAGTAATTTAAGTAGTATCATAGTACATCAGTCCCTTTAGTGTTTGAAATCAATAAAACATGCATGCCTAAATCACCCAACCTCCCTTAATCAGAATCACTTGTGTGCCACCCATTCCTCTCAATAAAACTTAAGTGCCCCACTTCTAGGAATACCTGTGAGTACTCTTGAAGGCTTGAGTCATGTCTCTCCCATGTATTAACATCCATGTTGTTCATCACATAAGTGAAATTCAGTTCTCCCAAGCCTACCTGAGCACACATACCTACATGATGAATACTTACTTGGGAACCCCTCTTTGATTCACCTTACCCCTTTAGTCTATACGATCCTTTCATTATGCCTTCTTCAAATTCATTTGTTGCAAGGATTATTCTTTATTGCCTCCCTTGTCTGGAAGGGATTATGTTAAAACCTCCACCGAAACAGCATCAGTTATTAAAACTTTGGAAAGGGTGCATCAGTGTGTTTCTTATTTGTGTTTTTATATTCACTGTCAAAGGTTTCCCGCATTTTTTTTGAAAAGGGGTATGAATTCATTGAGTGTCTTCATTACATATATATATCTCCATTAATGAAGAACCTTTAATACATATAGATTATTATAAACATCACACATGCTACTAATTAATTAATAATTCCATGGGAAACATACATTATACATGGTAAATTAATAAAGATTCATGAAAAATTCTCAAATTTATAAGAGAGTCTCTGAGTATGCAATAATTCCCCCCTAAAAGGATGTGATGTGTATGGCATCCCATCTTCTCGACCAATACAAGTTCTTATGTATCATAGGTTCAATCCTAACGAATACCTACCTTTAGAAAGTATGTCCCTCTGGATATAGAACAGTTAGATGTTTTTTAGTTCTATAAATAAATCTAACGGAAACCGCTTGGAAGTAGTGATTCCTAACCAGAACACACGTTCTGAGGGACGTGAAACACCCACATAGTACATTATTTAAATATGTTTGTTATAATTTATAATTATTTAAATATATATAATTCTTAATTTATAATTACATAAATTATTTTTAAAAAATATTTATTTATTTATAATAATTATAAATTTATAAATTTATAAATACAGTAAATATACATTTATAATTGTATTTTATTATAAATATTAATTTACAAATAAATTTCTAACATTTTTAAAGGATTTATAGTCTTAAACACATGCATTATAAAAATGAGTGAAACTGTATAATTCAAAATGAATACACTTTAAAAATATTGAAAAAACAGATAATTCAATTAACTAAATATAAATTATTAAAGAAATATTGATATATATATATATATATTGACTTAAAGATGATTAAATGTTGAAAATAATAAAACATAGTATATAAATATATATAATTAAAAAATAGAAAATGATCAAATTCAAAAATAAAATAAATAAAAAAAAATTAAAATAAATAAATAATATCTCACTATAATATTATTTAAAATAAATAAATAAAATGACCTATTAAAAACATTATATATTAAATTTATCATTTTATAATGAAATTCTAAAATATATGAAAATTTTAATAAATTACATAAATATTAGGTGTATATGTTTCCAAATAAGATTTCATTAAATGCGAAAACATTCTTGTGTGTGCGTTGTATATAAAAATTAATTAATTACATATATTTATGTGAAATCTATGTAACACACGACATTTGATATGTGATAAATTGATAACTCAAACAATATTAAAAACGACTAAGATGTTAATATGTTTTTAATTATTACAATTTATTCATTTTAAATATATTTATATTAAATATATATTATTTATTATTATTTGTAATTAACATATATATTTATATAATAATTATTCATTTTTATTCATAATTGTTTCACTAATGAATTTGTAAATAATTTTTTAATTTATTCATTTTCATTTTTTATTGTTTAATTATTACAATTTATTAATTTTCTATATTTATATTTAATATATACTATTAATTAATATTTATTATATATATATGTATGTTCAATTTGTTCGTTTTATACAATAATTATTTATTTAATAAATATTTTAATATTTTTCTCAATTTACTCATTCTTAATAATAATTTCTTTAATTATTTGTTTTTATTAATTTTACACATCTATATAAATAATATTTAATATTTATTAATTTTTATAATTGATATACATGCATACCTAATTTATTCTTTTTTAACAATAATTATTTAATTAATAATATTTCTATTTTTTAAAATATTTTAATTTTATTCTGAAACATTATCAGAGTTCAAAGGAATATAATAATGGATACCCTTTATCAGCGCTAGAAATAAATCACTAATAAAGGGGGACCTTTATCAACACAAAAAATAAACCGCTAATAAAAGGTATCTTTTATCAGTGCTAAAAGATAAAGGTGTTAAACTTTACTGTTTATTATCACTTCTTTTAGCATTGATAAATGTTTACTTTATCAGTGCTTTTTACAAGCACTACCAAATTCTATCATAGTTAAATTCTGTTTTTGTAGTAGTGATTATAGAAAGTGATGAGAGAGAAATTTTAAAAGATGATTTTTAAAATAAATACCTTTCTATAAAACCATAAAAATATTCCATTTATAAAACAATTAAGAGAAATTAAAAAATTAACATTTTAAAAAATTCATGTCCACTTGAATAAATTCATAAAAATTGTTTTAAAAACATAGACATGAATGTTAATGATTTATAAAATAAATTTTTCAAACATTTAAAATAAGATTTATTTAGTTAAAAAGTCCATAACATTGAGTCAGATTCATCATGTACGTTATTTATATTCCTAAATAATAAAATTGGGTTAATTATTTACAATCTTGAGAACCTTTATCAAGTTCATTAATAAATTTTTATCACTAATTGTCTTTTTATAATAATGTCATAAATATTTTACTGCACATTGGATTTTTTGATGACATTCAGTATTTGAGTCCAATCTAACTTTTCTATGACATTTATTGTAAAAAATTTCATTATAAAATAATCACCAAAATAATTGTAATTATATAATTTTAATTTTATCCATCTATTATACTTTTAAATCACACCATTAAATATGGTAATGAAAAATTAACTATATTATAATCATGGAGACAAGAAGCCATGTGTACGCATGAGTAACGTTTTCATTTTTCAATAATAATTATGGAAAGAAGATAAGTATAATTTTATCTTTCAACAATAGTAATAATATCATTAATATAATATTAATCATTTAAATATAATTATATAAATCATCCATGTTTTGTGGAAATGAAAAATAAACCACATCGCTTTGTGGAGGTGATAGTTCACACATACACGCGAATGATGTTATCATTATTCTGTGCATGGAAAGGTAAGAAATAAAATTATCAATTAAATTTGTATAAGGATAAATTTTTCATTAATATAACATATAGATATTAATTCTATCATTATAACCATTCTTGAAAGATGGTGATGGAAAACAAATTACATCAGTTCGCGAGGCGATAGGTCACTATACACATGGATAATGAATTATTTTCCCATTTAATGGAAGTGGATTTGGATATATGAGATAGTATAAATATAATTAGATCTTATTATATTGAGTTTATTAACTTAATATTTCATCATTTTTGAGTAATATATGACGGAAGTGGCAGAATAAATAAAACAGAAAAAGTTGATTAAAACCAATACCTTTTCTTCGAATAATCTCTTTTTCATACCACCTTAAGACAACTAATGAGGGTGTTTTACATAACCAAGAACTCTAGAATGTGGTAAGAGATTATATTAAGGTATTTGGGAAGATATTTCTTGAACCAAATATTTTTTTAATTGTAAAGGGAAGAGATTTTCCCTTTTGTAAGAGAGAGGAGAGGAACTCTTGGAATACTTTGAAATTTTAAATTAATATAAATCTGTTTTCTATTCCAAATGGTGTAAAAGTAAGTTATTTCTATAGTGGGATGATTATGGATTGAAATAATTTCTTCCCATATTAATTATTCATGTTTTGAATATATTTTATTCCTTATTATTTGGATTTCACACTAATTTAACCTCTTTAACTCTAACTGTGGCAACATCTGTTTTTACTCTTTAGTGGTTAATATAGTTACTATAAAATGAAAAATGATCCATAACTGAATCATGGATGATCATTTAAAAATCATATAAATTATTTGGCCAAATAATACTTTTTTATAAATTTTATATTATTTAATAAAATATTATTTATTTTAAAATATCATTAATTTTAGTTTTGGCATTATTCATTACATGACTTTTTAAAAATATCACAACGACAAGATAAATTCCAAAATATTAATATAACACATCACCAACACGAAATAGTCAAAAATAATATTATTTTTTGACCTAATTTATATTAAATAATATTTATATTAATATTTTTAATATCTTTTAGTTGAAATTTACAATAATTTAACAATTATTGTATTATCATTGTGTCGGTATCTAAGGTAATTATGTTATCTATTAAAAATTATAAATAAATTACCATGATTTAGATAAATATATATGATTTAAAATTACTATTTATGGTTTAATATATTTTTTTAATGAAAACTAATTAAAAAATTTTATACTTATTAAAACATAAGTATGAATGGTTTTTCAGTTTTCTTGAAAATAAGAAACTATTAAGGGATTAATGTCATCCAAGTAGATCTAAGTGGTCATAAAATACACCCATGGATGATTTTGGTCATAAATTAGTCATAAAATAAAATTATTAAAAGTTTTATAGAAAATTTATAATATTTATATTATTAATTCTTACCCTTAGTTACCAAATTTACTCTTAACTATGGTAATAAAAATTATCGATGTTACTATTCATATTGTCCAAATTAAAATGGATATATTTAATAAATATTTAAAATTTAATTCCAAATATGGAACCCATTTTTTATTATTCAATTCAAATAATTTAAAATAATTAATTTATAATTAATTCAGTATACTTAATGAAATAATGGGTTTTAATGTATAAATGTTCAAAAGAATGAAATGTTTTTGGATCCGATTTCAATGGGATATTGATTCAATTGACCCATAAAAGATTTAATGATTTATTATTGAACTATTTATACTTGAAAACCATTATAAAATATAATATAACTATTTAAACAAGTTAGATGAAGAAGTAGATTCCAATTAAATTGAAGTATTTTTCACTATTCATCAGAAAATAAAACTTATCAGAATGATACCAAAAAATCAACCAAAGTGAATTTTGAAATTAAATTTTAATAAAATAAGTTTATTTTTTCAAATATAATTTAACAAAATTACAAAAAACTTCCATTTAAATAGGTCTTCCATTAAAAGATGGCCAAATTCCATTTTAAAAATAAATCATTTTTTTGTATAAATTGGATTTGGTCATATATAATATCTATAAAATACATGAATTGATTGTTAAACATTATATTTAATATATATTTCATTAATATAAACCAATATAGGTTATTTTTTTAATTTATTTCTATAAAACACTCTTGTGAACATTTAAATAATTTTTTAGAAAACATTTTTCTTTTATATTCAAAAGGGGTTTACTTTCATTAATAATTTTTTTTGGTAATGCTTTGGTCAAAGACCAAAGCATAATTTATTGATAGATAGAAAACAAATTACAAAATGCGAAAGGATGGGATTTTTTTACAGTCTCTATCAAAAAGATATAAAATTTCAGAAGGGACATCATCCATCCAAGTCATGCCCTGATGGACCCCTTTATTGGCTAGAGCATCAGCAACGACATTTGCTTCGCGGTAGGCATGAGTAGCTATATAGTCAAACCCATGGAGCAAATTAAGGAAGTTCAACCAAGGAGCAATGAGAGACCAGGCTAGATGAAAGTTGCCATTCCAGATTGCATGAATAATAGTGGTTGAATCACTTTCAATCCACAACTTTCTCCAGCCATTCTGAAGAGAAAAGTCAAAAGCATGAATGTTGCCAAGAATTTCTGCCTCCAGGGATGAGGAGTGACCACAACCAACAAAGAAGAATCCCTGACATTGACCAACTGAGTCTCTGAAGATAGCACCACAACTGGCAGGGCCAGGGTTGCCTTTGGAAGCGCCATCAACATTCGCCTTGATCCATCCTGGCATTGGTGATTTCCAGAACACTTCAAAGGATCATTTAGGCTTTGGGAAAATGCCAGGAACATGTAGCTGTCGGAGGATCATAAAATCTCCAACAGAGTTGTTGCAACAGTCCTTTTGAATTGAAGCAGCTTCATGAATCACAATAATAATTCGGGACTTTCCTGCATTAATATTGAGAGAATGATTATTGTTAAAGAGATCATTTCTAACATACCAGAGAACAAACAGGAGATCCGCCACTGCTACGAGAAACAGATTTTTGACCTGCAGGGAAGCATCCTGTCTAGTGCAATTAATTAGGAATAAAGAAATTGAGTCATCAATTTGTCTTCTACAATTAAAAAGATCAAAGATGTAATTCCAGAGAGCAGATTCCGTCGCACAAGATAGAAAAAGATGATTAGTATCCTCCCTATGTTGGTTAAACAAATGAAACTTAGAACAAAGAGAAATTCCACAGATTTTAAGACTAGTTTAAGTAGGTAATCTATTATGCGCAATGCGCCAAATAAGGGTAAGCCTAGAAGGATTAATCCAGGGATTATTAAAATGATTCACCTAGGAAAAATTAGATTCATGGTCAGAAAAATTGTGATTATAAAAGCTTTTAGAGTCTATAATACCATTAACAGAAGGTTCCCAAACATGAAAATCCCTAACAGAAGAGAAAGTATAATTCTCAATAGCTTGCATAATAGTATCAGGGAGATCACAATCAGAAGATTGCGAGACACCTTTTATAGATTGATTATTATCTACAGGAAGATTACTAGGGGGTAACAAAGAAATAAAAGGGCTACCACACCATTTTCCACACTAGAAATTAATGGAAGAATCAGCACTGACAATCCACCTAGAATTTTGCATGATTTTGAGATAAGAGTCCCGAATGGAAGGCCATATGGAAGAGTTAATGAAATTTAGATTACCTTTTAAAATCTTAGGAAAAGACCTATGTTTAAGGAAATCAGTAGCCTTATTAGAAGAGTTAATGATGCGCCAAGTAAGGCAAGACTGAAGAGCATTATTAAACAACCTTATATTTTTAATGCCAATTCCAACATTAGTAATGGGTTGACAAAAAGAATTCCAAGGAATTGTGACAAGATTTTTTTCAAAAAATCTTCCAGACCAAATGATGTTTTTAATGTAAGTAGTAATTTTTTTTAGAATACTAATAGGCCATTTATAGATCATAAGGGTATAGACCATTTTAGAAACGATGGTCGATTTAACTGAACAGATTCTCCCAGCCATGGAGAGGGACTTCCATTTCCAATTAGATAGTTGATTTGTGATATGAGTGATAATATTAGAAAAATAGGTAGCTTTGGGACGACCCCAAAATAGAGGAACCCCCAAATAATTGAGAGGTAAGGAGCCCTCTTTAATACCCAGGTGATTTATAATACCAGTTTTTCTTCTTGTAGGAAAATTCTTGCCAAAGTAGATATATGATTTATTCTAAGAGATTGCTTGACCAGAGGCATCCTCATAATGAGATAAAGTTTTTTTAAGAACTTGAAGATTTCTTTGATCCCCTTTTATGAATAGAATAATATCATCAGCATATAGGATATGTGTTGGAGCATTTAAATTCCTGGCCACCTAAATAGGTTTAATCAGATTTTGATCAACCTAGTGGTTTATGAGTCTGCTAAGGAAATCCTCAGCAATAACAAAGAGGATGGCAGAAAGAGGGTCACCTTGCTTGATGCCTTTAGTACATTTAAAGTAACCACAAGGGGTACCACTAATCAGGATAGAGATATGAGCGGAGTGAAAGAGGGTCCTGATTATATCAATGAAGGATTCATTAAAACCAAAGCTTCTAAGAACTTTGTAAATAAAATTCCAATCAATGGTATCAAAAGCCTTCCTAATATCCAATTTGATAGCCACAAAACCACCTCTAGTTTTTTTGCTTAAAGAATTCGTACATTCAGAAGCAAGACAAATGCAGTCCTGAATGGATCTTACTTTGATAAAACCAAATTGATTCCAAGAAACAATTCTATTACAGATAGGACCAAGTATATTAGCAATGATTTTTGTAATGATTTTATATATAGTGTTAATCAAAGCTATAGGTATGAATTGATGTATCTCAACATCATTCTCAACATTAGGTATTAAAGTTAAAAATTGAGCATTAATACCATGAGGAAGAGATCCATGGGTAAAGAATGTCCTCACGAGGTTACAAACATCATTATGAATAATATCCGAATGAGTTTGGAAAAAACCATTATTGAAACCATCTGGGCCAGGAGCACTATCAAGGTTTAAACCAAAAACAATATCCTTGATTTCATGATCGAGGGGGATTATTAAAAGGGACCTATTATCTTCATCATCAACCAGCAAAGGAATGATGTCAGGTTTAATATCAACATTTCTGCAGGACCATTTAAAATGTTATTGAAATAAGAGGTAACATGATCCATAATGGCTTCTTCGGAATCAATGAACAAACCATTATGAATGAGAATAGTAAGGGGACGGCTGGTCATTCTAATTCTTTGAAGACAATTATAAAATTTGGTATTATGATCAACATCAGTAAGCCATTTCGTTCTAAAAGTCTATTTCCGAATATTGTCCTTAAAATAAAGTAAGTAATTTAATTTAGAAGAGATGTTATCTTCCAGCTGAGGAGCCATATTAAAATCAGAATTAGTGTTCTCAGTTTGGAAGCGATTGAGTTCGTCCTCAAGGTAGGAGATGTCAAGGTCAATTTGAGAGATTGAGTTTTTACACCAGCCTTTGAGAGCATTCTTAAGGACTTTCAATTTATGCAAACAAGAAAAGGAATCCTTATGATGCTTCATTGAATTCCAAGTGTTAAAAATATAGCTGATACAATCAGGATTTAAAGACCAATCATTGTTAAACCTGAAGGGAAAGATAGGTTTTTGATCATTCATAAGAAGATTGACAAGAATAGGATGATGATCCGAATTAATCATTGGAAGAGTAATACTAGATATTTTGTCCCAAAATTCAAGAGCCTTCATATTGATAAAAGCTCTGTCAAGTTTACTATCAACATTCTTATTATAATGTTTTCTGTACCAGGTGTATTTTTCACCAACAAGGTTGATCTCAAATAGGTTATAGTCATCAACAGTAGATTTAAACTCTCTAGAAGAGATGGAAAGAGGAGAGGGACCAATTTTTAAAAATGGGTTAATAATGGCATTGAAATCTCCCAAAACAATCCAAGGGTCTTGAATCTGACTAGAAATATCAAGGAGTTCAAGCCATAAAGCTCTCCTATCTTGATACCAAATTTTGGCATAAACCATAGTGCAATAGATGTGCTGAACCGTCCAAAATAAGTCACAAGTTAGATATTGATCAGAATTTCGAAAAATGTTAACATTATTTAAAGTATTGTGACAAAAAATCCACATAGAGTCAACATTAGAACTGTTATTACAGGAACCCATAAAATTGTAATTTAAAGCTCCAAATCTCATAAAGTTCAAATTAAAATTGATCATAGGTTTAGAAATAGCAAAAAGATGTGGTTTATGAGTGTTAAGAAACCCCCTAAGGGTAGTGGAGGTGTCATTGTTGGACAACCCTTGACAGTTCCAGAAGAGAACGTTAATTTTTAATTTTGTTTTGGGTTAGGACCCTTCATCTTTTCTGATTTACCAGATCCCTTCTTTTTTTGGGATCTTGTAACAATTGAGATAGAAGAAATATGTTGACTCTGCTCAGATTCAGAAATGTGAGGAAGATTAGAATTCATACATGCATTAGGAATAGAAACAATATCAGAGGAGCACATTGGAGCAGAACTGTCCAGTGTGTGAGACTGTTCATCCTTATGAGCAGAGACCTTTTCAGTAGGCAGAATAGAGCTGTTCAGTATGTTTTCAGAAATGACATCATGAGAAAGATATTGCTCAGGTTGAGGATCAGACACATTCTAGACAGTTTCAGTAGGATTTCTGTTATGGTCCATGATCAGGTTAACCTGAGAAGAAATAGAAACATTTCTACTATCCAAACAGAGAGTAGAATCCTAGACAGGTTCATGAATGGACAGTGCAGAATGTTTAGAGATGCAATTCAAATGAGAATGATCAGGATTATCATTATCAGCATGAGTAAAATTATTATAATTTTCAATAAGAGCAGCACTATCAATTTCCAAATTTTTCTGTAGAGGAACAGAAATCTGTTTGTCAGTCAGAGAATGAGACTCCTACTTCTGTACAGAGAGTGATTCGGCAGAAATTCCAGAAGTTCCAAAAACAGGCTGAGACATAGATGCAGGAACTACATAGACAATAGGATCACTATTAACATCAGAATTTAACAACACAGTGTTACCTAGAACTGCATAGTTATCATTATTACTATGAACCAAGTTGGAAGCATAAGCATTCACCTTGGGAGAAGATATTGGGTCTTCCAGATTCCTACACAGATTCTCATTTAAACATGAGGTACCAGAGGAAGATGCATTTTTAATAGAACTGGGTATAGGGTTGGGGAGGCCCTTATCAGGACAAGTTCTGTTACAGTTATCAATAGGTCCTTTTAAATCAATAGGTTTCTCATTATTCTTAGGATCAACCTCTTCTTCAACCAAAACAGCCCACGATTTCCCTTCTAAGTTAGAGTGATCCTTGAATTTTTTGACCCAATTATCATTCTTTTTTGTAGGGGGGGGGGTCAGATTTTACAATGATATTTTTACTTTTTTTGTTATGTTTACCTCTTTCCAATCATCTTTAACTGGAGGATCCAGTTGTTTCCTAGCAACTCTACAAGTGGCAAAACTATGACCAATCACTTTGCAAAAGTCACAGAATGGTGGTTTCTTTTCATACTCAATACTAAGTTCTATTCTATGTTCAAGGGAATTAAAAAGTATGGTAGATGGCAGTTCACTAGCAAGGTTGACCTCCACCATAATTCTATCATATAATCCAAGATCCCCATTCAAGGTTCGATGGTCAATTTTAATAGGGGATCCTAAACAAGAAGCAATATCATTTAAGATCTTCAGATACGAAAAAAACCAGTTAAACCTATGAATCCTAACCCATACATGTGCCGTATTATTTTTATGAGTGTAAGGATTAAAGGAAGGATCCCAATCAGAGATTCTAAAAAAACCAGGTTTAATATGTAAATTTCCAATATTCCATACCTCCTCGAGTTCGGTTTGAGAGCTGAAGAGAAGGTGAAAATATCCTTTACCTAGTGGTACCATCTTCCATTTTGAAGAGTTCCAGCAATGACCAATCATGTTCCATAATTCAGAGATAGTCCAAGGTTTGTCACCTGTGTTATAAGAAATTCGGCCAAGAACCAAATGCTTGAATAACTGTTCTCTCTATTTCAGAGCTTCCGGATCAGCATCAACCAAGAAACAACCATCATCTAGTTTCCTAAAGCAAGGTTGTTTGTGATCTTTCACACTATTGTGATCTGTACCTTTTAGCGCATCTCAAAAGGAGACAGAAGTGTTGCGAAGAGGGATTTTAAAGTCTCCTACTTCAAAATTTGAAGATGCAGGTTCAACAGATGCAGGAACCGTAGAAGCAGCAACCTCCCACTCTGGATCATTTCCATCATTCTAACAACTAGTTTATAATGGTGAAAATTAAATAATAATGTTCAATTATTCATTTAAGCTCGATGTTATGTATCATTTATGATATCGAACATAACATATACTTTAAAAAATAGGATGTTACATTTTTTCCCTTGAATAGAATTTTGTGGTTTTATATTCTAAATATTTATCTCAACATAATCAATAATATAATGTGATATATAGTAAACTAAATTTCCATATCAATTTTATTTAGTGAAAGCGGGAATTTACTAGTGCTGGTTTTCCAAAACATAAAACATTCTACCTTATACGGTATGTATATTCATAGTACTGAATATTAAAAAAATATACTATCATATACTAATCATGATTATATATCACATTAATTTGACAAATTTGGGGACTATCTATCACATTGTATGTTCATAGTTTTCCCCACTATGATAATAACCTTGATGTTTTATGTTAATTTAAGAAATAATTGTTTTATGGAAAAATAAAATTCTATAATGGGAGAGATTTTTAGTATGAATATCATTCTCTTGATACTCATAAGTATATTAGAAATCATATCATTAATTTCATAGTTTTTAATCATTATTATAGTAAATTATGAGAATAACCCCACCATTACGAATTCCACATGTGTACATGTCATTAGATCTTCCTCCATTTGAATGTTTTTAATGATCCGTAGACTTTATGAATGTTATTAATGTCTATTATGAGTTGTATATTTTTATGTATTGATGAAAATTGTGATGATATATTCTCATGGTGAGTTAGGATACATTAGTCGAATCACAAGTGATATGAATTAATGAATGATCTAAGAAATGATTTATCACTTCCATATGTATGGATGTGGTTATATTATCCCGTTAATTTTAATGGATCTATCTAACTAAAATTACATGGCCATGGTGATTGATGATTCCATTTCAATAATTCACTAAAATATTTATTGAGCATATGGATTCATAATTGGATTAAGAAACATGATTGGTGAGGTATCCATACAAAATTATTATATTACAATGTCATTGTTCGTATGTGGTTGTCATTGTTTCAATAGTGATTACATCCTCTATGGGTACCTTCATTTATTAATAGATGATGATATTAGAATTTATATAAACACAACTAATTCCATTTATGAATAATCATAAGGGATCACAAAATTAGAGCTTCTAATAATCTCGATTAAATTTTATTTCAATCTATCAATTGGAATGAATGTTATTATGAAGACTGAATAATAATATTAATTCAAGATTTCTTGATCTCAAGTATTTAGTAAATATTTTATGTGTAAGAAAATTATTAAATAAATAATTATTCATATGACCATAAATAATATATCTATTTAATTATCTAATTAATAATGTTTATTATTCGAGTTTTAGTAAATGTTTAGGATGGTGGATGGGATGAGTAAGGCGCCCAGTAATAGAAATAACATACTAAATATCATTAAAATAAATGATAATTTAATTTTTTATATTTAAATTATCCATGAGAAATGTGCCTATCAAATAAATAATTATATTATTTCTCTTATTATATTTGGGGTTTATTGTGGATTAAGATATCGGCTAGGGGCCTTTTTTTGTATTACCAATCCTTTAACCCTACCTCAATACACACCCAACAATATAATTTCTATGGATGTTTCAAAATCATTTCTTATAAAAAATATTATTATATTAAGATAATTCTCTCAATTAATATATTATATTGGGTTTTCTATCATTATTTATAGAATTTAATCCACCTATTACTTCCTTATAAATAATGAGATAGTAGTATTAAATCCATAAATTTTGAGGATTATTTTGCTGTAAAATCTTGGAAGTGTAAGATGGTCAGTGTCCCCATGCTACCACCTGGATTTTCATCAGTGGAACTTTGAGATTAAATATAACATTTGGATAACCACTATAGGGATTCTGTATTGGATCCTCCTAATGTAATGATGATACAACTCTAAGAGGTTGTATTGATTTTTTAAAGGGGTGGTGTTCTGGTCAAAGACCAAAACACAACCTTTATTAAAAAAGGAACAATAAAGGTTTACATGAGTCTGAAGTAAGGAATTTTTTGAACATCCCTAAAATAAAGAGGGAGTAACTCAAGAGGAAGGTCATCCTTCTAGGATACCTTGTGATTAAATCCCATGTTGGGAGGTCCATCAATGATCTTGTTATCTTCCTAGTAGGTATGGGTGATAATGAAGTTTACATCAAATAGAGAGTGTAAACAAATCATCCAGCAAGGAGTAAGAGTCTAAGCTAGGTGAATGGCGCCATTCCAAATTTTCTGGACAATAGTAGTTGAGTTTCTCTCGATCCAAATGTTGTTACAGTTTTGTAGCTTGGCAAAAGAAGTACCATGAATCACCCTCATCATCTTATCTTCCAAGGAGGTGGTAAAGCCACATGATACATAAAATCATCCAAGAACCTGGTCTAGGTGGTTTTTGAAGATGGAACCACAGCCTACATGGCATGGGTTTCCTTTAGAAGCACCATCAACGTTGATTTTAATCCAACGTGGAGGTGGAGGATTCCAAAAGACTTCCATGGTGTATTTATGGAGAGGGTACATCCTATCAACACCGATATACCTAAGAATCCCATGATCTCTAACCAAGTTACTACAATGATTCTTCTGAAGTAAAGCAGCCTCCCATATAGAAATGAGAATTCTCATGTTACACGAATTAAGCATGAATGAGTTATTTTTATAAATATAGTCATTTCTACAATACCAAATAATATTTAGATGCTCTGTTGCAGATAAAATTAAAAGGTTATTCATTTTCTGGGAGTCAGATAAATCCACATATTTCTACAACTGAGAGGTTATAGAGCTAAGAGGCAACCATCTGCACTAAAAAATATCAAGAATATAATGAAAAAGACCAGTTTATGTATCACCAGAAAGGAATAGGTGATTAACGTCCCCTCAATGTTGATTACAAATATGAAATTTGGAATAAAGATTAATCCCGAAAGATTATAAATAGATATCTATGGGAATCCTACCATGAGAAATATGCCAAATGTTAGTGAGGTTCGAGGGCATTATCCAAGCTTTATTAACGTTTTATAACCAGCTTAAATTACAATCATCATTTTCGAATAAATGTTTATAGTATCTTTTTGAATCGTGTATACCATTATGAGAAGGTTCCCAAATTAGAAGATCATCATTAATAGTGAATGGATAATTGTCCATAACATTCTTTATATTATCAGGTAAGAAAGGGTTTTCATTTGTAGAATTTCCATGATGGTATCATTAGTATGATTAGGAAGTTTACTGTTAGACACCAAGGAGATAAATGGTTTACCAGTCCAGTTATCAAGACAAAAATTTAAATTAGAGTCTTTCCTAGCCATCCATCTGGAGTTAGTCATAATAGAGTTGAAATTACTTTTAATGGAAGAACCGATTGAGGAGATCAAATAATTGAAATTTATATTCCATAATTTATCTGGGAGGTGATTCCTAATAATTTCCATGGAAGAATAATTATTGTGAATGATGTTCCATGTGAGAATTTCATGAAGGGATTCATTAAAATTATTATGGTTTATTATTCCAATACCTCCTTTTTCAATTGGTTTGCAACAAGTAGACCAAGGGACAGTAACAATTTTTCTCTCATGTGTTCTCCCAGTCTAGACAAATTTTTTAACGACGTCATTAATGCATTTTAGGAGACCAGTCGTCCATTTATAAATCATCATGGAATCGACATGTTGGGAGACAATAGTGCATTTGACAAGGCAAATTCTCCCTGATATAGAGAGGTTTTTACCTTTCCAAGAGGAGAGTTATCGAAGGTTTTGGTCAATGATGGGTGATAAATAGGTTTCTTTAGGTCATCCCAAAAAGAGAGGGACACCCAGATAAGTGAAGGGTAATGAACCCTCTTTGATCCCCAAAGCAGAGATAATGTTTCTTTTCCTGCAAGGGGGATATCCTTTTCCAATGTAAATAAATGATTTATGCCAAATGACATACTGATGACACACCTCTTTATAGTGAGTGAGATTGGATTTAATATTACAAATATTTCTTTTTTACCCCTGTAGAAACAAAATAATTTGATCAGTATAAAGAATATGTGAGGGGGCATTCATTTTCCTGGAGGTTGGGATCAATTTGATCTTACCGTTTTCTATAGACTGAGTGAGTAGGATACTTAAAGAGTCTTTACCAATAGATAAGAGAATAGAAAAGAGAGGGTCTCGTTACCTAACCCCCTTAGAACATTTTAAATAACCTCTTGGAAAACCATTTATTATAATGGAAATATGGGCCGAGTTAAAAAGAGTTTTAATTCTATTGATAAAGGTGTCATTGAAACCGAAGTGCATAAGGAACTTAAAAATAAAGTTCCAATCTATGTTATCAAAGGCCTTTTGTAATTTTATGTTAAATGGAATAATTACCACCTTGATTTTTTATATTTAAATGATTGGTGGATTCATAGGTAAGGAAAATGCAGTCTCGTATAGATCTTCTTTTTATAAAACCAAATTGATTCCAAGAGACAATTCTATTGTTGATGGAAGAGAATATATTAGCATGTAATTTTGTGCCAATTTTGAAAAGAGAATTTATTTTAGAAATGGGTCTAAAGGGATGTATTTCATCAACATTATCCATTTTAGTAATAAGGGTAAGAAATTAAGAGTTTAATCCATAAAGAAGAATTCCTTTAGAAAAAAAAAAGTTTTAACCATGCAACAGACATCGTCATGAATGATATCCCAATGCTTTTAGTAAACCCCATTATTAAAACCATTAGGTCTAGGAGAACTATCTGTATTGAGGATAAATAATGTGTATTTAATTTCTTGATCTAAAGGAATACTATTAAGAAAATAATTTTCATCTCCATAAACCATAGCTGGAATGACATTAAGGAGAAAATATTTATCAATGATAGGAGAATTTAAGATATCACAAAAATATGAGACCACAAAATATGAAATACCTTCGTCTGTGTCGATATGATTCCCCTCATCTCTAAGATAGGTAAGAGGCCTATAATATTTTCTAACTCTATGAAGTGAGTTATAGAACATAGTGTTCCTATCCGCACAATTGAGCCATTTGGTTTTAAATTTTTTTATTGAGGTCATCCTTAAAGTTAAGTAACATGACCATCATTGAAGAAACATTGATTTCATACTGGGAGTTGTTAGTGATGATAGAGGATGCATAATAATTTTTAATTTTCGTGAGCTCATTCTCTATAATAGTAAAATCATTTTCTATTTATTTTGATTTATTTTTACACCAATTATTGAGGAATTTCTTGAGATTTTTCAATTTCAAAGGATAGGAAAATGAGTCCATATGTTCATACATATTAGCCTAGGAGTTTTTGATAATATTCACATAGTCAGGATCAGAGGAACATGCAGTGTTAAATTTAAAAGGAAGCCTAGGTTTGATTGAATTATGTGAAAACATAACCAGTATAGGGTGGTGATCAGAAGCATCTTTCTGAAGGGTGATGCAAGAAATGTTATCCCATTTATCCAGGTATAAATCATTAGTGAAATTCATGTCAAGCTTACTGGCCACTACACTATTATAATGATGTATATACTAAGTAGACTTGGAACCAGTTAAATTTACCTCAATAATATTATTAGTTTCAATGAATATTTTAAATTCCCTAGAGAAAATAGTGGAGTGAGAAGGGAGAATTTTTTTAACTTGGGGATAAAATATCTTTGAAGTCCCCAACTATAAACAAAGGATTCCGAATAGTGCTACTATGTTTAGTGAGATCATTCAAATGTGGATTTCTATATTGATATATATTATTTTCATAAACAAAAGTAGTAAAAATATGAGTATTCTCAAATGTGAAGTCACAAGTAAGGCTTTGATTCATAATATTATAAATGTTCACATTTTTTATCGATGAATGAGCAAACATCCAGGGAGTTTCAACGGTCGTACCATTATTTCAAGATCCAAGAAAAGAATAACCCAATGAATATATATGTAGGAATTTATAATAATAATTAATTTCTAGTTAAAAATATAAAAAATAGGATGATGAGTGCTAATAAATCTCTTGAAGACATTAAAGGTTTAAGAGTTTGCAATTCCCTGAAAATTCCAGAAAAAGAAATTCTTTTGGACCTTTTTTTGGGGGGAGGGGGGTTGTCCCATTTATTTTTTTCTTCCAGAGGTCATTGAACTGTTTATTATTCAAGAGGAAGTGGCTTGATTAGTTCTACCTTTCTTCACATGTGTAGGAAAAGGGGAAACCAAAGAGGTGTTAGTAGCACCTGCACTAGCAATAAGATGAGAGTCAACATCACCTTGAGGGCTTGAAGTTGAGACTAGTTGCTTACTTGGGGAAGCCAAGGGTAAGTCTCTAATATCTCTCATATTTTAATTTTAATTAGCATGGTAAGGTGTTTTAGAGACCTACTTAAGAGTAGATTGTTTTTCCAAAACAGGAGGATGGTTGGAAGAATGAAGGGGGACAGTAGTAAGGTCTATCCTCCCAGGTTGTAAAGAAACTTCTGGGATGATAGTAGTGCTTTCCTATTGAATAACCATGCTTCCCAAGAGGACACGGTATCCAAGTTCAACATGGGTAGTGTAAATCCTTTGCTCAGCTGGGGTGGGCATTTTATGTTTAGTACTTGTAATCTGAGCATCAAGGGTTGTGTTTTCTGAGGCAGTAGGGATGAGTTAGGATTTTTTTTCAGTGCAAGATTGGTCCTCTTTCTTTGAAATGTGTTGGTGATCATTAATCCCTTCAAAATGCTTCAAATGGGAAGTGATCAGATCATTTGGAGGGTTCTGAGTAGAAGCAGGGTCCTCTGAAGAGTTATAAGAAGATGAAAATTAAGAATGGGAGTGCTTAAAGATTCCCAGGATTCAGTTTCAATATCCTTCCTAATAACCTGTTCAATAGATTCATTGTCTTGTTCCTCAGCTAGGCCTTCCATGTTTTCACATTTCCATATTCCAACTAAAATAAGGTTTTGGGTTTGAAAACCCATTTTCCTTTTTTATTCTTAGATTTTTCACATTTTTCATGTACATGTTCTTTATCTTTCATATGTTTTTTGATTTCTCTCTACTCTAAGTGACCTAGGATGAGAGGATTGTTTGTGCACAATCTAAAAATTGAGTTCTGAGTGTCCAAAAATTTTGTAGTATTCACAGTAGGGGGGAAGCCATTTATATTAAATTTTTACCATAGTCCTATACTAATTAGCATTAAAAAATGTACAATGGTAATTTAATTTAAATATTTAATTCAATCATATCCTGAGAAAAAAATACCTAGGTCCACATTTAATGTTCTTTGATCAATTTTCAGTGGAGTACCAATGCAAGATGATGGGTCATTAAGAATTTGAGGGTGCCAGAAAAACCAATTAAGGTTGTGTAGTCTAACCCGTACCTGAGCCGTGGTGTTCCTATGATTTTTAGCATTGAAAGAAAAATCCCATTCAGATATACGGAAGAAACAAGGTTTTAGTTGAAGATTGCCTAATTTCCAAACTATATCAAGATCAGTTTCTGATGAAAAAAATAATATGGAAGTACCACTTACAATGAGAGACCAGTTTCCAGTTTGTAAAATCCCAACATAATGAAATTTAAGGCTTCAATTCAAAATAAGACCAGGGTTTTCCACCATTGAGATAAGAAACATGACCCATAATTGAAAAAATACAGAGATGTGTACGTTTTTGTAGAGCATCTGGGTCAGCCTCAATAGAAAAACTTCCATATTCTATTTTCCTCATCTATGAGGGCTTCATCGATGGTGGTTTGGAGTGATTTGTACCCATCAAATCTTTTAGGATGTAATTCCATTTAAACCTCATATTTGTTGCTTGTAACGTCTCATTTTTCTCCAGATTCATCACCTCCTTGGCATGCTTTCTCGTGAGATCAAAGGGAAGCTCCCAACATGGATCAAACGAGGCCATGGAACAAAGATTTCAGAGAAAAGATGCTAATCCTCATCGATTTTCAATGAGCTAGGGTTCTGGGAGTGGAGTTTCGCGTTGAGAGACATCCACTTTCTCACTTTAGCAGTAAAATGTTTTAATATAATCCCAAAGAGGTTTTATTGATTAACACCAACATTTAATAAAGTACTCAACATCAAGGTAATATATTTTAGTTAAATTAATTATCAATTTAATGTAAAAAATAATTTTTCGATTTTAAGAGTAAAGAATTATGGTTATTTAGATATTATTATAACACATTTCATTATTCATAATGTTCTAGTGATTTATTCATTAGATTAAATGTAAATAAACCATTGATCTTGGAACTGACATTATTAAATTATACCTAGAACCTTAAATATCCCGTATGTATTGTGGTGACAAGTCAAATAACAAATTCATGAAATATTCAAATGGTTTTCTATTTTAATCAACCAAAATTATTGGCAAAATTCTCTCATAATTTCTTGATTATCAAAACAGTTATATTGTGGGTCATTTATTTGAATCTTCGCCAATCAGTTGATCGAAAATACATTTAGTGTAGACAACTCTTGTGGCATGGGAATCTCCAAAATGGTAAATCCATTGACACACACATTTTCTTAGTTATGAAATAGTGTCTTATACTCCGTAATGTACCCAAATATTCTTAAAATTTAACCAAATTTCATAATTTTGTGGCATTTTCACTTTTCATTCAATTTTTTCAATATCTATCATCATCCCATATCTAATATCCTTTTATAATGTGACTACTTTCATACTTAGAATGTAGCTTACCCATATATATAATCCTACTGGCACAAACAAATACCATAATCACTTTCCCTGTATCCTCACATCACATCACATTGGCCCTTTACTCCTTTACTCGAACACAACACAATTCCTATACTATGAGACAACATTGGTTCCTTGATCAGGGCTATATTTTTTCTTGGTTAGCTGCAATCATGGAGGCTAGCTTCTTGTGTGGTCATAGATTTAGGGCTACCAATACTTTTTCTACTCAACATAATTATTTACCAAGGAATTGGATTATAGCATAAAAACCCTCAAAATGTAATAGATAATAATCTACCTTGAACACATCCTATGGTGTTATAAAAATAATTACTATGTGATTTCTATCTTAGTGAAAAGTTTCACTCTAATTACTTCCAAAAACATTCTTCTCCCTCCATGAAATTTGGATATTAATTCATGATAATTTTAAACATCCTTCATATAAAATTATTAGCAAACCCAACAAAAACCAGCCATTAAATTGATTTTCAACAATAATAGCTGCATTTGAGTTTCTTTAAAATTTTCAAAACATATTTAACACTTCTTTTCTCGGGAAATTTCAAAAAACATTAGATATAAACTTGGCCATTATCTGATGATATTACCTGAATAATTTATATTAATGATTCACCAATCACTAACTAAAATCCCACATGATACATGCTCTGTGTGATAAAAAGATTTTAAATTAAATATCCATTATGATAAAACTCCATTGAAATTTATTATCTTTAATATTTTTTAATCAAATAACCCCTGATAAAGCATTAAAGAACTGTCTAACCCTTTAAAACAATATTTTTACCTCTCTATCAATTATGAAAAATACTTTAGGGAAATATTATCTCCCAATATATATAAATACCATATACTCCTTATCTTTCAATCCCAAAGAGAACATATATTTAGGTTTTCAATATAGAGATAGATAATTGAATAGATAAAAAAAGAGAGAGTTAATATAACTTTTACTTTTAGTGAAAATCCCATGGGTAAGTGGGTCCCTTGTAAAACTCATGAAACTATATGAAGTCAGTTGGAATCTAAGAACCAACGGATTTCCTTCAAATTATGCCTTGACTTATGTCTAGTATATGATATCCTCAATTTGTTCTGGATTAGATAGAAAATTCAACTCCACTATAATTTTCACTAAATTCTCATTTATAAAGTGATACATTATATATATTCAATTTTTTATTGAATGATGGATGATATTTTTTTTCTAAAATCAATATCATTCGCGTTATTACAAATGACTGAAATTGGATATTTTATATAAATTCCATTATCTTAAAGTCTTTTTCTAACCCAAAATCAATTGAGTACACTCTTTAGTACAATTAATATATTCATCATCTATGGTAATGAAATAAATACATTATTTATTCATATTTAGTAATGAAATAAATTATTTTTTAGATAAAAAACACCTTTAGATGATGATTTTTAGTCATAATATGAACCAACCATGAGTAAATTCATGTATTTGAAAAAAATGTTGTTATTTGTTATTATAAAACATACCAAAATATTTCATATGATTTAAATTTAAAATTTTATTCTTCACAACTAGTATGTGAATATCCTTGGTGAAACCATTTTAGTGAGAAACTTGAAATGTGGAAAAAACTATATTCTAATATGTATCTATGATATATAACAAACTCTTAAAAATCAGTCAATACTTCATTACACTGAACAAATTCTCACCCTCACCACTTATAAATTTTATTTAGGTCAATATAAGAGTTTCTAATGGATTTGAATCCTCTATTTTTATGATTTTGACCACTTATTTTAAACATTTTGTTTGAGAAATAACTATTTTATCCTTTATTGGGATCACCATCAATCCAATTAATAATTTCAAACCTCCAATCAAAGGCATCTCAAATTCACACTACATAAATTATGATAACTTCTTATATAATATGCCATACAAGACACCAAAAAGTATGTCATTGATGTAGAAGATGAGTATCATCCATTGACCATGTTCATTCTTGATATAAATGTTATGATAAAATCTACCTCTTCTAAATCCATGATTCTTAAAATATCATTCAAGTGAATAATTCCATGTTCTTAGTGCATATTTTAGTCCATACAATGCTTTCTTCAACTAAAACATTTTATTTTTCTATTTATCAATGATAAATTCCATTTGATGATCAGTTTAAACCTCCTCCTAATTTTTTGAATTTTTTAACACTGATTTGATATACAAATGAGAAAATTTGAAGGATCCTTGCATTGGAATATGAAAAAAATACGTATAATTTCTAATTGGGATAATAGTGAAAATTTATTATCCACAAATATGGATTCAATTTGGCTATTACCATTTTAGACAACCATAATTTTGTTATTGTCACATTTCCATATTCATATAAAATATTTGAAAACACCCTCTTTGTACCACTTAAATATTTTTTGTTAGTATTACCATTAAATATGTCAATTTTTTTGATAGCTTACTCTACACTCAATACTAAATAAAAATTAAATCATGATATATTTAGAAAAAAAAATTATTTCATAATGACTATACAAACCAATATTTGTAATTTTAAATAAAGAAGAGGAGTGACCACTTTATTAAATATATGTATAAATAAAATAATGTCTATATTTAATATGTATAAAATTAAATTATTTTACCTAAAATGACTAAAAATATCATTTATTGTTTCAAAGAATTATTTTAAATAATTAATTTCTCTATGATAAAAAATAAAATTTTAAGAAAAAAATTATTATTCATTATAAATTATGTTTTATATTAATAATCGGTAAATAATATGATGTATGAATAGAAGTAGTTAATATTTGAAAATGATATTTTCTAATATTTGTTTTTAACATTATATTTTATTATTTTGTTAAAAAAACTTAAAATATAAGTTTTACAGTTATAATTGTATGATATGAAGATAATTATTTTATTTATAACAATAATATTAGCATAAAATGAAATTGTGGGTTTTTTCTAAAAAGATTCATTTTTAGTCGAAAAACACAGAAGTTGTGAATGTTTAATTTTTTATGATTTTATCATTATAAAAATTTATCCAAGATGTTTGAAAAAATAGGTAAAAAAATATGTATTGACAGAATAAAATTATGATTTATCATATATTCATGGAGATTATAAATCCTATTTCAAACATTTTTAGAACTAAATTAAAATAATAGTTTAAAAAAACTATTTTGGGATTTTTTTTGAATCTGGTATTTTCAATGCGATATTCTATTTTGGATTACCATGATATCATAATACATTTTATTTGTTTTATAATAAATTAATATTTTACATAGGAATTTATTATTTTATAAATATGGATTCACCATAATTTTTAATCTTAAATAAATATTTTTCTAAAAAAACTTTTTTAAACCTTATATGTACTAATCATAAAAAACAATTTTTAAACAATTAGAAAATTAATTTCAAAAAATGATTTCCAATTATACAATTAATGTTATACAAATAGGTAAAAAGGTGAATATTTAATTTTTTTTATTTAAAATAATTTACGAAGGTTAAACATTAGTTAACATCATAAAAGTAAAATTATGGTAAAACATAAAAAGTTAAAAGTAAAATACTTAAAAACTAATGGTCTTAAAAAAATGAGTATATGGGGGGTGTTTTTTACACTCACTCACTTTACCATCCTTTTTTTTCTATTTTTGGGCCATTGAACATTGAAGATTAATATTACATTATTTAAAATGCAATGGTTACTTCAAAAAAATCACTTCGCTTCGCATATAAAAAGGTAAAATTTCCACCACATAAAGAATCAACTATAAATTTAATTTCCTACTAAAATTGTACAATTTTTTTTAAAATGACCACATCCCAAATTCAAAATATTTTTGTCGCCATTATTTTTCTTAATTACTTCATTTCTGAGGAATTTTCTCATATATAACATAAGCTTCTATCATGTGTATTAATTTCACTTACTCGTTTAGTTTAATATACTAATTTTTAAATCATATCTATCCTTATTAAAATAATTAAATAATTATCTATGGTATAATTCAATTTCATTATGTTAATTTAACAACCAAAAGTTTCATACTTTCCATCCACTAAAATAGACCAAAATATCCATCGTTCGTATGTGTAGACTACTACTTCCATAAATCTCTATTGTTAATTTTTCATCACCTCATTTAAAGGATAGTATAAATGATTAATTTTATGAATAAATATGTTCTATATTTCACAAATAAAATTATTAAATTATCAAATTTCATATAACATTATTTCATTCAGCCATTGTGAAAGGGGATTGTTAATCTTTCTTATATGCAGACTATCGTGTCTACGAATGATAAATTCTATTTTGCATCAACACCCATTAATGATGGTTCCTAGAAAAAATTTAATGAGTTTATATGATTTTAATTAAATTTGTTATTATTATTTATTTCTCACAGAATCATTATCTATATATTTCCCCTTAATCATTAACTCATTATAATCTATTACTATTTGGACGATTTAACCACCTATATAAACTATTTTTTCATAGATAGTTATGATATGTAAAGTAATAGTAATATCATGTAGTAATTATATATGTTTTAAATTATATTTAAAGTTTTTTAAAATATTTTCAATATTAATTTATATATCAACTTTTGTTTGTTAAACACATTGAAAATTACTTTCTCGTTATTTCCATTTTCAGAAGTTTAATTCATGTTTCTTACCTAATTAAAGTGGAGCTTAATTTATCATTGAAACATAATGATTATATTATATTTTAAAATTTGGGAATGATCAAATTGTAACCAATTGGTGAGAATAGATCCCATCTTCATGAATTTTTAATGAAACAGAAAACAGAAAGTTCTAAAATAGAATAATGAATATAAATTATAATAAATTAATATATTTATAATATATGCATGTAAAATAGTAAAAAAATTGTATTTTATTTCTATTTAGGTTATTATATAATTTATTATGATAGTTATGTTAATTATACAAGAGTTTATACTATGGTTGAGTAAGAAGGACTGTATGGTAAGGGATTTAATCTTAAATTATTCTATTTGATACATGTTTGGTTTTAAGAACATAATTTAATTTAGGTAATATATATAATAAATATTTTAAATAAAACATCAAGAATCATCATTTAATCATGGTATTTTTTGTTCAATTACATGAAGACATTTTCAAGGTTTTTTTGAATAAAATGTTTTTTAAGTCGCAAGGGTTCTTTATCTCACACATGAATTATGGGACACATGTTTTTGTTAAGGACTATATTTTCCATTGAATGGTGTGTTCATTTCCCATTAATGTATCTTTATCATTTATTTTTTTTCCTTTGAAATAAAATTCCAAAATCAATCCCATTTCATCAATTTTTTTCAATTTTTACCGCAGTCATAATTCTCTTGTAATCCAATTCTTATTCATTTAGTTATGATCAGCCTCCTAGACATAAAATTTAGGAATGTTATTCCAATTTATTTTATTATGTGTTATTATATTTATTGTATATTAATTTACTTTTCTAATACATAATAATCCGTTTTAAAATACTTTTTTCTTCATGGTGTATGCTTCTCTTAAGGAATGTTTATAACTTAAGTATCATTTCCTCAACTTATATTGTTTCTACACAAACTTATTTCTTTAATTTTTTGGTTCTCCTACTATAATATTTTATTATATGGAAATTTCTATACCTCTATGTGTCAATATTTTTTTTAATACAATTATTTCCCTTTACAATGTGAGCATTGTACAAATGTTTTTTATAGATATTAAAAAGTGTTTTCCCTTCTACTTTTCTATGATTTGAATTCATCTAAAAACGTTACCAAGGAAAAAATATATCTTATAAAGACCATATTATTGGATATTATTTATAAAATTAATGTTTTTCATAGAATTTTCACTTTTATTTTTGAAAAATCAATTCTTATGTTACTCGTAACCTCATATTTTATGTCAATGTTAAAAAAAATTATAGAATCTCTTTCTAACTTATCAATTCCATTTTACTTTCAATTTTCAAAAGGATTCTACCTAATTGTTTTTATGTTTCACTATTTATAGCCTAATATATAATTATATATTTAGGGGAATGAACTAAGGATTCCAATACATCCAATTATTGAACCCTTCTTAGATAATATTCTATAGGAATTATTTTTGAAAGGTTATTTTTAATCTACATAATCAACCTTATAAGTTTCCTTTATAACACTAGGATTATGTTATTTTACAACTATCCATCCTTTTCCTCGTGATGGATTTTGATCATTTTAATCCATCATTGATATAAAAATTTACCATTATTTCATATGGATTTATCTTGATTGAATCTTACATAGAATGTAATTAAATTTATTGATTGGGAAACAATTTAATATAAATATATTTTTTATTATGATATGGACGTTTATTATTTATCTATGAAAGTATAATATTTATTGTTTAATCATCTACCTTATTTCAATGTATGTTTTATAATCATATTTTCCCTTTTATTGACCTGTAGATAATTATTTTCATTTCATATGTTGTAATTGAAATAAGAAATAATATTGGAAATTTGATTCATTATTGTTTAACCATACACCATATTATTCCTAATTGTTTATGATCATGTTATATATTTTATTTAAATGAGTAAAAGTATAGTTTTATTTATATTATTATTCCAATATAGATAAATTTTTTCATAATTACGATGTATTATTTGAACATACATCTTCTTTCTCTAGATGGGTAATGATCATGTAATCCATTTGATTAATATGGGGAAAAATATATATATTCATAAATGATTATTGAATGCTAAAATATTTTGATTATGTATTAGAATTATATATAATTCACTAAATGGATAGAAATGTTTTTATTCTGCTAGATCTTACTTAGGTAATAGTATGAAATGTATTATTGACTCTTATGGTGAATGTATTATAATTAATCATGTGACAGGTGGGGAATGGTATTATATAAACCCTCAATTCATTTATAGGTCTCATAAGAAGAAATAATAACAAGGGTTTTGGTGTATACCAATTCCCATAAAAATATAGTGTCTACGCACAATGCCGTGAAACAATTTCTTTGATGTTTAGAATTATGAATTCCATTTGTATAAGATTAGTAATTATTATTATTATTATTATCATTTATTGTCATGGATATATAATACTCCCATTTTTTATTTATTATAGATTTATTTTTATTTTTTATTTCTAACATACTATGTATACCATTATAACGTTTTTTATAGCTCAGTTGTATGTTTCACCTCATAAGTGTTTGACCTCCCCTAATTATGTTTCCATTTAAAAATGTTATGAAGAAAGGTATCACACATTATATTTTAAGAATAATAGTATGTGTGATAGTTTTTTGGAGATGATGAACACTTATTATTCAATAAGAATATTCTTATATAGTGAAAAAATAACCAATTATTTAAAAAATACAATTTCTTTTTTAGTTATGTTTTTCCTATTTATCTAAATATCTAAAAATATAAATCCTTAAGAATTTATTAAATTCAATATTTTATGTAGTTTTCATAATTATGGGATAGTTATATATAATAATATATATTTTTTATCAAATCCAATATGTTAATTATGTGTTTATGGCACTGAATATGAGAGTACGAGTATGAGGAATCACAAACAGAGTTTTGATAATGTTATTGTTCTTTATACTTGAAATAATATACAATGCCAAATTTTTCTCAATTATGTCAATCTCTTTATTTATATTCAGGGCCCCGATTTTAACTCTAGTTCCCTCTTAAAATATTTTTTGGTATACATTAGATAAAATATAGGTTTTCTAATAACCTTTCTTCTTCATTTCTAAAAAATATGATTTATGGTTGATGACAATATTTTCATGGCTGATTTTAGGCGGAAATTTCACCTTTTTCTCTATTAAACCTACAAAATTATTTTAATAATTCTTTTCTTATTATAAACCTTATAAATATATTTGTTCTCCCCTCTACACATTTCACTTTTGTATCATTATATTCTTTTAAAATTCAATGTACTTCTATGAGAATATATTTTTAAATTGTAAAACATTTATCATTTTAAAATACAGTTACATCTAAGAATTTCATAACATTCCAAAGCCTCTTTTTATATCACTTATATGACTCTATTTTGGATTAATATCCATGTAAAATACCTTAATCCCCATTAAACTCAAAAATTAGATGCTCCTCATTATTGATAATAAATAATTTTTACCTGAATGATCAAAATTATCTGTGTTTATTCCCAATCCCATACAACATTTTATAGGGATTCTAATCATCATTTTGACATTATAACACACTATTAGAGATAAAAACTGATGTCATAATTTCTTCTCTCTAATATGTCTCCTTTATATTTTTCATAAGCATTAGGTATATGTTATTAATTATTCAGTTACTCTTCTAAATAGATATTTTTTAATAATCTTTAATAATTTATCATAATGATAAACATCATTTTTTTCAATAAATTTCATGTCATGACCCATCATCAGGGCCCGTGTCGTGACTACCACAAGCCCGCCTTCAACATGCTAGGGGCCGGAGACTAGCACCAAAGGCATAATTCCCTAAGCTGGGAAGGCATTTCCATTATAAAAACTAAACACAAACAAATATAGTACACAATTGGAAGCAAAACACTAAGCAATACTGAATAAAGAAGAGGTGCTGGAAAGTAAAAGGGGTCAGAAAAACAAGCCCAACAGTAATGTAAAATTACAACAGAAAAAGGGAAAAATGAATTAAATGTAAAGAGCAGCTCTTAGATCATCCTCTGAGGTTGCTACCTAAGGGGAGGTATAGATGTACACCTTATCACTCCACGTCTGTTAGACTCTTTTGTGTATCGACTCATCAAAAGGTCCACCTTCGGGTACCATCCAGTCCGGGCGCTCTCGACCTCCGTCAGCGTTGTCCATCATCTGCATCCAACACAACGTGGTACGGGCATAGCCCATGTAGGGGTGGGTATTACAATACTCAGTAGGGACCCCGAGACCCTCAAGGTCTCACAATATCCAACAAGGTTAAATGAAAAAGTAATGATTCAACGGGTAACCCATACTTAGGTATATGCCCGTACAAATACCTAAGTTATCAAGTAACCCATCTCAATCATGAGGAAACACAAAAGTCAAAGACTCGGATCAAACCAGGATTTTCATTATCAAAACCACTACTATTGGAGAACTTATCCACTGTCGAGAATAGTGGGCATGTCACGACCCTAAGGTGCTTCTCACTAACCTTGGACTACTGAGGTACTTCTCCTGTCGAGTACCGGAGATCTCCTGCCAACTACCAGGTGCTCTTCTACTGTCGGTATGCTGCCAACTACTAGGCGCTCCCCCTAATATCCAGCAGAGGTACTTCTCTCGTCGAGTACCGCGGGTCTGCTTCCAACTACCAGGCACTCCTCCACCATGGGTCTACCACCAACTACCAGGCGCTCCCCACTGGTCTAGTCGAATCGGTCAAGCAGTCATCAAGTCTGTCAGAAACTATGTCTCCGCACTCTTTCTGCTTGTCACTAGAAGGATCATTTTCCCAAGCTACTGGAAAAAAATCAAACTATCTAGAAGTTCCACGAATAAGTATCTCAATGGTCCTCCACATCATAGGGGTCTCAACGCAACAGACGGAGCGTCAATCAGACGTCCGGTCTTTCAGTTATTAACCTTTTAGCCAAGTGGGCCTAATTGGTTTCATGTACAAACCAACATAACCGTATCTCAAATATACCCTGAACTCCAATGGGTTATTCTCAAAGGGAGAACTTTATTCCATGAATTATAGTACCGCTGACGGTTCGTCAAATGGATGCCCGTAGCCCAAAATATATGCGAAATGGTGTAATCGGGCTATAGCGGGTCCAGGTCCGGTCCGATCGGGTCGGACCGACCTGGCATAATCCACGGGACCGACCCGGTCCGAGAGGGTGTCCCGACCTGAGTGGGCGGCCCGACCCAAAGTCGGCCCGACCCGAGGGGACGGCCCGACCTGAAGGCGGCCCGACGGCCCAGTTGGCCCGGTGACCCGCCGGCCTGGAAGGGGTCCGCCTAAGTGGCGGCCAGGGGAGTAGCACGTGCCCCCTCACTCTTGAAGGGCTCTTCCATTCGAGTGCTGCCCCAACCGGTGCCAGGTGGCACCGGTGCAGCACACGTGGGACCCGACGAGGTCTAGATCCTCCCGGCTGGCCGAGCGGCCAGCCGCTCCAGCTCCATGGTGGTCGGCCCGGCCGGCCGCCACTACACCTCCATAATGGCATGATGGAATTGTAGTTATTCTTCCTTCTGCGCAGAACGACAGCATCGCGCCACCACCGTCACAACACGACATGGCTGCGACCTTCAGCTCCTCTATACGGCGTGACGGCGTAGCCCTTCTTCCATCTGCCACGGTCCTCATTGCCGCAGTTCTGCTCCGGCGCGGTGCGATAGCACCGTGACCCTCTGGAACCACCATGGAACACCTAGCTACATATAGGTTTCTTGTACGGCGTGACAGTATCACGCCTCTCCAGTGGCCCAGCGGCCCTTGTGCCGCCGAATTCTTCCGCGACCGACACGTTTTGAATTTTTTTTCTCCACCACAGTTTTTCCATTCGACGGTGTCGTTGCGTCGCCTCCATCGCCAAAAAATGTGATCAAACAAAGGGGGACGGTCAGACCATGTTCATTCAGTATGATCCATCCTTGTTATGGTTATAACAATCAAAAATTCTCAAACCATAATTTGAATTTCGAAGAATAGGAATAATTTCAACTCAAACCCCTACCTCGTATTTGTCAATCATTGACGATGGAGGGAGTGAAAAAGGGGACGTCGATTCATCGATGTCGGGAAGAATCCAGGGAAGCAGCGTTATCAGCATTCTTCACGTTTGGATCCTTCTCTTTTGGCTCATTTGAAGATCGATGAAGAAGTTCATCATTCTTCAGCGGTGTGTGGATCTCTTCGTTGGAAGGAAGAAGTTCTCCAAGTTTTCCTAATACCTCTCTCAAGCTCCACCAAATTCATTCCTCTTCGTAATTCTCCCCAAAACAATTATGCCAACCCACCAATAATAAAATATCACATCTTATTATAATGTTGGAATTAATAATTCAAACAGGGAATTTTAATTTAGGGTGGTCCCACTTAATTAATTATTGTGTGTAGGAACAAATTAATTAAGTGGAGTTCAAAATGTTTCATGGGTGGTGGCTCCATAAATGGGGAGTTCAAGAGTTGTATCCTCAGCTAGTCACCACCATTAAAACTTGAATTTGGGGTTTATTTCTCATGTGGGACCCACCTATTTTATTTTGTGAGGTGTTTAAACTTTGAGTGGGCCCCACCAAATAATATCCTCTTAAGGGAGGATATGTGCGAGCGGGCCCCACCTATAACCTCCACTTCGAGGTTTTAACCAGCTCAAATAAAAAAAAGTTAACACTTTATTTTTATTAAATTTAATTAGAAACCCCAAAAACTATCTCCCATTCTCATTAGAATGAAACTACGGCGTAGGTCTCGCTATGCAATCATCAACATAGTGAGTTCAACGGTGCCCTTGGATTTTAGTTCTGAGCACTGGTTCAAAAGTTATAAAATGATGCTCGCAAGTTTACTGAACGTACCAAAAAAAAGTTTGGAATATTATTATCAATCACCCTCGACTCACTGTGGTCAAGTTGAGTCTCTGACTAGGTGAAACACACCCCAATGAATCCAATGGTACCCTCATATTTTAAATCCGAGTCACCGTTTATAAGTTATGAATTTTATAATGAAACAATTAACAATTAATTATTTTATTTGCGTCCAAAAACTAACTTTCTGTGGTGGCCATCGCCCAACCAAGTTAGTATCTACTTAAAGAAATCCAACCCTCATGAGTTTAGCGGTGGTATGGGATTTGTAATCCAAATTACCATTTGTGAGTTAAAAGCATTTGGAATATAAATTAACTGTATTTATTTATTTTAATTATGGTTATTCCATTTTCGACTTTTCCCACAGGAGGCCCACGCCGACTAAACACAAGTCATGACTAGGGTCAACCCTCTATCCTGAGTGAAATGGTGGCCACAAATTTCTAATTTGAGTAATCGTTTATGAGTTATTCCACTTTTTTATGAAAAATGATTATGCGCGTTAATTTAAGGTTAAAAAAACTTTGACTGATCATTCCAAGAACTCTAGGCCATGGAATCGGGTGCTGTCAGATTTCACAGACTCATAAAATTCCCTTGTATTTAAGAAAAAACTTTTCCACGGAATAACCAGGTCTTTACATTCTCCCCACCTCAGGGCTTCATGTCCCCATAAGCTACAACTCGAACTAAGTGATCAAATGGGGGTACTGAGCACACATCTGAGCCTCCTTCTCCCATGTGCTCTCCTGGAGGTTCACATGCTACTAACTAATGTGCACCAGAGGTATCGACCATCCAAATAGGACCCTCTCAAGTCGATCCTCAATATCCACTGGAACCTCTATGAATGTTGCCCCATCATCGATGTCCAGCTCCCCGTGGTCGATGATGTGGGAAGGGTCATGCACTTATCTCCTCAGCTGAGATACGTGGAAGACGTCACGCACCCGGGGGAACTGAGGTGGAAGATCTAAGCGGTAAGCCACCTCGCCTACTCTGCTGAGGACCAGGAAGGTCCGATGAATCTTAGAGATAACTTGCGGCCTCGTCCAAATCTCTATAGAACTCATCTAGGAGAGACCTGTAGAAAGACGTGGTTTCCATCCTCAAACTCCAAAGGCATTTGTCTCTTGTCAACATATGATTTTTGCCTGCTTTGTGCAGTCTTCATCTACTCTTGGATGATCTGCACCATCTCCATGGTACCTCGTACCATCTCTAGTCCCACTAGTGCTAACTCCCATGGGTCTGTCCAGCAGAGTGGTGATCTGTAAGTTCGACCATACAAGGCCTCAAAAGGTGTCATACCGATGGTGTAGTGATAACTGTTGTTGTATGAAAACTCCATAAATGGAAATTGGTCCTCCCAGGAGCGATCGAAGTCGAGGAAACAAGCACGAACCATGTCCTCGAGGGTTTGGATGGTCCACTCAGTCTGACCATCCGTCTAAGGATGGAAGGCAGTGCTAAAACGAAGCTGTGTTATGAAAGCCTCTTGAAACCCCATACACGGTAGTGAAGTTAACTGTGCGTCACAGTCATAGAAAATATAAGAAGTTACCCCATGAAATGCACAATCTCTTTCACATAGAGTCATATTAAGCTCTCTAACGAGTCCTTCTCTATGATCAGTAGGAAGTGGGCCGTCATGGTGAGTCAATCGATGATCACCCAAATCGAGTTGTGACTCCTAGATGTATGTGGATGACCCGTCACAAAGTCCATGGATATCACATCCCACTTCCACACTGGGATTTCTAAATGATGAACCAAGCCAGCTGGTACCTGGTTCTCCACCACACATGCTGACAACTGAGGCATCGAGAGACAAACTTCTCTACTACCTTCTTCATACCTGGCCAGCAGTGCTGTTGTCGAAGGTCCCGGTACATCTTCGGCACTCCTGGATGTACCGCTAGAGGGGAAGTGTGGAAATCCGTCAACACTTCCTCCTAAAGTGATACAAGTACCATAGCATGTCATCTGAAGAAGATGACATGCTCCCTTTCTTATGAAAATCCATTAGGTGCATGTCCTATGGATATCTGAGCACGTCGTGTCTCCCAGTCAGCGTCCCCACGCTGTGCCTCCCTATCACACTGAAGAAGTGGAGGAGTGACTATAAGAGACTGAAGATAGGTTGTCCCTTCCCTATCCACAAAGGATATTTGTAAAGAAGCTAGCCACCCTGCAGCCTCACACAGCAGCTGCAGGCCAGACCTCCAACTGAGTGTGTATGCTACCATGTTCCCCCTTCCTAGGATTTTATATTATCCCAAATTCATAGTCCTGGAGGTACTCCAGCCACTCATGTTGGTAATTGAAAACACAAAACTTCTACTACCATGAGGGTAAGGTTGGCCGACTCACGAGTGATCAGCTGCACCCTCCTATGCATGACTTTATCATGTGCTGCCTTGGATTCCTTTTTCTCCAACCAAGGAAAAACCTATTCCGACGTTGTAGATAAACCACAACCTTTTTTACAAAAATAGTCAATATGTATATGAACTCTGGTTTCCCAGTCCATACCCAAACTAATGCCATTAGGCCTCGACGCTACCACCAAGAGGTTCCAATCAAAACTCTCTCATTGAGGGATAGATCACACTATTGCCATAAGTGTTATTATCGAGTCTCCTCCCACAGGTATCTCTAGACATGAAGTTCAAGTCAATGGTTTAAATAGAAACTCTAGGTCTGGGACAAGATTTGTGGAAGGAAGGAATGATTAGTACAAATGACTATTGATACGTCAGCTATTAGTAGACACCGACCATACCTCGAATCATTCTTAGAGCCCTTGGGTCACACTCTTTAACCGTGTGTAGCTACTCTCTTCCCCTGCCCTCCAGCACCATGAGCCTGGCGAGGACTACAATGGCGGGTGGTTGTAACATGTCGAAATGTACACCTCCTCATGCTTCTCTCTTAGCTCTGCTTCCACATCTGCTGCCATACAGATTTATCTATCCATGTCACATCCTCTTCCCAAAACTTCTTATATGCCTAAGTCTATAATAATGGCACCATTTTCTTACTTTCCCACTACTAACATTCACTGGCTGTATCTGATAAGCCAAAGAACATTCAACCACAAAGGTTATCTCTAGCACCCTAACATGAGTATGAATGCATAGAGGAAAAGTGATGGCTAGGTTGTTCTTAAAAAAACCATGCTCAGAATTCCGAGACCAGAAGCACTGTTCTAATCGTATTCATCAAGTACCAGGAATGTTCGGAACACCTCGATGAATACTCAACTACCGACATGTCATCCTGCCGAAACAGTAGAAGTTGAAGGGAACTCTCAACCACCACCTCAAGCCAGTCCTCAGCCGCCTATGAGTCGAGCTCTCCTTGGAACTTGAGGGGTATTTGATGCTAAAACACATGTAAGGCACTAAGCCTACAAGTTTCCTCTACCAGTACCGCCGATAGTGTCTACTGACCAACGAGCAGTGATATAGTTGGCACACTTCCTAAAGGCACCATCTCGGAAAAAAGTACAAGTACCTAAACCTCATCACTATACGGACCATCCTCATGGTCACTCACTGAAAAATACTAGTATCTAAGATCATCATCTTCTCTATTAGTGTCTCAACTAGGTGGAAAACTCTAGTAATCGCCTCCACCCAGTCCTCTCTTACCTGGGAATCTGTCTCGCCTCGAAACCTCGAAGGCCTCTGCCACTGGAACTCATGCAATGCGCTCAGTTGGTGTGCACCATCCTCCAATGTGGATTGTGTCATCTGCTACCCAATGGGTGGCGGTTCTACCTTTACACCACCCGAAGGTGCCAACATAGTAAGATGGCCCTGCACCGGATCCTTGTCACTCGGTGGGACATCATCGAGTACTATCTCGCAAACCCTAACTGGTTGTCTACATGGAGGAATCTTGTAAGGAAGAGGTGTGCCATGGTCAAAAGTTTTTACCTATTGAGCTGACCTGGTTGAGGTAACATAAAGAAAACTCTTGAAAACATGTACACAATTAGTGTTTTCATGCACTGAGTCGAAAATCAGAAGTCAAGGTCTAGGTGTATGGATACATCGACCACCACACCAACACTAGACTACCTGAACTGAAAACCACATTCAGTACGCTCAACACTATTTCTTCATATAAAATAATGATCAGATTTTTATTTTCTGTGGTAGAACAAACTCCTCTGATACCAATTTATCATGACCCGTCCTCGGGGCCCCTGCCGTGACTACCCCAAGCCCGCCTTCCATTGGCCAGAGGCTAGCGACTAACACCAAAGGCATAATTCCATAAGCAGGGAAGGAATTCCCTTTATAAAAAGTAAACACACACAAATAAAATACACATTTGGAATCAAAACAGTAAGAAATAATTAATACATAAGAGGTGCTAGAATGTAAAAGGGGCTGGAAATACAAGCCCATTAGTAAACTAGAAATACAACTGAAAAAGAAACAAATGACTAAAATGTAAAGAGTAGCTCCTGGATCATCCTCTCGGGTTCCTACCTGAAGGGTAGGTACAAATGGCCACCTCACCACTCCATGTCTGTCAGACTCCTCTGTGTACTGACTCATCGAAAGGTCCACCCCCAGGTACCCTCCAGTCCTGGTGCTCTCGACCTCCGTCAACGATGTCTGACGTCTACATCCAACACAACGAGATGTGGACATAGCTCCTACAGGGGTGAGTATAATGATACTCAGTAGGGACCCCGAGACCCTCATGGTCTCACAATATCCAAAAAGGATAAACCACAAATTAAGTATTCAACGGATAACCAATACTTAGGTATATGCCCATACATATACCTAAGTTATCTAGTAACCCATCTCAAAATGAGGAAACACAAAAGTCAAAGACTCCGATAAAACCAAGACTCTCATTATCAAAACCAAGATTGCTGGAGAACTCCTCCTATGTCGAGAAAATTGGGTCTCTCACAACACTATGGCGCTTCTCACTAACCTTGGACTGTTGAGGCACTCCTCCTGTCTAGTACCGCGAGTCTGCGGCCAACTACCTAGTGCTCTTCCACAGTGGGTCTGCCACCAACTACCAGGAGCTCCCCCTAACATCCTGCAAAGGTACTCCTCCTGTTGAGTACCACGGGTCTGCTGCCTACTACCAGGCACTCCTCTTCCATGGGTCAGTTGGAAACTACCAGGCGCTCCCCACTGGGATAATCAAATCATTCAACCAGTTGTCAGGTTTGTCAGCTACTAGGTGTCTGCCCTCTGTCTGCTCCTCACTGGAAGGATCCGCTCCCTAAGCTACTGGGAAAAACTCCAATTTTCGAGAAGTTCCATGAAGAAGTATCTCAAAGTTATGACACGTCATAGGGGTCTCAGGGCAACAGACAACACGTCAATCAGATTCTCGGTCTGTGAGTTATTATCCTTTTAGCCCCGGGGGTCTAGTTGGTTTCTTGTACGAACCAGCCTCATCGTATCTCAACTATACCCCGAACTCCTGTGTGTTATTCTCAAAGTGACGCCTTCACTCCATGAATATGGGTGCCACTAACGGTTCGTCAAATGGATTCACGTAGCCCAAAATATGGGCGAAAAGGTGTAATCGGGCTATAGCTGCACTGGGTCTGGTCCCACCTCATCGGATCGACCCGACCTGATCCGGTCTGGACCGGGGTCCGACCGGATCCGCAGGACCGACCCAGTCCGTGTGGGCAGCCTGACTCGAGTGGTCAGCCCGACCTGAGTGGGTAGCCCGGCTTGAAGGCGGCTCGACGACCCGACATGAAGGCAGACCGACGGCCCAGCGGGGGTCCGCCTAAGCCACGGACATGGGGTAGCGCATGCCCCCTAGCTCCCTAATGACTCTTCCATTCTGTTGCTACTCCAACCGGTTCCAAGCGGCGCCGATGCAGCACACGCGGGACCCGATGGGTCCCGCTCCTCCCGGATGGCCGAGCGGCCAGCCGCTCCGGCTCCACGGAGGCCGGCTCGGCCGGCCGCCACTGCACCTCTATCGCAGCGCGACGACACCGTAGTTCTGCTGCCCTCTGCGCGGTGAGATGACGCTGCGCCCCCACCGCCGCGGCCCTCAGCTCCTCTGCGTGGCGCGATGGAGACGTGCTTATTCCATCCATCGCGGTTATCCTGGTCGCGGTTCCTCCCACGCGCGGTATGAAAGCACCGCCCCCCTCCAGCAACGCCGCGACCCACATGGTCGCGACTTGGTTTGCTGCATAGCGCGACGACACCATGCCTCTCGGGATTCCCTTGCACCGCCGTCTTTTTCCGCGGCCGGCACATTTCCGGTCGTGTTGCTTCACCATGGTTCTTCCTTCTGGCGGCGCCGTTGCGCCGCTGCCATTTCCAACAAACGTGATCAAACAATGGGGGAGGATCGGACCATGTTCATGTGGTCTGAGACCTCATTGTTAGGGTGAAAACACTTGGTAAGTCCCAAACCATAATTTGAATGTCGAAGAACTGGAATAATTTCAACTCAAACCCCTACCTCGTATTTGTCGATCGTTGAGGGTCGATTGAGAGGAAAAGTGGACGTCGATTCGTCGATGTCGAGAAGCATCCAGGGAAGAAGCATTGTCGGAATTATTCATGGTCGGTTCATTCTCTTTTTTCTCGGTCGAAGATTGATAGTGAAGATCATCATTCTTCGGTGGTGTGTGGCACTCTTCTTTGGAAGGAAGAAGTTCTCCATGTTCTCCCAATCCCTCTCTCAAGCTCCACAAAATTCATTCCTCTCCTTAATTCTCACAACAAAAATTATTCCAACCCCACTATAATAAAATCTCACATATTATTATAATGTTATCATAAAGAATTCAGACATGGAAAATTAATTAAGGGTGGTCCCACTTAATTAATTATTGTGTGTAGGAAATAACTAATTAAGTGGAGTTCAAAAGGATTCATGGGTGGGGGCTCCAAAAATGGGGAGTTCAAGAGTTTCATCCTCAGGTGGTCCCCACCATTCAAACTTGAATTAGGGGTTTAAATCTTGTGTAGAACCCAACACTTTGATTGCATGAGATGTTTAGACTTTAGGTGGGACTCGCCAAATAATATCCTCCCAAGAGAGGTTATGTGCGGGTTGGCCCCACCTCTAACCGCCACTTTGAGATTTTAACCACCTCAAATAAAAATAAAGTTAACACTTTATTTTTATTCAATTTATTTAAAAACCCCAAAAACTATCTCACATTCTCATTAGAATGAAACTGCAGTGAAGGTATCACTAATCAATCACCGACGTTGTGAGATCAACGGTGCCCTCAGATTTCAGTTCTGAGCACCGGTTCAAAAGTTATAAAATGCTGATCGCACGTTTGCTGAATGTACCCAAAAAAATGTTCAGAAAATTATTATCAGTCACCCTTGACTCACTGCGGTCAATTTTAGGCTCTACCTAAGTGAAACATGCCCCAATGAATACAAAGGTACTCTTGGATTTTCAATCAGAGTCACCGTTTAGATGTTATGAATTTTACAATAAAATAATTGACACTTAATTGTTTTATTTGTGGCCAAAAACTAACTTTATCTGGTGGCCCTCGCCCACCCAAATTAGTATCTTCTTAATGAATACCTACCCTCACGAGTTCATCGGTGGTTTGGGGTATTCAATCTGAGTTGTCGTTTTTGAGTTATATGCTTTAGAAAATTAAAGTAACTTTATTTAATTATTTTATTTACAGTTATACCATTTTCAAGTTTTCTCGCAGGAGGTCCACACCGACTAAACATATGTCACGCCAATGGAAAACCAGCCTATATGAGTGCAATGGTGGCCTCAGATTTATAATCCTAGTAACCAATAAAGAGTTATTCCACTTTTTTAGGAAAAGTGCATACACGCGTTAATTTTAGCTTAACAAAACTTCAACGTATCATTCCGGGCACTCTGGGCCACGGAATCGCGTGCTGTCAGATTTCGCAGACTCATAAAATTCCCATGTATTTATGCAAAAAAATTCCACAGAATTTATGGGTCTTTACATTTCACCACATGTTTGTTAGAAAATTACATACCATTATTGTTGTAGTGTTTCTGAATTTTTAAAGCCAAAAATCTTTCATATTTCATCCAGTATTTAGCAATGCACTCGAACACCATTGATTTGTATGTAATCAACATAAACCATCATATCATGATAACATAATAAATTAAAAATAGAAATTACCATTTTTAACTAATTTATTAGGTTTCATTGTCATCCCATATACATACACATGTAGTATCCAAAGAAACGATAATGATTTCACATTCTTTGGAATTTATTTCATTGAAAAATATATCATTTTATCCAAAAATACACTAGTGAGTGTGAAAATGTGTGATCTTAGGGAAGTATCAATCTTGTTTATTTATCACAAGGATCATCAAAGATATTAGCTCAAATGATCAAGCCACTTATAAAATTGTTTATTACCTTCTTCTTTAGATATCATTCACCAATACTATCCTCTATTAATAAGATAAAGGGTTCCCAGAATATTTCATCCTTCTAATAGAAATTATCCATTAGTTTAATTAATAATGAAATTTTTTCATGATCAACTTCACTTCATTCCAAAAGTAACATAATTGAACCACACAAGGATTGTTTTTATTGAGAACTTCAACAAATAAAATTTTATACTCATTAGGTGTTTACCATCAATATTATGCATTATCAAACCAATAATATTAAAATCATCATCATTAATGAGAATGAAAAATATATCTTTATCTTATTTTATGTCATATATAAGGTCGTTATTTCTTCTTATAAGGGATGTACACCCACTATTCAGGATTGAAAGTACATGTTTTTCTATTTCCATTAATGAAATTCGAGAAACATTATCCTTATCAAATTATTATTTATTATAAAATATTCATTATTTTTCTTAATTTGATGTTGAATATCATTTTTTTAAATAGGTAATGATATCATTTATTAAAATAAAGTAAAAATATAGTAGGTGATCAGAGTATAGGAATGTAAGGAAAAACCGAAATTAGTAACTACATACCGATCTTTTTCAACAATCGTGCACTAAGCCTCATTTCGTCTTCCGGAAGAGCATGCTAGTCAACTCTTCCATGACCGTGCCCCGGACCTCTTGATCTTCCCTACGTGAAGTAAGATATTGAAGCCTTTTGTAAAGTGTCTTTGTATCAGTGCTTCCTAAATTAGAGTTTTCCTCTTGTCTTTCCTCATATTTGTCTAGGGAGGTGACTTTTTTCCATAGGAATTACCTTTCCATCAATGGTAATTGCTTCAACTGGATCGACAATCTCCTGGTACATTATCTCATCATGATATGTCTCAGTTGAATCCTGATTCTCATTGTCAACTATATTCTTCTCAAATAAAGAGTCAGTGTTACCAGTAATCGAATGATCAACCACCACTGAAGTGGAAAGTGTGGGATTTTCCTTTTTGTAGGAAATCGTCTGAAATACTTCACTGTCCAACGTAGGCTTTGAAGGTATAGAAAGGACTGGAGAATCAGATTCAACAATGTGCTTACCTTTTCAATCACCTGAAGAATTCAATCATTCCTGTGGGAGTTGGTGATCCACCACTAAGTGGAATTCTTCTTCATTCACTTGATCATCCATTATTTCATCACCTTTAGAATATGAACAAGATTGAGTATATTGCAATATATCACCTTTTCTTATTTCACAAGTATTATCGATGGGAACATTCACCTCTTCATAAAATATATTAGCCGAATATTTCGTCTTATTTTCAGAGGTGGAGGCATTCGGGTGGTCTCCCTTTTCAGGAACAACACCCTACCCCTATGTCATCTACTCAACTCCCATTCTATCATCAATTTTACAAGGATGTTGCATATGAGGAGGAAAATCAGTTTTATGAGTGAGAGTTTTTCTCTTTTTGAGACACTTGTGCACATCATGGCTACACAAAGCACATAAGATACAAACTATAGAGCTCTTACAGGTAAAAGGTTAATGAAAAATAACATTTTATTCCTTAACGAATTTGGGAATTTTTTCATAAATGGTATTTAACTCAATAACATCATCATCAGTTGCAATTATTACCTTTTTAACAAGAGTGGACCCTCATTAACCTCAACCATGAATCTAGATAAGTGACCAAAATTAACAACTCATGTTTCCTTGTCAATTTTGATTGGGATACCAATATATAGGGAAATATAATACAAGATTTTAATATGATAGAGTATCCAATTTAAACAATAAAATCATTCCTAGATTCTAGTAGTGAAGTTAGCAACCTCAGAGGGATTGAATTTTTTATCCAATTCATGCAAATGAATAATCCCAGGTTTGATTGATGTTGAATGGATGCCCCATACTCTGACTTTCAATTAATCCGAATAGAAGACCATATGAAAAATCATCTTCCTAGAAATACACACTTCTATGATGAAAACCCCCAAATTGATGAAATTCTTTCCTTGAGAGCATCCATTTTGAGAGGCTGAGAGACTTTAGGTAGAAATAAGCGAGCAATAATTCAGAACAAAACCATTTTGAGTCGGTCAGATACAATGACCATATCAGCTTTGATGTGTGCAATACCCCATTTTCATGGAATGGAAGATTCATTCACTCCATTTAATGTTAAAAATGAACGATTAATTGAACAACCCCCATCGAGAACATCTTGGGTGAAGATTACTTGAGAATTTTCATGAGGCGCCTTAGCCAAATCAGCCTTTTTTGTAGTATCTGAGACATCAATTGAGCAACTCCACCCATCCTCACATTGTAATCCTATAGGCGAATCCGAAAGATCCATTGTGATTCTACTTTCAATAATAGCAGAAACAAACTTCCCACCTTCACATTAACTCTCTCAGGCGTATCACAAGAAACTGAAAGCACTTTCTTTCCATCTCCAACTCTTGCTCAATGAGAATCACCCTTCACAGGCGATTCAGACGAAATAGGAGTTCTATTTTTAAAATATGTTTTTTTAAATATACTAGTTTAATTTTTTTTTAAAATGTGCCAAAAAGGTGTCATCGCAGATGCCACCTTTGGGTCTCTGGTGAAAGGCGGCATCCGCAATACCGCCTTTCCACTAAAACAAAAATGACAATATTTTTTTAAAAAAATTTATTTTTAGTTTTTTTCTGTTTTGTTTATATATATCTATATAAACAAAACAAAAATAAAAATTTCTTCAAAATTTATCCGCTATTTAAAATCCAGCTGTACTACCATTACAGCAGTCAGGATTCTGACAGATGCTCTCACCCAGGGCTCCCTTTTATAAGAGAGTTTACTCTGGAAATCATTCAGCATTTCTGATGTGGGATTTTGTTTCATGTGTGTGACATTGTAAGACTATAAAATATAAACAATAAGACCAATATAAATGAAACCGAAAACATAGATTAAACATATAAAAATATTTGCAAACAAATATAATTTTTTAAAAATTGATGATAAAAATTGATTTATAACCATTCAAAACAACCAACGTGAAACATATAAATGTTTCAAGTATGTGACATTGAAATCCTATAAAATATTAAATACATGACAAATATACATGAAACTTAACACATGGGTTAAAAAATAACAAATAGTTCAAAATAAAAAGAATTTTGTAAAAAATGTTGATGGAAAATAATTTATATGTTTTCAAAAACACCTACATGAAACTTAAATTTTTTTCAAGAACGTGACTTTGAAAGACTTTAAAATATAAACTATTAGACCGATATAATTAAAACATAAAATATTAATTAAAAATATAATACATAGTTGAAAATAAAAAAAAACATAAAAAATGATCATGAAAAATAATTTATAGGCTTTCAAAACCACCTACTTGAAACATAAAAATGTTCCAGGTTAGTGCCTTTAAAAGCCTATGAAATACAAACTATAAGACCTATATAATTTAAAGTTCAAACATGGATTAAACATATAATAAATTATTTAATTAGTTAATTAATAATTATAAATTACAAATTTATAATTACTAATTATAATGAATAATGAATAATTAATAGTTATTATGAATACTTATAATGAAACATTATAATGAATAATTATAATGAATAATTATATTACTAATTAACTAATTAATTATTATATAATAATTTATTATAATTACTAAATAATAATTATAATTAATAATTATATTACTAATTAACTAATTAGCTATTATATAATTAATAGTTATATTACCAATTAACTAATCAATTATTATATTATAATTTTTAATAAATACTAATTAATAATTATAATGAATAATTATAATTTATAATTATATTACTAATTAAATAATTAAAAAAGGGCATTGACTCTATATTTCTCAAAAAAATTAACTAATTAAATATTAAATATTTAATAATTATATTATTAATTAACTAATTAGTTAATATATAATTAATTATTAATTATTACTTATTAACCAATTAAAATTTATATAATTAATAATTATATTACTAATTAAATAATTATATTATTAATTAACTAATTATATTACTAAATATTTAATTAATTATTATATAGTTAATCATTAATAATTACTAATTAACAAACTAATTATTATACAATAAATGGTTATATAATTAATAATTATATTAGTTAGTCATAATTAATAATTAATAAATATAATGAATAAATATAATTAATAATTATAATGAATAATTATATATACTAATTAACTAATTAATTATTATATAATTTTTTTTAATAATTACTAATTAATAATTATAATGAATAATTATATTTCAAATTAACTAATTAACTATTATATAATTAATAATTTCATTATCATTTAACTAATTAATTATTATATAATATTTTTTAATAAATAATAATTAATAAATATAATGAATAATTATAATTTAAAATTATATTACTAATTAACCTATTATAAAAACAGCACTGGCTCTATCTTTCTCAAAAAGTAAGTAATTAACAATTATATAATTAACAATTATATTAATATTTCACTAATTAGTTAAAATATAATTTATGATTAATAATTACTAATTAAAAAATTAAAAATTATTTAATTAATAATGATATTACTAAATAACTAATTAATTATTATATAATTATTAATTATATTACTAAGTAACTAATTAATTATTAAATAATTAATAATTATATTACTAATTTACTAATTATATTACTAATTAACTAATTATATTACTAATTAACTAATTATATTACTAATTAACTAATTAATTATTATAATTAATAATTATATTACTAATTAACTAATTATATTACTAATTTACTAATTAATTATTATAATTAATAATTATAATGAATAATCATAATTTATAATTATGTTACTAATTTACTAATTAACTATTATATACTAAATAAATATATTACTAATTAATTTGTTACTTATTATATAATTTATTATTAATAATTTCTAAATAACTAATTAATTATTATATAATTAATTATCAATAATATTAATTAACTAATTAATTTATTTATTATATGATTGATCCATGTTTGTGGCACATTAAAAAAAGAAGTTAATGCAACATGGTTTACAAAAAAAATTTAAAAAACACTTATAAAAATATTATCCACGAAACAACTACATTCACTGAGGCCTCATGCTACTCCACCCAGTTCTCATCCACGGAGAACTAAATTCTTACAGATCCACCCACATTTTCAATAGATGTACTCCACCCATCATCAGGCAAGGATCCAGGTCTCTTGAATTCATCACGTGAAGTCGTCATCGATACCGTTCCTCCCCCAGCATCAACTCTTGTTTGTTTCTCCATGGGAGAGGTATGCTGGGATGAAATAACAACAACATTTAGGACCTTATTCTGTTCAGCCCTGATCCCACCCAAGGAGCCTAACACTAGAGGATTCCCAGAGAAATAAGGAGCCATCATGGAATGAAACCCTTGATTGCAGCACCATGTGGGAGGCCGACCCAAACCCTAGTTTTCTATGCCAATAATGATCGCATGGTGAATAACCGTTTTTCATCAGTAGCTCCAACTCTTCATTATCATCATGTGAATATGAAAATTGGTTTTTTTTTTACTTTTATATGTATTTGGTTGTTTATTTTCCATCTTTTTGGTCTCCTTTGGAACACTCCTTCATAACCATGATAAGAAATCCCCAAACATACGGTCATAACCTTCGAACCAAATTCAATAACCATTAAAAACAATATGGGTATAACAAAATATTATTTCTTTCACTTTCAATAATTACTTTATAAAATATATTTATGTAATAGAATAGATATATTTGGTGTACCCTATCTTTCCAAAATAATAAAATTGGATTTATGGTGCATTATGATGTGTTTTTTTTATAATTTTGTAATTTTTTTCTTCTATGAATCATGTAAAGTAAACTACTTATTTGGAGTTAGATCTTTTGTCTTTGTGTTTCCCACTAATGATTTTTTTTCATAATAAATTACCAATAATTTCTTTCATTTATATTGGAATTTTTGTACATGTCAGAGTCAAAAAAAAATCAGATGATTCCCAAGAAACATCCTTAGTTTCTAATGTTTTAGGTTTACACAAACATATTTTTTCATGTGGGGTGTAATAATCATTTCTTAATAATCATGTTAGTCCAAGTAAATATGAAAATAGGGGGTGGATTTCCTTTTAAAAACTTTTATGAAATTAAATCTAAATTTTCATGAATTAAAAAATTTGAATTGGGAACTAAAATTATAAATTTTAACTATGAAAGAAATATATAATAAAAATAAAAAGAATAATAAATTGATAAAGGAGTTCGAAAATAATCCATAAAGGGATCCCTTCACCTTCTCCATGAAGATCTTTGAGAGGTTGTGGTTGAAACCATTATTTTTAATAGTTATAGAAAGAAAACTTGAACCATTTATTTTATAGTGGTTGTAATAATAAAACATGGTGCCAGAAGCAAGACCCTTAATTTTAAGTGATTGTACCAAGAATCCCCAATATTCCTCATGTTAAAGGTAGTGGTTCCCTATCTCCCTCACACTCAATGGTAGTGATCACCAAATCCATCACTTTAAAGATAGGGATGAAATATCCCCCTAACACTCAATTTTAGTGATCACCCAAGAAAGGTAAATATAAGATGAATGGTTTATATAGACCATTTAAATCAAACACATAATCCTATAATAAGAACAAAACAAGAAGACATTGAAGGAAAAGATAAAACTATGAGATACAGCTTCAGAATGATGAAAATAAATCGTAATGAGATCAAAATGATCATAAAAGAACCCATATGAATCCAAGAACTATGTCATCTTATTTATATAATCTCATATAATTTATATCATTCAGGAGGCGTTGGTAGTCAAATAGAGTGATTAAGGGTGGAATTAAGGCATGTGAGCCCCTCATTAAGGATAATTTTTTTTCTCTATCTAGAAGCAATTGGATAGTCAATGGGTGTCATAGGAATTTTTGTGGCACCTAGGTATAACTAGTGTTCTTTATAGGCCTCATCATGTAACCACTAGTATCCCGCTGTGTAACCTCTAGAACCTACTCAAGGATAACATTAAAAATATTTTCTAAACCGTTCTTGAGAACTTTGTTTGGTCTTGAACCATAATGAAAACATTTCTAAAATAGAAAAACTAAAAATCATGAAATGAACATTTTAGAAACAAAATTCAATGTTTATTACCATTAAAAACACCTAAGAGAGTGATATGCACATCATTATCCCTAGTTTTAATAGTCACAAACACTTAACCAATTTTAATAATATAAGAATATAAATGATTTATTTCTCATGAATATAACTAAAAATAAGTTTAATATTTCATTGTGAAATTCATTCAATATTTATTACTACCTAGAAAATACATTTACATTATCTTTGAAGAATTATTTAAAAAATTATATCATAAATATTTATATTTCAAAGCATCTCCCCCATTGTGATAATCAAAAAGAAAAATCACAAAATTTTCACAATTCAATTTCCAAACTGATCAATTTTAAAAATAATCGAATCAAACCAAAATTACATTTAATGGATTACCTTACCCCATGAAACTAATATAAATGACCCTTTTTGTCAGGATTATCTCCCCTTTGGTGATATAAAACCATAACTATTAAAATTTTGTAGAAATATCATCCAATTTTTATCATCACCTTCCCCCCATTATAATTATCATAATTCTCATAAAAAGGGTTTGATAAATAAATAATTCATAATAACGTGAGTTCTAACAATTACATTGATAAATTTTAATTAAATTTTACAGCCCATAATTTCCCATCAAGAGAGTTCAAAACAGAAAAAGAATTAGAATTCATGAAAACATTTAACATTCCAAATCATATTTATAAAACTAAAGTCTCTTCATTTTACATGTTGATAATTTTAAAAATATTCAATAAAATTTTATATACATTAAAAACATGATAATTTTTTTTTAAAAAGTTTGGTTTGAAATATAAACATGCTTAATACTTTTTCTAAATAAACAATATCTCTAGAAATCACTATATATATAAAAATTAGATTTGAATCACCCTCAATTAGATCATTACAACCACAATCCAGGATTCCCACAATATTTTATTTTAAATTAAAATTATAAATGTTAAAAAGATTCCAAATTTTAAAAAATAATTTCAGAATGGAAAATTTCTCACCCTTGGGGTTTGAAATTAAATGTTATAAAACTACAAGAGTATATAATTAATCTTATCATGCTAGTATTTTTTAAAAAATGAATCTCTTTTAGGAACATTTAATCATTTAAAATGTTATGAACCTCATAAATTGATGAATAGTTTCAAGGTATTAAGGAGACACATTAAATGTAAATAATGATCTAAATCAATAAAAGTGAAAATAAAAAAAATCACCAAATATAGTGACATAAATCTATAAATTATTTAATTATTTAAATTAAATTCATAAACTAATCAATTACCTTTAGATTTTAGGATTTCAATATAATTTTATGATTTAAATAATAGAAAATAATTTAATGAAAAAAGTAAAATATGAACCATATATCATCAAAATTCATTGCTGAAAGATAACAAAGAGAGGGAAATAATCATTATAATCAAATATAAATAACCTAAACATATGAAGTATATTTTTAATTACCACATAAAAAAATAAAATAATTTTCAAGAGAGGGGTTTAGATATGGAAAGGATTTAATGAGAGAGATAAAAAATTGAACTTTAGAACAACATATATAATATAATTTGAAAATGAATTTAAATAACATAAATAAGAAATGATATTAGATTTAAAGATTAAGATAATTAGCTAAATATGAAAATTAATCAATTTTTGAAGCTAATGAACATAATGTATATTTGAATAATTATTAATAATATTAATTTTAATATAAAATACTTTACAACATGCAATAAAATTATTTTTTAAAGGATTATCCAGTTGAAAAATTCATGAGAAAAAAATAAAATGCCCCTTAAAACCAATTTTTAATGAAAAAGGGTTCAGCTAAATTAATGAGAAAATATTTAATATATTTAATTAAAATGCATTTAAACAATTAAAAACAATTAAAAATAACTACATAAGTATCCTAATAACCCACTATTTATGTACCATGTTACTCCTTGTGAATTTTTCTTTAAGCATGTTTCCTACAAATTAGTTAAGAAAATTGATAATTTTGTAACAAAATTTTTGGGTCTAATAATATTAGATAACAATGATTTTGGGACCCTCATTTGTTTGGGATATAATTTACAATTAGAGAGATGTGATATTCTATATAATATATTTGAAGAGATGTTGAACAATTTTGGTCTACCATTTCAAGAATATTAACATTTATAATCATAAATCAAGTGTATAGTTTTTCAACAATAGTTAAAAAATATATATTGAGATACACCTCTTCAAAACAATGTATTTGTGATATTTTGAGTGAATCTTAAAAAAAAGGTCCATAATTACCTTCCCCATGATGTTGGGAACCCAAAATTAAATAAATTTTTTTCTCTTTATGGATAACTTAGAAAGATAACTTTTAATTATTTTAATTATATATATAAATCTGTTAATGTTTAGTTTATTTTTAGACTAACCCTTTTCCATTCATTTGATCTAAATAATTTTTCAAACATTAATTTATTTAAATTATCCATTGAATAAAATTTATAGATATTTATAATTTTTTTTAAAAAAAATTTATAATTATTTTTTCTTTTCTTTTGGTTTCTCATTTTCATTAAAAATGTTATAATTCTAATTAACACAAATATTTTATTCTTATAATATCTTGGAACTAAGTGGTAATATTATAAAATCATTCTTTTAACTAATATCTAGAATATCTGACATCATCATAATTTAAATGTCTAGAATCATTGGAATAAGTGAAATATTTTTCCTTTTGACTTGCCTTACTAATGGATATGAGACACTTGGGGATTCTATCACTTGAGTATGATAAAGATAAAAAGTCCTCACTTTCACTCCATGTTGATACCTTGAGAACCTTATTTTATTCCTTTTTTTTGCGTATTTGGAACTTCATTTGAATAAATAATTTGTTTATGTCTTCAAGAAATTTCCAAATTTCATGACCATTTTTAAAAATGGAGAATCTATTAAATTACACTCTATATAAGCATTAATTTATAGATTTTATGGATTTTCCATCAATATAAAAATAAATTATGTCATTATGGTTCCATGTTTCTTATATTTCTATGGTAGGGGAATATCCATTCATAGATATTCAATAAAATGGGTATTATATAATTTTAAATCAAGTATAAATTATTTCCTTCCAATAAAAAAAGTAAAATCGATCAATGTATGAAGCTATTCTTATTGAATTTTCTTCTGAATCACGTTTTTAATTTGAGGTATAGGATACATTTAAATGAGAAATCCATGAAACCAGTTATGGTTTTGAAATAAAATTTTTATATGATACCAATTATTAGTCCAAGTAAAAATGGAATGATGGGGGTAAATTGACTTTTAAAAACATTTTTTAAAATTGAACTAATTTTTTTTTGAATTAAAACAACTAACATGATACCTAAAATTTTAATTGTTAAGAAAATTTAAAATATAATTTTAAAATTTATAGCATAATAAATTCATAAAGGTGCTCATAAATAATCCATATATTTATCCCTATGTCTCATACACTCACGAAAAATAATATATTTTGGTCTAATCCTTTCATTATAAGGATTGTAAAAAAAATAAAAAACCCATTATTTTAGTGCTTTAGCATGAAAACCCATTAAAAAATTTATTCAATTTTTTAGTGGATATACCAATAAAACCCAATCTCCATCATTTTAAACGTAGTGATCACCTATCTCTCTCACACTCAATAATAGTGAGAACCAAATAACATATATCAATGGTGTTGATCACCTGTACCCCTCACAAAAAATGGTAGTGAGCACCCATGAAAAGGAAATAGATGATACATGTATTATAAAATACCTTTAAATTCATCACTAAATCCTCCAGAAGAAATATAGTAAGAGTATATTGGAGGAAGAGAGAGATTTGTTCGAATGTTGTTGATTATGATCAAAATGATGAAATTTGTTCTCAAAAAAGTCTTTAAGGTATCCACATGAATCCATAAAACCATAAAATATATTTATAACATACCATAGGTATAAGATAATTGTGTAGGTTTTGGGGGAAAAATTGATCCATTATAGTAGAATTTATACAAGAGCATCCCTATTCAAATGATATTTTTCTCTATCTGAATGATAGTAGATAACCTGTGGGTGTCATTTTCCATCTAGTGACACATAGATAGAACCGTGGTTTTATAAAAAACCCCACTATCTAATCAGTGGTACCTAGACAGAACTGGTGTTCTAACTAGGAACAACCAGTAGGGAATAAAACTGACTAGTGGAGGACTTCAAAATTTTCATTCATTCTTCTTTTGAGACCAACATTTGGTTCATTACCATTATGAAAGAAATTCCTAAATATAAACACAAAAATACATGAAATGATTTTTTAGAAACACAATTCATTGATTATGATCATTATATGCAACTATGACGTTGATATTTACAACACATCAAACTCACATCACAACATCACAACTTCACCTTATAATTACAGTATTCATTATAAATTTCATTTCATTATTATATACAATCCAAAAATATTTTGGTCCTATTATTCAATCTTGAGTTCAAAACAACCTCGATTTTATGAGTTTCCATAAGTTCTAGTTTTTAGTCATTTAATATCTACATCTAATTATAAATTATCATATTCTTATTATTGAATATATAATCTTAATTCATGAATAACATAATTATCCGCCTTATTTTGTGTCCCTATAAATGTTTATTTCATATAGAGTGACATTGAGGTTGTCTTGAAGATCAATTATCCCCTCATTTTCACCACCTTATCCATCACTATCTTCCACTTTTGACTTTTCTACAATAGCCACTATGACATCATCATCAACATTTCAATATTTTAGGACCTCCTCTATGTATATCTCATATTATATTTCTATTTCATAACAAATAAAATAGTTCCTATTCAAAATGTTCATTGTGGGTTTCAAATTCATTTATAATATTTGAAAGGCTTCTTAAAAGGTTCTTCCACCATATCATAATATATGAATTTACTAGGAAACTTTCTAGAAATATTCTCTAAATTAAAACATCAAAATAAATAATGCTGAATATTTCCCTTGAATTTTCCCTTATCTTTTTTCAAATTATGGTATAGTAAATACATTACACCATAGAATTCATCTTCTTCAAGGTCCTCCTATAATGGAAGTTTAACTATTTACTTGAACACCACATATTGAGAAGATTATTTTGATCTACGCTCATTGTCTTCATTCCTCATATTATATAAATTTATAATACTATAAAGGTTTCTAATTTCATCCCTATTGGATTGTTATCTTCAAGAATAGATACTTTTTCATTGAATTTTGTAAGTACACTTCTTAGGTTACTTTTAATAATTTTTACTTCATCGATGATCTCTCTAATTATATTAATTTACACAATGATAATATATTGTCAATCAAAGAATGAATTATACATCTTATTTGGTTTCATTTTAAACTCTTCATACTTATTCCAAAACAAATGTATATTTGATTCTTAAACTTTTGAGTCACCATCATAAATATTGTGTTGTTTAATAAAAATTCCATGATAGGTTTTGAAAAACCTCACCTTCTAGTAAATAGGGTTATCTAATTCTCCCCCTAAAGAATTAATCTCTTTGGATTCTGCATCCAACTACTTGTAATATCTATTCAATAGGGATCTAATCTCAACACTAGATAATATTATATGAAATGATGACATAGACACATGCATACACAGTAATGTAAATTCATAATAAATATATTTTTATATAATTTATTTTTTTTCTTTTAAAAATATAAATTATTTTATGAATTAAAAATGATTCCCTAACATCAGAGAGAGGAAAATTTGACATGAATTTTTAGGTATGATGGCACTTGTTGGCCGCTAATAAGGATAAATACCCTACGAGGGGGAGGTTAGTCAGGGTATTATAGATTTATCATATCAACCATTTATAGTTATATTATTCCCCTTGAAGAGAAAATTCTATCTCATAACCTTTTCAATAATAAACAATATGAAATCAAATAAGGGACACACCATATTTTACTCGGTTTACCCATAAGGGAAAATCCAAGGACCATGCATAGAAAATGTTTTTCTGATCCAAAAACACTAATCACATATTTTGTAAGAGTTTTTTTATCTATTTTACTTACCCACGTGGTTTAAAACCTTAATGAAATTAAATATCACTGGTCTCAAATGATCTGTAAATGAATTGTTCCTCTTGGAATTTCTTTATTGATTTTCTCAGATAATGTTTCTGATGGCATCAATGATAGTTTCTAAAATTTCATGATTATATTCTGCTTGAGGAAATCTAAAAATACTCCAAAAATCATAAATTTATGGATCTCCTCGATTTTATATATAATTTAATCACTCCTCTGTAACTCATCCTTCAGAACATTGAATATTTTTCCCTACTAAATAATTCATAATTTCTCCTCAAAAAGCACTGACATTTTTTTATATTCCATTTACGAATAAACCCTTGATCCAAAAGCTAGAATTAATTATTTTTCACTGATCCACTAACTCTATTCCTTATGTAAATTTTTTTTAATATAATAATTAATATATAATAAACCTAGGATAACCCATTAAAACTCACACATAATCAATAATTTCAATGTCTAAGTGTACTTGGAAAACATCATATGTGTGATGAAGAATACATCATTACGTAATAGTATAACTCAAATTCTCCAAATCTATTGTGTGGATTACCTTATCAAACTTTCCAAAATGTAAAATACTATATCAAAAAAATCTATTCACAGTATTTAATTTGAATTCACCCATGTTGTCAACATGATTCCCTCAACCATACACAATCACAGAATTGGATGAGGAACAATCCTTTCTTATATATATTGAATGGTTAATTGATCTATACTTCATGTGATATGGATATTACCATTGTTCTGGGAATCTTGAAGAAAGTATATCCATATAAATATGGAATTCTTCTACTAGGGAATGGTCTCTTGTGTTGTGGAGGGTACCCAAATATTCTTATAACACATTCAAACCTAGGAATGTTGTATCATGGAAACATCTCTTACTGTGTGGTATTTGTTAGTGTTCGAACAAGTTTTTAATGGTATATAATATGTGTTTTGTTAAACTATAATTACCTTAAATTTTTTTAATTAAAATTTTCTAAACATCTATATTTTCATTATTTTAATTTGTATATGATAACAAATTGAATGTTTCCCCAATCATATTATTACATTTACTAAATTCTAAAATGTATTATTAATATTTTTTTAAAAATATATAGTTTAATAATTTTCATAATCTAATCATATAATTAATGTTTTAGGAAATATCTAAATATCATGTTTTATAATTCATTTTTTTATTTTATAATCACATGTGATAATATTTTTTTCCGTCACAGGTCTTTTTATTTTGGGTAATTTGTTTTTAATTGTATAATTTTAAAGTAAATATTTTATATCTCATTTATATTATTATTTTAAAATAAATATTTTATATTTATTTATTATTTATATATATGTGTTGTATGCATTGATTATCTACATCTTCAGCAAAGTCACACCATGTAGAAAAAACCCAATCTCTCTATTTTGGTTCCATAGTAGTAGTTCACAACATATAGTGAAGAACCCCCATGTGTAGCTCCAAGTCTTCTCAACCATGGTTTTTTCACACCCAAACCAATGCACATGACATCATTTATCTTCTATGGTAGTGGTTGAAATCTTATCTAGTTCATATTTAATTTTCCTCCACATCTACAGTGAACCCACATCGACACCATCATGCTTAAGATATGCCCCCACCAGATTCTAAAAACCTTTCAATTTACCACATTAGTGACTCCTTTAACATCACCATATGAACAACAAGCCTACAATTCCACCAATCTAAATAGATATGTTCAGTGAAAACACCCAATAAGGAACCAAAATTTCTCACCATGATTTTATTATTGAAGATACCATGAATTTATTTTAATATTAACGTAAAGTTATATAATTATGTTACAAAAATATGTATTTATGTTCTTTTTAAGGTAATTAAAACCTATAGTGAGTTGGTATTTAATTTATCTTGGGTGTGTATTCAACCTACAGTGAGCTTATTTTTTAATAACCATGAGTTTCCTAAAGTTACCATGAAGAGGTATTTTAAGTAACTGTGGAGGAAAACTTCAAGTTAATGTTTAGCACATAACAACTAACCAAAAATCCAGTTGAATTAATGGTGAATCTGTTATCAACATTCCGCGAAGGTAATATTAATGTTACCATAAATTTATCAAAATTAAAGATGAGTAAAGATACAATGATGTATTATTTTTTAAGTGACCACATGGGGTATTTACAAGAGACTGCCAGACTAATTTCTAAACCAACTGCTAGATCTTAACATCCCATGTTCTCCACCAGGTTGAAATTCTCTAAGTGAATTTGATCATTCCTTTTGATAGATGGTTCAAATGTCAAATTTAGATTCATAACATAAATCTATGATATCGAACACTTTAAATTTTTCATTTTGGATAAATTTTAAGGCATGAGAGATATCTCTGTTGTTCGTTTGGGTTTTGAAAGTGTCTATATTTGAAGGTCGGGTTTTTGGAAATATAGATGGTGGTGCATGGTTTGTGCATGGTTGTTAGAAACCATACAGCCCAACCATTTGGCCCTATAAGGGGTATCACATTGTTTGTCTAAACATTCACCAGATGCAACAAAATGGTGAAAGTTTTATACAGAAAATTATAGTGGGAATCCATGGATTGGTCACGATTTCTATAAGCAGGCATCTAGATGTGTGTTGGGTTTTTACCTTTGGAAAATAATACCTCACAGTTAGTGTATGGCTAGCCAACCCATGTATCCAATCCATGCATCTCATTAAAAAGATATAAATTACTCTTTTTCCTCTACATTCATTATTATTTCCACCTCATTTATTCTCCGAATCATGCACAACCATTTCTCATTTTGTGGCTCTCCTCATCTCCCTCTTCAATGATATTTTGGATCTCCCTCATTCTGGATCATAATCACACATTGTCAGTTTCATTGGATGGCCCTAAATGTGTCTATGATTCCTCTTCCTTATTTATGTCATTTATCAATCTGTATTTAAGTTTATTTCAATTATAATTTATATGTCCAATTTTTATGGTGTTTTCCATGTTCTTAAATTTCTCCCATTCTAGATGGAATCGATGTTCAACAATGGATGAGTGAATATTAATTGGTATAAGATAGGTGTTATATATTATTTCACTTGAAATTATTATATTTTATTCCATGATTCATTTTTTTACATGCTATAAATTTGGTGATTCATTATAAAACAAAAAAATAATTATATTAAAGGCTTATAATAAAACCTAGAACTATCTTACTTTGTTTGAGGTCAAAAACCTCAACCTAAACCACCAATTAATTTCAGTTTAAATAAATTGTGTTAATTAAAGTTGGTTGTCTATTCTACCAAACCATCGCTTCGAGTGATTGATTATTTACAATTGCTTGAAGGATTATTTAAATAAATTATTATTGAAATGGTTATACACTTGGAATTTAATTATATTATTTAATATGATTCTATAATCATATCAATTGTAAAGTAATTTTATAAAATCAATAAAATGGATTTTTAGGTCGGTTAAACAAAACCGCTTGATCATTGTTACTTTTACTATATTTGTGATGATTGTAAAATAAAATGTAAATAAGGAGTTACAATTTTGAGTCATGGATGCTTCACATGAAATTATTTTTTATTATAAATGATATATCCAAAGTTTAATGTTGTTTCTTTATGAACATGATGCTTATATTATTTTTTTATTTTGGAATGATTAATGAATGAGATATACTAATATATATTTTGGAATGAGTGATTCAGCATGGCGTATGTTAATTATTGATTGTGAACTAATTTAACCATAAATCATTTTACCATGATAGAAACTTGGATTCCTATATAGGAATTCCTTGGATAAGGTCATATATTATAGGAATTACACTATAAATTTAGGGATATCGAGTTCCTCTTTATGGAATTTCTTGGTAAAGGTTTTTTAGGTAAAATAGTATTACCTAATAAATGATTATTATTTAGAGGCCTCAATTGGAGTTGTTTGAAAATAAGATTCATTCCCCATCTGTCTAGGATGTTGTAAATATCATTTAACATCCATTTGGGTTGTTCGAAATGATGCTTCAGGCCACGTGATAAGGATGTTCGACATGAAATTTCACATTAATTATTGGGATGGTAGGGAATGGAGCTTCATATCACTTGTTCATGTGCTTAGGAACATGCCCATAATTTCATATTGAGACTCTTGTTATATTATTATTATAAGTGGATTCCTTGTTCATATGCCTTGGATCCTCTATGTACATGTATATTTGTGTATATAGATATGTTTATATGTATTCATATATATACATGATGGAAAATATTCCAAAAAACTATGGATTAGGCAGATTCATGTATGGTCAACCATGTGTCTGTAAGAAAACTAAGCCCAACTTTATTTCTTTTATTTATTAACTAATTATCTATTATAAATTCACACTACATTATTTCATATCCATGGAATACATTTCATTAGACACCATTTGTGGTGGACTACTACTTTTATCTCTCACCCAGTTAAGGTAATTGTTTGGTACCTAGATAGGCCTCATGGTTTCTAGATTAGGATCATGGCCTATGCTTTCTTGGTTGTTGTTAATATTTGGAGACTGGGCCATGACATGGTTTTTCCGTTCAATAATATACATGGGATATGTTCAAGGGATATGTTATTTTATTAATTTTATCACTTTTCATCTAGGACTGTTGTATGTATTGTTTTAGGTATATCGAAATACATTATATCAAGATATTTCATGTTTATTTATTCATTTACTGTTGATTATCAATTATTATTATCTTCCACTACTCTATTTTTTATCTACTTCTATTATACATTTTATGATTATTATACTATTTTAATGATCTAGAGGGTATAATATTCCTATTGTACCATAATTATACCCATACTTTATGTTGGTTTTCTCAAGTTCATTTGAGGTCATGTAACCAACCGACTCGTGTCATCATTTAGTGGCTCCCGGTCAGGATACTACAAAGAGATATCAGAGCATTTTTTTCATTTATCTTACAATTTTTTGATAGTCGATAAGATATCACAAATGTATCAAATTGTGGAAAATATAATATTTATAGGTATTTCCAACACATACATCAGGTAATGGTCATGTTTTCTTAGATGGGACAATTTTTTATATTTTATTTTTTATAAATGATTATTATTACACCTTGAGTGAATGATGTATTTATATTTCTTAATGATTTATGCATTTTTACCCTTGCCTTTATATTACAAGGAATTATTGTTACATGCATCATTATAGGCACATAGAAATTCACATTTCATTCATATTCAATAAAACTTTCTTTCATTTCTAGACTACTTTATGCTTGTCTCTATAACACATAATCATGATTATATAGAATGTTTCTATGTGTACCCTACATAGGTGGTTATTTACATGTTATACTATTTTTTATTCTATTTGATAGTATACCTCTTAATAGATATGGTAAATGGTCAGTTAAATACATTTTTAACATTAACCAAAATGTTGTTTTCCAATATTTCTTGATTGTGTAATTTCATTAGCCAATATATTATAAAATATTTGAGCCGTGAACCATTGGTTTCATGGGATAGAACATATATGGTTATGATTAAATTAGGGCATAATATGATTTATAAATAATGTTGACCTTTATAATTAATAATTTTGGACCATATAAATGAAACATCTTATATGGAATTATTATATCTTAATCTAAAGGTAAAACCTGGTTACAGTTACATGAATACCAATTTAAAATTATAGGAAAGTAAATTTGTAACATGGGAATGATAATTCATCTAGCTGGAACATGATATATATATATATAAATTATATTATCACTATTATATGGGAATAAGAGCGTGTATGACTAAATTCCTAAATGAACAATTGGACCCAAGTTGGTCAGTTGGGGAATGTTTCTTATGATATGAACCCAATAAGTGAAAATTGTATCGTGGCTAAAATGAGGTGACTCTTATAATATTCCTTATTCATTTTATTCTTTGGTAAATAATCCCATGAGGGTATAGTTGTGAAAAATGAGATATTTATTTAATGTTTCAGCACCCACTTATACATTGCTATTTATAAATATATGGTTTTCTATTACTAAACTGATTCCTTGAAAATCATAGAATACATTTTATCTAATTTTTAGCTTTATTATTATGTGACTTCTATTAATTAAACTACCAATTCCAACATAAATGGTATTTTACTCTACAACATGGAAATTCAAATTTTCTTTATCTATGAATGTACATGAGATATTATGAATAAATAATTGGATAAATAATTATTAAGATCATGTTTAATATAGCATCCATATCTTCATTATTTAATTGGATAAATAATGTACCGGGAACTTTTAACTATTTGGATGGTACATTTTGTTCTTTAAATTGAACCTTTGAAAGTTTTAAAAACAAAATGTGAAATGATACGATGTATTAAATAAAACCTCAATATGTTTTTTTAGAATAAACTCACAAAGTAAGGGCTATATATAAAGTTACCTTTATCGATAATGTGGATATTTACTATAGGTCTATGTTTCCCCTTTTTCTTTCACACTAATTTTAGAGGATTAAAATGTAATCTTATTGGCATTTTTATCACAAACTACTTATAGATTCAATTCCTGACGATATAATAAGAAAGGGTTGCCATATTTCGATAATTCCGTGGAAATTATAAACATTAATATATTCCCCTTGAGTTTTCTTATGTGAGTTTTCATTTGGTTATCAGTTATCCCAAGTAGAATTCATAGTGATGAGATCACAATGCCATGGTAAATGGGTATTTGGCCAGTATATTGAACCTCAAGAGGGTATTACTATTTATGGATACCCAGTATGTGATAGCTCTCTATCCTTTAACATTGATGTTGTAACCCTCCAAGGAGAACTCATTTACAAGGGTACTAAAAATTTATCAGATCCTGGTGGGCCAATGGTTGATAGGTGGTTCTATTACACCTAATATTATATGATATAACCCTATTGGTTGACAATATGATTTATTATAGGGTAACCTTTGAGAGACACAGGACCTGTGTTTATATTTTACATAATGTCAATGATCTTGGTTTTACACACATTTTGAGACAAATGCATGGAAGGTTGTCGGGTTTTGAATTATAGGCACGATGATGCATAGGTTTTCAAGAAACAAGCTAGGGTGATTGGATATAGAAAATATCATCAATGGAGAGGAAAATTTGGGTTCCAATCCTAGTTTACCAGGTTTTTCATTTTAGACTCTTTAGTTTTTGCAAAACATTCCATGAGGCAGGAGGTTTTTGGATAAATCATAACATACATATGAGCCTAATTTAGAAAAGAAGTTCCAAGGGACATCCTAGAATGTAAAAAATCAGGTTCTATATTACACAGTCATCTTGAACTTTTTGATGTATGATCCATGGGAGTGTGAGTTGGGTCTCAAACTCGATGGTACAAGATTTTGTACCCATAGTGAATGATATACTTGTTCATACTGATTTCATGTAGTACTGTTTAAAACATGGACATTGGTGAATTTATAAGTGCGATCCAAGGATCGATGGTTAGAAATAAGTGACTATTTTTTTGAAGGTTGACCTATAGATTTAGGGATAATTAAATTATGTGGACTATGAGAAGGGATATTTTATAAATAAATAGGGCGACACAAGATGCTTGTCTCATGGGAGAACAATGATACACATCATCGAGAGACATGGTGTTAATTTTTTATAATGGAAAATATTTACATAACTGATATATTTGTGTCTCTAATGGATATGCACATTCATATAAATAAAATATCAATGTACTCCCATCCTAGAGGTGATCATGCCCCTTAAAAAAATACCATCTTGGGCATGATGAGAGAGTATTTATTATATGTTGGCATGTCTAATAAAATATATTTTATGGGTTAATGGATGGTATTATTGTGATTTTTTCTCAAGGATAACTTTAAAATAATCCAATATGTTCATAGTATTCTAGTTTCCCTTTAAGGTTGGTGAAACTCATTGAAAATAGAATTTTACGAATGCCGTAAAAACAATTCGTGGGGTGTGGGATTGGGTAATGAGTGATGTTTTCAATTTCACATAGGATAAGAAAGTTCATAGTTAGTCCAAGAATTATAAATAATCATGAAATTTGGCACCAAAAAATTCATTTAATTTGGTAGAATACAAGTATGATCCTATAGTGGGGAGCGCGACATCGATCACTAGTGGGTGAACCTCATCTAAGATGTTTTGTGGGATCTTGAGGTGAGTTGTTGGATGGTAATTTTGGAACATTGATGCAATTGGATTATTTAACAAGGTATGTTTAATCTAGGATACATCACTAGAAGTCAATTATTGAATTTGGAGTTCTTTCTTGAAATTAATTTGGAGGACATTGGAAGAAAGTCATTGCAATATGGTTTTTTAACATGATTGTATTTAAAAGATATCGCATGTTATAATATTCAGTTGAATGTGGTTCAACATTAATTTATTGTGGTTATTTTAATGTTTCCAATTAGAACCCGCATTTAATACATCAAAGGAGTATGTGAGTGTAGTATAAGATTCAATCATAGGTTAACTGAGAAAAGTTGGCACAACTTGTGAAATCATGGTCCATTGGGATACATATTTTTCAATGTAATTGGGGATCAAGGTCATATTACTCTGGTGAGACTGATTATCATAGTTGGAAAATCATACCAAATGAATCTTTGTGATTCTAGGATTTTGTTCAATAAAAATTTCTAAAAGTGGCAGTTCCATGGATGAGAAATGGATTTTATAAATTAAAACATATGGTGGGTAGAACCATAGGCAAGATGATGAAATATATGATGATTTGATTTTGTATTATCATGGGAAGGATTCAGTAAGATTCATTGGGATGTTTTAGTTTTTAATTTGTTCATTGGATTATGTTTTAGTAGATTAAGTATCATGGATTTTAGGTATCTCTTATAGGTACGTTATGTGTGAGAAATGAAACAAATCCATTTTCATTGGAATTCATAACCCAAGTAGATCATGTGATTTTTTCACTGTTCTCTAAGTCATCATAGTGATAAAAATTTATATGGTGGGGATATTGGAATGTCTCATCCTTTAAAATAGGTTGAAATTTCCCTTGGAATTTTCAATTTTCCTTAGGTGGATGGTCAAAATATTAGATCATGATTTAGAACATCATTCCAAGTATTGGGACACATTAATTTTTTTTATAAGGTTTATGTAATGAGAGTTTTCTCAGTTCTGTGTTTGAGGTACAGAAGCATCAGGATTTTATTTTTCAGTTTTTTGAAATATAAATGGTGGCTCACATTTTGCGCATGATTTGTAAAAACCATGTACCGCTATCCTTGTGGTCCTGTAAGGGTTGTGACATGGTCTTTCAAACCATGAACTTTAGGCTTAATGGTAGTGTGTGTTGTATATAAAAAATCGTAGAGGGAATCTCATGGCTTATACACATTTTCTCAAACTCTACACCTAGCTGAGCAAGGAGGTACCCCTATAGATAGTAGCACTCTACTGTTAGAGAACGGTTAGTCAAACCGTGCGGCCAAACCATGTGGCTAATTAATATGTTGGGAATTAATTTTTACCCCTACTTTCATTATTATTCCCTCTTATTTTCTTATCCCACACACGCACAACCCTTTCTCTAGATGTGTCTCTTCTCTTCCCCCCTCCAAGTTTCATTTAGATCTCCCTCATTCGGTCTCATAATAACTCTTTGTCAGTTGTGTTGTATATCCCTTGGTCATTCTATGATTCCTCACCCTTCTTTCATTAATTTATCTTCTCATATTGATTGTTATTTTAATGCAAGATCATATGACATATTTTCAATCATTTTCTTTGTTTTTCATTTTCTCCCATTCTATCACGAATCAATGTCTGAAAATGGACATGTGAATCTTCTTTGGTATAAGGATGGAGATCTATATTCATTACCATAAAATTATCATCATTTATAAAAAAAATCTTCTGATACTGGTGTAATTTAGGTGAATCTCTTATTATACAAGAAATTTATTATATAAAAATCTTAGACTATTCTCTAGAGTAATCTAACATGGTCAGAGTTCAGCAGCCTCAACCCAATACACAACTTAAGGTGATATCAAATAAATTATCTTAATGAATGTTTGATTTTTATTATACTAATCCAACCCTATGGGTCACTTTTTTATTCTAATTTCTAGTGAAATTATTAAAAGGAATTAGTCCATAAGTGTTTTTATAATTATACACAATCCCATAATTATATTATTAAATTTAATTCATGAATCATTTCAATTCTAAGAAAAAATTATAAATTAAATTAAATGTATTGATATGGGTTGGATAAAACCCCTTGGTCCTTCATCATTTTTCTTTATGATTTATGATTGTGATAGACCAGAATAATTGAGGAATTGGAATGTTGTGGCATGGATTCATCCCATTACCTTCTTGGTTGTTATAAATAAGATGTCCCAATCATAATTTGGCATGCTTGCGAAGATGATCATTATATTACATAGAAATTTACTGATTAATTAATGAGATATAATAAATTATGTATTTGAATTTTTGAGTTCTCATGTCCTATATTAATTATTGAATGTGATGTAATTACACCTTAAATAATTATTCTTTGAGAAAACATTGGAAATCTAGGTATGAATTCCTTGTAAGGACACATAGTTTTGTTGTTTTGTATTATTCCTTGAGTGAACCTTTGATTCCCACATATGAATGACTTGAATTGGCTCAATGTTTAGTGGAATTACACTATTCCTTGAGTGATTATGGGATCCCCATTCTAGAATTCCATGGTTAAAGGATTATAGGGAAAGATTTATTTTCAAAAAAGAAATGTCTTGGTCAAATACCAAGACAAAATTTATTTAAAATTCAATAAAGGAACTACAAAAGTCTGGAAGAGGGATTTTTTTACAATTCTTTTCAAAGAAAGGGAAAATATCAACTGGAAAATAATTGCACCATGTATAGTTCTGGCTGATTAACTTATTAGAGAGACCATCATCCACCATGTTCTCTTCTCGATAGGTATGTGTGGAAATGGATCTGGGCTCTAGAAGTGAGTTAAGGCAATTAATATAGTGCTATATAAGAGGCCAAGCAAGGTGGACCACACCATTCCAAATTTCTTGAACAATGGTGGTGGAGTCAATTTCCATCCAGATGTTGTTCTAGCCTTTTGGATTAACAAAAATAATTTCCTGAATCATATCCAACATCTACGCTTCAAGGGAAGTGTAAATACCACAACTGCTATAGAAACAACCATGACACTGACTGAGAAAGTCCCTAAAGATGACCCCACAGCCCGTAGGTCCCAGATTTTTTTTGGAAGCACCATAAACATTAATTTTAATCCATCTATGAAGAAGGAATTTCCAAAACAACTTGAAAGAGCGCTTCGGTTGATGGAATATGCCATCAACTCTAAGCCATCGCAGGATCACAAGGTCACCAATTGAGTTGTCGCAATGCGCTTTTTGAAGCATGGAAACATCCCTAAGGGCAATAAGAATTCTCGTGTGACCTGAATTAAGGTTGAATGAGTAATTATTGTGAATAATGGGATTAAATCATACCAGATAATGTGTATGATCTCAGCAACAATAGATAAGAAGATGTTATTTATTTGTCATAAAGTGTCAAGCTCCACACACCGTTTTAGCTGATAACAAATAGAGTTAGAGCATAACCATCTTCAGTTAAACATGTTAGTATTAAAATTCCAAAGATAAGAGGTCGTAGCATAAGGCAGTAAAACATTATTGGTTTCCTTGATATATTGATGAAAAAGGTGAAATTTAGAGTAGAGATGGATACCAAAAGACTGGAGACAAACGTCCTTATGAAGACGGTTATGAACAATATACCAGACTAGATTAATTCTTGAGGGTTTAATCCAAGTCTTATCAAAAACATTAAACTAAGAAAGATTATTAACAAAGTTAGTGAAGTAATGATTGTAAAAATTTCTGGAATCAAGAATACCATTGTGGGATGGTTTCCAAATAATAAAATCTTCATTGTTTGAAAAGGAGTAATCATCAAAAACATGCATGATAAAATCAGGGAGATCTAGGTTATGAGCTTGTATAACCTATTTTATAGTGTAGTTTATGCTATCCTAATAGGTATTAGAAGACAACATTGAAATGAAGGGGGATCCAGTCCAGTTGTCAAGCTAGAAGCTCATGGTAGATTCTGAGCTAACCATCCATCTAGAGTTACGCATGATGTTGAAAAACGAACTACTAATGGAAGGCCAAATGAAGGAATTTACATATTAAAAATTTCTTATTTTAAGATTTTCTAGGAACCTATTTCTAGGAAAAACCATGGAGTCAAATTTATTATTGATTAGTGTCCAGGTGAGTCTGTCTTGAAGGGCCTCATTAAAATGTTTGAGATTTTTAATGCCAATACCACCTCTCTCAAGAGGTTTGCAACAGGTAGAACAGGGAATGGTAACAAGATTTAATTTAATAATACAACCATTCCCAACAATTTTTTTAATTTTGGAATTAATTTTCTTGAGAATACTAGTAGGAAATTTGTAAATCATCAGTGATTAAACCATTTTTGAATCAATAGTATATTTCACTAGGAAAATTCTACTAGCCATGGGAAGGGATTTCCGCTTCATGGAAGAATGTTGATTAATAACTTGATCAAAAATAGTGTTGAAATATGTGAATTTAGGACTTCCCCAAAATATTGGAACCCCCATGTAGGTAAAGGGGGGGGATCATTCTTTGATTCCATAACTTTCAATGATGTGACTTTTCCTATCAGGAGGGAAATTTTTTCCATAGAAGACAAAGGATTTTCTCCAACTAATGGATTGACCCGAGACTTCTTCATAGTGAGATAAGGAATTCTTAAGGTTAAGGATATTTCAATTAATTCCACTATAAAAACAACATTATATCATCATCATAAATAATATGGGATGGAACATTTAGATTTCTCGCAGCCTAGAGAGGTTTGAATTTGTTTTGAAGAACAAGGCCAGTGATAAGTCAGCTAAGATAATCCTTTCCAATGGAAAAAAGATTAGCAGAGAGGGGATCACCATGTTGAACCCCCTTTTAGCATTTAAAGTATCCCTTGGGGGATCCATTGATGAGGATGGAGATAGAGGCCAATTTGATAGGAGAGTTTATCTTGCTAATGAAGACATCATTGAAACCAAAACTCTGAAGGCCATTGAATATAAAGATCCAATCTATGGTATCAAATTCTTTCCTAATGTTGAGTTTAATGGAAATATTGCCTCCAATGGAGACATTATTAGCAGATTTTATGCATTCCGAAGCAAGGAAGAGGCAATCTTGTACGAACCTACCTTTGATGAACCCAAATGGATTTAGGGTTGTTAGAAATGATTCCTTACACCCCCTTGGCTTAGGATGTTGGTCATGGTTTTTCAAATCTATTTGGGTATATAGACATCATGTTTCACACCCCCTGATGAGGATGTTCAAAATGGAATTTCACATTAATTTTTTGGATGGACAGGAATGGTTCTATGTATCTTATATTCATATTCTTAGGCACATACCCTAAATCTCAAAAAGAATCATTTATTTCACTTTTATTATTTGTGGTTTCATTGGTCATAATCTTCAAGTCCACACTATTTTATGTATATCTGTGTATATTGATACATTTAAACATATTTATATATTTATATACATGATGCTGCATATTCAGAGACATTATGAAATGGGCCTATGCAGGTATGACCATCCACTTGTCCATGAAGAACCTGAGCCCGAATTTATTACTTTTATTTATTCACTTGTTATTTGTTATACCTACAAAAGAATTTATTTTATATTCACATACTATATTACATTATACACCATTGGTGGGGGATAATGTGTTTATCTCACACAAATTTGGAGTTTTTATTTGGTACCTAGATAGACCTCATGGTTGTAGGATCAGTATCATGTCTGATGCTTGATTTCATGTTTTTATTCTTTATGTACTGGGACATGACATAGAGATAGGGGTCTATAATATTCTTAGGCTGCCTTCATGGGGTGAAGTAATTTATTTATTTAATCTATGACCATCTCATCCAGTTGTATTTCACTATTATATTTCTACTATTGAACATTATAGCAAGATCATGAATGGTTATTTATTAATTTATTTTTGACTTCCAGTTATTATTATCTTACACTACTTAGTTGTTCATCTACATCCACTGCTCAATATTTATGCTTGTTCATTGTTTTTTATAGATTCAAGGGTTAAATTATCCCCATTACACCATCATTAGAACCTACTATCTAGTCAATAGCCTATGACATATCTGTAAAAAGTCTTAAGGACATGTGACTAACTAGATCAAGGAAATAGTTATTTACTTCTGGTTTGGGAAGTAATAAAGACCAACATACCTTAATTAAGTGACCGCACATCCATTTTTTCACAAGTTCAGTATACTAGCACACATGATGGAACTTTAAGATAGCTGACCATAAAGTTCATGCCTCAAAAAAAATGGTTCCCTACTTTTTTTATTTTAAGAAAATGTATATTCTTCAAAATACTCCTTTTAGAGATATTTTGATAAAATTCAGACTACAAGTTTATTTAATTTATTTTAATTGTTTTCTGGTTTTGGAAAATAATTATATATTATAATGGCTGTGTTATAATATATTGTGTATAAAGTTATCATTTAAATAATTTTGGAAATAATAATTTTCATACTATATATTTAATATATTTTTATATAGTTTTTGAATTATTGATTCACTACATGTTTTTATAGTGGTTTTTATCATATTATTTGTTTTTGAAGTAATATTATTTATTATAATGATCATATAGAATTTCATTATCTAATTTTAATGTAGGACATATAATAATTCAATATTATTACTGAATAAACATTATTTATTAAAAAGTAACAATATATAATAATAATTTTAATATTTATAACCATTTAATTGATGTTATGTGATGAGGAAACTCCCACATGAACAGAAATGAGTATAATAATTAGTTATTAATTAGTATATAGGGACCAAGGCATGTAGTGTGAATAAAAAATACATATTTATTAAATACTTTATAAAAAGAATACTTTTATTAATACAGGATTAAGAGCTTTTGTGACTATCATTCCAATACTATGATAAAAAATCAACATAAATTATTCCATCCATTAATCCTGAAGAGATCAAAGATCATCGTTCTCTATCATATTCAACATATTTAGATTTATAATAGTTTAAATTTTTTTCTATGTTTCTTAAATATATTTTTATTTAATAATTTTGTAATTATTAGAAATGGTTTATGGTTTTCCGAAAAGAAATTTAGTATTGTTTATTTTATAAATCAAATGAAAGTTTATACGATTCTGACACTTAATTAAAACATAGGTCATGGTTGGTTGTGACTCCTATAAAAAACATGATTTTTTTTCTTGGGGGTATTGCAAAATAAAAAGTCTATAAACAATATATCACACTATAATAATTATTATTCATAATAGGTGTTGGTAATTTTACTAAGTAGAGTAGATTGAATAGTTCGCATGGATCTTGGTGATCTGGACCACTATAAAAATATTGACTTCATATTTAATTTATTTTACACTATATATTGACCACTACACTATACAGTTGAATATTCAACAATAAAACTATAATTTATTATTTTTACTCAGAGTTTTTAATAAACTATTCAACCCTATTTAATCTATTATTTCCATCTATCTCGATCCAAAAATTTGTATCATATCAATTACATCCTTTAGGGTACATGTTCTATTTTTTATTTTAATAATTTTTCAAACATAGATATCCTAGACTTCATAGTATAGTGGATAAATATTAGTGTTTAATGATATAATGTATTAATTAAAATAATATATGGATACCACAAAATCCTTAATTTTTTATACAAGTTACTATGGATATTGGAAAGACCGTATAAGAAGAATACCTATAGTAGTAAATTTCGGACTATTCAGAAATAAAAAATAAATCTTAGTAACTTCCCAGAGATGATCCAGATACACCTGTAGGTAATGATATGATAAAGTATATTTTGAATTATAAATTAAAAATATTATAAATTTTTTTATATGTAGAATCTTATATAGCCATATTTAATATTTTAAGACAACCCACGGAATTTTGAGTATTTTAAACGTTATTCATTCTGGGATATAAATGATTTAAAAAACAAAATGTGAATTCTCCATAAATAATTAAAATATTGTAATATTAGAGAAGTTGAGTCATTTAACCAGATGTTCCCCCAGTTTACAAGTGTTACTAATAGTATGAGTGCACTTGGGGAAGTATTAATCAATGTAACTCAATTTATAGGTGTTATAAGATAATTAACATAAATATGCAATGCAATGAATGTAGTGATAAATGAATGTAAGAATTATAACTATTATAATTTAGATAATCTAATTTGTTAATTATTAAAATGTTAGGAGTAATTGAAAAACATTTTTTATGAGGAGTCTATAAAGTGCAAATTTATATATTTTCTGTTTAATGTTAAAAAAAATAACTCTTATAAATAATAGTTTCAATAATATGAATAATAGATAGATCATTTTATCAATAAAATTATCAATTTTATAAAAGACAATGGTTGTGAGAGGTTTATCAATAGGAAGTTCAAAAATGTGTAAATGAAAGTTATTTCATGTAATAATAATAATGTCCCAAAAGTAACATGTTTTTCATTTTGGAATAACTTTCATATAGTCACTCACAATCCAAAAATCAATCATAAAAGTTAGGAAAAATATAAATTGATTAAATAAAAACATACTCTTTTATAAAATTTGACTATTCTGATATTTTATACATAATTAGTAATTGAATAAGTGAATAGGATATAGGGAACCTTGATTTGATGGTTTAAAATTATGACCTAGCTGATTCATTTTTACCCAATTAATTACACCTTATAATTTTGATCATAATTATATTAATGAATATGAAAAATATACTAATTTTGATTATTGTTCTGATTCTGATTTTATTATTTCTAAAGTCAAAAAACTACTTATGGAAAATAATTAATTATGGAATGATTGTGTCAGGATTATTGAAAATATAATGTTATTATGTTAGAAATTATAATTTTTTAATGAAAATTCGAAACTGAAAAGGGAATGTGATAATATGAATATATATTTATTTTTTGGGATAAGGAATCTAAATTTAATTTTCATTCTGACATATTAAAACTAAAATAAAATAATAACAAATTTAATTATATTCTAGAAATAATAAATATATATTTGGCTAGAAGATTAATTTTTTTGGATGATATGAATAAAGTTGGGAATGAGCATAAGAATGTCAGGAAACAAAATTTGAAACTAATAAATATAGATTCTTGTTCAAATGAGAATGTTTATAAGTACTAACAGTCTATTCAGAAGGAGAATATGAGTATAAAAAATGAATTTTCTAATAATAAATAAACATTATCTATTTTTTAATATACTGAGATAAATAAAAAATGATTTTGTTGATAAAAATATACTATAGAAAGAATTTTTTTGTTTATAATAGTTTATCACCAAGGCTGAATAAGGATTATTTTATTAAAATCTCAAAATTTGGTATTTCAAGTGGAGCACATTTTAAATGTAAAATTTAAGGGAATTATTCCAATGAATTTATTCTGATATTTACTCAATATTTTTGAGATAAAGACAATTATTTAGAAATATTATAATCAACCAACAAATAGATGTTTTAAATATATTGGTATTATGAAAATTTATACTATTTATAAGATTGTTCACAAGTTAGTATGGGTGCCACAAAATTCTACATGATTGATTCATTGTTGTTAATATTACTTATAAGTCTCAAATATTTAGTGTATATTAGAAATTAGGCATTATTAGAACATAAAAAGTGATATTTAAACATTTTTATCTTTTAATTAATGTGATGGAGGACTAATCACATTGAATATAACAATAAATGATACATTAATGTCATTGGAGAAGTTTGTTTTTCTAAAACTTTTATTATTTAAAATAATTTTTTTGTAGTTGGTTTAAAAAATAATTTAATAATTATATCGTAACTCAATGATGATAGATTAAATGTGATTTTTGAAAATTATATATCTATAGTTTTGAAAGATAAATATGTTTTTGTCTCTTTATATAGACAAGATAATGTTTGCCATATTTATTTTTCTGATATAACCAATCAAAAGGTTATGTGTTTGAATATTGTATAAGCATATGATATATTCTGGAATATGAGGCTTAGAATTAAATTTTTTGGATTGTTCCATAATTTATCAAACCATGAACAAGTTATGATATTTTTAATGTTAATATAATTATACACTTTTAGTGCACTTCTTATTTGAAGGGTAAGAGATATGAAGAAATACATAAATCTATAGATGATGTTAGTACAACTAAATGTCTAGAATTGTTACATATTGACATATTTAGTCTTGTTAATACTACTTGTTTATGTGGAAAGAAATATGTATTTTTAATAGTATTTGATTATTGTAGATTCATTTAAATTTAATTATTATCAAATAAAATTTAAACATTAACTATACTTTGTACTTTTTGTAAACTTTTTCGAAATTTCAAAAACAAAATTAATCATATCTATCCAAAGTGATATAGGTGGGAAATTTTTCAATTTATAATTTGATAAATATTGAGAACAAAATGGTTATAATCACTATTTTTTCCCTCTAGGACACCACAATTAAATTGTTTGGTTGAAATAAAGAATATTTTAATTCAAGAAATAGATAAATCTATGCTTATTGATTTTTTTGTGCCTAAATATTTTTTGGTTGAATTAATCAATAATTATTTTTGGATATCAAGCTATTTTCTATTAGAACTTTTTTAAATAAAACCCCTTATAAATTTTATAACGTATTTAAACACAAAATTGAATATTTTAGGATAACTAGTTGTAGTGTTCTTATTTTATATGAAAAATATATTTTTGATAAGTTTGATTCTAAAATAAATGAAGGAAAAATTTTATGTTATTGTAATACTACTAAGGAAAATAAATATTTCAATAAGAGATATTTATTTAACAAAGATATTATTCTTATTAGATTTAATGAATGCAAGAACAGGAAACAAAATTTTGATTCTAATAAAGATGAATCTAAATTAAAAGAATTTAATTTTGGTGAATATAATGACTAATAAATTAATAATTTATTATTTTAAAGGGAAAAACTCTTCTTAAACTAATCCTAAAGAGTAAAAGATTCAAAAATAGAATCTTGTTTAATATGTAATTGGAAATGTTGAATCCGGAATACAAATTGGGAAATATTATTTACATTAATACGATATTATTAATTTGTTTATGATTTTATTCCTATTAATATGGATGATTATTTAATTGATTAAAATGGGATTAATGATACTCATGATAAATTAAATAAATTTTAAATTTATAAAGTATTCATTTTTTTAATTACCAAAAGATAGACCAATAATTAGAACCCATTGTATTTTTCATATTAATATTAATGAAGTTAAAAACATAGTTAAAAAATAAAAACGATTATTTTTCATCTTAATGGTCAAGAAGAGGAAATTTAATTTGAATATATTTTTACCATGTTTTAGCATATAATATATTATTTTTTAATTATAATTTCATTTTTTTAAAATATAAAATTATTTCAAATGAATGCAAAGTGTATATTTATAAATAGAATAATTTATGAACATGTTTTTGTTAAACAACCACTTGGATTTGAAGATGAAAAACTTCCAGACCATATTTTAAACATAATAAATCAATATCTCATCTTATGAATGACTTGAGGTATATTTAGGAGATACTAATTCAATTTTGATTAATAATGATTTTGTTTGAAGAATATATGAACCAATATTTTTTATATATAATGTTTCAAATGATATTTTGATAATAAAAAAATGTGTCTATAATATTATAGTTTGATCTAAAAATTAATTATATCATAATTTCTTTAACAAATGGATGAATATTGAGTTTTATATTATCTTAATAAGAAAATTGAATTTTTTTCCGGGTCTACAAAATTAATCAAAGATAATATAGTATTTTCCTAAATCAAACTATTTATTATAAATTTTTTAAAAATATTTTTCCCTACTTAATATAAGTCCATGAAAACACTAATTAATAAAAATTACAACTAGGATTTGGATGAATTTTGAAAAAGTGTTAATAATGAACTATAAAGAGAAACAAAAGGTAGCTTAATCTAGTTGACTCCATCTAGATAGTATATACTGTTTTCAATCTATTTATTAGCTAGATTTCAGTTATATAAAAAGTACAGTCTTATTATATATATTGAATGAATTATTATATATATTAGTCGAACTATTGGAACTGGTTTGTTTTATTAAATTCATTATTTTTTTTATTTTTTATCATATTATGACTCTAACATTGTTGGTTGTAGGCTTGAATAAAAAATAAAAAAAATGTGTTATTTTCTTGTTAAGAATTTAAATTCATTGTGTTCATAGAAACAACTACAATTTCCATTATCTACAATTAAGGCTGAGTAATTTTATTTCCCTAGTAATTTTTCTCAAAATATATTGATTAAAAAAACATTATGTGATTTTAATATTATTATTGATAAAATTATAATTTTCTAGGATAATTTTGGTGAAATTTTAATTTCCCAAAATTATTTTAATCATTCTAGAAAAAAACATATAGATGTTTAATTCCATTTTTTAGGGATTATATTAATAAATGATAATAAGTTTCAATTTTTTTTCATCTAAAAAACTTCGGGATATATTCACAAAACCATTATATTCTATAAAAATTTAGAAAATAATGTTTGAACTTGGTAAGTAATAAGCATAATATTTTAATTATTATAATTATCGATTGTTAAAAAATGTATACGATTTGAAATATCTTCATACATGAGTAATATTATAAATTATTATTTTTATAAAGATATTCTAATTTTTTAATTCAATGTATTTTATACTGTCATTATTTAAGAGGGAGAATTTTTTTGGATGATTTTTTAACCTTTTTTAAAAATTTCAAAATGAGGGATATTTTTTTGAAATATTAAGTAAATGTTGAGTTCATTAATTTGCAAAAGTGGATATTATTGGGTTTTTAACTTGTGTTATAATTTTTTATTACATTTTAATTATAAAACTAGAGTTACATCACATTTATTAAAATTCAATTTTCTAAAAATATATACTTTTATAATTCAATTGGTATATTTTTACGGATTAAATGATGTTTTTACAATCATATTATAAAAATTATTACTTTTTGAAATATTTTAATAATAATTTCATAAAATTTAATATTTACTAATTTGATTAATTTAATAAACCATTAATGTTATGTCACATATATAAAAATCATTTTTTATAGTTCAGTGTTTTTTATTATCATGTAAGATAATTTTTTCTAGTCACAAGTCCTTTCATTTTGTGTAATAAAATTTTTATTGTCAAATTTTAAAATATAAATTTTTAATATTGATTATATTTTAATTCTTAAATCCATAATTTAAATAATTTTTAAATTATATTTTTAATATACATATTTAATATTATGTATATATATATATCATGCATTTTTTATCTTCTCCTTCGGTATCATAACATCATGTAGTGCTAGCCTCCCTTACAAAACTCCCATTGTTTTGGTTCCACAGAACTATCTTGCAACACCCCTGTGCAAAGCTCCATTTCTTGTCCACTTGAGTTTGTAAACACCGAAACCAGTGAACACATCCCTGTTAATCCTTTATTGTAGTGTTTTCATGCTCATCAAGACCATCTCTGTTCATCCTCCTCATGTTCACTGAACCATGGTCAATTTCCTCAAGTTTAAGTGATGTTCCATCATCCTCTACAAAACTATCTATTCACCATGTAACTGAGTCCCTTAGAATCCAAGAATGAACAACATGTCTGGAAAGCCTCTTATCTATCTCTACTATTTGGTGAAAACAACTAGCAAGATAACTGATTATCTAACCATGAGTATATTCTCCAATTTACCATGAATCTCTTTTAATCTTACCCGGATGTTATATTCTTAAGATATCATAATATATTTTTATATGAACATGAATGTAATTCCAAACTACAATAAGTGGGTATTAATGTTAGTATGAGTGGGTGTTCCACTGACCATTACTTCATTATGGTAGTAACCATGAGTTTCATTAAGTTATTATAATGATTATTTTTATGTGGTTGTAAATGAGGACTTCAAGTTATCTTGAAGCATATAAAAACTTATTGTGAAGCCAGGGTTATTTTTCTGAAGGTAGTATCTACCTACCATGAAGGTAATAATTATTTTACAATGAATTTATCCAATTTGACTAAGAGTTAGGTTACCTTGAGGTATTATTTTATTATGTGACCACATTATGTATTTTACAAGTGATCACATGAATAATTTTTTATGTGACCGCAAAACAACTTACCTCTAGTAAGTGACTACATGAACATTTGGTCACACAGTTCCTATACTAACTATATGAGATATAATTATAAGTTAATCGAACATAAATATTATGTCGCAAATTGATAGTTCATCATTTTTTTATTTAAAGAAAATTTATATTTCCTAGCATACTCTATTTTAGTGATATTTTGAGATAATATTTAACCACATGTTTATTTAATATATTTAAATTGTTATATTTCAATGGAAAATAATTATATATTACTAAGACTATGTTATAATCTATTTTATAGAAAAATATCATCGAAATACATAATGAAATAATAATTTTCATATTATTTACTTTAATCACTTTTTTTATAATTCTGGAATTTTTTATTTATTGCATGTTTATTGAATTTATTTTTCTCATTTTATTTATTTTAAAAATTATTATTTATTATAATAATAATTTTGTAGATTTATTAATGAATTTAGTATAAGAATTAAAGCAAGTCAAAATTAATAATGAATACTCTTGTAGTACTAACAGCTTATGATTTAATTAAATATTTAAAATATTTAAAAACATGGAATAGTGGTGACGAGTATAAGAAACTCTCACATTAAGATAAATGAAGATGGACATTGGTGATTAGTCCATAAATAGAGACCAAGGAATCCATTTTAAAAAACTATATGTATTTTTGAATACTTGAAGACAAGAATGAATTTATTAATACATGATTAAAAAATTTTGTGACTTCTATTCCATTACTGGGGTCATGAATAAACTTCAATTGTTTCATTTATTATAAATGAAGTGATCAAAGATCATCGAGAAAAATATTCATCAAAACATTCTAATATCTATAAATTTACATTATTTTCTTGTTTTCATCATTATATTTTTCATTAATATTTTCGAAATATTTATTTTCAATTTATGATTTTTCAAATCAAAATCAAGTCAGTATTGTTTATTCTACTAATCAAAATAAAGGTTCATGGATTGTGATTCATGAAAAATGTCAAACTTTGCAAGGTTGTAACGCCTCTAAACATACATGGTAATGCCTCAGGATATTGTAAATAGTAGAGAATATAAATATATTATCACACCATTAAATGTTATTTTTATTATTAGGTACTAATATTTTCATCAATTAAATAAGATTGAAGAGTAGACTAAGATCATAATAATTTAAATCACTATAAAACTAGTTTTTTTAAATTATAATTTCTAATGCATTGTTTCTTAAAAACTACATTTCACTGTTAATTATTCGATAATAAAATTCTAATTGATTATTTGTATTAATTTTTTTAAATGACTATTACCCCTAAATAGGTTATTATTTCTATCTATCTTGATTTGAAAGTCTACTTTTAGTTTTTTCCCACCTCATAAATTACTTTATAATACGAATGATTTATAAATCAAATAATCACATTCCCTTAGTTGTAATCTTCATGGTACCAATACATGCCATACCCACTTTACCTATAGCACTATGATACAATTTATTGAGCCTCTTTACCTTTTCCCAACACCACTCTATGCTAGTAATATAAAACTATTCACTACCTTGTCAGGGGATCCCTTTGAGATCGATTGGTTTCATCTATGATGGATAGCTTCTCAAGTGGCTTAGCTTTAGGGACAGACACATTTATCTTTGTTTTTGTATAATATAATTATTCACCATGGTGAAACATGAGTATTGAATAATAGGAACCTAAAATGGTATAGAGAGTGAAATACACCCAAATAATCATATAGAACAACCTAAAGAGTCATCGAATGGTTTCTATCATGTATATAGATTTCTCTCTAACAACTTTAAAACATATTCACCCCCTTCATGACTTTATATTTTCCACTAGGAGATATTCAAACATCCTTCCCATAAAAATTTCATTAAACAAAGACCATTAAAACAGTTTAAGTAATTTTACCAATATTAAAGTTAAGATAATTATACACTTGCATTTCACACACTACATGGTTTACTTATTCATTCACCTAAATATTTGTCCATTATCTATTAAACATGATTCAAAAAACAAAAACATTGCGGCACACCATTTCTAAAATTAACCCTTGAAACCTTATTTAGAATTTTCAAGAAAAAAATTTATATATAAAATACCTAATGAATTCTCTCAAAGTCAAACTAAAATCCTTCTACTGTGTTATATGGAATCATTTTATCACTCAGGGATCAGACTTTTCCATTCCAAGAAAAAATAAAAAAATCAACAAACTAGACAAACACACTAATATTGTTTGATTCCTCTATAGTCTATATATCCACATAAAATTAATTCACTATATTTTTAATAAATTATAATATCAAAATCATATAAAACCAAAGTTACCCACCATTGAATTAATTTTCAACATCAAATTCAATGTAACTCATGAATGAAACATATTTATAAAACTCACTCAATTATTTTAAAAATGAAATAATTGGAATAAAAATTTCAATTTGAAAAATAATATTCTATTATGTTTTATAAAAAAATCCAACCAATTGTCAAAATAAAATTTAAACTCTTTTTAATCCAAAAAAACCATTTAATTAAAAATTCCATTTTGAATATCTGGTTTAATACATTATAAAAATTAGTCTATTTTTACTCTCATGATCAACCTTTCAACATTACAATATTATTTAGATGTATAATTTTTTAAATTTACATTTTAAATGTATTTGTAATCATAAATATTTAAATAATATTATAATTCAATGTCGAATTTAATAACCTATTATTCAACAAAAATAAGACATTATTATATAAAGTGTATCAATAATGATGGAAATATTAGGACACATCATGAAATGAAAATACACCCACTACCTCTATTTTTTTAGAGACCTGATAAGAATTCACATGGGGTTCATTAGTGAATGGATATAATTTTTTATTTCAATAAAAAAACTTTTTTTAGCAGTTTCGCTGAATTTTAATCAACATAACTAAAAACCCATTTTTATTTAAATATTTTTTATTGAATCTAAAAAAATTAATTTAGGGACCTTCTATTCAAATTCATGCATACTTATTGTACACAATTATGTATTTGTTTGACCATTAAATATGAATTTTTAGGACCCTTGTAGGATGTTATATCATTCATTTATATATGATACATTTGTATCCTCTAATTTTTACAATGAGTATGGTTTATCATTAAAATCGTGTGAATAAAAATTTAACATGAATTGATAAACCCATATAAAAAAATATTAATTTGTTTAGAATAATATACATAATATATATTTAAATAAAAAATATATATCAAAATCTTAGTTAATAGAGAACTAGTTCTATTTTTTCATTATAAATTCAATCATAGAAATTCAGTAAATGAAAACATTTATAAGATCATCTGACACATTCTTTATTATTTTATTGAGATATATTGATGTATATATAATAATTTAGTAATCAATAAAAATGAATAATATATTAATAAAATTTTACAACTAAAACAATATTTTTCTGACTATTATCTTTTGGTAAAACCAATTGGATATATCCACCATAACTTACAAGATGACTAAAAGTACCAAAAATTGTCCCACACTGAATTTTTTGAAATAAAAAAGAAAATGCACCCAAATAACTACACCCTATTTCAAAAACAATCATATTTACATAAATAATAACTATTATAATAAAATGAAAGAAATAATGGAAAAATAAAAAAATAGTTTTTTCATAGCTCATTATTGCATCACAATCCATGGGGGGAACTCTAAAACTCTTTTATTCAAGTTAATGAATGTTTTCTACATTCAACCAATCTCATTATATTGATAAAAATTTATCCACCATAATATTTATAGTAGGATCAATATTGTTCATTTGGTAGTAACCATAATCCTATCATTACATGATGAAGTCTGCTAGACCTGATATCCAGGGAAGAACCATCTGTTTGGCCAATGTCTTTCATCAATCTAACTCTAATAGTTAGTTCAATATGAATATTTTAAATATATTGTATTGTGACTCCTATGTGAATTCCTTTTCCTGCATTGCGTCTTGCCTTAGAGAAAATGGGTAACTTATGAATGAATATTTAGTTTTATATTATGAGTACATAATATGGTTACACCATCTGATAAACCATTATTTATAACTTTCGGTTTCATACCATATCGGTTTCTTGGACCCTATTTGATGTTAATCCACCACCACTATCGAGACCATTATAAATAAGGTGCTATAAATTTATCCATCTAGTAGAATAATAATTTTTTTGATAAAATCGTTTTCACAAACATGCCTAACAATCTTGTACATAAGAATATTTTTATTCAAGATTCACCATAAAGTCATCCATTAACTTATATAGAAATTCATTAAATCTCAGATATATTGTTGAAACTATAATAGTTCTCCCATTATGCATTTGTGTTATCTCATCCCAACTGAGGTGTATAAACACCCGAAATCATCCTTTATGATGACCTTTGTCCATATATTTATCATATTTTGAGTACTTTTTATTTAAAATAAGTCAAATATATTGTATTCCAAAAACAACTAGATAAATCTTTAAATTTAATTTCTCTATAAATTAAGTGTATTATTTTTTGGGTAAGTAAATCATACATTATGAATCAAAAAAGATAATACAACCTTCTTTCAACATTATTATATATTCTATCATCCACTTAATCTGGATCATTTCATTCCCATGCTACTATAATGTGATGTAACACAATTCCATTATTGAGAGTACAAATACCAGTTGATGTTTTGATTAGCAGCTAATAGTCATTCCTCTAAAAGTGATCATATATCTGGCGGTAATATTCCATGTTCCTTTATCTCTACCAAAATCATTGTATGAAGACCCTTTCATTGGATCATTCATATTATCTACAATTATTATCCTTATAAAATCTATTATGTACTACAGAATCCACTACAAAATCACTTAGTGTTGTATTTTTTGATTTTACATGTATCTGATGACAAATCCCACCACCTGTGTAATGTATATGAAAGTTAAAACCATAGTGTATATTAATATCCTAACATTTTATGAATTTGGAGTCATTATAATATACTCTTCCTCATCTTTCATTCAGGGTTCCTAGTTCTTATATAACATGAAATTTCCATCCTGAGGTCTAGTCACCTATTTCTTCTTACCCATGCCAAAGTGTTCCACCATCCACTATTTAAAATTATCCATTTAAAATTGTCTATTTTCATTTATAATATTATTAAATAAATAAATTTTAATGAATTAAATAATTATATAATGTTTTTGAAATTATTTATTAAAAACCAATTTTAAATATACTTGTATAATTAGTTAATATAAAATATGATGTTTAAATTATCACTAAATATATAGGGACTGGAAATTTTAACGTCATTATTTATGAAAAAATATTTTCAAAGTAGATTTTAATATTAATTATCATCATATCTAATGATAAAAGAAAAAATAATGTTGAAATTAATTGACTTTTAATGTAATTTACAATGAAAGCCAATGTTGAAATACATTTTCCTCTTTAGTTTTTTTAATCATTTTATAATATTTTCTCAATGTATTTTATCAAAGGAACTAACATTAAATCAAAAATATATTCTTATAAAATATAAAAAGCATAAAATAATCCATCCCATATACTATATGTTTTTATCATTAAATAGAATATAAAACTAAAATAAAAATTTTCTTCAATATCATTTAAATAAATAGACATACATGAAATGTTAATAAATACAATTAGAAGTTAATAAAACATTTTAACTAGAATGAAAATAATCCTTGAATGTATTTTAAGTCTTTTATACAATTTGGAAAAATATTTTCAAAAACAATAAAAACTATTAATGTTATATAATTAACAATAAAATATTTTGTTTTACACATATGAGATGTAATGTAATTATCCTTTTGAAAATATGTGATTATTTTAATCATGATAATCTCAAAAGTGAATTCTAAAACATAATAAACACATTGAAAATTCCCTCTTTTATTATGGAATTGTGAAATTAAACATAACATTGAAAGAAAAAAAAATATTTGTAATTCAAAAAAAGTCTTAAAAACTAGAAATTATATATACCTGTACTTTCACATATTTATTTTTTGGCTTATTTTTTAAAATTTAATTCTTTTTTAACTCCTTACATGACCTTTTTTTCATATATTACCTCAAAAATATGTGTTACCTGAAAATTTTATGATTAATTAAATTATATGATAGAAAAAAAATTATAAACATAAAAATTCAGTAAAATTTTTACAAACTTCACTCAATAAAGAAAATTAAAAATATATCATGCATTCATATGAGAATAATAAAAATAAATCCCAATGTCCACTAAAGTATAAAATGATTAGAATTAATAAAATAATAATTTTTTTAATAATTATATAATTAATATTATGAATCATGAAGTAGATGAGACCAATAATTAATCATTTTTTTATTAGTCACTCTGGTATATATTAAAATATTACATCATTCATCATGTATTTCACATCTATTAAAACATATCATGGATCTATAAAAAAATAGAAGTTATATTTTATTTTCTACAAATAGTGTGGATATCATAATTATATAACTAATAAATTCAGTCATTAAAATCTATAATTACTTAATCAAGTTAAAAATGAATTTAACATTTATTTAAATAAAAAAACATCAATAAAGATATTGAGAGCTCATCCCCAATAAAATAATACTTGATTAATTTTTCAAATATTTTTAATTTATAATATCATTCAAATATGTAAATAGTTATTGGACACTACTAATATCCCTTTAACACAAATGAATTCAATTTTAGTATTTTAACCCGTCAAAAACCTGGTGAGTATCTGAAGGTGGAAGTTCCTACTTTTTCTTCATTTCTAATGATTCATTAAATATGATATACTCATATTTAATTTTAATTTAATAAAACATTAAAATTAATTTTTAATTAAAAATAAATAAAAACAAAAAAAACACATACATCACATGTCAACTAACTAAAAATTTCAAAAACCAACCTGTGTCAAACCTTAATTGGGCACCCAAGTGGGTCTATAAAAAGGATTAAAAAACATTATCGATCTCAAAAACCTATAAACGAGAGTTTGGAATAAAATATAACTCATTTTAGAATGATTTATCTAGTCTAAAATTGATAAAAAAAAAAAAAAATAATGATCGCCCTAAAAGTTGAAAAATAAAAACTACTACACATACCTCAATGTGACCTTACAGGTCAAATAAAATGACAGAACTATTCTTTCTCCCTGATCAATCTTGAACTAGGGGAACATAAAATTGAAAATTATAGAAGATTGTGTTACCTTTATTTCCATTAACCATTTTAATGTATGAATTGGGCCTCAAAAAATTAAAATAAATACAATCATTTAAAAAAAAAACTTTTTCCCAAATCCTTTCAGTTCCTAAACAATATATTACCCTTACATCATATTCACCAAAATTTATATGTAAGAAAAATATATCAAAATGAATATATTCCACTCACCATGAGTGATTATTTTTAAATTGAATACATATATATAAACACACACACACACACATATATATATATATGACACATTAAAGAAGATACATAATTAGAAATATTCTAAAGGATTCACATAAAATAATAAAAAGTTATTAATACATTATAGTTTTTGTTTCAGAGAACAAAATACCTTTGGGAATTTCCACTTTTCATGACATGAACCTTTTAGAAAACCACTTCAAAATTTATGTTACATTAGAATTTCAAAAAAGATTAAAAAAATTCTTAAACAATGGAAATACGTGTCTAAAGATTAGTTCAAATACATATAAAAAGTTAAAACCCATTTCCAAAAACCAAAACTAATTTACATATTATATATACATTATTTAATAATGAAAACACCCTTTCAAGACACCTAAGAAATTATTGAATTAAATTAAAATTATTTTACATATATAACCTACATTAAATTATGTTTCTTTCAATGATGGAAACTCAAATCCACCAAAAAAAGGTCTATAGATGTAAAAAAAATAATGAATAACCATAGAAAACAATGAAACCCAATTTAGAAACAAGGGAACATGAACCCTAGACAATAAAAACCCTGGTAGAAGGAGAAACAATAATAAAATAGAGAAAGTAGTAAGATGAGAATCTATAAGAGGATTAACGTAAATATTAACAATAAAATACTAATGATCCCTTGAATAGAAGACATGGGAATAAGGAGGAACCAACATAGTGGTCTGGGAGAATCCACATAATGTCTAAAAAGAAAAAGGGGAGGAAGATTTGTCATTTTTTGTTAAAAATAGTTGAGGTATAAATTGTATTTATTTATTTTTAAATAACCTGGATGGACACATAGTTTGACGACATGGTCTTCTAAACCATGAGACAGACTTTTTCCCCCAAGGATGGAGGTAACATAGTCTCTTAGGAGAGGCCTCAAACCTGTGAACCTAGCCATGTTTCTACCCATTACTTATGTCTCTACATTGTGGTTGGAGGAGGTTTGGAACATTATTTATTAAAAATATCATCAAATCATGTGTGACCCTACGTACTCCTAAAGGTGTAACAAATTTAGAGGGAATATTATTGAAATTAAGGATAAATAAAACAAACATGAAAATAACTGAAATAATACTTTAGATTCAGTTCAGTGTGTGAAAATTATACCCACCCTGACACTTTATGCCCCTAGATTTCCAAAATTATTTATTTTATAAAAAAAATATAATAATAAACTACCACTAAAGATGAAAACCAAAAAATTTAGCATTGTCATCCCCATGGATCTATTCTGATATATTGAGAAATAGAAAACAAGGAAAATGAACTCAAACTAGTGAGTGAAAAAAACATGAACAGAAGACTCACTTTTCCAAACACCACACAATAAGTAATAACTATAACCATATCATATAAAGTAACAATGAAAATAATCAAAGTATATTCAGAATCTCCACAAACTTCCATCACAATGCCCATTATCCAGGATAACTAAATCACTATGATTGGGGTCAACTGGGGATTGAACAAGGAATTTAACTATTAAGAAAACATGGAAACTTGGTTCACCATGATCTCCTTCTATGATGTCCTCTACACCATTTTAAGAAATTTTATGAATAGTAATATCCCATTCCAGAACAATTTAATAAACCATAACAATATCCAAATCCATGAGACCCGAGACAAGATACAAGAAATACCTCTACTCCATGACAACAAGATCTAGAATATCCTTCCCAAAAGTAATTTCTATTAAGAATATCTATCTATCAATATACACACCCACATTTCCTATACTCCCAAAAATAAACACAATAGATCACTATATATAAAACAAGAAAAATTTACAACAAAATAAACATTAAATAGATCCCACATATGCATAATGATTCTTAAATAAGGATGATGTCCATTGAAAGGGTGGATTTGGATCGACATTACTTATTGGAAACACTCTATATCAATATTTTTATGTGAAATTCATTTCTATATGAACATTAGGTCTTTGGTGCTATTAAAAAGAAGGCTTCTTATACAATGTCTTCCGACATTAATGAAATACCTACAACTCACTTCTGAATTATTTTGGTAATAAGAAATGTAATACCCTATTAGTACCACAACCCAATAGTCCAAACAAAACTTTCAATAATTTCCCTCCACTAGAACCACCACCAATGCTTCCAGGGATAGTTGATACATCAATCACCTTTTTATCTTCATCTAAACCATCTTTCACCCAAACAGCCTACCTGACCAATTCTTTAAAATTTTCTAGAACTAGTTTTTTTCTTATAAGGAATATGAATTCCACTTAGGTTTTTTAGACCACATTTGGTGCCTAGTTTGGGTTCAACCCACGTTGGTTCAAGATAAAAAATGAGAGTTGTCCAAATTAAAAATATAAGTTATACCTTATCCAATTTTTCAACCTCCTCAATAATAGTTTTCATTTGATCTATTAAATATATAGTATCACATACATTTATTATTATGTAATATGACAAAATAATCTGATGAGGTACATAATTCCTTAAATTATGTATATTTTTCTACGATCTAATAAGTAAATGGGTATGTCAAAATGAAACTCATATTAAACTATTAGGTTTTAATTATGATGTGGAGGATATGGGTTGGTAGGTTGTGTATTTCTCTCACTTTCTATAAACATTGCCTATATATATGATTTAATTCAATAACCTATGCACTTATTCATATCTCATAACCCATATTTCAAGGAAGCTATTTATCCCTTTTTCTATGCATGCCTCAATTTTGTACAAGGATAACCAAAAAATTATTATTAACACATACCTTGTATTCTCTTACGTGTAAAAATGTTCATTCATTATTGAATCTGTTATAATAACATCCATTCTACCCAGACGAAAAAATGTCCCTTATATTACTTTCTCTTAATGGGTGTTCTTAAATGAAATGTGAAAATGTTATACTGGTTAGATGAAATGAAAAAATACCAATACTCATGTAAAATAATAAATAATTTCCTAAAATATTATTGGGTACTTTTTTGATGGATTAGTAAAAGACCTCCCTTTTTTTCATCTTATCCATTTTCTATACTTTATGGAGAGTGCGGGTGATAGAGGGATTAACTAAATCTTTTAGAATCCACTTTTAGATATTTATCTTAAATAAAAAACATTATAGTTATCATTTACTTAAATGGTAATGGATACCCACCATGTGACAATATATAAGGGTATATATTCTTTGACTAAACATCTTGGTGAGCTATCTGGGTTTAATATTATATAACAATAAAAAATAATTCATCCTGTAATTAAAAATAAACTAAAAAATATTTTAAAAAAAATTATTACCATAACAGAAAGACATGTTCCCCATGATTGGAAAAACTTCTCTCATGTCTCTATATCTATAAGTCCATAATTGAGACATATATTTCAATCTATTTATTCCCATAAATATAAAATAAAATCTTTATTTTCTTAAAATACCCCAATCTAATTAGAATAAAATATAAACACCTCTTCATAATTGATTTAGTATCATCAAAGTCGAATGATATCTTTAATTGAATAGATTAAATATCAAACATAAAATATATAATATTCTAGCAACGGGAAGAAAAAATTAGTAGATATATTTTACTATTGAAGACTATCATAACCAATATTTAAAAATCTTGTAAATGATCTTATAACTATAATACCAAATTCTAATCTAATAATGACTCTACATGGACACGTAACTCATAAATTTCTTCAAATTTGGGATAACTAGGTTTTTGGTATCATAAAATTCAATTATAATCCTCTGAGCCCCATGAGAAATTAAAATTTTTGGTAAACATGTAATCTCACATATACTGACACTTTCTATTATCTTCTCTAGAGAAGAAGAAGAGTTGTAAATATTTTTTGAAAAATATATGTTTAATTTAAATAAATAATTTAATTATTAAAGATATATTTATATAATTAAATTTACACATACCACAGTACTGCATCCTCTATTTCCATAAAATAAATATATATATGTTATTTTAATTATCTTTTTTTACATGCATTTGAATTTTTTTATAAATTTTAGAAGTAATATATTTTTATTTTTCATATTAAAAGAAAAATTAATGATGCAGAATTTTTTCAACCAAATCAAATTTACAACTAAAACTGTTTATTAAAATTTTTTAAAAATGTGATAGAAATGGTCAACCTCTAAGAATTTTTAACTATTTATTCCTATATTTGAGTAAAATTAAATGATTTTCAGAACTAAATCAAATTATTGTCACTAATATAAAGTAAATTATATATATTATTTTTCTTATTAAAACTAAAAAAATTAAACAAAAAAATGAGGAATATAGAGAAAACAATTCTTTGAATTCAGCCATACTAAATATAAAAAAATTAATTGAAACTGAAGATTATAAAAATTAATATTAAATTTGTAAATAATTAAAATTATTTATTTATTTGTACCTGTATTTGATTTAAATAATTTTTTTTCCTAAAAATTTAATGTCCCATATTTTTTCTCATATTATTTTAAATATTATATACAATTATTAAGAGACTAGGTGATGATATGACATGCAATTCTATGGTCCGGTGTGACTGAAATAAATGTTCGAAAAATAATTAAATTTATATAGAACGCTCGAGAGGTTTTAAAGAATGACTAAAATAACATTTAAATTTTTTCCCAGATCAGAAATCTGAGCACACCGTTGTATTCAGAGCACCGTGTTTACCTTAGGTGTGGCCTATCATTGGCCGACACGAGTCAACTGTGGAATGTAGTTTTCAGATGTAACAGGAATAAATATAATTGAGTATAAATATTTTTATTTGATGCAACAATGTTTCTTGTAGATTTTATTTTAATTTAGGGATCCCTAGTTAGACTCATGACCCTAGAATTCTATGAAGGATCTAGAGAGAACCTTGGAAAAATCTCTCGATGGAGGATGATAGCCTGATGGATCAAGATCATTCTTGACAGATTTAAATCGATAATGAATCCTTTACATTGAATGAAATTTTCCCAAGTAAGAAGTTGTTCATTGATTTTATTTCCCTTTATAAAATAATTTACAATACCAAATCAACCAACTAGTAGTATGACCCTCAGTTCGATTGTTCTTATGGGATTTGAATAATTGTGGGTAATCATTGGGGTTTATAATTATCTATTCATGTTTATTTTTTGTTTTTACTAATGATAATAGATTAAGGATTATATGAAAAAAGGAAAAGGATCATTACTCAGGGAATTATTTGTGATTTTCTTACCCCTTGTTCTAGGTTTTCTTCACTGTTGGACCCTCATGGTTGTTGCTCAACTTGACAGGAGGATCTAAATGCGATTGGACTCCTGGAGTGATGGAAGGAATAGTCAGAACCTAGATATGTGTAGAATGTGACATAAGGATCACAGAAGTGTCTTCATTTTGAAAAATTAATAAGCTGAGAAATATTGGTGTCCCACAAAAGTAGGGGAGCCGACGGTTGGTGGCAGTAATCGGCGGCGAACTGCAGCGTAAAGTGGAACAACAAGCTGACGTTGAGTGGAACACATCCAGTCTACAGAGATGGGGGCCATAGGGGTTTAAAGGATATTGGTAGGTGGATCTCATGGGGAACATGTTCATGTGGTGATCCGACCATGTGGGATACGGTGCGGAACAACCTGGACAAGAGGGTCACATCACTGGGGATGAATGTGTGCGGCGGACAACCTGACCCACATGTAAGCGGGCCAGACAGCGGGAATGGGTTGTTCCAAGAAGACTAGTGTTCCTAAAAAATTGGAGTAGGCCAAATGGTATGGGTCAGACAGGGCCTAGAATGGCGATCTAGGATGGGTCTGCAGGCATGTTGGATCAGACATGGACCAGACCCGTGTTGGATCTTTTTACTAAAATGATTATAACTTTCAATATGAGTATCTATTTGATGCTCAGTGAGTAGAATCTTGATCATTGTGATGAGATGGTCCTTCTAAAAACATTGGTGGTTCCTAGCTTGTACATATTTACAAGGACATGAGACATTTACTTGGGTAGTACTTAGGGTCAAGGGGCACAGTTGTGTGACTACTAATCACCGTGCACCCTCTCTTTTCCATGAGAATTATTTTTCTCTCATTCACCATATCTTGAATGAGTTTTCTTTTGGTTTTTTCCATTTATCATTTCCCTTAAGGTTTATTAGAATCATTTCCTACTCACTGAAGTATGATCCCTTCAACTATACTTCCAATATAGAGTTATTTGAATCCCTAGTGAGGCCTATAGTAGATACTATATTCCTTCTCTATACTCTAGGTATATTCTTATGTATTAATATGACCAACTTTACTAGGATTAAATCCTTTACATAGTGGTTCAATACAAATGGAATCATTATTATCGCCCCATAGCCCTAAATGTGATCTTCCTCTAATGTATCATATCTATCTTCAGATCTGTCAGCGTATCTCTCTCATAAATGTTTTCGAAGAATAATATTTCACATATAGAAATTATTAGTTCGTTTGGACTCGGACCTATGTTCTGGTGGATGAGTGCTTTGTTGAATCTTTGAGTTGAATCCCTAATGGTGGTATGTGGTGGTTGTGACATACCGTATACTGTGTTGTATTATTTGAGCATATCTAGATATTCTTATTATATACATTACACACAAAATTTTGTAGAGATGACTGTACATTTAATTTTTTTTTCTTTGTGGATTTTGGGTGTCCAACTGAGTATTGTTATACTCACCCCTTCATGGGTTTTGCATATAGTTTTTGTGAATTTTTAATGGGAGAAACCTTTTGACAGAGTCAAGGATGGACCAGGATCGGATGAAGCCTTCTGAGATCAGACAAACTATGGTGTTCATACATCTTCAGACTGCCCTCAAGTTGGATCATGTAGGGTTTTCATCAGATGTATTTCAGAAACATGTTTACCAACATTATTTTTGGTGGGCTTGTATTCTGACCCTATTTACTTTCCAAGACGTTCACTTTTGTACTCTATTTGTCGGTTATTGTGGTTTGCATGCATTTTATAATTAATGATATTAAATTTAATCATCTGTGGGATTGGAAATATATGTGTGTGTACATGTACAATGTAAATGTATCCCATGTCAGTGATATGCCTACTCGGTGATAGTCACGAGCCCCTTGCCTATTGGAGGTGGTCTTTGAGAGCCACAACACAAGACCCTCTAGAAACAGTTGTGACAGAGTGGTAACAAAGCATGTCGGTTCTACCTCAGGAATGAGAGTCCGAGAGATTGCTTTATGGAAATAGTGTTAAGTGCTTCATGTTAATATTTTAGGCTAGGGACTTCCGTTTTGGTGCGGTGGCTGAAGTATCCATACACAAAGAATCTGATAGCCTATTTTCAACTAAATAAATGAGAACACTTGTTTCATTTAAAATAAAGGGACATAAATCATATAGTAATGGATTTATCTTTCTATTTCCTTCATGAGTCAGCTATCTAGATATAATCTTTGACCATGGTATATCCTATTTCCTTACAGGATGCCTCTATAATGCATACTATCTTTGATTAAGCATCTCTATCCTGAGGATTACCCCCTCAACAATGAGGAATTAGTACATGGATTAGTTTCCTAGATGTTACCTCCAAGTGGTGCACCAGATGTACCGCCACCTTTGGTACCCATAGTACCAGCTAACGAGGAGTTCATGCTAGGAGCACATCATGAGTTTTAGATATAGAGACCCCTTAGTTTCCAAGGTGAACCCAAACCTCAACTGTCTGAGGACTAGCTTGTGGTGGTTACATGAGTGTTTCATCTAGTTAGGACACCATCAGATTAGATGGGGGTTTTGGATGTAACCCTTATGTATGGATCAACAGGTGGATGGTGGAGTTTCGCTATCGAGTCTCAGGATGAGGTGACCTTCTCATGGGATGAGTTCTAGTTCCTCTTCATAGATGAGTTTTACCTAGTTATTCTAAGATGTGTGTATATAAAGAACCTTATTTAGATACAGTAGGGTAATATGATAGTAGATGATTATTAATTATGGTCCACCAACCTTTAAAGGTAGACGATGGATATGGTATGGGATAAGTACTTCCAGGATTTGACCATAGAGAGAGGAATTTGTAGAGACATCCGAGTCAGTAATATACTGATGAGAATTCCTAATTTTTATGGGGTTCCTGAGAGGGATTTGGTGGTCAATAGATTTTTGGATGAGTATATATTATTGGTGATAGATAGAAATGAATGGGCAGGTTCAAAGACCTTGTTAGTAGGGAGATAACATTAGTCTAAGGGATTCGAACAATAGATACGTTTCAGAAGGATTTCCCAAGACATTTTATATATAGTTCAGGGTTCATAGTGTGGATCCAATCATCCTAGAGGGATTTGATGCTACTCATGTGATGGTAGGGTACATCTTTCTCAAGATTTTCCAACTCGTCGTTTTACGGACAAGGAGACAGTTCATGGGCCACTAAGGTAGAGGAATAGGACGGAGTATGTAAATCTACATAGAGGAGGACGTGGAAGAGGAGATTCGAGAGTAGTGGCAGGTGGTTGATGTTTTTAATTCCAACCACCATCGCCCCAAGGTGTTTCATACCAGGCTTAGGGAGCTAGAGGATAGTGGTGGGGGAAGCTGCATTTGGTTGAGGCTTATGAACTAGGGGCTCCAAGGATGGTATGATGAACGATTTGTCCCTCTTATACTTTTTTTGGAGTACTGATAGACACCAGTGCTAGTCATTATTTTCTCACTCGATATCTTCTTCTAGAACATTATACTTCTGAGGAACTATTGACTTGAACCTTATGCTTGGAGATACCTACAAATGGAGACTCTATTATCACACATTTTTCCCGAAAATGAGACCTTACCATTTGAGGAAATAATATCATTTGGAATGTCTTAGTGGAAGCATTAATGTCTTATAATGTTATTCTTGGTATGGATTGGTTATCATCGGTGCATTCCATGATTGGATGTTTTATATGAAGGGTGTGGTGCGTCCGCCGTGATGGAACAAGGTTTTCCTTTTTTGGTAAAAAAGAAAGCTAGGAGGCATTGTAAGAACTCATGGATAAGACGGTGCAGTTGATTACACGTCACTTGTATATCCTAACCCTCGGTGAAGTAGATGTTATGAGTTTTCAGTTCCTATTATTAATGGAATTGTTTTATTATTTGTTTCATAAATATGTTCTAGGACTTCCTCCTAGTCAGGAGATAGACTTTTTCATCAAATTACACCCTGATATTTCACCTATATCCTCACTAGTAAATCAGATGGCTCCTTAATAGATTTTTGATTTGAGGATTCATTTGGATGATTTGCAGAGGAATGGGCTTTGAGAGACATAAATTTTCACCATGGGAGTCCCCAGTGTTTTTTACCAAAAAGGCATACAAGAGCTTGTGTTTTTTTGTGGACAACAGCCACCTAAACTAGGTGGATGTGAAGAACAAGTATCCACTACCAATGATTAATGACCTCTTTGACATGTTGACATGGGAATAATGGTTCTCGAAGATTAAACTTCGACCAGTCTATAACCAGTTGCAAGTATAGGATGAGGATGTAACAGAGATAGCTTTTAGGTGCCGCTATGGTGACAAAGAGTACTTTTTGATTCCCTCTGGAATAAAGAATTTCCCCATAGTGTTCTTGGGACTAATGAACTGAATCATTTGTCCTTACTCAGACCGAATATCTGTAGTCTTCATTGATGATATATTTTGGTACTCAGCGTCTGAGGAGGAGCATGTGAGACAGTTAAGGATGCTTTTGGACATACTTTGAGAGCAGTAATATGTTGGGAAACACTCGAAGTAAAAGTTCTAGATTTAGACAGTTTACTTTCTAGGAAATGATAACTTAGAAGACAGAGTGGTTTTGGACTTGGTCAAGGTTGAGGTAGTGTTAGCATGGGAGCCGCCTAGGAGTGTGATAGACGTACGTAGCATCATTGGGCTAGCTATCTATTACCATATATTCACACATCATTTCTCTAGGATATCCACACTGATGATATCGTTGACCCAAAAGGGGAATCCTTTTTGTGGGAAATGAATTTACATTAGGATTTCCATTAATTAAGATATGGATTGAAAAGTTCTCTGATTTTTATATTTTCATAGGAGGGTTTCGAGTATGTAGTCTTCTATAAGGAATCATGAACTGGGCCTGGTTTTGTAATAATGCATATATAAGAGGTGATTGTCTATGGTTCACTCTAGTTGAGAACACAAGACTTGAACCACATCACCCATGATCTTGAGTTGGCATTAGTAGTCTTCGCGTTGATGTTGTGGTGGCACTACATAATGGGAGAGTGGTTTATCATCTAATATAATAACAATAATATCAAGTATATATTATCTCAAAATAAAATAAACATTAGATAGATTCAGTGGTTAGAATTCCCCTCAGATTATGAATTTGTGATTGTTTATACTTCTGGGAAGGGGAATGTTGTGGTGGATGAACTCAGAAGGATATTGAGTTTAAAGTATTTGGATGAGGTGTCAATAAAGATAGCTTCATTTCACTTATACATTATTGATGGAGATGGGGGAGCTTACCTCTAGTGGATGGTTGTTACCCCTAGACTCTTAGAGTGAGTTAGGGCGGTACAACATGGGGATACTAGCTACAAGACTCTATGTGCTCAGTTATCCACAAGGAATGATCCTAATGGATAATAAAAAGGTGGGGATCACAAAATTATTTTTAGAGGATGCACAGTTATACCAATGCCATTATGGGGAAGGTTTTAGGGGAGTTTCACACATCCCCATGGTGGTACATTCAGGTGTGGAAATAATGGACCAGGACCTCTGACCATAGTTTCAGTTGTTAGGGATGAAGAAAGTAGTGGAAAAGTATGTTTCTCGATTCCTTACATTCCAGTAGGTGAAGGAAAAGAAATGGGTTCAAGTGGGATTATCACAACACCTTGATGTGCCAAAATGATAGTGGGATGGAGGTATTAATGGAATTCCAGATTGTCTTACCATGTGCATCTAGGGGACATCATACCATCTAGGTAATTATTGACTGAATCAACATGTCGACCCAATTACTTCTTATTAGGGAGAAGATTTCAGTAGATAGATTCAGTATCCTCTTCATGAATGATATTGTTTTGGCTTCATGTGGTTTTATAAACAATTGTTTCATATTGTTTTTCTTGTTTCACATCCTGATTGTGGAAGGAAATTCACGAGGTATTTGGGAATCAGAAATGATTAAGTATGGTGTTTTATCCCCATAAAGATGAAAAGATAGAGAGAAACATTTAGGTTATGGAGGATATGTTGTGGTCTTACATGTCAGAGTTCAGTTGTAGTTGGTAAGATCACCAACAACTGGTGGAGTTTCCATACAATAATAGCTACCACTCCACCATTGGTATGAAACCATTAGAGGATTTTTATTGTTGTACCTATAGGTCACCACTTTTCTCGAATGACCCTAGAGAGTCAGCACTCATGGCCCCAATGTTGGTGTGATTTAATAATAAGAATGTGCAGATCATCCATGAGAGGATGAAAACTGTGCAGAGTCATAAGAAGTCATAAGTCAACTGCAGACAGATTCCTTTTGAATTAAATGATGGAGACCTTCTGTTCCATCAGATCTCACCTCACCGTGGGCTATAGAAATTTTTCTGAAGTTGTATGTTATCTCTGAGGTTCATTGGCCCTTTCTAGATACTTTGTAGTTATTGGAGAGGTGTCATACCTTCTAACTCCACCCCCATAGTTACATAGTGTACATGATTTCTTTAACATGTCACAGCTGAGGAGGTATGTACATTACCTATCACACATCATCGACTAGGTAAATATGGACATTGAAGTTGGGATTACTTTTTTTTGGAGAAATAGGTGGAGAAAAAGGATTCACCACAGATGATCCTTCATTGGTGAGTGATTCCCCTTGTGTGCATTTAGTGGAAACATGTTAATTTATAGGTGAGCACATTAGAGTGGGAGCCTCATATTCATACATAGTATCCACATCTATTTTAGTAGCCATTTATTTTGGTTTTTTGGGACATAAATCCCAAATGTGGACAGAATATAATATCCAAGATTTATTTTCTTATATTATGTTAAATGTTATATAGAATTATTACAAGTCAGGGTGCTGCTATAGTTGGAGATTCTGAGCCCATGTGTGCCTAGAATAAATGTTTAAAAATATTAAACAATAATTTGAATGGACAAGTGGTTTTATTGAAAAAGTTAAATAAATTCTAAGTGAGTTCCCCGATCATAAATTTGAAAAAACCATTATGTTCAATGTATCATGTTTACCCTATATGTGGCCTAACATTGGATGGCATGGATCAGCTATGAAATGTAGTTTTTGAATGTAATGTGAATAAAAATATTTTAATAAATATATTTCTATTTGATTCAATGATGTTTCTTTTAAATTTACCTTCTATGTGGGGATCTAGGGTTAGACACATAACCCTGGAATTACCTTAAGGCTATCGAGAGAACCTTGGAGAAATCTCTCAACAAATGATGATGGGACGATGCATTAAGATCATTCTTGACTGATCTCCATCGAAAAAGAGTCTTATAAAGAGAACTATCCTTTCCTAGGTAGGGAATTTTTTTATTTACATACCAATTTCTAAAAGAAATGATGATCATAGATCAACCAAACAATAGGTTGACTCATAGTTTGATTGTTCTTACATGATAGCCTTAATTGAGGTAAATCATTAAGGATTATTATTATTTGTTCCTAATTCGTCATTATTCACTAGAATGATAATAGATTGAGGCTAAAATAAAAAAAATCTGATGTTTTTTCCTTAGGGAATCCGTTGTGATTTTCTTACCCCCATTCTTGTCATTCGTTGTCGTTGGACACTCTTTGTCGCGACTCAACTTTTTGAGAGAATTTGAATGCAATAATAACTCTTGAATGATGGAAAGATGAATCAGACCCTAACGTAGTGTAGAATGCGACTCGAGGATCATTGAAGTGGATTCACCTTAAAAAATGGAGCACTATAGCATGAATAGAGGCCCGTAGAATCCAGGGAACTTGTAGAGACATACGACACAAGACAATGTGGAGCACCAGTGCCGTATGGAATGCAGATAGGCTCTGGTGAAGGGTCCCATAGTAGAATCGAGTACGTGGGTAAGTGGAGAACATGGGGAATGCATGGATGTTGAAGGTTGACTTTGTGGGATGCGAGGTAGCATAGTGGGGACCAGAGGGGCACACAAATGGGGCAGACCACCAGTGACGGATGAGTCGGCTCGCATGCATGTAGCTGTCCCAGGGGAATTGTGCCTCACAATAAATCCCAACGGGCCTACTAAGATGATCTGGGCCGGCCCTAGAAGTCCAGACTAGGATAGGTCGGTTTGTGGGTCGGGCTAAATCTAGTGATTTATATCGGACCAAGACAAGACCCAAGTTGGGTATTTTTACCAAAATATTCATAACATTCAAATAGAGAGTCTTTTTGAAATGATTTCAATGGCATTAGGACCCTTGAAATGAGTTAGTACTTTTGAGACCAATGGTGGGTCTTAGATCAAATGTATTTTTAGTGATAAGGCCCACATACATGGGCAATACCCAAGGTCAAAGGGCATGACATGCATGAATACTACTCACCATGCACCCTCTCTATTCTACATGAATTAATATTTCCTATTCCATCATATCTTGGATGAGTTCTATTAGAGTTAGTTACCTTTATCATTTCCCTGATGGTATGTTATTATCATTTCTTACTCATAATATTATGATCCCTTCAACCAGACTTCTAGGATATAGTTTTTGGAATCCCCTGAGTGGAACAAAATAGATACCCTATTCTATATTCATGCCCTAGGTAGAGTCTTCAGTATTGATGTGACCAACTTCACCAAGAATTAATCCTCTAATTTGATCGTCAATACATATCGAGTCGTTAATTTATACTCATGGACATGGTTCTGATCCTTCTCTGATGTATCATATATCTCATTAGATCTTTCAACATACATCTCTCATGATGGTTTCAAAGAAATAGATCTTCTCGGATGAATGTTTTCAGTTCTATTAGACTAAGGATTTTTCTCTCCTAGATGGGTTCTTTGTGGAATCTTTGAGCTGAATTCCTATTGGTGGTATGCGGTAGTTGTGACTTAACCTAGATGGTGTGGTATGTTTTGAGTATATATGGATATTCTTGTTATATGTTATAGACATATAATTTGTATATATGACTTCACTCCCCATTTGTGATTTTCTTTTCAGTTTTAGGGTTTCCTACTGAGTATTGTTATACTCACCCATGCATGGTCTTTGGCCACACATGTTGTGTATTATGCAGAAAAGTGAACTTTTGATTGATATCTTGGTAGACTAGGACAGGATAGAGCCTTGTGATATTAGATAGACCATGGTGTTCCTACGACTTCAGATAGTTACCACAACACCTTGATATAATGTTGAATTAGGTAGGGTTTTCTGCAGATGATTCTTATGAACTTGTATATTTAATATCTTCTTGGTGGTCTTGTATTCTAGCCCTATTTCCATTCGAGCACATTCACTATTGTACTCTGGTTGTGGGTTATAGTGGTTTACATGCATTGATTACTTTATATTTTTACATTTCAACATTTTTGGGATTGAAGATGTGTGTGTTCGTATAGGTTCTAAGGTAATGCCTCTCATTTTAGTGATATGACTTCTCGGTGCAAGTCACTATCCCCCAATCCTATTGGAGATGATATTAGGGTGTCAGAGCACGGGATCCTCTGAGATGGTTTGTGACAAAAAAATTGAAAGTACTTAATAGGAATAAAATTATAAATATATTTTAACTATTTTTTTAATAATAATGTAAAATATATAAAAATGAAAATTGAGAAGTAGTCATAAAAAAACCAAGATGGAATTTATTTTTCAACTAAATAATGAATATCTAAAACTGATGAATATAAAAAAATTTACAAAAAAAAGAATAAATGATGGATGTTTATACATTTAAATATTAATATTAAAAATATAGATTTAAATGTGTTTGTTTTTATGTGTATATATACCTAAATAATTAGTTGGGTTGTTTTCCTATATCCCTTCTATATGATCAGTTTATAAACCATGAATTGTGTCAACTTCATAATAATTTTTATCTTTGGCTATTCATGTAATAGATAAAGAAAAATCACATTCTGTCTACAACATCATCAATATCATCATCACAAAAATGAATTTTTTACCTTTCCAAATAATAAATAAATAATAAATCAATTAGTATATAACATAAAATATATGTTTCAAAATAATATCAATGATAAATGGTTCTTATTTTCTAATGAATCTTTCCAAATCCATAATCATCATCTTTCACACCATTGTTACTATAATCTAAGTTACAAATAAGTACTGGTACATGAAATTTATTAAAATACTTTTCTTATTTAACATCAATAACTAAAAAATGTGATGTTTAAAAAGAAATTTCATTTTTATCTTTTTCCCAAGAAAATTTTGTTACTTCGACGATAACCATTATCCCAATTCTTGAACAATACTCAAATTTTCTTGATTTTTTATTTAAAATTTGTGACTACTAATTTCAAAAATAGACTTCATGATCACATAACTACATGGTCTCTAAACTAAAAACATCATGGTTTGGATTATTATGACTTAGTGTTGGGTTTCACCTTAAACCAGGAAACAATTGTATTTTTATTCTCATTAATCAACAACTTTTAATTTCATTTTATATATTGTACCTTTAATCTTGAAATATCTGATGATATATATAGTTAAACCTCATATATGTTTTCCAAATTGTATAAATGTATTTTTGTCACTACATAACATCAAATTAACTTTACCTTTTAGAATAAAGATCCTCATTTATTCTCTATAAAATTCCAAATGTTGAGATATAAGGAGACTAACATGCTCAACTTCATACTAGTAGTCAGTACATAACTCAACCACATCCTCTAATGTATATTTTCGAAAAATATATGCCTCTTGTCGATATATATATTTAACTTATCCATTAATAATTTTAATATCATTCAAAAATATATATACCATGAAAATATATAAGCTTTCAAGTCAATATCTATAATAATAAAAGAATCATAGATGAACCATTATGTTAAAAAATTATTGAGGAGAATAAATACAAATTGGAATAGTATAGAGACATCTAAATTCTACAACACATACCTGAAATTTCAATAAACTTATTTTTTCACTATTTTAATTTAAAAAATAGTGAAAATTAATAGTATAATTTATTACACACAATGGAGATTTTTCATGTAGTGATATCATTATTACGTGTTGTGTCAATACAAGTAATTAATGAGATTTAATTCCTATTAAATTTTAATCCTTTAGATATTTTTTTTCACATTTGAATAATAACCACATAGTACTTCAATATTATTAATACATTGAAAAAATCACCCATTTAGTCAGGCACATTATGTCAGAAGATGGAGGTAAATATATTCTTTTTCATTTTATAGTTTTTGTTAAATCGAAACATATTATCAAAGATATTAAATCAATAATTTCTTAAATTACATACCTCTTCATTTATTTAAAATCCATAAATGTTAATATCAAATTTCCTCATATTATTTTCTCAATATTCAGAACATTAATTCTATTATTTACCTCTAAAAACATCTAATAATGTATATTGAATATGATGAATCATTTATTCCATTTATTTGATTGATGGACCAAAATTTATATCTTTCTAAATGTGAAATTTGTGTTTTTCACCTTGTTTTAATTTTGATTAAATATAAAAGGTTATGGGGGGAAATAAAACTCTTATAAAGAATTAAAATCCGTTTCAAAATCTTCGATAAGAGGGATACATTCACTAATATATTATGTGTCTTGGTTACACTATCTTTCTTTTATATTGAAAATAATGATATATATTCTCTTCTTCAAAATTTAATTATGATTTATATCCCTTAACACAATGTCCAGATAATTATTCACATGCAATAATGTTTTGTATAATGAATTATACCATATAACATAAAATAAAATATACATTCTTGTATACATAAAAAATATTAATTCCTTTATCCCATATAAATTTTTCATAATCAAGAAATGGTTGTAGATAAACATCAATATCATTTCTAGGATTGTTTTAATCCATAAACCATTAACCTCATCATAATAATGTTTTTTCCAAAACATTTTTTGTTATAGGATTTAATCTACTATTATAATGGGTTATGAATTTTTTTAGATACAAAGGCTTGTATATAGATTTATTCCATTTCTACATTGTCCCTTTCTTATATTTCTAACTTCATCCCAAAAATTAGAAAATTATTGATCAAATATATTCTATTACGGGGAATCGACATGGTGAAATGGGTTTTCATTAGAAATTTATTCATTTATTTTTCAGCTCAACACCTTTTAATCATTTAAATTTGTTAATAAGTTCAGAAAACATGAATTTATTAGATGATACCAAATTGGTTTACTAGAGGATTAATGTTTGGAATTTTTAATGAATCACGGTATGATCTATTATTCATTTTATAATTTTTTATCCCAAATTTAGGAAATATTAATAAACTTCAGTTGTAACACCCTTAAAATATAATATATAATTGCCTTTAAATTAATATATTTTTTATCTTGCTCCACGCGTAACAAAAATATTAAATGGAAACCATGATTTATTTAGATAAAATATAAATGTTTTAATATGAATTTTGAAACCTATTGACTTAATTAGTAGGAATTAATATGTGTACACTATTTATAAAATCTATAAATAAATCAAATAAATACTACTTTTAATATAAATGAAATTAAATTATATTACACAGACTCACTAATAATATCATTTATTTTATTAGAAATGTATTTTTTCAAAAAAAATCCTTTTATGTGATATGGGTATCACCCTAAAATTCGAATAAAAATTCCTCTCTAAAAAATTTTAATTATTAAATATATTTAATTATAGGAAGCACCATGTTTAAAAAAAATGTGATACACTTTACTATTCGTATAAAATAACAGTTACAACATAGTCATTCAATTTGTAAGAACAATTATTAATAACAAATTTAAGAAATAAATATAATTCTCCAACTCAATATTAATGTATAGGTCAATGATTAGAAAATAATCACTCAATTTTTAGTAAAATCACTTCATTATTCAAAATATGTTTTCTTTAATAATGAGTTTATCTTCTTTTTATGAGTTAATATATTTTTAGAAAATTTAGAATTTTTTTTGAAACAATTAATTTCATTTTAAAATTATTCATTTCAATGTTGTTTAAAAAAAATTTATAACTTTTTGAATATATTTATTTTTTAAGGAATAATGACAATACTGATTTTTATTGAAAATTCTATTTTATTTTAAATTATTTATAATCTAAATTTATATTTTGAAATAGTTTTAATTTTTAATTAATTCATTTTTTTAAAATTTATACAATTATAGTTTTTGAAAAGGATATTAAACATGAATTCTTTATAAAATCATTTTATGATTTAAAAGGTAATTTTTCTAAAAACCTATTTCTCATGGAATTTTACTAGTTTTATTTTAAATTAAGTTCTTAAAATTATGTGTTTTGAATTTTTAAAAATGGATATAAAAAATTATATTCATATGGTATAAATTTATTGAATATTTCACTTTTATTTTTTTCTAATATGAGTAGTGAATTTTGTTAATTTTGTTACCATTATAAAGGCTAAATTGTGTAATTTAGGTTATAAATAAACAATTAAAGACTATAAGATGACCCTTAAACATGGAAAAAATATATTAGATGAATATAATTATATCCTTAACAAATAATGATAATTTTAATGGACATTTTTACATAAAAATGACATATATATTATTTAAATCAACGAATATCACAAAATGTCACTTTATTTGTCTTAAATATCCCTTATGTTTCCACACAGAGAAAAATATATGTTATGAATTAATATAAATAGACCTTCTTAAATTATAAAAAAAACTCTGATATAAAATTTAGTTTTTACTTTTTTGGACACTTACACGATATTATGATATTTATAATATTGTAATTAATAATATTTCAAAGATGTAACATTCATGTTTCATATAACATATCATTTTTATATAGATATACCCAAAAAATTATTCAAATATAAATATAAATATTAAATATAGAAGATATATATTCATCAAGGTATTTTATTTGAAATTTCTAGTAATCAAATAAGTATATTAAATAATTACACAACACTGATGTAGTAATTATATTATTAATGTAAATATCAAATAAATGTTATTAAAATTATTAAACTAATTATAATTTCAGAATAATATTGCGTTCAATGAATTTTTTAGATTAAATTTTCATATTAGGGATATAATAAAATATTTATTTTCTAATTTAACTTGTTATCTTGATATTTTTAACATTCTATGTAATGAATAGGGTCCAAATTGACACTAATAATATTTTATCAAATTAATATTTTATTACATTATTTATTAAAAAAACATATTTAAAAATAAAAATAATTATAATATAGTCAAAAATAATATATAATTTTCATTTATGATCTAATTGGCATCACATAACTAAAAATTACAACCTTTAAATATTGAATCATTTTTTACTGTCGTAAAAATTAAAATAAGATAACTAAGGGATAATCTAAATAATATGTTTTAAAAAAATATCAAATCATTTATAAAATATATTTATTGATGAGATTTTAAATTTAAGTAATATTATATTAAAATCCATGTCCTTTTAGAGACATTTATATTGAGAATGAATTTATGTTTAATATATATTTCTTGAAATTCCAAAAGTACCCCTAACCTTAATTATAAAAGGGCATGTCCTCCCTCTCCCCTTTATATCACATTGAACCTTGAATCTCAACCATCATGTGATAATTTATCTTTTAAACATACTTCTCCACACTCTATAGGGGTTGGTTATCTCAGGATACTAGACCTAGTCTCACTAAGAGAAGATCTAAAGGACGTTTCCTGAAAAAAGAGGTAATCTTCTTTACCAACCCTTTCGAAATTATTTCTTCTTATACTTCACCATAATGTGTTTTTTCCATTATAAAGTGAAAAATAAATTATAAAATTTATTATAAAGTGTTATTATTGTTACATAATAACCATTTCCCACAATTTATCCATCCTTTGAAAAAAAATCACTACATTTTCATACATACTTCTTATAGGCTCCACGTTGTGGTGTAATATGTTTTTCATCCCCAAATTATTTGGTTGGATGTGATTAATGAAATTATATATATATATATATATATATATTAAAATTATAAAATTATATTTATTCTATGAAAAAAATTTAATATATCATCCACTCCCTTACCCTTTCACCATTATTGGAATGATACCGCCACTCATGCATACGTATGGACTACTATCTCCACAACGCAATGAGATTCATTTTACCTATTCACTATTAAAGAACAATTATATAAATGTACATAATAAATAATTATTATATATATTAACCTAATATTGTTTTAGATATGATATAACTATATCATATTCACAATAACTGGTTCTTATATGAAAAAATAATCATCGGAAGATGAAATAGTTAACACTCGAAAAAAGGGTAATAATGTAATATTATTAAAAATGAGTGATAAAATGATTTAATAGGATCATACATGATATCATATAAATGAATATGGTTATATTATAAATGAATAACATTATTTAAACTATTATATATGAGTTTCAAATACATATGAATGAAAACATACATAAGGTAAGGGTTAATTTCACAATCTCATTATTATTCAAGATTGTTTAAATGTAATTATATACGTGCAATATTTATATTTCATTCCAAGATTTTTAAAAATGTTTTCCAAAATATTTTTTACTATTTTTCTATAATTTTTTAAATTATTTTTTACACATGTGTGAATTTTTATTAAATGTTTTGAAGGAAATATTTTTATCAAAATCCAAAAAAGTTAATTTTTGATTTTTCCAAATAAAGTATGAATATAATATATTTTTTAAATATTACAGTGGGAACATATCTTCCCACTTTCATGGTGCCTTAAGGTTTTTAAAATTTCATTACAATATTAGAAGTTTATTTTCAATGAAAATATTTTCCTTTAAAAATGTGCAGTTATAAAAAATGTTATTAAAATAGAATTTATATTTTCCTCAATAATTATTTCAATTGAACCCACAAAATAATTTTCCATATTAAATAGCATTATTTGATGTTGCTTATATTTTACTAGAGATATGATCCAATTATACCATTCTTATTCTTCCTCTAAAAGTTCTATATTTATGATGGATTGATACCTATAAATATTATTAAATCTAGATGGGTAATATTATGATGAAATATAAAAAAAAACCCATTTCTTTTGATGGGTTAAAATATAATTAATTATATATGTTCATGTAGAACACATATGTATTGTTTTCGTTATGTGATTGGTGGGACCTATATTCTTGTAACACCATGTGATTTTATGAGATAGATTCATTTTAATTTCATTGATGCCTTGTTTTGTATGTAATACCAAGATTATCATGCACTATATGGAACACCATATTATCTTACAGTATAACCAGTACTATACATGACTTTTGTTACACAATTTTGTTTTCTTTTGGAAGAATTCATTTCACAAAACACTGTTTATTTATTTTGTTCAATGTATGAAAGAAATATGTTTAGATTATGTTATATGAAACTATAAAGGAATGTTTAACAAATTAAAACATTTAATTGGCTTTAATTACAAGAAAGATAGACCTTCTTCAATATCTTTCCTTGAACACAATACCGAGTTTCACTAAAAACGATATATTTTTAAAATATTATTTCTTTATGGTATATACACTAGATATTGTGAATAGTATTATCCAAATTTTTAATTTTATATGACATTAAAATTATTCATATTTATTTTTTATAACAAGATATAAGAACGAATTTATCATTTCGGATAAATGATTTTTTTTTCAAAAAAAGCCTTTTTGTCACCTTTTGATGGTGTACCAATTTTAAATCTAGTTTTTAATACTTTTATGTATTCTATTTGAAAAAATAAAAATATTATTTGGAATTGGGATGTTATAATTTATTTGGTTATTTTTTTGTATTTCTCTGATAAAAATCATATTTTAATGAATACTGAAAAATACATCATTTAAATTCAGAACTTCCTTTTAATATATTTTATTTATATAGATAGATTATATTTTTAATTAGTATTAAATTTTAAAAGGATTATTTCTTATAATTTAATCCAATTTTGGTAATTATAAGTAATTTCACATTTAATTTGGACATAAATCCATGTCGAACATTTGATAGTTTTTACTTCTTAAAAATCCCCTTTCTAGTTTCAACAATGAGAATTAATTATAAATTAATTAGTTCAAATTTTGTATTTTTAACTTTGAAAAATGGATTCCATATTTTTAATCAGTGGGTATAAAACATTTTAATAGGTAACTTTTATTTTTTTGGATATTATGAATAGTAACTACTATACTTTTTATTTACCACACTTATAGGTAAATCATGTAATTTATGTTAACCAACAATATGATAAGGATAATAAAATTATCCTAATGCCTTCCAAAATTCTATTGGATGAATTAAAGTAAAATATATTATCTAAGGGTCATAATTGATTCATTTAATGGACTTTATTCCATGAATTTATTTAATTGTAATTAAAACGAAAGAAAGTGACATCATGTAACTCTCTTATCTATTATATGTATAATAATTATAATATAGTGATAAATTTTATACAACATCAAAAATAAATTGTATTCAGAAAGATAATGACATTATCTACATCATGTAAATTTATTTATAATTTTTAAGGATTAAATATTTACCATTAATGATGACATAAAAGAGATGAAGAAATTATTTTATTAATAAAAATATCAAATAATGGGTTTAAAAAATATTAAAAGAAATATTATATGAACTAATTAATGTGATCAAAAAATTTTATAGATTATTGTGACATTTACAGAGTGTATTTTTTTAATTTACTATCTATTTGTATTTTATTTAAAGTTAAATAAAATAATAGTGTTAAAACCGACACTATTTATATTTTATAAAAATAAAATATTATTAGAAATTTAAAAGTCAAAAAAATGTTTAAACATTAAAAAGTGAAAATAATATGGTCTAAATTTTCATAATGTATCCAATTATTTACAATTGAAAACACATACATAAATATTTATAACTATTTAATATTTAGAATATTATTAGCAAAAATAAAATTAAATAGATTAAATAAGGATAAATCAAAATGATAAGGTTTAAAATAAAACCATAACATATCAAAATTTCATTTTATGAAGGGATTTGTACCCATAATAATTTTATGTTCTAAAAAATAGTTTTTCGCCATTATAAACCAAAAATCAATTAGAAATAAATTAATATTCAAAGACTTTCCAAAAGTGGCCATCCTCCCTCTTATAAAAGGCCTGCACCTCTACTCACTTACTAACACCATTAAATCCATTTGGATCTTCCAATATATTCTAAAATAAGTGCCTAATATCCATACCTTCCTCCTAAAGGCCACATTTTTCCATAAATAAATCTTATGGAGACCTTTTGTGCATATCAAAAATAGATACTCCAAAAAGAGGAAATTTTTTTATCACCTCTTCCAAAATCATTTTCGTATTCTACTTCCTCTTATTGTGTTTTACTCATAATAAAGTAATAAATACAGTAACTTATACAATATGAGATGTTATTATAATTATTTTAAAACCTTATACATCCTCTTATCAATCCAAATAATAATAATATCACCAGGGGTTGGTACGTACGACTTACCGTCTCCAAGCTGTGGTGTAACTTTTTATTCTACAAAACATAATTTGGATGGGTATAATGATGTGCATAATGGATATAAATAATTAATATAACATGATAATTATTATATATAATTAACATACTATCGAATTATATAAAATATAACCATTAAGTGAATAATATCATCGCTCGTGCATACGTACGACCTATCGTCTCCATGAAGCGATGAGATTCATTATCCACATTAACAATTCAAGAATGATTATAAAATAAATATTATAAATAATCATGAAATATATGACATAATAAAACTTTTGGAATTATTTATATATACATACAACATTTACTTTCTTCCATTCAATTCAGTAAGGAAACGTAGACAACGTTCATGCGTACGTACGGCCTACCGTATCCATGAACGGTGTATTCCATTTTATTTATATATCTGTTATATATATACATTTCTATACTAAATATTTATGATATATAATCATGTTTTAAATTATGTAAGTAATTAAATCATGATATATGTAATAATATATTTAATAATAAGTCAAAACATGAATGATAAATAAAATTATTATTACCCAAAATTTGTACAATGGAATTGATAAATAAAAAGGTAATATAAAGTCATAACTGGATCATATATGAAATCATAAAAATTATTATGATTCTGTTAAAAGTTAATAATATGTTTAAACCCACTCTATAAGAGTTTTATATACATATGTAAGAAATCAGACCTAAAGTAAGGGATAATTTTGTAATCACATTTTATCCAAGATTGTTTATACATATGTATTTAAAGGGGTATATATATCATCAATGCAAATGATTTTTAAAAATTGTTTCATAAATTGTTTTCTATCATTTTATTTATGTTTAATGTAATTTTACCCATTTTTTACTTTTACTACATAGTTTGGAAGAAATATTTCCTCCGTTTACCATACGATGTACTTTTTTGACTTTTCTGAAAAAAGTTGGAGGATAATGTTTTTTAACATATACAACATGAAAAGATTTTTATGGTCCAATGATGCTTTATTTTCATGAGCCTTACTCTACATTATTTAATTCCAATTTTCAACTAAATTCATCTCTTTTAAAAATTCATGGCCTTTTGAGAAAAGAAAACGTTTTTAAAGGAAGTATATTTTCCTCAAGAGTTATGTTCAAGTGTTTTATCAAAATTATATTCCATACAAGATGATTCTATTAAATAGGTTTATGTTTATATACATATTATTACTATTATTTTATTATTATAATGATGGAATGAAATTTTTTATGGATTATATTGTCATGGAATGCTGTTTAAGAAACCCATTTTAGTTCATAAGTTTTGATATGATGAATGATTTATGTTTTTTAGAAACATGTAATCATGTCTTGATTAGGAGATGGGTGCAAACTATATCTCCATATAATGACTTTGGTAAATATTTATATCTAATGAGATATACATGACTAGAATGGTAATTAAATATGATTCAGTATTACTTGTCTAGAATGGAAAGTAAATCTGGTTCAATAATACATAGCGGGAATGGTATGTAAACACAGTTCTGTAACAACCTTTGTCCACTGTGAGGGTCTTGGAAGTAATGCATCGGCTACTATGGAAATAATATTATGTGATTATTTAATTTCCACAATTACATGTTTTATTCCAATTCTATTTTCTAATGGTTCATGATTTCATTAGTATTTAGGCCTTATGAACTGCCAAGACATATTTCACGACTCGAGATTTTGATATTTAAACTTTATCTTCATGTTTTTACATTCATATGTTTATAGTTTGTTTTATGTTCTACATGTTTACCATTACTATGAATTTGAGATCACCCTTTTTATATTTTTTTCCATATGATACAATGAATGGTTTTAGATATGATGGAAAGGGGAAGATCTTTAACCAAGATAGAATATTATGTTAAAAGTTTCCATTAAAACTAAATTAATATGGTCTTTGGGAATATATTTGTGTAATGTGTTATGTATTCAAAAAAAAGAATTGTAATTTTAATGTCCATGAATCATGGGTTGTTAGAGTTCGTATCAGAGGGAAGGTTTAGTAAGACATTGGAAATTAGGATGGGAAAACTTTAGTGGGATCCCTAGATATGTTTCTAAGGTATGTATAGGGATGTACCTAAGGGTAAGTCAAAATATAGGTTATTATACTTGAATTATAGTAATTATCATGAATAACATATGATTAAACCTATGATTTTAGAGAGTTAAAGTACTCTACCTTTATTATGTCATTTTCCTAGTATGATTTTTGCCTCTCACACTATTGTATTTGTGTTTTAGACAATAGTTGGAACGTAAAGGAACCTTGTTCATGCTAGATGTGATGGAAAATCAAATTATTTTTTCTTATAAACAAAAAAAAATTTATGGGAGCCTAAATAAATAATCATTTTTCTATGACCAAAAATCATGTTAGTCGTCTAAATGACCAAAGGTGGGAACAAAATTCTCTTGAATCTTTCTTAAGGAAGAAATCACCTTATTTTTGTGGAACAACAAATACACTAGTTTCTATGAAATGGATTTGTACCATTGAAAATATATTTTCCATTCTCCATTGTTCAAGATGTGAAATTGTTAAGTTGGGAACTTATTTCTAGGAAGGTAAAGATAATCCATGGTGTATCTTTATAAAAAATATGAGGGAACAAGATAAAATTGGCTCCATGGAATGGGATGATTTCAAAAAAAAATTCAATATGTACCTTCATCTTATTTTTCTAAAAAATAGATTTTGAATTTTCTATTCCATCTCAAGGTTATGATAAGAAAAGAAGAAAAAAAATTCAATGGAAACTATAAAAATTACAGAGAAAATAAGATTAAATTTTCATTATGCTCATAGTGTTAGAGGAAAATAGAGGAAATTATCTTAAGGGTACTAATAAATGATTAATGTGTGAGAAAGAAGGTCATCTAGAATTTTTATTCCAATGTAATAGGAATAAATTGGAAGCTCCAAAGAGTCCACCTCTCACAAATAAAGTTTACAAGTGCAGGGACATGTGAAATTATTCTAACCATTTCCCCAATCCAAGGTTAATGTATTATTATCAACATCAAAAACCCTTTAAGGCTAGGAAAAATTCCAATCACTTGTGGTAACTATTGGAGATGTTGAGTATGACAAAGAAGTGGTAGAATTATTATGTTTTTATGTAATGGGATTCCAAAATAGTGTTGTGGAAACTCTTTTATAGTAGTATGAAACATTAAAATATCTATGTATTGGACCATTGTAGTTTTCCATAAGTATATAGTATGGATATCCATGAAAAGTGATTGAAATAGTTTTGGAAAGAACATGATATGTTCATAAGGAAGGGATAAAGATATAATGATCTGTTTGATAGTATTATTGACCTCATGATTGATAAAAGGAAAAATTCATATCATGGTTTGAGTATATAGAATTTTTTGTATTTTTGGTGACTATAAAGACTTAATTTTTATAAAATTCATGTTTTCACTAAGAATCTATGGTAATTAATATTATTATCATGTTTCAAAGGGATACATAATTAGGGTATTCATATGTTTGGAATGTGACAACAAAGAACTACATTATGAGTAATGGAAGATAAATGTTAATTCGATTTAGTTAATCTCTTTAAAATGTTTTGTATTTTTAGAATTTGGAATGATTGTAAGGATAAACAATTATAGAAATTATTGGTTATATTCTCATTGAATTTTGTTATATTATTGTATAATCTCACTATAGGTGGACTTCTGTACATTTTATTTAATGTTCTAAAATTTTTGTTGAGACAAATGGAATGACCTATTATTTTATTGCATGATATTCTAACACTTAAAGAAAGAAAAACTCATCTTCATTTCTTTAAATAATAGATGAAGTGGAAATTGTTCAAGGCATGAAATATGGTAAGATTGTACAAAAATCAAGTAAGTATTAATTCTCATGAAAAAACTCTTCAAATTATGGGAAGGGATCTTGAAGACCAAAAATATTATCTTAGTACCTTCTTATACAATGAATCATTGGTACCTAAAATCATCGTAGATTTATGGATTTCTGGTTGTAAACATTTTTGACACCTTGTTCTCTATAAATCTCTATCATAACGTGATGGTTATATTTTTTTATTATATATCTATGTTTTCAATTCTCACTTATATTATCTTATGTGGAAACCAAGTGATGAGTTACTTTGGGTAACCATTCCTTTTATATCATTACTTTTTAAAATGAAGTTTTAGTATTTCTTTTTATGATGTGAGTTTCTATGAAAGAAACTTTTAACTAGTATACCTTTTATAACCCTAAAAAATTTTGAGGGAGAAATTCATTTTATGGGGGTATAATGTAACAACAAAAGATTTTATGGGGTAGATTATTTTTAATTTCATTGATTTAATTTGTTGTATATTCACCAAGATTATATTTCACTATACACAACACCATATTAGAATCTATTATATGCAACACTATACTTGGCTTGTGTTATAAACAATTTCATGTTCTTTTTATTGAATTAATTTCACATGACATTGAGTATAAATTTTTTTGAACATATAAAATAAATATGTTTGGATTATGTTATTAAAAAAACCAAAGGAAGATTACACTAAATGCAACATTGACATGGCTTTCATTTCAATAAAGAGAGACCTTCCTCAATAGCTTGCGTTGCACGCAATACCGAGTTTCACTAAAAAAGGATATATTATTAATGTATTATTATTTAATGGGATATAAACTAGAAATTATAAATATTTTTAACCAAACATTGAATTTTATAGAACATTAACATTCATCTTTTGTATTTTCTAGAACACTATATATGATTAAATTCATCTTTTTAGATAAAATGAATATTTTCAAAAAATGCATTTTGCTGCCTTTTGATGGGGAATAAATTTTAAATATAGTTTTTAATGATTTTATATATTATATTTGACCAAATAAACATCTTATTTGGAAATGGGATATCCAAATTTACTTTGTTTTATTTTTTGGTTTTTTTTATATAAAATTCATATTTTAATGAATAGTGAAAAATAATACATTTTAATTCAAAACTACCTTTTCATCTATTTAATTTACATAGTTAGATTATGTTTTTATTTGTTATGAAAGTGTAATTGAATTATGATTTTATCATTTATTCTAATGTTGGTCATTGGAAGTAATTTTAAATTTAAACTGAACATAAAAACATGTTAATCCTTTCATAGTTTTTACTTCTTAAAAACTCGCATTCTTGTTTTGAAAATGTGAATAAATTTTAAATTTATTAATGAAGATTCTATGTTTTGAATTTTAAAAAATGGATTCCATATTTTGAATTATTGGGTCCAAAATATATTAATAGGTTATTTTTATTTTTTTGAAATTATGAATAGTAACTATGGTAATTATTATTTACCATAGTTGAAGGTAAATTGTGTAAATTAGGTTAACAAAAAATATGATAAGGATGATAGAATTATCAGAACACCTATCAGAATTATATTGGATGAATTCAATTCAACCAATATCACCTCATTTAATGGATTTTCTCCATTAAAGTTATGTAATTATAATTAGAACAAAAGAATGTGACAACATGTCACTCTCTTATCTATTATAAGTATAATAATTTTAATATGGTGATAAATTTGATAAAACATAAAAAATAATGAGTCTCTCAAAAGAAAATGAATTTATATACATCATGTAAATTTATTTATAATTTTTAGTGATTAAATAATTACCATTAATGATGACACAACAGTGATGTATAAAATATTTTATTAATATAAATTTCAAATAAAGGGTTTAAAATACATTAAAAGAAATATCATATGTCATAATTTATGTTCCCAAAAAAATTTCCATATGACTATGGCATGTTCTAAGTTTATTAAATATTTTTTTTGAATTTATTTTTTAACTGAATTTTATTTAATGTCGAATAAATGAACAATGTCAAAATTGACACTTTTTTAATTTTTCAAAAACAAAATATTAGTATATTATTTTAAAATAACAAAAATATTTAAAATTACAATGTGAAAATTAAATTGTCTAAAATTTCATATAGGATCAACTTATGGACAATTGAAAACACAAAAGTAAATATTTATAAGAATTTATTTTTTAGAATATTATTACCAAAAATAAAATTATATAAATTAAATAAGTATAAATAAAAATTATAAGGATTAATATAAAATCAAAACATGTATAAATTTCAATAGTAGAGAGTATTTAGACCCATCCTAATCTTATATTTGAAATAGATGAGGATGAGACCATTATAATCCGAAAATCCATTTATAATAAATTAATATTTTAAAACAATCCTAAAGTACCCCTTCTCCCTCTTATAAAAGTCCACCAACTATATTCACATAATCACACCTCTCAAACATTTGGATCATCCAAAAACTTCTAAACTAAGCTCCAAAAATAAATCCCTTCCTCCTAGATTCATCACTTTTTCAGAAGCATCCAAGAGAGACCTTTTGTGCAAACCAAAAGAAGATACTAAAAAAGAGCTAATTGTTTTACCACCTCATTCAGAATTATATTATTCTTTTAATTCCTGTTCTTATGATGTCATCATAATAATGTAATAAATCTAGTATCTTATACATACTTTTATTTTATTTTAATTATTGTAAAACTTTATAACTAATTTTATCCATCCTATGAATAACAATATCACCAGGCATGCGTGTGTATGGCTTGGCGTCTCCACGACATGGTGTAATTTCTTATTAAAAAATAATTAATTTGGATGGGTATAATGATGAGTATAATGGGTGTAGATAATGAATATAACAGAATAATTAGTCTTTATAATTAATATATCATCCAATTCTATAACTTCTAACCATTAAGTGAATGATATCGTTGCTCCTATGTACGTAAAACATACCGTCTCCACAAAGGGATGTGATTCATTCTCCACATTAACCATTAATGAATGATTATAAGGATTATATAATAAATAATAATGAAATAAAGGTTATAATAATTTTACTAGATTGATGAATATATAAATTTCATTTACTTTCTTCCATTCAATTCAATAAGGAAACAGAATCAACATTCATGTGTATGCGCCACTTACCATCTCCATGAACGATGTATTCCATTTCAATTATCTATATATTATTTATATATCTATATAATAAATACTTATGATTTATAAATAATTATTTACATCCTAGAAGTAATTAAATAATGATATAATTAGTAATATCAAGAACAACAAGTCAAAACACGTATGATAAATAAAATTAATATTACCTAAAATGTTTATTTAACATGGAATTAATAAAAAAATGAGTAATATAAAGACATAAGTGAATCATATATGATATCATAAATATTGTTATGGTACAATTACAAGTTAATAATATGTTTAAACCCACTATAAATGAGTTTCAGACACATATGGAAGAAATCATACCTAATGTAAGGGATAATTTTGTAATCTTATTTTATTCGAGATTGTTTGTATGTAAGTGTTTACTTCGGTATATTTACCATTAATGTCCATGATTTCTTAAAATGTTTTACTAAATTGTTTACTATCCATGTATGTAATTTTAACGTAAATTTAAACCATTTTTTACTTTTATTACGTGGTTTATAAGGAATCATTATTTCACTTACTATACGAGGAATTTTTTAATTTTTTGGAAAAACTACAAAGAGAATGTTTTTTTAACTTATATGGAATGATTGAATTTTTATGGTTTCATGAAGCATTATTTCCAGGATGTTTCCTCCATAATATCTCATTTTTATTTTGAACTAAATACTATTCTTTTAAAATTTTGTGGGATTTTGAGAAAAGAAAATGTTATTGAAGAAGAAAGGCCATTTCCCACAAGAATTAAGTCCAAGTGTTTTATCAAAATTATTTTCCATCTATGATGATTATATTAAATATGGTTATGTTTCTACCCCTATTATTACTATTATTGGATTATGTTAATGATTTGATGATATTTGATATGGATTATGTTAAGATGTAATATTTTCTAAGAAACCCATTTCATTTTTTATGTTATGTTATGATAAATGATTTATGTTTTTGTGGAAGATGTAAGAATAATCTAATTATGTAATAGGTGAGACCTATATGTCCCACTAATGCATTGTGTAATGATTTATATCTCATGATATATACATTAATCAAAAAACAAGTAAATTAGTTTTGGTAATATAGGGCTAGAATGAAAAGTAAATATTGTTCATTAATACATAGTTGTAATGACATGTAATTCCGGTTCAGTAATGGACTTTTTCTACTATGATGGTCTTGGCAGCATTACCTAGGATACTATGCAAATTGTATTATGTGATTATTTTTTTCCATAATTGTATGTTTTATTCCAATTCTATTTTCCAATTTTTCATGATTCCATTGTGATTTACGACTTTTAAACTACCACAAATTATTTCATGAGTCAATATTTTGATATTAAATATTCATGTTCATGTTTTCAATTTCTTATTTTTATAGGTTGTTTTATGTTCTCCATGTTTACCCTTACTGAGTATTTGAGCTTTCCCTTATTATGTTTTCTTTTTCCCAGTATATAAAGAAAGGTTTTATATAGGAAAACAAAAGGGGAAGATCTTAATGGGAGATGTATAAGATATTTCAACAAGATAGAAGATATTTTTCCATGTTTCCAACAACACTAAACTAAAATTTTCATTGGGAGTATATTTGTGTAATGTACTAAGTATTTCACAAAAGAAATGTAATTTCCATGTACATCATGTTTGGGTAATTATAATACCACTACAATTTATTAGAAAAATATTTATATCTAATCTGATAGACAATACATGAATGGTAAGTGAACTGGGTTTAGTAATACAAGACTGGAATAAGAAGTAAACTCAGTTAAGTAATACATGGATTGAATGAGGAGTGAACTTGGTCATGTAATGGACATAATCTAATATGATAGTCTTGGTAGTGAGACTTATCTAATATAAAAATCGTTTCTTATACTTATTTGTATTCCATAATTTCATGTCATATGTTATAATCCCATGAATTATCTTATTGGATTATTTTATAGTTCATTTATTATAAACTTATATATGATTTATTCCATGAATCAATATCATGATCCTTGGAATTCATGACATAATTTTCAAAAGTTATTTTCATTTTTTTATACCTTTATGATTTTTTTATCTTCTTATGATTATACATATTGAGAATGAAATCTCACTATTTCTTATTTTTCTTTTCCTGGGCATATAAAAAAATTTATAAAGTAATATGCTTAAAAAATTATTCTAGTTATAAAGAAAAAATAAAAAGACTATGTAGATGTTTTATGAATTTTTGGTTAATGTTTCCAAGTTCCAAAATACACTAAACCTATATAGTTCTTGAATGGTTTTTTATGTTATGTAATGAATATTCTTTTATTTATAAATAATATCTAAATATAAAATGTTTGGGCCATTATAATCAGTATTAGAGCAAGGTTTATTTATCCTTTGTAAACTAGGATGATAACAATTTAGAAATAACACTAAGGATAACTCTATGTATTGGATACAATTATAGTGTTTTTGTTATGATCATAAATAACCTAGGATAAATCTAAAGGTTTTTTAATTTAAATTTTATAGGTAATTTACACTTATTTTTTGGTCCTCCTACTATGATTTGTTTCACTCACACAATAATTTTTTTAGTAAATGGACAGAACCCAAAATAACCACATTAATACTAAATTTGATGAAAAATGCAATGATTTTCATCTTGATAAACTTAATGTTATTGGACCTGGAATGAAAACACCGGTCATTATTCTCACACAACTTTCCTTATATCTGAATGATGGTTTACTTATGAATGAGAAAAGGAGGGAACAACATTCTCTTGAGTCATTAATGAGGTATAATCTACCTTATTTTAGTGTGTCTTATGATATAAAATTGGATTAAAAATTTATCAGTACCAATGAATAGATATTTTCCGATTTCCGAATATTTAGAAAATATGAAAATAATTTTTTCAGTCTGTAGTTTGGAAGGTGATTCATATTAATTATTGAATCTAATCAAAAATATGAAGCAATGAGATAAAATTGAATCCATGTAATGGGTCAAGGTAAATAACATATGTTTCAATAAGTAAATTCGTTATATTCTTTAAATTGAGGTGGAAAATGAATTTCTTGATCTTAAGAAAAAGGATAATAAATCAGTTGGTACCGATGAGGAATGTTATTCAATAATTTCAATCTATGATTCTAGAATCATCATCCAACCTGAGAGTAAGCTTGATCCATTATTTAGTGTCTTGAAAACAATCATGCAAATGGATTTATCCATAATGGACATTGGTATCAATGAGGAAATCATTTGGTGTTCTATCAGTGTTGAAAATAGGACTGGAGTTACTCAACAATCTTATGGGTTCAATTAGAAGATAAAATTGGAATTTGAGAGGGAAATATAAAAACCACTATAAAAATAATATTATCTTTAAATTATGTTAAATTTTCGGAAGGAAACATGGATAAACCAACCTTAAGGGAAGTAGAAAATGATTTCTATATAGAAGGGAAGGCCATCGTGAAATTGGTTGTCGAAGTGATGGGAGAAATAAAGCTAATATGTGATCTTATAAAAGTATAAAAATATTTCACCTCCCAGACTTCAATTCTTCTAGTGAATGTAAAATGGGTATTATGATAACTAATTATTAAATCTAAGGGCTATCTATGATGATCGATGTCAGCACCTTCTTATGGACAAAACAAAGGAAAATTGCACGCGGTCACTATTGGTGATGCATAGTAAGATAAAGAAGTAGTGAAAGGTACACATACCATCAATTATAAAGCTATTAATGATTTATTTGATTCTGGATACCCCCAATATTTTATTTCTAAATAATTCTCTAATGGTGTCACCATTTTACCTCACCAATTATGTATTGTGTTAGTGGTGAAAACTCTAATGGTAAAATTGTCACATTAGAAGTTTATAATTCTTATCCAATTAAAGTTTGTGGGAAATTTATTCCTACAAATATTGTGATCCGTTATTTAGTTTAAATTGATCTGATTCATGGAATGTATTGTATTTCCAAAAAAGGATCTCATATAAACTATTAATGAAGGGAAATCACATTTAATATTCCAAATTAATCTATAATCATCTATTGAATCATTGATGATTATGAACATCTAGTGTAAATTACATCCCTATTTTGGGTCTTGAATCTTATAAATGAATGTAATCTATCGCATATGATTTGGGAGAACCTTACCATTGAGGATAAAAATATTGTAAAATTGTTTTTAGGTATTTCTGAAATAATTTCCATTTCTTATACTAAATCATGAGGTTGAGTTTTAAATAAAACTCATACCAGGTGACATGGAAATTTCAAAGACTCCATATATAATGTGCCTAATTAAGTTGCAGGAATTAAAGAAGAAACTATAATAGAGTATTTAAACGTGATTTGTATAAAATAGTGTTTCACTATAGAGGGTACCTATTATATATTTTAAGGAATAAAATGGAACAATGAGATGGTGTATTGATTATCAATAACTCAAGAAGATCACTATCATGAAAAAATATCATCTCTCCCAAATTGATGTCTTATTTGATCAACTATTCAGAGCTCAATACTTTTATGATATTTATCTTCATTCTAGATATTATCAATTGAGGGTCAACAAGGAGGATATACCCAATATGACATTACATATAAGTTATGGACACTATGAATTTATAGTGTTGACTTTTGGTCTTACAAATTCCACCATTATATTCATGGGTTTAATAAATATAGGCTTTAAATATCATCATGATAAATTTGTGGGAGTATTTGTAGATGATATTATTATATATTCATAGTGTAAGGAAGAACATAAATATAACTTAAGTATTATACTAAATACATTGTGAAAGGATAATCTTTATAATAAATTTACCAAGTGTGAATTTTATATTTAGAATGATTAGTTTTGGGCCCCATAATATCAATAAAGGGGATATATGTGGATCCAATAATGATAGAAGTTATTAGAAATTTCTCTATATAAAAACCAATTGCAGTGATCATAATTTTTCATGGTTTCTCTCAACATTATCAAATTTTTTTAAATGATTTTTCATGATTATAAAATCCATTGACCTCGTTGACACTAATGGGAGTTATGTTCATATGGATACAATAATGTGAAGATAATTTTATGGAATTGAAAAGAATGTTATTTAGTGAACCTATGCTCCCACTACCCTATAGTTGTGAAAGTATTCTGATCTACAGTTATGCATCCAAGAAGTTGTTCAAATGTATTCTCATGATAAATAATATGGTTATTCATTATGCCTCTTGAAAATTCAAAATCCATGAGAAAAATTACCCAACTGATGATTTGGAGTTAGCTGCGATAATTTTTTCATTATAGATATGGATGTATTATCTTTAGAGAGAATAGTGTGACATATATAATTATCATAAATGTTTAAGTTATATTTTTACTCAAAAGGAGTTTAATATGTTCCAAGGAAGTTGGTTGGAGTTGATTAAGTATTATAACTGAAAAAACATTACCACCCTATGAAAGAAAACAATTTGGAAGATGATTTGAGTTAAAGAAACCATGCAGGCCTATCAATGATGAGGATTATAAAATATCAAATATTTATGGATTTTTAAAATATGGATATGTAAATTTTAAATGAAAGGGATAAATAATATCTAGATTAGATTAATTCTCAACCATTAATATAGGGGAAGATTAACGAGGCTCAGATAGAATATTTAGAGATTCAAATGAATGTGATAAATGTTCTAGAGTTCCACTTTGATTGTAATGGAATGATAAAGTTCAAGAACTATTATTGTATCCATTCTATAATAGAATTAAACAAGGATATGTTGGATGAGGCTCATAGATCATAATTCTCTATTTATACAAGAATCACAAATATATATAGGTAACTGAAAGAGTATTTTTAGTGGGATGGGATGAATAAATACATTGTTGAATATATTTTTTGGTTTTTGGTTGTTGAATAATATATGTTTTAGAGATTTAATTATAAGAGGATATTACAACTATTACCCATACCAGAATGTAAATGATAAAACACCACCATAGATCATTTCAGAAAAGTTTCCAAAAAATCTAAAAAACATTAATGATACAAGGGTTATAGTTTATTGCCTTATGAAGTTGGCACACATCATTAATATCAGAGAATATTTCACTCATGATCAACTTTCCACAATATATATTAAGGATGTGGTGATATTTTAGGGATTAAAACTTTCTATTATATCTATTACAGATCTGAGGTTTACCGTGATGTTCTGGAGAATTCTTCCACATACTCTAGATATAATATTATGTTTCATCACTACTTATAATCCTCAAAATAATGGTTAGTATGAGAAGAAAATTAATGATATATAAGACATGATGATAGATTTTTCTATGGATTTAAATGGTGGCTTCGATCAACATCGTCCCTTGGTATAATTATCTAACAATAATACCTTTCACTCAATTATTCAAATGGATATCTATGTATCCTTCAGTGGTACTAAGTTTATAACTCCAATATTATGGAAAGATTATAGGGAAATAAATATATTGGTACTTGATCTAGTTGAGTGAATTCTAGAGAAGGTTTGATATATTCAATATAAAATAAGAGATTCTCAGAGTTGGAAAAAAATATATGATGATAATCAATGAAAATACATCTAGTTTGAAGTGGGTGATAAGGTATTTTTATGAATATATCTCTAGAAGAGAGTAAAGAGATTTATAAATAAGGAAAATCTATGCCCTAGGTATATTTTTCCTTTTGAAATTATTGATCATATAGAAATGGAAGATTATAAATCGGTGTTTCCATTGAATATTTCTCAAGTTCATTATGTGATCCATGTATATCTTCCAAGGAATTGAAAATCATATACTTAAAATGATCTAAACTCAGATGTCATGCCACTAGAGAAAGATCAATATTATTAATAAAAACCGAACGAGATTTTGGATCATAAATAAAATTTTCTTTGAAACAAGGCCACTAGTTTTGTTAATGTTTTTTGGAGAAACCATCAATTTAAGAAGCCTTTGTGGGAATGTGAGGATACGATGAGGCAGAGGTACATTCTTCTGTTTATATCACAGTGATGAATTTTGATGGAAATTTTCATTTTAGGGGGGTCAAACTATATCATCTTAATATTTTAATAAATATTTCTCTTTAAATAATTTTAATTCTTCAATATCATGTGTTTCACATAACACCAAGTTTAAACTAACTACAATACACTATAATATTAGTATAAAATACCAATTATAAACTTGTCCTAAAATTTATGGGAATACATATTAATATTTTATTTATGAAATAAACATATAGTTCTAAATCAATGTGAACTTATTTTTAAGTGCTTAAAAATCACTCAATGTTTAGTAAAATCACTTTATTATTCAAAATATGTTTTCTTCAAAAATGAGTTTATCGTCTTTTTATGAATGAATATTAATTTTTAGATGTTATAGAAAATTTACTTAAAAATTATAATTTAATTTTTTAATTCGAAATGTCAAAACTATCTTAAATTAATTTTTTCATAATTTTCTAAAAAATATATTTTTATAGAATAATGAAAATACGGATTTTTATTGAAAATCATATTTTATTTTGAAATATTGACAAAGTAAAATAATGATTTGAACTATTTTTAAAATATAATTAGTTTTTTTAAAATAATCCAGTTATGGTTTTTAAAAATATTCTAAACATGAAATTATTATAAATTTTTTTTTATGTTTTTAAAGGATTTTTAAAAAAACTATTTTTCATGGTATTTTACTGATTTTATTTTAACTTAATTTATGCAACTCCTTAATTATGAATTTTGGAAAATGGAAATAAAATTTATATTTATATGTTATAAATTTATTGAATATGTCCCTTTTATTTTTTCTTAATACGAATAGTAACCCTTCTGAATTTTCTTACACTGGAAAAGTGTAAATTTATGTAATTTTGGTTAAAAATAAAATGATAAAGACAATAAATTTACCCAAACACATGAATTTTTTTTGGATAAATATAATTATACCCTTAACACCTATGTATCTAAATTAGGTTTTTTAATGGACACTTATCCATAAAAATTACTTAAAAATATCTAAATAAAATAAATTCACAAAATGTTACTTTCTTTACATTAAATATCCCTTATGTGTAAACAATGGTAAAAAGTATGATTATAATTAATATAAATGGTAATTATGACTTAATCAACATATTTTCATTATAAAATGTAAATTTTGAATTTTTGGACCACTTAAATTGGATTATGATATTTATAATACTTTATTTAATTAAAATCCACAAATGTCACATTCTTGTTTTAAATACTATAAAATATTTACTATAGAGTAATAAATATATATATTATAATTTAAATATTATTATAAAATATAGAATATATATATTAATCATGGAATTTTATTTTTAATTTTTATATAATTAATAAGTATATTAAATAACTACACAATATTGATTTAGTAATTATGTTATTAATGGAAATATCAACTTAATGTTATTAAAATTATTAAAATAAGTATAATTTGTGATAATTAATTTTATAAGAGTATTTTATATGTTACCTTGACCTCTTAGGGGTATAATAAATTATATTTTTCTAAATTAACATATAATCATGATAGTTTAATATTTTCAAAATTGACACTAATGATATTTTATCCAAATAATATATTATTTAATTATTTAAAAATCATATATCATATTAAAAAAATAAGTATAATATGGTCTAAAATGATATAAAATTTTTATTTATATTATAGTTGACATTAAATAAGTATGAATTAAAACCTTTTAATTTTGACATATTTGTTTCCTTAGTTAATATTAAAATAGGTTAACAAAGCGTTTATAAAAATGATAAGGTTTAAAATAGTACAAAAACATATATAAAATATATTGGTTTATGATGTTAAAAAAATTATAGCATCATATCTTATAATGAATGGAATTTTTAATTGTTATTATTGAAATGTAAATCATTATAAATTACTGTTATTAAAAATTCCAAAAGTTCCCCAAACCGTAGTTATAAATGGGAGAATCCTCTCTCACTCCTTCAAATCACATTGATCCTTTAATACAGAACAAACCCAACAAATTTCTCATATAAGCATTCTTAGAAACATTTTAGAGGTGAGTTTCTTCTCAAAAATTCTAACCCTATTATCCCAAAGAGGATATCAAAATGTTGTTTTCCAAAGAATAGGTAATCATCTTTATCGAATGATTCATGAATATTTCTTCTAATACTTACTATTAATGTGTTGCTTCCATCATAAAGTAATGGATTAATTATAAATTATATTTTGATATTTTATTAAGATTATGTCCAAACCATATTCCACCTTTTATCCATCCTATAATTTAAAAAATCATTACACATGCGTACATAAAAATTAAAGTCTCCATGTCGTGGTGTAATCTATTTAAAATGTAAATTTTATTTTGATGTAATAATGGTGGAAATTATAAATATATATAAATTATAATTATAAAAATATATTTATTCTTGATAAAATATTAATATATTATCCCCTTTCTTACCCTTTCACCATTAAAGAAACAATATCATCGCTCATGCATACGTACGACCTACCATCTCCATAAAGTGATAAAATTCATTTCCCATTTTTACCATTAAATAATAATTATAAAATTTTATATAATAAATAAATATGATATATATTACCCTAATATAATTTTTTAGATGACAGATCTACATATTATGCAATTGAACTAGGACTTATATGACTAAATATGCAAAAAAATGAAGCATTTGACACTTACAAATTTTCATAATGAAATATCATTTACAAACAGGCGATAAGATAATATATGAGGATTATATATGATATCATAAATAATAATATGGTTATGTTATAAATTCAAAACATTATTGAAACAATTATATAGGAGTTTCAGATAAGTATGAAAACATCAGACTTAAGGTAATGTTTAATTCCACAATATCATTATTCTTCCAAATTGTTTATATGTAATTATCTGTTGTGGAATATATATATCATACATTTCCATGATTCATTAAAAAATTCATAATATTTTTTTTACTATTCTTCTAAAAAAAATGAATCTAATTTTTATGCATGTGTGAATTTTTACAAAATGATTTGAATTTTATTTTCGATTTCCAAACATGGGAATTTTTGACGTTTCTAAAAAAAGTATAAAAGAAATGTTTATTAAACTTATAAAGAAAGACTTTATTTTTATAACTTCATGAAATTATAATTTCATTAATATTCTTTTATAATATAATATTTTTCTATTCAAAGAAAATGTTTTCCTTTGTAATTGTGTAGTTATTAAAAAAGTTTTTAAAATTGAAAGGATATTTTTCTCATGAATTATTTCAAGTTATATTTAAAAATAATTTTCCATATAAAACAATATTATTAGATGTTACTTGTGTTTTACGGAAAACATGCTACAATAATACCATTATTATTATTTTTCTAAATGGTTTATGTTTATGATGGTTTGATACTTATGAATTTTATTTCATTTTTATGGGTTATGTTATGATGAAATGAATATGAAACCCATTTTTTTCAAAGGTTATGATACGATTAAAGAATCATGTTAAAGTGGAAAAAGTATTTTTGGTTTTAATTATTTTATGGGTGGGACCTATATATCCCTCTAATACATTGGGTAGATTTTTATATCTCATTATGTAGTCAGGAATGGAATAGTAAGTGAACCTGGTTCAATAATATAGGACTAGAATGAGAAGTAAACTTGGTTTAGTAATACTGTAACGACCCAAAGTTTCATTAATGGAAATACCTCTTGATCTAACTAAATGTCTCTTTATGTTTATATAAAATTTCAACTTCATTGGTTTTATGATAAGAATTTTGACTGTTGCTAATATAGTCGTTGAATAGTGATCACATGATTAGTATAAATATAGGACTTTAACAAATCCAATTTACTCAGACAAAGGAAGAAATGGCCTCATCCAGTATAATTTCCCCATACGAAGCCCATTTGTCGGAGCTCAGAAAAGAGGTGGCATCCTTGAGCTTCTCTCTTGACCAAGCCCAAGCTGAGCTTCATCGTGTCAAGCTCGAACGGGACCATCTACGGGAGATGTTGAAGTCGATAGAAATTACCACTCAAGCGATGTTATCGGAGACACCCCAAGAGTCGGTCACCATCGGAAACCTTACCCTTAGGTCTTATGCGGCTATTTCAAGGGGTTATGTAACAAATAAATAGTATTATGTTCATGTACATTACTTTTTTTATATAATAATGAATATACTTTCTTATCATTATTGATACAGTGTAAAATGTTTTTAAAGTACAAATAATGTTTTTAGTTATTATTTAATTAAGAATTATATTATATTAAATTAAGGGATTTTTGAATAAAATAAAATTTTAATAAAATATTATTATTATTATTAAATTAATTATTATTAAATATAAATGTTCTTACAATTTTATGAATGCAATTGTAATTTTTATTAAGGTTTAAATCCATTTCTGTCAAAACCCGTGAATTTTCGATAAATGTCAATTTTTATTTTAAAAGTGAAAATTAACATATTTAGAAAATTATTTAGATAAAATAAATGTTATTTCCGGAATCAGGATGTCGAAATTATCCAGTGGTGTATTTTTTATAATTTTCGAAGACAGTCATATTTTTGGGTAAAAATTAAATACCGTTTAAATATATAATGCGTTTTATGGCATCATAATGACCCAATAGTGATGTAATAAAATACTATAATCTTTATGTTAGGACAACATATGTTTTACCATTAAAATAATGTGATTCTGGGTTTGTTTTCCCAACTTTTCAATGCATTAATGGACCCCTGAAGACTTATTAAACATCTTGTCTTTTTAAATTATTTTCCATGGGAGTGTGACTCACCTCCACATAAGAAACCTCATTATATTAAGATTCTCGAACTTCGGCCTTATAAAATATTGTTTTCCTCTTCCCTTTTCTAAAAACCATGGGAACAAACCATGGGTTGGTTTGTGGTTTGGATTAATTTAATTTAAGGGGACTCAAACATAAATAATAAATAATTTCATCACCTTTCCTATATAAACCCACCCAGGATCCCACTTCGTCCTCACTAAAAGCTATTGGAGTTCGTCCAACCTCTTCTCTACACTCTATAAAATCTTCCCAAGGTGCCCCAAGCTCCCAAGAAGCCCCTCACAAGCCTCTCTCTAGCCTTTGAATGCACACTTCCAAGTAAGGGTTTTTTCTTCCTTTCTCATTTTTGTCCAATTTTTATTAAGTTGGGTTTCCCTTTTAATTTAAATTATGAATGTTGGGGTATGGTTTCTCACCTCCCTCATACTTCCCTCTTTATGTTTTAATGATGGGAGACCCCTTTCTCTCTCATTAAATTTCTCCCATGTACACCTGTTACTATGTCGAAATTCCGAAAGGAACTTCTCTCTCCTCTTTTTCATTCAAGCAATACTTTTGTATCATGAATCTAAATTTCTTTACAATTTTTGGGAAATGTATCTATATAACTTCCTTACTTTCCATTACATGTGAATATGATGAGGAACCCATTTCTCTATCATCAACCATTTTTATGAATTCTTATGTCACACCGTTACACTGCCGAAATCGCACCGATTTTCTAAGCCAATGTCATTGTGTAGTGAATACCATACCCATTTCTCCATTAAGGGTATTCACCTTTATACACATTTACTTATTGATTATAATGTTTCATTTATAAATTCCACAATCCTTTATCTTAGAATAACTGATTATGTTTTATGAATCCATGTTTTATGATCCATGTGGAACACTTATGCATGAAATGAAATGTTTATGAATGGGGCGCCCTTATAGCGCTCCAATGCATTGGGTAAAGTATAGTATCATGATAAATCTTGTTCAATGAGTGCTGAATCATGATAATATACGTGAAATGATAGTTTACTCATGCTTTATGTGCAGTGAGGATTTACTCATTCTCCATGTGCAATGAGCCTTGGCTCATGCTAATTCCATGTTAAGTGTTGTTGCCACATTTCCATGTTATGATTATAATGCTTTATCATGCCTTTCTGTTCATGTTTCTCTTATGCTATATTGATATTCCTATTACCTAACATTTATTTTACCCCTCATTTTATTCCATGTGTACTCCCTTACTGGGCTTTATAGCTCACCCTTTTCTTATGAATGTCCTCAGGTTATCCCATGCAATGCTAAGTACGAGGGAATGTAGTGGTCATGTAAAGGATGTTTTCAATAAAGATGTTATATTTCATGTTTTAAATTTTTATGTAATGATCCTAACCCCAAAGACACTAAACCTATAGATTTTATTTGTTTTATCAAGTGAAGTTTTATGTAATAAATAATGATTAAGTTTCTAATAAAAGCAGGGTTGTCATAGTTGGTATCAGAGGATAGGTTTAGTTATTTTTGGGATTAGGATTAGAAAATCCTAGTAAAGCCTTAGATACAAGACTAGGTACAATGAATACATCCCTATATCTTGGTGAGTATTGAGTATGTGGGTTATCAAGCAAATACATCCATGTCTGTATACGAGCAGGTAGAGGCGGCTTTGGCACAGATGTATCCTAGGGGTAAAACCCAAAAGCACCGCTTTGAGCTAGACTCGAATGCGAACTGGTGCACGAAAAAAGGCCTTGCTGCACTATTGGTTATGAAAATTTCAGGGTATATGCTTTGGTAAATTCACAAGCTTAGTATTAAGCCTTATTAAGGGAATAAGAAAAATTCCGCTAAAAATATATGTTAGAATTTAGTTCATGAAATGCCTAGATTGAAGCCTATAGACTCATGAGTTAAGGAAATAAAATTTTATTTATAAGTCATAAACTTTTGTATTTGGATTACCCTTTATGTGTTACCCCTATATTTCCTTTTATTCTAGCAAATGGGCGGTAATAGGAAGACTCAGGCTAACAACCGTTGTGAAGATCAGTGTGATGATTGTACTAATGAGATGCCCAATCCAATGGGAGCGGGAATCACAAACATTGTCAGGCTTCTCTCTCAGCTAAATCATGGTTTGAATAAAAACATGGGTCAAGAGGAATGTTCAACCCCCCCTAAGAATGAACAAGTCACTATCGAGAGATTCATGAGATAAAGGCCTCCTACTTTTAGTGGATCATCCGATCCCACGATCGCTGAACAATGTATCAACTCCATTGAAAAGATATTCTTCATCCTTCAATTTTCTGAACAAGATATGGTTCTCCTGGATTCTTATCTTATTGAGGATGATGTTGATCAATGGTGGACATTGATCAAAAATACGAAGCCTAAGGAGGTGATCGAGGCATTAGAATGGAAGGATTTCCGGAAGATGTTTTTCGATAAATATTTTCCGCACACCCTTCGGATTAAGATGGAAAGGGACTTCCTTTCCCTCAGGAAAAAAGATAAAGAATATGTTGGAGAATACGAGGAAAACTTCACAAGTCTTGCATGAGACACTTCCGGCTTTGTCGTTACCCCAGAATGCAAAGTTGACCGCTTCTTTGGTGGGATGAAGCCTAGCCTGCGGAAAGCATTGGTGATCCGTGACTTTGATAGCTTTGAGGTTATTGTCCGATGTTCCCTCAAGGGAGAAATGGAGATCGTGGAATCATAGGGGTATCATGGGGACAAGAAGAGTAAGGTGGAATTCAATGCTGGTGTTCCGATGGATAAATCCAATGGTGCTAAGAATATCCAGCACCCCAGTTGCCAAAAGTGTGGAAAGAAGCACCCTGGAAATTGCCTTAAGGGGGCGAGGAAATGCTTTTGGTGTGGAATAGAAGGGCACCTAGCTGTTAACTGTTGGCAAGAAAGACCCTCAGCTGCGACAGAGGAGAGGAACGCTCTGTTCGAACCTCAACGCATTGTTCAATGCTAAAAATGCAAAGAACCGGGTCATTTTTCAAATCAGTGCCCTAATCCAAGGGTTTTCGGAGGCATCCAACAACCTCCAAGGCAGCAAGAAAGAGCGTTTTCCATCACTTCTGCCGAAATAAACCCCGACAACGAAGTAGTGATAGGTACGCTAGTTATTCATTCAAGAATAGCGAATATACTTTTTGATTCAGGTTTTACACATTCTTTTATATCTCAAAAGATTAGTAGAACAATCCCAGCACCACTAAAAATCATGGCAGTAAAGATATCAGTGAGTACGAAAAATGGGGAAATCATTGCATGCCATGAATATTACTCCTCCCCTATTATAATCTGTGGATTGAATTTCTTAGAGAACCTCATCATACTCCCTCTGGTGGAATTTCATGCAATTCTTGGTATGGATTGGATTTACTTATATAGAGACAACATAAATTTTCGGGAGAGGGAAATCACACTCCATATGGAGAATCGACCCTTGATTCTTTACAAGTGTATAGAAGAAGATGAATCTCCTTTAGATCCATCATATGAAGAATGGATATTACTACCCTATGAGCATGCGTATCTGGCTCAGATGATGGATTCCAAGGATGAAACCATCTTTGAAGAAATGCCTATTGTGAGGGAATTAGCGGAAGTGTTTCCTGAGGAACTGCCTGGTCTTTCTCCTAGAAGAGATGTTGAATTCTCAACTTAACTTATACCCTAGGCTTTACCAATATCCAAGACTCCATATAAAATGGTTGTTGTAGAGCTTGAAGATCTGAAGAAACAACTACATGAGAATCTGGATAAAGGGTTTATACGCCCAGGTGCTTCACCATGGGGTGCACCAATCCTCTTCATCAAGAAGAAGGATGGGTCAATGCGGCTTTGCATCAATTATCGTGAACTTAACAAAATCATGATAAAGAACAAGTATCCTCTCCTAATAATTGATGACTAGTTCGATCAGCTGCGTGGACACAATACTTCTCCGAGGTGGACATGAGGTCGGGATATTATCATGTAAGGGTGAAGAAGGAAGATATCCCCAAGACTGCTTTTCGCACAAGATACGGGCACTATGAATTCATAGTAATTACTTTCAGACTCACTAATTCTCCCGAAATCTTCATGGGCTTAATGAATAGAGTCTTTAGAGATTACCTAGAAAAATTTTTTGTAGTCTTTATAGATGATATTCTAATATACTCCAAAACCAAGGCGAATCATGAGGAGCATTTAAGAACTGTACTGGAGACTTTGCGTAAAGAAAAGATCTATGAAATGTACAGAAAGTGTGAGTTCTGGTTGAAGGAAGTATCATTCGTGGGCCATATCATCACAAGCAATGGGATATCTATGGATCCCTCCAAAACAGATGCAATTGAGGGATGGCTGAGGCCAACATCATTAATGGATATCCGTAGATTCTTGGGGTTAGCTGGATATTATTGACGATTTTTGAGAAATTTCTCACGATTTTCCAACCCTCTTACCATGCTAACCTTAAAGGGAGAAATGTTTTCTTGGAGTGATGAATGCGATGAAAGCTTCAAGGAGTCTAAAAGGAGGTTTATCACTACACCCGTGCTCACTTTACCCATGTGTGGGGAAATTTTTGTGGTATTCAGTGATGCTTCGAAGAAGGGATTAGGCTGTGTGCTGATGCAGAATGATAAATTTATATCCTATGCCTCAAGGAAGTTGAAAATCCATGAGCGAAACTATCCAACGCATGATCTAGAGTTGGCGGTGGTGATCTTTGCCTTGAAAATCTGGCAGCATTATCTCTATGGAGAGAAATTTTAGATATATACTGAGCACCAGAGTCGTAAAAATATATTCACATAGAAAGAGATTAATATGCTCCAGAGAATATAGATAGAGATCATCAAGGATTATGACTGTTCAATACATTACCACCCTTGGAAAGCAAAGAAGGTGCCAGATGCCCTAAGTAGAAACGATCCAGCGATTCTATCAATGATGATAATTGAGAAGGATCCAATCTTCTTAGACTTGATGAAGATGGACATGGGAATCATATAGAAGGGAACATCATCAATCCTTTCACAAATGATTGCTCAACCATCTCTTTTGGAAAGGTTAAAGGATGCTCAAAAGGATGATGTGGGAATTCAAAAAAAAGTGGAAGCTATCGAAAAAGTTAAATCCTTGGATTTTAATGTTAATGAAGAAGGAATTGTGCAGTTTGGAAAAAGACTATGTGTTCCATCAAGTCTTGAGCTCAAGAAGGACCTTTCGGATGATGCATATAGATAAAATTTTTCTATTCACCCCAGGAGCACAAATATGTACCGAGATCTCCGAGAAAACTTTTGGTGGGACAATATGAAGAAGGAGATCGCTGAATATACATCAATGTGCCTGGTGTGCCAGCAAGTGAAGGCAGAGAGGCAGAATTCTAACGGTATGATGCAACCATTTCCCATACCAGAATGGAAATGGGAGAACATCATCATGGAATTTGTCTCCGAACATCCGAGGACATCCAAACGCAATAATGCAATCTGGGTTGTTGTGGATCATTATACAAAGACTGAACACTTCATTGCAATTCGGGAGGATTTTTCATTGGATCAAATGGCACAGATATATATCAAGGAAGTGGTAAGGTTTCATGGTGTACCACTATCTATTGTGTCAGACCGAGATCCAAGATTCACCTCTATGTTTTGGAAGATTCTTCAACATGCTCTGAATACTGAACTGAACTTTAGTATGGCCTATCATCCTCAAACTGATGGCCAATCCGAGAGTACTATCCAACCACTTGAGGATATGTTGAGAGCGTGCTCAATGGACATTAAAGGAGGATGGGATCAACATCTTCCTCTGGTTGAGTTCTTTTATAATAATAGTTTCCACTCGAGCATCCAAATGGTAGCATATGAATCCCTGTATGGGAAAAGGTGCAGAACACCGACATGTTGGGATGAGGTTGGTGAACGTAAGATGCTTGGACCAGAAGTGGTCGAGGAAATGGTGGAGAAGGTGAAAACCATTCAATAGAATATCAAGGAATCCCAGATTCGATAGAAGAGTTATGCAGATAATCGTCGATGATACCTTGAGTTTAAAGTTGGAGACATGGTTTATCTACACATATCTCTGTGGAAGAAGGTCATTAGGTTTGAAAAGAAAGGGAAGTTAAGTATAAGGTACATCGTCCCCTTTGAGATTCTTGATCATGTCGGGGTTTGTGGCCTATCAACTTGAACTTCCACCTACTATGGTCAAAGTACATGATGTCTTTTACATATCCCTCTTATGTAAGAACATACTGGACCCTTCAAATGTACTCTCTTCTGAGGTGGTACAATTAAAAGATGATCTTTCTTATGAGGAGCAACCAGTGAAGATCTTAGATCGTACAGAAAAATTTCTATGAAATAAGACAATGCCCCTTGTCAAGGTGTTGTGGAGAAACCACAAGATTGAAGAAGTGGCTTGGGAATCATAGGAAATGATGAAGCTGAGTTACACACATCTATTTTAGTGTGGGAAAAGGAAAATTTTGAGGGAAAAATTTCTTAAGGGGGAAATATTGTAATGACCCAAAGTTTCATTAATGGGAATCCCTCTTGATCTAATTAAATGTATATTTATGTTTATATAAAATGTCAACTTCTTTGGTTTTATGATAAGAATTTTGACCGTTGCTAATATAGTCGTTGAACATTGATCACATGATTAGTATAAATATAGGACATTAACAAATCCAATTTACTCAGACAATGGAAGTGATGGCCTCATCCGGTAGAATTGCCCCATACGAAGCCCATTTGTCAGAGCTTGGAAAGAGGTGGAATCCTTGGGCTTCGCTCTTGACCAAGACCAATCTGATCATTATCATGTCAAGCTCGAACAGGACCGTCTACGGGAGAAGTGGAAGTTGATAGAAATTACCACTCGAGCGATGTTTTCAAAGCCACCACAAGAGTCTGTAACCATCGCACACCTTACCCTTCGGTCTTATGCGGCTATTTTAAGGGGTCATGTAACAAATAAATAGTACAATGTTCATGTACATTATTTTTTATATAATAATGAATATAATTTCTTGTCATTATTGATACATTGTAAATAGTTTTTAAAGTACACATAATGTTTTTAGTTATTATTTAATTAAGAATTATAATTTATTAAATTAAGGGATTTTTTAATTAAATAAAATTTTAATAAAATATTATTATTATTATTATTAAATTATTTTTTATTAAATATAAATGATCTTATAATTTTATGAATGCAATTGTAATTTTTATTAAGGTTTGAAATCCATTTCTGTCAAAACCCGTGAATTTTAGATAAATTCGTGTTTTTATTTTAAAAGTGAAAATTAACATATTTAGAAAATTATTTATATAAAATAAATGCTATTTCTGGAATCAGGATGTCGAAATTATCCAATGGTGTATTTTTTATAATTTTTTGAGACAGTCAAATTTTTGGGTAAAAATTAAATACCGTTTAAATATATAATGTGTTTTATGACATCCTAATGACCCAATAGTGATGTAATAAAATACTATAAGCTTTATTTTCGTCCAATATATGTTTTAAAATTAAAATAATGTGATTTTGGGTTTGTTTGACCTACTTTTCAAAGCATTAATGGACCCCTCAAGACTTATTAAACATCTTGTCTTTTAAAATTATTTTCCATGGAAGTGTGACTCACCTCCCCATAAGAAACCTCATTATTTTAAGAAGTTCGTACTTTGTCCTTATAAAATATTTTTTTCCTCTTCCCTTTTCCAAAAAACATGGGAAAAACCATGGGATGGTTTGTGTTTTAGATTAATTTAATGTAAGGGGACCCAAACCTAAATAATAAATACTTCCCCCGCCTTTCCTATATAAACCCACCCAAGCACCTACTTCCTCCTCACTCAAAGACTTTTGAGTTCGTCCAACCTCTGCCCTAATCTCTCTAGAATCCTCCCAAGGTTCCCCAAGCTCCCAAGAAGCCTCTCACAAGCCTCTCTCTATCATTTGGAAGCACACATCCAAGTAAGGGATTTATCTTCGTTTCTAATTTTTTTTCCAATTTTCTTTAAGTTATTTTACCCTTTTAATATCAATTATGAATGTTGGGGTATGGTTTATAACCTCCCTAATACTTCCCTATTTTTGTTTGAATGATGGGAGTCCCCTTTATCTCTCATTAAATGCCTCCCATGTACACCTGTTACTGTGCTGAAATTCCGAAAGGAACTTCTCTCTCCCCTTTTACATTAAATCAATACTTCTGTATCATGAATCTAAATTCCATTAAAATTGTTGGGACTTGTATCTATATGACCTCCTTACTTTCAATTACATGTAAATATGATGATGAACCCCTTTCTCTCTCATCAACCATTTTTATGAATTCTTATGTCACGCCGTTACGCTGTCGAACTCGCACCGATTTTCTAAGACAATGTCATTGTGTAGTGAATACCATGACCATTTATCCATTAAGGGTATTCACCTTTATGTGAATTTACTTATTGATTATAATTTTTCATCTATTAATTCCACATTCCTCTATCGTGGAATAAATTATTATGTTTTATGAATCCATGTTTTATGATCCATGTGGCACACTTATGCATGAAATGAAATGTTTAAGAAGGGTGTGCCCTTATAGGCTCCAATGCATTGGGTAAAGTATAGTATCATGATAAGTCATGTGAAATGAGTGTTGACTCATGATAATTCAAGTGCAATGAGGGTGTACACATTCTTTATGTGCAATGAGGATTTACTCATGCTCCATGTTCAATGAGCTATGGCTCATGCTAATTCCATGTTAAGTGTTGTTGCCACATTTCCATGTTATGATTATCATTCTTTATCATGAATTTATTTTCATGTTTCTCTTATCATCTATTGATATGCCTATTTCCTAACATTTATTTTACTCCTCACATTATTCCATGTGTACTCCCATATTGGGTTTTATAGTTCACCCTTTTCTTATGCATGTCCTCAGGTTATCCCATGCAATGCTAGGTACAAGGGAATGTTGTGTTCATGTAAAGGAAGATTTCAATAAAGATGTTGTATTTCATATTTTAAATAATTATTTAATAATCCTAAGCCCCAAAGACACTAAACCTATTTATCTTCTTTGTTGTATCAAGTGATGTGTTATGTAATAACTCATGTTTATGTTTGTAATAAAAGAATGGTTTTCATAAATACATGGATGGAATGAGGAGTAATCTTGGTTCAATAAGTAACTTGCTCCACTATGATGGTATTTTAAATGAGACTTGACTAATATGAAAACTATTTTCTATACTTATGTGTATTCCAAAATTTCATGACTTATGTTATACTACCACAGATTATATTATTATATTTTTTTATAATTCATGTCTTATGAATTTTTTTGATTTGTTCCATGAGTAAATATAATTATCCTATATATATAATAAATAATATAAATAATTTATTTTCATGTTATTATGCCCATATTATAATGTTATCTTTTATGATTACACTTTTTGGTAACCTAAGATATTTGTTTGTTACATTTCTTTCCCCATTGATATAAATAGTAGATTTAATTAAGACATGTTGAAAAGGGTTATAGTTGTCAATTAATAAGCATGAGATGATGTAATTGTTTTATGAATTAGTTTTTTTGTTTCCACTTTTCAAAATACACTAAACTTGAATGGTTCCGACGTGGTTTTAGAATGTTATGTAATGAATATTCTTCTATTTAGATGTAACATATATATATATATATATAAACTATGGTAAGTTATAACACGCATTTTTATTTCAAGAATCATATTATTAATGATAGGTTATACTTGATATTAATAATTGTTGGCATCAATTTAGTTATTAAGTTATATGAAATATAAAAAAAAATTAAGTTAATAATTTAAAATAACATTTCCAGAAGAAAAAAATGGTTATTCATTGTATTTTAGGATTTTAGTCAAAAATGAAGTTAAAAATTATATAATTTTAAATCAATAAAATTATCAACATATTTTTATTCCATGTATTCAAATTAACTTATTTTGAGTTTTTGTGTATTTTTAAAATGGTGTAATTTTAGACAAAAAATTGTCAAATTTTCTAAAATTATTTATTCCGTAATTATAAAATTATGTCAGCATTACGTAAAATATTTAAAAACCATTAATGTAATAAGATATTATTTATGAAATAACATTATTTATTTTTATATATTTGTTTTGATATAAATTTACTTATATTTAATTAAATTGTAATTTTAATATAGAAAATATTTTTAGTATTTTCATTAAAATAATTTTTAAATGATATATTCAATTTTGGATTTACTTGAAAAAATAATAAAAATTATTTATATTATAATAAATAATGAAAACACTATAATTAGTATCTTTTATAAATTTTTCTTATATTTAAATTTAATGCTTAAAATATTATTTTTTCAAAAATTGTTTTCATGTGATTAAGCTTATTTATATTATAATTAAACATCACACATTTATATTTATTATTTTATAAAATTATTTTAAAATTTTATATTATATGTATCAATTTTTTTTTGAAAATTTCAACCTTAATCTTTTTCATTTAAATTATGTACTAAAGTAAGAAATTAATAACCATCATAAAATTAAAAAATAGGGATAATTGAGTTTATCCTAGGTTAAAAGACCTAAAACATGACCAAAAATGATTTCTTTAGAGTTTCCTCAAAAAATACATGATTATAATACATTTTTCAACAATTTAGAAACTTACCCTTGAATAGTATATTAGAATCCATGAAATTTTAAAGTTGTTTCCAGAACTACACTTTCCTTCACTTATAAAAGGGTAACATCTTAACCACTTAAAGGAACACATACCATTTAATTCCTCTTATAAAATATGAAATTTTACCCTCCCTAAAAAAATATAAAAATAAAATAATCCTATTTTAACTCATTGTTATCCTAGGACTTTCAAATTGAAGTATACTGCCAACAAAAAACCAAGTATTTAACATGACTATTATAAACTACTTATTTTTTATTTTTTATTTGATTGTATCAAATTTATTTTAATAATTCCATTATAATTTTATTATTATCACGTAGATAGTTAAATTCTATTATGTTAATGGCATTACCCTTTTTTGTTTATTTACCCCATCCATTAAGAAAAAAGACATTATTCATTCGTTGTGCAGACTATCACCTATGCGGCATGCAATGTTTCATTTTAATTTTCCACCAATTGATATTGGATATAAATATGGGATCAAATGATAAATATTAGTTTTATGATATCTTTATGGATCCATAAATATTTATATAATATCCTGTTAATTACATGTGAAACAAATTATCATCATTAATGTAATCATTTTAAATAATAATTCTAAGATGGGACTCATTTATTCAAATTGTGTAATATTTAAATATCCCTTAATTATTTTTATAATTAATTATAATTATGATATATCATACTAATAATAACAATACAATATCATTATGACCTTGTTATAATGATAATACAACTGAACCACCTCATAATCACCAATTATATTGGTGTATAATCATGTATAGGTAGGTTTGACAACTTAATAAAAAAATTGTAGGAATTAATGTCATGGTTGACTACGATAACTTATTTAATTTTATAATAATATATAAAAATATAAATTATTTTTTATTGGTAAGGTTATATCCACATTTATCTCACTAATTATGAAAACTACTTTTGTTCGTTAAGAACCAATGAAACAAAATCATTGTCGATTTCATCAATATAGTTCGTAACCAAAACTGATATAAAAGAAAATTATAAATTAAAAAACATGCCTATAAAATCTCTTTAAAGAGATTTTAAAATCTAGCAGTGATTAGATTTTAAATAATAATAAATATAGGCACTATTATGATGAAACTAGTTTAAATGATTAAAACTATAAACACATGATGTGACATGTTAGAATAATTAAGGTATAGAATGTATAATTATGAATATTATAAATGAAATTGGATATTAGTAAGTTCTAAATTATGTTATTATGATATATAGTTTTATGATAAAGAAGGTTAAAGTACATTTCTTGAATTCAGTATAAGAGATATGAGTTTTCCTCTCAGTGTCCCTTCACTTAGACTGGTTTTGTATTTATGCATCCAATTTCCCTTATTTGGTGTATATATTACATATTCAAGATATAATATCCTGAATTATATTTTAACCATGGTCTTTTATGTTAAATTTAAATACCTCTATTTTAATTGGTTTTATTCAAAATATTCTAATAAGTAATTGTTTTCTTAGTCTCAATTCTCATTCTTGGAGACAGAATGCATTTTATTCCCCATATTCTATTTATATAGTTTTATTTTGATTTAATATGTCATGAAATTTCCTTTAATTATGTTTAATATAATTTAATTTCCAAATTGTTTTCAGTTATTCATGTTTATAAGGATTCATTTGATTCTCCATTAGTTAGAGTTTTTAAAAACTCAATCTTCATTCATTAATTTATGATTTCTCATTGAACATATATCGTATAAGTTTGGTAAATTATTTCATTTGATTGTATTAAGTGGTATTATATCATTACATTTCGATGATAAAAATTCCTACCATATAAAACCTTTGATAAATATTTCTCACGTCTTGGGAAATATTCCATTGAAACTATACACTCTCATTCATCGAATGGATTATTATAATGGTATTCCTATATTTTTAGTCGTATACCCAATTCTTCATAGGGTGTGACAATCAATATTTATTTAAATTACATTTTACGATGTTCACTTAAAAATTATGTTATTATATTGACCTGGGGAAAGGTATTTTCATTCAAATACAAATTATTATTAGAAATTTTAGTAAGTGGTGTTCATCCATCCACCTTACTCATCTGGTTATGTTTTGATCAGGTTATCCCTTTTGTTGACACAGGAAAAATTATTGGAATTTTTATATTTTTATTTAAACATGGATAATTATTTTAAAGTTTTATTATGTAATATTTTTTCATTTTCCATAAGCGTGAATGCATTGGACTTAAAAAAGTGAGGAGTGGGCCCTGACATAATATACCCAATCGATGCATTGATAGGTCTCGGGAGACAAAAAGGATGGGTTTTCATGTTTTAATATTTTCATAAACATGATCTTGTTTTTAAATAAATCCTTGATTTTATGATTTCTTGACATTCATCTTAGAGAAAAGTAATGTTTCTTGGCCTAAGTCAGTGAAAGTATGTTTTTAATTTCATTCTATATGCATTCTATTAGTTTGATATCAATATTATTGATATCTATGAATTCATTTTATATTCATCGATATATAATTATCCTAATTTAATGTTGATTTTAGATTTAACATGTTTAAATATTCTATCCATAATATTTATGTCATGTTTTTTCTCGAAAATTATTTCTGTTATTTGTTTCTTACTACGTGTTTTATCTCACCCCTTCTATGTTTTCCATTTCCCTAGGTTATGGAGAAAATGATTATTTGTGACATATTTTGATGGATATCCTGTGTGAAATAATTTTTTGGGACATTTTATACCTCCCATTAATTAAGTAGTTTCACTCATATTTGGGGAATAATCCATTTTATACAATGATCATGGATTTTAACATTTCATTTTATGTCCCAATTCTCTAATTTTCTAAAAATATATCTTTTAAGTATAATATATGGAATAATAATTTTGTTTTTTAATTAACTTTGGTTATATATAGGATTTTATATGTGGTATCAAGAAATTAATTTATTTTATCATTTTATGGGAACAAAAACTAAGAGGGAAGATATAGGGCTTCATAGTTTGTATTAAAGGATATGTTTAGAAAACATTAGAGGTTAATATCTTAGTTGATGATAATTTAATGATTTGATAGTTAAGGTAGATCAAATTTTCAAAATTATAGATAAAATTTTGAAATAGAATATGATTTTATGTTAAGTTAGTATTTCACATAATATTTTGGGATTAGAGTTAGATAACCCTAGTGAAACCCCTACGAATATGTATAAGTCTTGTATAACATTCTGATATTTTTGGTAAAATAATGATAATGTGGTTTTTTCTAATAATACACCCATGTATGAATACTAAAAAGTTTAGATGGATGTAGAAGCGATACAACAAGGTGTAATCACCCTGGAATGGATTGGTTGAGGCTCTGATGCATGATGACTAGGCCTAATTTTGCACACATATAAGGAAAATCTTGAGGGGTATGTTTGGGTATTCACATTACCTTTAAGAACCATCGAGAAAACATTATGATTGATGAAAACAAATTAGGTTAGATAACCCAATTTAAAAATACCAAGGATAACCGAGGATTGAAAAAAGGGAGTCAAAGGTTGTTTTGCAAGTATCGTATGTTAATAAAATGGTGTCATAAGGGAATACAAAATCATATTGATGTATTTATATTAATATTTTGTATATTATCATAACTATTTTTGGTTTTCATGTAAGGAACCGTAAATTTCAAGGAAATTTTTTTTCTTAAATTTTATGGGATTTTATGAGTACGCAGTTTCTGACGGCACCTGATTCTGAGGCCCAGTGTGCCCAGAATCAATTTCTGAAGTTTAGCTCAGGTACGTTTAGTGAATGAACGAGCAGGTTTTTTCTATCTTTTGAACCGGTGCTCGGAATTGTAATCTGAGGGCACCCATGGAACCGCATCGCTGGTAATTACTTAAGAATACCTTTACCGAAGATGCCTCTTCTTAGGAGGAGTTGTTAAAAAAAGTGGATTAAATGAAAAGTAAAATAAAATTGTGTTACAATTTTATTTCTTTTTATAAAGTGGTTTTAATCTACTTGTGGAATTTTGGGTGGGACACACAAGTTTCTAACTACTCATGTTAGGATATTTGTGAGGTGGGGCCCACACGAGCCCCAACTCTTCACATTCCCTAAGTCCCTAACTCCCTCTTTAATTGGGTAACTCCCCACCCTCCAACTTTAATTCCTGACAACACATGATAAATTAATTGATTAAACCTCTTCAATTAATTTAGCTAAGTGTTTTGAATTGTAATGTTTGAAATGAAAGGCAAAATAATAAAATAAGGAGGGGACTTATTTTATTTTTGGGGTTAGTTTTGTTGTGTGGGAGAATTTGGGAGAGAGCTTTATTCCCTTTTGAAGAACTTCATCTTCAACAAATAACGCTAACTCTCTGATGAAGAACGTCGTCCTGGCACCAGTGCGTAATCGTCGAGTCTGCTCCCGTAGGAGTCTCTATCCTTAAGGATTGAGTCAACGGCTCTGTCGGGATCTTTGATCTCCGAACAAGGGCAGCCACAATAAAATAATGACTCACTCACGTGTCTATAAGAACTATATCAAGGGTGGAGTAGACACAGATAGTACCTCGAATCATCTTAGGTGTGCCATGGTCGTAATCCTCCACTACCTGAAGCCGAGCCTGCCTCTGTCCACCAACTCCCAATGGTCGGGGTGGACCTCCTGATGGCGGGGGACCAGTATGCGGACGTTTTTCCTAACGACGTACCAGGACTACCTCCTCGCAGATAGGTAGACTTCTATATTTACATGTACCCCGGGACAGCCCTGATAACTACACCAGCATATCAGATGGATCCCGCTGAGCTTCGTGAGCTGCTGGTACAGCTGGAGGACTTTTAGGGAAGGGGATTCATTCAACCCAGTGTTTCACCCTTGGATTCTCTGATTTTGTCCGCCAAGAAGGCAGATGGGAGCTTGTGACAATGTGTCGACTACCGTCCCTTGAACCAGGTGATCGTGAAGAACAAGTGCCCACTTTTGAGGATAGATGATCTCTTCAATCAGCTCAAGGGAGCACACTAGTTCTCGAAGCTAGACCTCATGTCAGGCTATTATCAGCTCAAAGTTCGAGATGAGGATGTGAAGAAGACGGCCTTCAGGTGTAGTTATGGCCACTATGAGTTCTTGGATATGCCTTTCGGTGTAATCAATGCTCCAGTAGTGTTCATGAGTCTCATGAACAGGATCTTCCAGCCTTACCTCGATCGATTTGTCGTAGTCTTCATTGACGACATACTGATTTACTCGACTACTAAAGAGGAGCCTGCCTACAACTTGCAGGTTGTACTGGATACACTCCGAGAGAACCAACTTTATGGTAAGCTCTCAAAGTGTCAGTTCTGGATTCAAGAGGTCCACTTCTTGGGGAACATCATCTCTGAGGTGGGAGTTGCAGTGGATCCTACGAAGATCAAGGCAGTACTAGCATGGGATCCAACCGGGAGTGTGACTGAGGTGCGGAGTTTCCTAGTTCTGGCTGGATACTACCAGAGATTTGTGCCAGACTTATCCAGAGTTGTAGCACTGCTTACAACTTTGACAAAGAAGGGGAAACCCTTCATGTGGTCAGATAGATGTTAGCAGAGCTTCCAAGAGCTGAGACAGCTATCGACCGGTGCACCCATCATGAGGCTACTGGAGGAGGGAGTAGGGTACATAGTTTACTGTGATGCATCAAGGACCAGACATGGGTGTGTCCTGATGCAGGAGTGGGTAGTGATTGCCTATGGTTCACGATAGTTGAGGAAGCACGAGCAGAACTATTCTACCCATGACCTGGAGTTAGCAGTAGTGGTCTTCACCTTGAAGATTTGGCGGAACTATCTGATGGGCGAGCGCTTCTAGTCTACTTTGACCACCAATGACTCAGGTACATCTTCTCGCAGAAGGACCTGAACCTGAGATAGTGGTTATGGCTCGAGTTACTCCAGGACTATGACATTGAAATAGTCTATACTCCTGGGAAGGGGAACGTAGTAGCTGATGCACTCAGCAGGAGATCGGGCATTCAGCTACTTGGAGAGGCAACAGAGCAACTAGTTGCGTTGCAGATATCCTTCATGGATAGAGATGGAGCAGACATTCTATAGTCTCTCATAGTCACTCCTCCACTACTTCAGCGGGTTAGGGAGGCACAGCGTGGGGAAATTGACTATGAGACGCGACATGCATAGGTATCCACAGGACAGGCACCTGATGGATTTTCTATAGGAGGAGAGCACATCATCCTCTTGAGGGGATGTACTAAGGTACCAGCTACATTACAAGAGGAGGTGTGAACGGAGTTTCACAATTCCCCTTTGGCGGTACATCCAGGAGTAGCAAAGTTGCACCAGGTTCTCAGACGATAGCACAGGTGGTCGGGTATGAAGAAGGTTGTGGCTGAGTTTGTTTAATGATGCCTCACCTTCCAGCAGGTGAAGGCAGATCACTAGGTACCAGCAGGCTTGGTGCAGGCCTTAGAGGCCCCGAGGTGGAAGTGGGATGGGATATCCATGGATTTCATTACGGGACATCCACGTACTTCCAAATGACACGACTCCATCTGGGTGATCGTAGACCGACTCACCATGTCGGCCCACTTCTTACCTATCAGAGAGCTGGGCTCAGTGGAGTGCTTGGGATGCCTCTAAATTCAAGAGATTGTACGGCTTCATTGTGTGCCAATTTCTATCATCTCCGGTCGTGTTTCTTGTTTTACTTCCCGACTTGGGAAGGGGTTTCAAGAGGCATTTGGGACACAGCTACGCCTGAGCACCACATTTCACCCTCAGACGGATGGCCAGACGGAGAGGACCATTCAGACACTCGAGGACATGCCCCGTGCATGTTTCCTTGACATTGGTTGCAGCTTGGAGGATCAACTACTCTGGGTGGAGTATGCATACAACAACAGCAACCAATCCACCATCGGGGTGGCACCATACAAGGAATTGTACGACTGGCCTTGCAGATCACCTTCATGCTGGACTGACCCTAGGGAGTCAGCACTAGTAAGACCATAGATGGTTCATGCTACGACAGAGAAGGTACAGATCATCCTGGAGGGAATGAGGACTTCTCAGAGCCGACAGAAGTCCTATTCTGATAGGAGGCGGAGACCACTGGAGTTCGAGGATGGAGACCACGTTTTCCTACGGGTCTCACCTCGACGTGGATTACGAAGATTTGGTCGGGGCGGCATGTTATCTATACGTTTCATCATACCATTCAAGGTTATCATCAGGATATGCAAGGTGGTTTATCCCCCGGCTCTTCAACCTCAATTGCACCGAGTGCACGATGTCTTTCATGTATCTTAGCTAAGGAGATACATGCATAACCTGACGCATATAATTGATCACGGGGAGCTGGACATCGATGACGGGGTGACTTTTGCGGAGGTTCCGGTGGAGATCAAGGATTGATAGGAGCGGGTCCTATGTGGATGGTCGATTCCAATAGTGTGCATCAGGTGACAGCACGGGAACCTCCAGAAGAGAACATGGGAGCAGGAGGTTCAGAGGCATGCACAATACCCACATTTGTTTCCCCAGTTTATAATGTAGCTTTATGGGGGCATAAACCCCTGAGGTGGGAGTAATGTAAAGACCCATAAATTTCAAGGAAATTTTTTTCTTAAATTATTTGGGATTTTACAAGTACGCAGTTTATGAAGACACCTGATTCTGAGGCCCGGCGTGCCCGAAATCAATTTGTAAAGTTTAGCTCGGGTACGTTCAGTGAATGAATGAGCGGGTTTTTTCTATATTTTGAACCGGTGCTCGGAATTGAATTTTGAGGGCACCGATGGAACCGGAACGCCAATAATTTCTTAAGAGGAACTTTACCAAAGATGCGACTGCTCGGGAGGAGTTGTTAAAAAAAGTGGATTAAATGAAAAGTAAAATAAAATTGTGTTACAGTTTTATTTCTTTTTCAAAAGTGGTTTTAATCTACATGGGGACGTTGGGGTGGGACCCACAAGTTTCTAACTACTCATGTTAGGATATTTGTGAGGTGGGGCCCACACGATCCCCAACTCTTCACATTCCCTAACTCCCTAACTCCCCCTTTAATTGGGTAACTCCCCACCCTGCAACTTTAATCCATGACAACATGCACTAAATTAATTGATTAATCCTCTTTAGTTAATTTAGCTAAGTGATTTGAATTTTAATGTTTGAAATGCTTGGAAAAATAATAAAATAAATATAGGACTTATATTATTTTGGGGATAATATTGTTTTGTGGGAGAAATTGAGAGAGAACTCCATTCTCTTTTGAAGAACATCATCTTCAACGAAGAACGCCAACTCTCTAATGAAGAACGTCGACCCGTCGGCCCGATTGCTTCATTGTTTTCTTACTCTGCGACAAGGGAGAAGAAACCGACGATGAGGGAAATGATGCCACAATCTGCGGCGCATGACAACCTATAACTTTCTTAGAGGTAGGGGTGTGTTTTGGATTGATAAATATAGGTCTTCCTTCCATGTTGTCGTTCCTCCTAAACCACTTGTTATTGGACTAATGCGGAAGGGACCATACCAAACTAACATGGTTCGACTCCTCCTCCATTGTTGTGAATAAGTGGAGAGCTTCAGCTGTTTTTGAGTAGAGAATCAAGTTATGTTTTTGAAGCCAATCAGAGGCCCAAAAACATCATAAACGGCCTCAGAGCATTGGGGCGACCTAGAATAGGAAGTTTCATAGAAATCGGACCATCGGAACGAAGAACGGACCCCTCAGGAGGCATTTTGGCCAGAGGCGTCATTTCTGGAAAATTCCAGAATACACGGCGTGTACTCCAGAGGCACACGCTGTGTAGTAAAAGCGTATTGTGGCTTCTGTTTTGGATGATAGAAAAATAACACACGGCATGTGACTTAAGAAACACGGTGTGTACTCTCCACACAGTTTGTCAGAGGAGGCTTTGACGGACATGGCATATATGTAGGGAAAATACACAGACACGGATAGAAATACATGGCCAAATAACACGGTGTGTAATCCCTTCATAGAAAGGCATAAATGGCTTTGCGAGGCTCGGTGTGTAATTTGGGAGATACACTGACATGGGCAGAACCACACGGCCAAGAGGCACAACATGTACTACCTTCACCATGGCAGAAGTAGCTTCATGTTGACTCGACGTGTATTTCTGGAATACATGGACATGGGGTGTAGTACACGGGCATGTAATCCACCACACGGCTAGGTATGGCCAGCATACATGGATCCAACCCTAGAAGTATGGTCACGGCGTTTAACCATACCACACGTCGTGTACTTACTTTTTACACGAACAACCCTTCGACACGGGCTGTGGTACACCGAAAATACTCGTGGACTGAAGACACGGCGTGTAACAATACCACACGCCGTGTAGTTACTTTTTTTACATGACCAGCCCCATGACACGGTCCGTTTCACACGGGAAGTACCCGGTGTCTGATGAAACGACATATATTTCTTACCTACACGCCGTTTACATTCGGAAAATGGATTGGTTGTCTTGTTCTCCGTGACATGGGCATGTTCTGCTTGGTTTTTCCCTATGGCATGGGACAAAACAATGGGATACATACGCTCTGGTCTTCGAGACGATTGATGTATCCACCCCTTTGACTCGAGGAGCGGACCCTCCCAGAATCGAGTATGTTGTGTGCAGAAACCTAGAGGTGGTTGTGACTGCGACAACTACTGTGATGGGATCCTCTGTGGGTTGGACGATGATGATCACTGTGCTTAGATCCTACGTGGGTTCTGTAGTGAGGATGACTGTACTTGGATCCTACGTGGGTTCGGCAGCGAGGACTAATGTACTTGGATCCTACATGGGTTCGGTAGCGATGGTTACTGTACTAGGATCCTACGTGGGTTCGGCAGCAATGACTTCTGTACTTGGATCATATGTGGGTTCAGTATGAGAGATGTTTTAGAATCTATATCCATCATCTCCACCCCTCATCATGAGTAGTATAACTATGTGAGCTGAGTCTTGACATTCAATCATTATCTTTGATATGATTGTCTTACTTTCATGTGTGGACTGAGTTGTGCTTTCCTGTGTGGAATGGGTTGTACTTTGGATCTTGATTTGGGGTCGAACTGCAATTGATCACTTAGGTATATATATGGGCATATACCTAAGTCAAGTTGGTTGATACTTCGTGTTTGTATCCTTCCTTTGTGGTTTATCCTTTGTGGATTCTTGGAGACCTTCGGGGGTTTTAGTGTCCCTACTGAGTATCGTATACTCACCCCTGCAAGGGCCATGCCCGCACTATGTTGTGTTGGTTACAAACAACGGACATCGCTAATCGTGGTTGAGGCTTGTGGAGCGGGATGGTACCCGGATGTGGACTATCAGGTGAGACATACAAGGAGTGGATGACCGGAGCCGAGGAGATGAGGAGATCATCTGTACCCACCCTTCAGGTGGGATAGCCGGAGGACAACTCGTTGGTCGCTGATTTACTTTACTGTTGTTGTACATTATTTTCGGTTGTATTGTACTTTCAGTTGAGTTTGTATTTTGGTACATTTAATTTCCAGCACTTACTTAGTGTTTACTTCGTCTTGCGTACTCTGTGGTGTTTGTTTTCATATATAAATGAAATGCCTTCCCATTTATCGAGATTTACGCCTTTGGTGCAAGTTGCGAGCCCCTGAACTATGGAAGGCAGGTATGGGGTAGTCACGACACGGGCCCCGAGGATGGGTCGTGACATTTCATATAGGGTTACAATTGGATCATGTAAATGTGGATGAGAAAGGTATGTACCTAGAAACCCCTATTTCTTATAACCAAGAAAGGAAGAATAATTAAATGGTTATTAATATTAGTATATGCATATTACAAGGGAAGAGGTGTGTTTCAAAGTCTTAACTAAGTTAGTTAAATTGATATAATTTTGAAACACATATCTATTTTCATTACTGAGTGATATATATCGATTATATTTTGGTATATTCTAAAAGTTATAATAATTATTATTTAGTAGTTTTACTTTAATGGTTTGGTGACACCTATTAAATGGTATAAATAACCATGAAAAGTGATTTTTTGTTAGGTTTATATTTTAAGGAATAACAATAGGATAATACTTGAGTGATATTTGGATAACTCTTAAGTTTAATATATGATGGATGTAGAGTTAATAATTCCTGGTTTTATTTTAAAGAAGTTAGTTATATAGTAATTTTTTACCTTGGGATTGATAATTTATTCCTGAAATTTTTTGGTATGGTCATCTCAGTTTTTGTATTATTATATATAGTGACTAGTGTGTGGCCTCACGAACTTGTGGTCAATACAATTTGGGATTAAAGATAGAATTAATTTTTAGATGAACATATAATCGCATTACAGTATAATTTCAATGAAATACAAATAGTTTTTGGGAACGATGTATTTTTGAGGGCATATGACTATGGTATATATATAACTGGGATTATGATAAATTTTGAATGAGGAATGATAATTTGGATTTTGATAGTATATATTTCAAATATTATTTGTTTTTTTATATTTTTATAATCGTTAGGGTAATTTGGGATCTCTATTTTATGTATAGTTTTAATGAGTATGAGCTAACACAACTCAATGTTACCTAGGATGAACTATGAATGATATATGAGTGTGATTTTAGATGAAATGAGCCTGATACAAGTTGACATATAAAAATTATAGGATAACAATATAGTGAATAAATTTATATATATTGAGGTTAAAATTTTTAATTGTTCTTTATAATAATTCACTTATAATGATCATCACTCACATTAACTATTTATGTTTTAGTAATGTCAATAACGTCACCGAATGAGGGGTATAATGGATAATGAGAATATTACCAAATTAAAAACCCATTAAAATGGTATATAGAGTGATAAAACTTATGATTACGAAAAATTGGTTATCAAAAAATATGATTTACACTATGAACATAGTTGAGGCCTCAAACACACTAAGGAAATGAAATATAGAGTCTCATGATATATCAAGGAATGAATATAATTAAAATGGATAAATTTCATGTAAGTCATATATAAGGGAATTAATAAAGGATAAATTTCATTAAATGGATAGGTAAATTCTATAAGTGTGGAGTTAAAAGTTATCAAACTAAAAAGTGTTAGGAAAATAGTAAATCTTCAAAAAAATAATTAATTATAACGAAGTTAGGGATTAGGAGTCTCAATGTCTCTATCAAAGGAACTAGGAGGGAAATTTTATCCCCAAAAAATTATTAAGGTAAAACATATGAAACTTTAAAAACTGGATCTGATAGAGAATGGTCACTCTAGATTTTCTAGAGTTCTTTTGCTTTTCACTCTGGGTATTGAATTATGAAAAATCCCAATGCCATGATTATTATAGAAATAATTCTCAATGTTTGTGTGAAGTTATTACTTATGAATACATATCATCATACCTTATTAGAATTCTATGTGAAATATGAAATAAGTTAGATGCCTTTATAAAGTGCATATAATGATTTTTCATGTAGATAAAAGTCATTCCATGTCATAAATAAACTCATGGTTATCTAGATGTATATGGTTAATTATTATTTCCCAATAAAAATTACTATGATTAAATGAGTAAAATATCAATGATTTAATTTATTTATGGTGTGTAAATTTTAACACAAAGAAAATATAATATATTATAAACTTTAAAATAAGTCAACCATCTTGACAACATTCTCTACATGCAACACTGATCTTAAAGAGATATTGAAATATATTTAGATTAAATATAAATGATTAAATATGGACATTTAAACCTAGTTATTTAATTAGTGGGAATAAAATGTAGAATAATATTTTTGAAATATGTATATAAATAAATTAAATACTACATTTAATATGAATGAAACTCAATTAGATTACCATAATTGTCTAATAAAATCATTTTCTATCTATAAAAGTATTTTTTTTTAAAAAAAATCATCTTTTATAAAAGACACCTTTCTATTTTAAGCAACATAAAATTAATGATAAATTATATTTTATATTAAAAAAAATTACATTAATTTAGTTGCATTGTTAAATGAAATGATAGTAATATCAGTAAATATAATATAATTAAATTAAATTATGAAATCAGTTTTTAATTATATTTTATTTTCTTATTAAAAAAATCAATTTATAATTTTTTTTTGAAATTAATAAAATGAGCATAATTTATAATTTATTAATATCAAAATTTTCATAGTATATATTTATATTCATGTTTTGAAAATGTTTATTTTTATTCATGAAATATGAATTTATGAAAATTATAATTTCTATGTTTTTAACACTATGATAGAATAACCAAGATAATTTTAAAATGTTTAAGGAAATCCAATTTTTTGTTAAGTAATAACATTATAATTCTTTGAATATTCTTTATATATTTAAAATCAATTTCAAACATTTTTATAACTTATTAAAATGTTACTATAATATAGAAACTATTCTCAGTTTTTTTAAATCATGTGTTTTCAAGAGATATTATATTTTCTATAACCTTTAAAACATTATGAGATTTATTTATTTTATAAGAAATCAATTTATATCATCAAAATCAGAAACCATAATAGTTTTATCTTATAAATAAATTTAATGGATAAAACATTATTTGTATATACAATATTTTAAAGTGATTAAGTGTTTTTATTTTAAATTTAAATTTTCAAACATTTTGAAATTTTATTGAAAAAAATATTTTCCAATTTTAAATTATTTGTTTCAAATTTGTTAAAATAATTCCAATATTAATATTTTAAAATAAAATAAATTACCAAGGTAACAGTAAAAAATGGGTAAATTGAGTTTATTTGAGTGTAAACAACTTAAAACATTAAAAATTAATGACTATAAATGAATGGTTGAAATTTTGAACGACCAATACATGAGTTCACTAAAATATTTATACTTTTTATCAACTTAACCTTTAATAGTGTCATGTAATTATTGAAAAATTTAAATAGGATATTATAACTACCATTTACTTCCCTAATAAAAAGTAAAACAACTTCACCACTTGAATGAAAACATTAACTTCAAATTAATCATTTAAAATATACCATTATTATCACTCAATATCCCTATCCTATTAAAATAATACCATGTTCACTTATAGTAATCTTAAGACCTTAAAATTCATGGAGACTTCCAAGGATAATCCAAGTCCCCGACATCTGTATTATCAATAAATAAGTTTTCCATATTGATTTTATTTTTTAAAAATTATTATAACCAATAAAATATAATAATTTTATAATAATTTATATTATTCAATTTAATAGTGTTATTTTTTTCAATATTCTTTAATATTCCCCATCAATTAATAAAAAAAATCATTGTTTGAACATTGTACGAACTATTACCTCCAAAAAATAAAGCATATTGATTTCATTCACTACCGTACAAGGTTGTATATAAGGATGTTATTAATGGATAAATATTATTTTTATGATATCATTAAGGTCATGTTATAAAAAATATAAGAACATATTAATTATATGAACAAAAACAGATCCGTGTTAATTTAACCTTTTAAAATAAATGTGCTATGTTGATAATCTTTTAATGATTATTTAATGTTTTCAAATACATTTGTTATTCTTATAATTACTTATAATTATAATATATCACACTAATATGTTACAAATAATATTTTTTTTTTATAATTACGTTATATCTAAACCATCTCATAATCATTCATTCAGTTATTGTATGTTCGTGGTCGGGTCAGTTTAACCATGTAATCAGAAAATGATATGAATATATCTCATCGATGAATATAATTACATGTATAATGGTTTAATAGGATATAAATACTTAAATAAATTTTAATTTTCATGTATTATTATATCAGTATTTATCTCATTAATTAAGAAATCACATTTCGTTCATTATGTTAACAAACCATGATTATTGCTGATTTCATCATCATGGTCTGTAAATAAAACATGAATTAAATGAAATTATAACATTATAATATTTTATAAAATATTTTTTGATTATTTTAGAAGATCTATTAATGGTAAACTATGAAAGATGAATAAATAAAGACACCATTATTATAAAACAAGTACAAACAATCAATACTATAAACATTTGAGGTGAAAAATCATAGAATTAATGTAGAGAACAACTAATAATAAATATTACGAATGAAAATGTATAAGTTTAAGGTTATATTATAAGGTATTAATATATATATCTTTAAAATAGTTAATTTTAATATATTTATGTATACGTCGATACAAGATTCATTGGTTTTAGTCACAATGTCTTTTTATTGAGACCAATATTGTATTTATAAACCTAATTTCATTTACGTGTTATAAATATTTCATATTAGAGATATCATACCATGTATTATGTTTTAATTATATTCTTTTAAGTTCGGTTTAAATAACTCTCATTATAAATGTATGGTTTAGAAGTATCTAATCAAAAATATTTTTCCTGGTCCCAATTCTCATTCTATGAGGTATAACAAATCTTATGAATCATGTTCCCTTGTTTGGTGTTCTGTTGAGTTACTATCCAATGAATTTCATTTTTCCAAATTTCAATGGGATTTACTATCCAAATCATGTTCTTTAATTCAGTAGGCTTGTGATTTTTGCACTTCCCCAGCAGTGAGCAATTTTGGTAACTCAGTTTTGGTTCATTAAGTTGCAATCATCCTTTGAACATAGTTAATATAATTTTGGTAGATTATACACATTGATTTTACTATGTGGTATTCACTAATTGTTTCATAGGGATATAAATTCAAATTACATAAACCATTTGACAAATATTTTTCAATTCTTATGATATATCATATTGAAACCATCCAGTTTCATTCTTTAGAAGGATTATGAGAATGATATTATAGTATTATCTTCTTCATATACCCATTGTACTATATTGTGGGAACAACAAATATTATATAAATGGTATTTGATGATTTAAACCTAGAAATTAAGATATGTGATTGGCATGGGGACAATTATTGGTATGACAATTTGGATTATTATTGGCACGTTGATTATGTATTGTTTATTCATCCAAATTTTTCCTCCAGATGGGATATAATCAAGTTATCCATTTTATTGAAATGGGGAAAATTATTGTTATTCTGCATTTATTTATTTCAATATGGAGGATTATTTATAAGGTTTATTATTCATTACTTTTCAATGAATGTGTTAAGACATAAAAAAGTGATTAGTGAGGCCTAACATTATTTATCCCTTAAATTGATGTATATGTATCATCAAAATAATATATATTTGTTTTTAGTGTATTTCTATTATCATAATAGGATATTGTCTTTGGAAAAAATACTTTTGCAATAGTATTTCTTGAATGTTTATTGAAAAAAGCTAAGTGACATTAAAAAAGACCTTGAAAGTGGGTTTTTGATGTCCATATTTATGAATTCCCTCAATATAAGATACATATTATTGATATCCATATTCTAGTTTTATTTCAAATGATTTATAATTCCCCTAAAATCATGTTTTTTATTAGTTCGTGTTGTTTACCAATTCCTTCCATAATATTTTTGACATGTTTATGGAAATATTTTTTAATTATATATTTCCCTTAATAATCACGCGAGTTCTCCACTTATTATGTTTTCATTTGACATAGGTGATGGATAAATTTAGTAAAAGTGATATTTTATAAAGTATATCATTTGTGAAATAACTTATAGGGGATATTGAATTCTATTCTTGAATTATGTTTATTCACATATATTTTGGATAATTATCCATTTTATACAAAGAACATGGGATTTATCAATTTGTTTTGTGTCTTGATTCTATAAATCTGTAATCCTGGAAAATAATTTGATTATAGTGTGTAAGTACATTTTCAGAAAATGTCACAAGATTAGTTATTCTTATAATGATTTCAATCATGAAATAATTCTCCCATGTCCACACACCCACAACAAGTCATTATGGGTGGAAAATGGTAAGCATAATTTAGTCCCTAAGGATTTTAAGGATCATGATGATGGTAACTCAGGGATTCCAACGGCCATTTTTGGACTTTTTCATACCCAAACACCATAGGAGACTATAATTATGGATAATTCCCAATCAAACCCTGAATCTATAGATAAGGTGATTCCTAAGAGAATGACACCCAATGGGAATATGGTTGGAAATACTAAATAGACTCTACCTTTGAGTCCCATTGTTGATACTTTCTCTAGATTTTTCAATTTTGATAATAGTGCCCAACCCATTTTTGTTATCTTAGAAGGTGAGACCTATATTTAAAAGGAACAACATAAGACACAATCTGACATTGGTGAATCCAAAAAAAGATGCACATGATTAATTATGCCAATTTGAGGAGTACTACCTGCACATTAGTGCTAAAAAAGGAAGAGGCTGATTGTCAAACCTGATGGATTTATTACTCCACCCCATAGAAAACAAATAAATGTATTGATTATTCTATGTCAGAGAGAACTATTATAAAGATATCTTTGAGGATTTAATTAGAAAAACTTGTGATCCTTCTACAACTAAGTGTTGGTGGGGATCCATCCTCATCACCAGATTAATAATATTCCTCCCCATCCTCGAATTCATAGGATTTCTAGGATTCCATAAAGTTCATGAATTTCACACATGTTATTTAGAAGGGCTATAAAGAGTAATTTTACACATGGATTGAGAAAAAAATTTAGTTATTCCTTTTTAAGGTATCTATACAAGGATGTAACTTTATATTAGAACCTTATTATCAAATATAGGATGTTTAATAGGGATGAATTTTAACTTAGTGAAACCCCATTTTTTGATTTTCTACACCTTTTATGGGAATAGTTTTTTTTCTATGGGTCCTTTTATGGATTTTAATCCCTCGAAATGGTTTTCATTTCTCTAATTCAGGTGTTTTATTGTCAATTCTTCAACTTTATGTTTCATGTTGGTTGGTTTTTTATTAGAATTTTTCTTTTGGGGGGTTTATCTAGATGTTGATGGATGTTATTAAGCTACAAATGGTGATTATGTTTTTTAATGATGATTAGGGGATTTTTTTTCCTTATATATAATGTTAGAAGATGAAAATCATTTGTCACATATAAATATTATTGTCCTAAAGTCATTATTTGTTATATAGAGGATGGGGTGCATGGGCTCTATTCTTTTTTCTCAGTTTTATCAGTTTTTATGGGTGTTCTACTAGGATCTAACCCAAAGACTAATTGATGATGGACCTGATAAAGAGAATATTTTATTGTGCTTTTCAATTTAGAGTTTTTGATCAGTAATATCATATAGAATCTATTTTTTATGGTTGTGAAAGTGTTTCATATTGACTTATATATTTTCTGTAAGATTTATACACTGTTTGAGTGTACATATGACTGCAGTATGGTTGTTTTCGGCAAAAATATTGAAGGTAATTTTACTTCATGAAAGGAATTTTGTTATTTTAATCTGATCCTTCATGTGACAGATGTTTAATACTCACATAGTGCTAATTTTGAGATAAGTTTGTGCTATTATAAACATGTATGGACTTTTTTCTTGGATCAAATGGAATTTTTTTGGTTAATGGAATTATTATCAGGTAGTTCTCCCCTTCTCTAGATTCTATTTGTAGAGATGATGATGCTAATTGGATATTTCATAATCACACAAATTATGTAGATTCAATGTTGTTTCTGGTACTTACATTGGTTACTAAAACAAGTTATATTTGGATATATGGTTTTAATCTTCCCTCTCAAGAAATACTTCAAATCACTATATTTTTTATTTCATTGTGTTACTTGTTGGTGCATGCCTAATGAACCTCATGAATTCATTAAAACATACATTTTTATTAAAAAAATTTGGGGGATCATGAGTTGTACAAACTCATGATCAAATTTTTTCGTGTAACTAGTATCAAGGAAGTAATGTTATTTACGTGTTTATTAGAAATATATTTGGGAACTCAGGTCTAGGTCATCGTAGTGGATATCAAATGAATGGTTTAGATAACATTATAGGTTTGGAGGTTAGTTGGGGATAATTTATTATTTGAAAATATATGGTTGTTAAAATTATAAATGGTATAAATAACCATTTATAATAGTATCATATTTAATGTTAAGGTAATAATACACATGTTATTTGGGAATAGGTTTAGGGAAACCTAGTGAATACCCTAGAAATAATTCAATATATTTCATAACATCATGTTGTTTTGATAAAAAAATATTATGTGATTTTTACTAGAAATACATCCTTTTATAGATACTATAATGTGGTTGTTTTTGGGGGATATGTTAATCTAGGGGTAATCACCATGAAAATGGTTAATTGAGTATTAACACAATAATTGCTTTAATACACGATGAGTGGACCTAAGACTGTACACCTAGAGAGATACACCTAAGGGATATGATTTGGGTTTTAATATTCAATTTACAGACCATTGTAAAGGATTTAAGAATGATGATAACTAATAATTTTGGACAACCTAACAAAAAAAGTTATCATTGATAACCAATTATTAAACAATGTAAGTCGTAGGTTGATCTGAACATTTCATATGATAAAATCAAAGGATTCATAAGGGAAAACATATTCATATTGATGGTTTAATATTCATATTTTGGATATTATCATAACCATTTATTATTTACGTATTTATTTGAAATAGGATCATGTAAATGATGTTGAGAAAAGTATGTACATAGAAACCACTATGTCTGCTAACAAAATAAGGGAGTGTACATAAATGGTTAATAATTTTATTATATGACTTTTATGGTGGAATATTTTATTTTCATATACTTACCTGAGTTTATGAAATTCATATAATCTTGAAACACATAGTTTCTTTCATTATTCAGTGATATTTATCAATGATATTTAGGTATATTCTAAAATTTATGAGGATTATGTGATTCTTGTTGGTATTATTATTTAGTGGTTTTACATTAATCGTATGGTGAAATATATAAAAAGGTATCAATAAACATGAAAATTGGTTTTATGTCAAGGTAATATTATTGGTAAAAACAATTGTTGATCGCATTATTTAGGTATGGATAACTCTTAATTTTAGTAAGACCATTATGTTGAGATAATAAAAGGAGGATTGATTTGGAATGTGTAAGTTAGATATTAATTGGTATCCTTGCTATTTATATTTGATTTATGATACTTTTAGTTATCATTATGTTATTTTTGGGATTGTGAAATATTTTGAAAACTGTGTGATTTTATCAAATAGTGGTTAATTCCATTTTTTGTTTAATATAGTGTTAATTTTTTTAAAAACTAAAATATCATTATGTATTAATTTCATTGTGATCTAAATATGTTTTTGGAAAGGTATAATATTTAGAGTATATGTTTTGGGTATATAAGTACTTGGGTGTATGATTGATATTATTTCTGGAAGGATAAGTTGGATTTTCAAAGCATATATTTTAATGAAAATTAGGTTTAGTATATTTTAAAATTATTCAGGGTAATTTCAGATCTTTATTTTGTGAGAGTGATATATGTTGAACTGAGTCTGATAAATGTTTTTTTGTTAGAACTATAGGCTATCATGATTGTGTATAAATTGATACAGCTAGAGCATAAATTTTATTATTGTTATATATGATAGTTCACATACAATGACCATCACTCATGTTAAGTATTTTAATTTTAGTTATGGTTGATAAAAGAAGGGACCATGGGTGGGAGGGAAAATTTATAGATTAAGTTTGTGAATAACCTATTTGAATAGGAGATTGATTAAAAATCCTTCTCATTATGAAAATCAAGATATAATGAAATTTTTTAACAATGTGATCATAGTTGAAGTCCCAAAACCTCCCAGTGAAGTATGAAATCTCATGATAGATCAAGGGATAAAGATGATAGAGAAAAAAAGATTCAATTTTCCATATTTCAATTATGTGGGAACAAACATTGGGAAACTTTTCTCAAATCGATCGGTAAATTCTATAAGTGTGAAGTTAAAGTTCATAAAACTCACAAGTAAAAGGAATGAGATAAGATAAAAATATTCATTACTATAATTACAATAGTGTTTGGTATTATGTTAATCAATTTCCCAAAACTGTGAACAATGAGGGGAATAACCACCAAAAAAGTTGTGAATATGAAACACCTATGAAAGTAATAAAAATAAATCTGACATATAGTTTTCACGCAATATTTTCTAGAGTCGTATATCATGTAGGTTTTCATGAACTACTGAATAATGAATTATAAAAACCCCTAGCAGTATGATTATCGTATAATTAATATTTAGGGATTTTAGGAAGTTATATCTTATGTTTCTTTATCAACATCCCTTATTATAATTCTATATTAAATTAGTATTTGGATAGTTTTCTTTATGAAGTTTTTATAATGATTTTTCATACAAATAAATATCATTCTACATCCTAAATAAACTCATGATTATCTAAAAGTGTATGGCTAATTACCAGTTCCTTGTAGAAATTACAAAGATTGTATAAGTAAAATTTTGAGGACACAATATCTTTAAGGGGGATATTTTAACAATATAAAATTATAATTTATTATTAACATTTAATAATTCATTTTTTTTAGTCCACACACAACACCAAACACAAATGGAAATTGGGATATATTTAGGTAAAATATAAATGAATGAATATTAATGTTAAAACCTAGTAATTTAATTATTTAGAATTAATAGGATTAATTTATTTAGGAAGTATATGTATAAATAAAATAATTTATAATTTTATTATAAATGAAAATAAATAATATTACCTGTATTGGCTAATAAGATCATTTGTTATTTTAAAATGATTTTTTTTAAAAAAAATATACTTTTATACTATAAATACTTCTATTTAAAGAAATTTATAATTAATAATAAATTATGTTTCATTATAGAAGATTATTAAAACTGATTTAGTTCTTAAATGATATGAAATGAGGATTTTATAAATTAATTTTTTAAAATTTCTTATTCTGATAAAATATTTTTTTATTTATATTTTATGATTTTATTAAAAGGATGAATTTCTAATTTTTTTTAAAATGAAATTAATAAAATTATATTCATTTTTTAATTCTACATATCAATATTTACTTACTATTAATTTTTAATCATTCTCTAAAATGAATGAATTTTAATCAACAAATTCAAGATTTATGTAATTTCTATGATTTTATCATTAAATAAGAATAACGTAAAAGATTTAAAAAAATATTTTAATTAAATATTATGATAATTAATAAAAAAAATAACTTTTAAAATATTAGTTAAAGATATTAATCCTATAAAAATATTTCTATAACAAAATGAAAATGTTACATTAATATGCAGAATATTTTTTTTATTAAAAGAAAGTATTTTAAAGACATTTTAGTTTTTTAGTTTATTAAATGACTTATACTATTTATTTTTTAATAATAATGAAAATTCGTTGAAATTAGTTATCATGGTAGTCTAATAATCTATATAAATATAATGCTTGAAATTTTTATTTTTGTAAAAATTGTTTTTATGTGGTTAACTATTTTTATTTTAAAAATGACTTTTCACAACTTTAAAATTTTTAATTGAAAAAAAATTAAAATTAAATTTTCGAATTATATAAGAATATAAATATTATTATTTTTCTATAAAATATGTGACTATGGTTTTAAAATAGTTACCAAGATAAAGGTAAATAGGGGTAATTTGAGTTTAACCTTTGGTAAAAGACCAAAAACATTGACAACATGTTCCTAGAAATTAATGGTTGAAATTTATATCTAGAAGTAAAGTCATACCCTACACTTTAGTCTAATTTTATTCCATTTATCCTTGAATAGTATAATGGAATTATTGAAATTCTTAAAGTTGTTCCCAAAAAAACTATTTCCTCCACTTAAAAAAGGGTAACATATTAAACACTTACAAAAAAATTACATTAGATTTATTCTATTAAAATATTTTTTGTAATATCTCTAGAATCCTACCCCTTTAAATAATCCCCATGTCAATAATAGTTATCCTAATCCCTTCAAATTCACAAAGACTTCCAAGTAAAATTTCTGTCCCAGGCATGAGTAATATCAATTACATTGTTCTTCATCATAATTTTATTCTTAAATTTTTTTATAACCAAACCAATATAATTATATTAGTATCATTCATGTAAGATAATGTTATTATTTTATGGTTATTATTATTTTTTATTCATATACATTGTTTTTTATGAAATAAAACCACCATTTTTGTATTGTGTGGGAAACTGCATCTATGATGTAATTTGTTTCATTTTTCGTGACCACCATACATGTTTCGATATAAGGGTAAAATTATAGGATAATTATGATTTTTATAATAAAATTAATGTAATTTAATGAAAAATATAATAACCTAGTAATGATACAAAAAAATGATCATAGATAATTTAATCATTTAAAATAATCATGCTAGGAGGATAATCTTTTTTCAAATTTTGTAATATTTTCATATACATTAAGTATTATTATATTTACTAATAATTATGATATATAATAATAAAAATTACAATATAATATCATTATTCTTCTAGTATATTGATAATAAAATTAAACAACCTCATAATGATTCTTTAAATCATGGTGTTTTCATGTTTGGGTCAGTTTAACAACATAATAAAACAATAATAAGAATTTATTTCATGGTTATATATGATAAATTTATTACTAATTTAAAATGATATAAATATTTAAGTAATTTTTTTTGTTTTGGTAAGGATATGTCAACATTTATCATATTAATTAATAAAAACACTTTCATTCATTAAGATTCATTGAATCATGTTCATCGTTGATATCAAAATAATTATTCTTAACCAAAAATAACATGAAATAAAATTATAATAACATAAAACATATTATAACATCTTTTATAGTAGATTATATGATATATTATTGAAAAAATATTTAGTATTAACCAACACAACTACCACTTTTATGAAACTAGTTCAAATAATGAAAACTATAAACTCTTGATGTTGAAAATATAAATAATTCATGCATAGAATGACTGATTATGAAAATTATGAATAAAACTGGATATGATTAAGGTTATTTATTATGTTATTAATGGACCTTTTCTTGTCATATATGAGATTAATTTACACTCATGGAATTCCGTACTAGAGGTATGGTTTTTTATCTCAATTTCCCTTCATTGAGTCAAGTATTGCATTAATTCACTTAATTTAATTTATGTAGTGTATATATTTTATATTTGAGTTATCATTTCAGGATTAATCTTTTAATCGTTAAATTTTAATTTCAACTTCAATACTACTCCTTTTAGGGGATTCATTCAAAATTTTATATGTTTTAAGCTTTTGTCTTGGCCTCAATTTAAATTATTTGAGTCATAATAAATTATATGCACCGTGGCCTCATTTAATGGTGTTATATTGATCTAATATCTAATAAATTTTATTTTCCTACTATTTAATAGGTTTTACATTCCAAATTCTGTTCCCTTTTTCATGTTCCTAGTTATTTTGTTTCTTCCCTAGTAGTAAGGATTTTTTGTAACTCATTTTTTGTTCATTGAGTTATGGTCATTATTTAAACTTATTTCATATTTGTTTGGTCTATTATACCATTATATTATATTATGTGGTTTTTTATTAATATTTTCTAGGGATATAAAATCCTATCAAAGAAACACTTTAAAAAAAATTCTCACTTCTTGGGATATATTCCATTTAAACTATCCACCTTCTTTCTCGAAATATATTATTATCATCTTATTCTAGTGTTATTGTAATTGTATACCTATTTCTTTATACAGTGTGGACATCACATTTTATATAAATCAAATTGATATGTTGTCACCTAAAATGAATGATATTCTATTGACATGGGGGAATGTATTGTAATTACAATTAGGATTGTTATTAGCAAGTGGACTATTTATTGTTTATCCATACACATTCTTCTTCAAGATGGTATATGATTTCATTATCCCTTTTTTAACATGGGGAAATTTTTTGGCATTCTGTATGTTTTTATCTTGATATTGATGATTATTGGAAAGGGTAAATATGTACTGTTTATTCATTTTCACAGATGGTTAATTCAAGAAACTTTAATAAGTGATAGGTGGGGCCTTACAATATATAACCCCTCCATGCATAGAAAAGTCTCATGATGAAAAATAAGGTTGGTTTTCATGAATAACTATTTCCATGATAGGATATTGTCTTTTCACAAATCCTTGATAGCATTATGTCTTAATTGTTATCTTCAAGACATGTAAAATGTTTGTGATCAATGACATTATGGCATTTTTCTAATGTTTGGTATTATGACTTATATCTGTATGAGATCATTATGGTTGATATCCATTTTTTTATTTTATTATCATGGATAAAAAATTCTTAATAATTTATGTTTATTATAGAGTCATGTTGCTTACTTATTCCATCTATAATATTTATATAATTACTATTCTAATAGCATTTTAATTTAACTTTTCCTTTACTCATTGTTTGAGCACACCCCTTATTATATTATTCAATTCCCCAGGTTATGGAGAAAAATAAATGGTGATGTGTTTCAAATGATATAATGTGGGAAAGAATATTTGGGAGATGTTGAAAACATTTCATGAATTAAGTTGTTTCACGATAAATGGTTGAATTTCCCATTTGATACAAGGATCAAGAGATTTATTGGTTTATGTATTGACCTAATTATATAAATATTAAAACCTAAAAAATATTCTTTGAATGTAAGAGATAAATAATCATTTTGTTTTTTGTACTTGTGGTTGTTCATATCTAGTATTTTATAGTAGGTATCAAGAATATAATTTAATGTCTGTGTTTATGATAACCTAATCTAGGAGTGTAAGTTTGGGGTATCACATCTATGATCTTTCCCATACAAAACAAGAATGATGGGGGAAAAGGTTTTTTCTTATACCTCAGTCCCATAAGACATAAATTTTTATCATAAATATAATATTGAATCCCATATCATTTTAGAATTAACTCTTTTAAACATTCAATAAATTCAGTGAATATTTGGTTACATCAATCTTTTCTTTATTTTAATTTTATCAATTATAAAATTTTTTATGCTAATATAAATTTCATCCAACCTAATAATAGTAGTTTTCTAGTATCTTTAAACATTTTTTAAACACATGTTATATTTATAATAGTATGAAAACCTATACCATGAATTAATTAATATTTTTGATGATATTTTTGATACTAATCATAATTATAAATGTGATATATTCACATTTTTTATTTCACAATGCCAGATATAGTATGTAAAAATATAATTAAAATAATATAAATATATATATGCTTTTATTTCTTTTAATCCTAATTTTATTGTATTCAAGAACATCACACAAAGAATAGAAACATGTATATTAACATCTAAATTTAAAATATATGAACATATATTTATATAAGAACATAAAAATAGAGTTATATAATTATTTCAGCATTAAAATTATATTAATTAACTTATAAAAAAATATATAAACATTAAGTTGTTTAGTTATATTTGTAAAAAAATTATAATTAACGAAAATATTTCATTGATATAAATAATTCTCTTAAATAATAAAATAATAATTTAAATATTATAGAAAAATAGAGATTTTGCAGGTGGATATGAACTAAATTTGGCATGCGGCTAAAGGTAATGTAACATGAATGGGTGCTAATAATGTGAAAGAGGGTGGTAGAATGAGGATAATGGAGGAAAATCATGATGGATGAAGGTAGAAAATGGGATAGAAATGTTTAACATTTTTAAATAAATATGAATAGGGTATTATAATACAACCAAATAAAAAATGGTTTTCTTTTGAGTTTCAGAGGTTATTATTTCAAAAAAAAATTTAAAAAGTGAGGTAAAATGAAATACTCATATGTTATAATTTTTTAAAATACTTGTAACATCGGGTATTATATAACAAATGTTAAAAACCAAGGGTTTTTACATTTTTTATTAGTATAACTTATTTGAAAACTATGAACAATGGACTTTTAACATCAATTATTATTGTATGGTTTGGAACATCCTAGAGATCTAGGTTACCAATTTGGTTAATTATAAATACATTTAAATCCATGGCATGACACCTATTTTTTTTCTATAGAATATGTGGATTAATATGACTATTTCAGGTACAAAGTTCCAAAACATAAGTCTCTCATTATCTTTTTCCTCAAAATATATTTCATTTAACTAATATCCTTTACAAAAAATATTCAAGACAAATAAACCATAAATTAATTGATCAATTAATTTACCGAACCTACAACTATAAAATCATCTATATAGAGAAGTAAGATGATAAAACTATCATCATATAACACCTTCCACAAAAATTAATGGGTTTCATTACTCCAAATGATGTTATATAGCTTCATGAAGTTGTTAAGCTTCCAATTCCAATTCCATATAACCAAATTCAAACAACAAATACTTGATTTGATCTTATATATATGATCCGTGATTCAATTAACCATGAAACCAGTCAACTACAACATATAAATTTTCCATCTAAGTCTCCATGAAGGAATTTGGTCTGTACACCCAACTAATCTAATAGAATTCCTTCAATGAAAACCATACATAACACTATCTCTATTTTAGTTATCCTTTTATCCCTGAAACTTCGTTATATTTTTCTTCCGTATATTTTTATCAAACCTTAGAAGACCTTAATTTTATAATATATCAGGAATAAAAAACACCCTCATAACTTAACAACCTTTTAGAACATCCTTTGGATCATTTTATATTTTTTACGGATTCCATTTTTGACCTCTCTATAACATCTATATTGTTTAGAAATTAATTGACATGGGAAAATCATATAAAGATACTTTTATCTCATCCTTTTTCTCTATTAAAATATGATACTTCTTCAAAATTTAACCATTGAAGATCTCATTTTGAATTGTGACCACATTTTGAAGTTTATTATCCCAGATTCAGAAAAAAACTCTATGTATCCATCTCCATCATAGTAACACTCTTGTAATATAGCTCTAATCTTTTCCACATCCTTAGAATAAATGTGGATATAGTAAATTTCCCCAAATAATTTAACATGGGTGAAATTAACCTCATTTCTGAAATGATAGGATACAAGTAGATCCTACCCCAAAGGAGAATAAGTACTCTGATTGATTAAGTATCTAGTGAAATATATTGATTCTAAACAAAACTCATAGGTGAATCCTATAGGAATTATCATTAAAATTTATTTTTGATCTATTATTCAGTTATTCCCCTCCATGATTCTTTTATTCTCTATTGTTCTTTTTATAATATTATCAAACAATATGCCTTTCTCCTTGAATAACGATCAAAATTACCTAATACTATAATCACCTCCATTATCATAACTCATGTACTTAATCTTATAAGAGGTCTCCTTTTCCACATTTTCTCTTTAGCAGATAAAGATATTGAATACCTTTTAAGTGTTAAATAGAAATAAAACCACCACATTCCATTATTCATCATCAATGAAATTTACTTAGTAGAGTGATACCTCCTGAGAATAATCCAGAGCTAGTCTTCATATGTTCTTATTCACAAAATCGATCTTCCAATTAATTGGCATCTCAATTTCCATTTATAAGGGATCCTTCTTATATTAACCAAGATTTAATTCCTCAAATTTTCTATACTCCAGGCATCTATACGTCTACATTTCTTTAATAATCAAGACATTCATCCCTTTCTCACTATGGTAAAACATATGGTCCTACCTTACCATCATAAAAGTTACATGTTTGTCTTGTATTATACCCTATAATACTCCTATTATATATATATTTCCATAAATTAATCCTTTTTTATAAACATATAGTTTTGTTAAATATTACTAACTCTATCCATGAACATCATATCAAAATTCACATCTATAAATTATTCAGTATAAAATAATCCCTACTATAAGAACATGATGTACTGCACTCTATAAAAATTAAGCTTGTTTTAGCTCATTGTCTTAATGGAAAAAAATCCTATACCAACTATCACAAGATACATAACACTTTGATATATAAAAAGGAGTCTACTGGATATGTAAATAATCACTAGGAGTGCGTGAATTAGTTATCCAATTTGTATTTAATTTTTTTTTTGAAACAACCTTTGTCATAAGTTAGAGTGAATCTTAATCTTTATCCAACACATACACAGAGATGGAAAATAATATTTAAACGGTTTATATAAAAAAAAATAAGTCATGTCCTTGTGAATATCTAGATGTCACCAATACTATACTACCCATATGTTTCATCATGTATGTGCAATTAATAGGTTTTATCATTATACTCATGTTACAACAGGTCACCTAACTATGATATTTCATCCTTCATAATTAACATGTTAAATAAATTGATATTAATAATATGAATCTTTCCTAATATGGCCTATATTTTTTTGAAAACTTATATTCCTTCTCTTTTTCAACCTATAGAAAAACATGTGTTGGCTCTTTAATATGTGCTGGTTTCCATGACTACTTATTCTTCTTCTTTAGTTTTTCTTCATTATTTATTTTTTAATTATACACCCCCAAATATTTTTCCAATATTTTTCCTATAAAAATATTATATAAACAACATCCCTTATTCAATAGAAAATATATTTGAATTTGAATTTCAAATTAAAATACCATTATCAAATCACATACCCTTGATCATCCCCCTAAAATACTAACCATTAAATTTGATCTTATAGAATAAATATGTTTAAATACCCACCAAATATTGAATATGAATAGAAGTCAACATTACGAATTAAAATACCTAGATTAGGTCAGTAAAACAACTTCTATGGCATAATCATTTGAATTACATCATAGCCTATTGGATTCTAATAGTTTACACTTAACTTCCACACAATTTTACAACATGGAATAAGATTTATTGTGTGTAGTTCATGAAATTTTTATTTCCACCAAAAAACATCTAGACCTCCACTCTTGAGAGGTGTATTTACTATGGCGTAGATCATCTATATTTTCTCTTCACTATGGAATACGAAAGAAAGGTGTAGTATGGAGGTACGAAATTATTAAAATCTACTAAATTATTGTATACTATGTATCATAGAATGAACCATAATTGATGTTTTTAGGTCCTAGATTTTATAGATCAACTAAAATAAACTAATCCACCAATACAATGTGATTCTCCTTCGACAATTTAAAGATCCCGAGTTGAGTCTCCTATGTGATGTGGCCACATACAATATAGGGTGTGGTCCGAGAGACCCTTTTAGTTCCTACTACCAATTTTATCATCTCCATGCCATGGATACTTATTCTATATAATATACCAACTCAATGTAATCTAATTTTGGTGTGGACATGACTTACGGAGAATAACATTTTCTTAAATCCACATCTATAGATAAATATAATTCTTTGGAGATTGAAACTCCGTCTATTATCTTTTTTTTGTTATCTTGCACCATGAAATACTTCCATGATATATAAACACATTGGATAAGGTTAATAATTGTTTGAATTTAACATAGAATATGACTTATTTATTTTCAAAAAAAATAAACTCACCAAATCATCTCCACTTCACCAATTTTTCAAATTCCCTCATCAAAACAACCATCTCCGCACCTCAAATGATCAATAATATATACTCTTCTAAATCAAATAATGATATAGTTTTTAAAACTTCCTCCATCAGATGTTTACTAATGTAAATATCCATAGTCCATCACTTGATACTCCCGTTATTTAGTGGCTCTAGGGAGTTGGATACTAATAACATCCAACACATCATTCAAAAAACCACTTATGAAAGCATACATCATAAAAATTACTCAATTTATGTTACAATCCTTCTTAATATGAAACTCATTCCTACAATTCTAGTACGTGGGGCCACATATCATTGATATTATCATGATTGAATTTCTCATTCATTTTTTTTTCTTTTTATAACATCTCGTCCTAGGTTCCATACACCAGTAACCCAATCTGGTTGGTCCCATGTCATCAAGTGTGCCTCCCTGCACTCCAGAGGATACCAACTAGTTATGTGGGTCTGATAACTCAATCTTGGGGAGACAATACCCTATTTTATCATATTTATACACAAGAAATAAATAAAAAATTGAAGAATAATATATAACCATAAAAATTACCAATATCTAAGGATAATCAATGAAGAAAAATATATTATTCAACTAAGGATAAACATCCCATGATAATGTATTTGTCAAGTGTCTAAAATTAAAACCCAAAAGAAGACATTGAAGACTACTAGGTGGGTCCTGAACCACATCCAGTTCCCTCAACCATGCTTCATCTCGACTCATCCATCTAACATAAGTCATTTTACCTTTACTTTTACTACATCAATCAAATATATTTTGGTACAAATCATGAATCCTATATTGGATGTGAGTAGTATTCAATAGGCCACCACCAATGGATTATAAAACAAATACAATCAATAATATGTCTATACAGTTTTATAAACAAGTAAGTACAATACATATGTAAATAGTTATCACATTATCATATGTTCTTTATTTAAACACATATACCCTTTGGTTACAATTGACACTTGATCCTCAATATTTTCTTAAACCCATGATAGAGTCTAAAATATTTCAACTTATCAATTTACAATTAATATTGTAAATGTTCATTCATTATCCATTTATTTTTATCTTCTGATACACTAAATTTTATTGATATTCTAATGTCAATATCTTAGGGGTAGATCTTCAATTCTAATTCCCTAGTGTATTTGGAGAATCTGTCCCTATCTCACTCATCATGGGTATTTGAAGCCTTAATATTTGTCTCATAAATCTTGGGTATTTGGATCCTGAGTCCTTGTCCCATATAATCTGTAAGAATTCCTTGGTTCTATAACTTTATGTCTTAGACTTCATGGGTATTTAAAGCATCATTCCATGTCTCACACAGAATTTTCTCAATATTTCATGTATCTCTCATGTATTACATATATCACACATATCACATATCTAACATGTATTATGTATCTCACATTAATTAATTATACAATTAATAAATCCCAGAAACACTATTAATCAATTCAATAATTGATTAATCTTATTAGAACCCTAAATTTATTCATCAATTAATTGTTCACATCGATTCAATTAATAATTAAACAATTAATTACTCCACATAATTTCATTAATTAATTCACCAACTAATTAACTAAATCTATAATCACCAATAATCACATAATTAATTCACCAATTAATTTTCAATATTCATAAATATTATCATTTAAATAATTAATTCTATAATTAATAATACTTAATTAAAAAATCAAAAAATCAAAAAATAACTCATCCTTTAATTATCCCCAATTTAACATGTTTCATTATTCAATCAAATCCCGAAATTCCTCCATTAATTAGTTGACCACATTAATTAATTCAATGTAGGAATTTAAATTACTAAACAAACCCATTAAATTTTATAATCAAATATATGTAATTGATAATAATATTGTGTTATTTGAATTATAGACCTCTTATATTGATTCATTGACAAACAATCTCCTAACAGAAATCCTAAAAATTGACATAAACAATGACATAGAATGGGTTTCAAATCTAAAACCAAAATCAATATTAAAAAAATACATAACTCATAAATCTAGATCTGGATCTAAAATCCAAGATCTAGATCTAAATTCCTATATCTGGATCTAAAATCCTAGATCTATATCTAAAATATTAGGTACAGATAAAATAAAAAAATATATAAAACATCCCTTAAATAACGGTATAGTGATAATATATTGCTGATAAATCAAGTGGAATAAGATCTTATTTCTAGGATAAGTTCATATATTTAATCTAGTATTAAAATCATGAATAACTAAGGATTTAAAGACTTTTAATCCATCTGGTAATCTCTAAAAAATCCTCAAATCGTAAGGGTCTGAGTTTTGGTTTAAATGGATGAGTTCTGTGGGTTTAAGAGAATTTAAAACTAAATTTTGTACCACATTAAAAAATGAACATGGTGTCTAAAGAAGGGGTTGATGAATTACCCAAACCATTTTCCTTATTCACACACCTGATATTTTAGGGTTTCATGGGTTTTCTTTTTATGGTGCACTATTTGAAAACCCATGCACCAACTGTGTGAACCCCCACTATCTAGGGTAGCACAGTTTACAGAACTAGGTCGCACAATTTTCTCAACCCATGTGACAACCATCCAAATCTCCTTGTCCTTGATTTTTTGTTAAAATCCACCAAATCCACCTCAATTCATTACCCAATAAAAAATTAATCACATATGAATAAAATAATACCTGAATGAAAGTCTGAGACAACTCCAGAAATGGTCGGAATCTTACAATCATTCCACATTATAACATGTCATCCTTGAGTTGTAATCCCAAGAATTTCTATGATTCTGAGCATACAATATTGTTCCATTGAACCCTCATAGCATCTTTCCATTCCTATGTTTCACCCTTGAAACACCTAGGGTGACAAAAAAACATGAACTATCAGCACGATATTTCCATGCAACAATTTTTCACTATGATCCAACACATCTGTCAGATGCTCCTCAAATGACACATCTATATCAAGGTCAACTTCATTTATATCGGTTACATGAGAAGGGTTGGGTTGATACCACCAAGATCTGATTCATGGAAAAAATCATGCATAGATCCATATTTCTATGTAAGATCCAATTAGTATACCATCAGTCTAATTCTCCCAATGACACCAGAAGTTATAAAAAATATAGGACCCAACTTTCTATATCTATGTATCATACAGTGACCCAACCTAGGTGAAACCTAAATTAATACACTATCACCCTCTATAAACTATAAGGTTATTCAAAGTCTATCGGCATATGACATATTATTACTTTGACCCACAATCATGCGCTTCCATATCAGTTGTACCTTCTCTGATGTCTCATGCACAAGGCTCAGTCCCAATAACTCTGACTCACCAGTCTCCATCCATCATACCATTTATCTGAATAGACTACCATTAATATCATCATATGATTCCATATGTATAGTTTCTTGATAAATATAGTGAATGTGTAAGTCCCCTAAATCCAAGTGTTTCTCCCAAGATGCACAAAAATCAAGAACAAACGTCCACGTCATATCCTTGACAACTTGTATAGTATTCTCTTACTGCCCATCTGTATATGGGTGGAACACCATAAAAAATGATACCAATGCACTAAGGACCTTCTGTAATCCCTTCTATAAGTGTGACATTAATTGTGTGCCATGATTTTAAAATATAGTTTTAGGCCCTCATGAAAATATACTATCTCCCAAAAATAAAAAACCCCCACCTAATCTATTAATAAAGTCTCTTATATATGTAAGAAATATTATACATTTTAAATAGATCCAAAATAACCAAGATAGATTCATTATTTCATTACATAGCCATATTACCCAACTCAAAATCCCTTGTCACGTCATCTCACATCCATTCTGTAAGGGGAAATTGTTGCAAAAAAACTCTAGGTCATTGATGCTCTGCATTTATCTACAGGTAAGGATAGCATCATGTCACTTACCCTTCTATCTCCTTTTTCATGCTTAAACACCAATACATTCATCATAGGTCACAGTTCATTTTGTTTGTACCTAGATATACCACCAACTTAGAGGCATGAAATTACCACATCAACTCCTCATGCATGGTCACATGAACAAAAACCTGATTCCTAACATATATGATCTCATCCTCTTCTATGCTACAATATAAATGTGACTCCACACCTTCACGATTTTCCATCATGTTCAAGAACTCTGAATCTTCATACTTCCTATCAGTAATCTTCATCAAAATTGTATACATCATTGAAACTAATTGGATATTCATGGATCCTGACACTCTTGAACCACAACATTTATTTTATCTATAAAATTCATCATCTTCCACTCAACACTAGACTTTTGAACTTCCTGAGTCTAATTTTTTCATATTAAAGAGTCATCCACATTGTTCCTTTTCTAGTGTATATATTCCAGCTCAAAATCGAATGAATTCATATACTCAACCCATCTTCACTGTTGAATATTCAAATCTCATTGAGAAAATATATACTTTTAACTCTTGGGATCAGTATATACTATAAACATCCCACCCAATATATAATGTCTCCAACACTTAAAATCATAAACAACCACTACTATCTCAACTTCACGCATATGGTAGTCCTATTCATGTGGCCTCAATTTTCGAGACACATATGTTACATCTTGATCTCTCTACCTCAACACAACTTCAATTCCAATCCCAGAAGCATCATAATACACTCTATACACCTCACCAGGTTCAGGTATATTCAATATCAGTCCCATTGTCAGTTACTACTTTGACTCATGTATGGCCTTATTTCATTCTTTTAAACAATGAAACATTATACCATTTAATTCAATTCTGAAAGAGATGTTTTTAGTTATAAAAATTACATTATGAATCTATAATAATATCAAGAAAACCCTAGAAAGCTTTAGATACGGAATAAGTTCTTCGGATTCTCTTAAGAAACCACTTCATGAACCTTTTTTTGGGTTTACTGACACTCCTTCCTCTGAGATGATATACCCTAAGAAGTGTACCTATTCAATCCAGAACTGATACATATATATCTTGTCATATAAATAATTCAATCTCAGTTAACTCATGATGATTTAAAGATGTTGTGCATGATAGTCATGAGTCTTGTTGTACACCAAGATTTCATCTAAAAACACCTGAAAACCCGATCCGGGTAAGGATGAAGTATTATGTTCATCAAAGAAATAAACATTGTTGGATCATTTTTCATCCCAAACAGCATTAGGAGGAACTCATAAATTCCATATGTTCTTCTCAAACTTTCCCTTGGTATATCAAAATTCTGTTATCTTAGTTGGTGATATCCCAATCCCATGTTGATCCTCTAGAACACACAAGACAATCTCCACTAGTCAAATAGATAATCGATACATGGATGTGGATACTAGTTCCTCATAGTCATCTAGTCCATCTTCCTTTAAACAATACACAAGAGTAGAGTCTCGTCATACTTACTAGAAAATAACACTAGATAACCACATAGAGACGTACTCAGATAGAAAAATCTCTTATCCTATATCTCCTACATATCCAAATATATTTTATAGGATCCTCCAGAACCCTAATAGATGACCCATCTTGATATAGACCTCACAATCCACTGGTGGTTAGGAATAATTATTACAAAATTGTCCTAATCTATCACATAGGTGGAAAATTACTTGGGTAGGATCCTTAAAATTTTATCCCCCAAATTGTCCAATTTTTTTCCCCTTCACTCTGTAATGTTCTCATAAAGATTCTTACCACTATTAAAAGATTTACCTCTAGATCCTCCCTAATAAACCACATGATCACCCCTAGAATCTTCCTTTTGTCTCTCTTTTATAATTAGTGCCGAATTTACCACTTCTAAAAACTTTTCTAGCATGAAGGCATTTACCTGGTACTTAAATGCACACGTAATTCTTTCTTGAATCCATTTTTCCATAGTAGCCTCATCAACTACTAATGTTGGAGAAAAACATCGAAAATAAGTAAATCATCCTACATAGTCCATTATAGACATACTCCACTAAGTCAATCTGATGAACTCAACTACTTTCTCTTTCCTTAGGGTTTAAAAATACAAGTAATCCAAAAAAATCCCCAATAATTTCTTGTATAACATACCATCAACTTGCCCAGTTAGAGTCGGAATGTCCTATTAGCACTTCACTGATCCTCATAGAAGATAAGTATCCATATTGACTATATTCTCATCTGAATTCTCTAAATGTTCATGTATTGTTTGGAGAGAATTAATCTTGAACTTATATCCCTTATGTCCACCATTTCTAGTAAATTTAGAATGGTGCTATAAATGAAACTCCCTAGTCAAGTTAGACATACTCCTCACAACCCAGCCTGAGTATCCATATAGGAATTAAATTAAGTGATTTATGTTCTCTAGAAACTATTCCCCTAGTTCTTCAACATGAAGTCTTGGAGCATTAGGTTCCACCACTTGTGGAGCATCTCCAACCATATCATCATATAATACCTTCAATAGGCATCAACATGGTGTTATACCTCTACAATAAAAAACACACGTCTTAGGACACATAACACAGCATTATCACATTTATGTAAAATTAAAATCACAACAAACCACAATAAATCTTTTCCTTAATCCAAACATAGGTTCTATCACTACCCTTAACTATCCAACACATATGCCTTGGTCAACTCTGGAAAACACATTTTCATATCAATTTTATCATTTAGACACCTATTTTCTAACATTCTTCATCGTTTTGATGTTATCAATTTCATATTAAAAACCATTTTCAATTAAATTTAAGATGTAATAAAAAATATTTTATGTTAAACAACTTACCCACAACCCATTTTCTTGTGTCTTACTATAATTATACATGTCAAAAATGATCCCTAGTACCTAGAATGATGTGTGTAGGCTCAAATCTCATGCCATCCCAAGCCCAAAATCAATTTTCAAAAAATATCACAAACCATTTTAACATCACACAACAGGTGAATCATCCAAGATGAAATAATATTCAGACATAAATAAAATAGTGATAACAAATCCCACCATAGGTTCTTGGGTTTCCCCCATACATGGGTTTTAAAATCCCATTCATGAGATCATTTCCATGGTCTGACTATTCCCTATATCATATATACCTTTCCCAAATAGTAATAAAGAATAAAAAAGAATTAAAACTTCTCTAATACCAGTTTATAATGCCCCCACCTGGGTGCCACATATCGGTGCCCCGGACCGATCGGTCACATGACCTTAAGCATGCTGCCCCATTAGACAGTAGCTAAAGACTAGTAGTGAGGGTCTGATAAGTCAATCATTGAGATAACAAACCCTATTTTATTAGATTAATACACCATGTTAAATAATAAACAACAAGAAACCATTTAAAACCATAAAAAACCAATATCTAAAGATAATCAAAGCATGGAAAAACTATATTCAACTAAAGAAGAAACATTCCATGCTAATATACATTTCATGTGACTCAAATGAAAACATAAAAAAAGAAACTAAAGATTCCAAATATGGTCTTGAAACATGTATGGTTCCCGAAACCACACTCCATCTTGACTCATCCATCTATATATTTCATTTTCTCTTAAACTATCTTGTATTCATTAAATCTATTTGGATACTATTCAGGAAGGATGGGTAGGTTATGAGTACAATTCATTTGGCCACCACCAAAATTGCCTAAAAATTCATTAAATAAAATGTTTATAAAGTTTTATAAATAAGTTAGTAAAATTCATAAGTAAATAGTTATAACATTATCATATGTTCTTTATTTAATCATAAATAACCCTAGGTTTCTATGGACACTCGATCCTCAATACCTGCTTCACCCCATTCTATAGTCTTATTCATTTCACATTATCTATTCACAATTCATTTGATAAATGGGATTTCGTTGTCCATTTAATTTTATCTTGTGATACATTTAATTGGAACCCTGGTCTAATGGCACTATCTCAGTCATAGATCATCATGTATAACACCCCATGATTATTTGGAGAATTACTCACTATCTTAGTGATCATGGGTATCTGGATCCTCAAGCCCTTACCTGTGCATCTTGGTTATTTGGAGTCTCAGTCCCTGTCCTATACAATCAACATTCATTCCTTGGATTTAGAACACTATGTCTATGACCTCGAGGGTATTTGGAGCATTATTTAGTGTCTCAACCCCTAGTTTTTCAATAAATCACGTATATCACATGAATAAAATATCTCACATGTACCACATATCTTTCTTGAATCACGTATCTCACATTAATTAATCCAGAAATTAATTCATCATAGTTACCCTATTATTAAATTCATTAATTAATTAATCATGTCAAACCCTTTAATAAATTCCTCAATTAATTGGTCAAATCAATTTTATTAATTAATTAAACAATTAATTAATCTTCATAATTTTACTAAAAAAAATTCACCAATTAATTAACTAAATCTGCAATCACTAATAATCACATAATAAATTCATCAATTAATTATCCATGTTCATAAATCTCAACATTTCAATGATTAATTCAATAATTAATTATTCTTAATTTAAAAATATACTATTCTAAAATTAACACATCACTTAATTATCCCTAATTTCATAACTTCTATTATTCAATAAAATCGTAAAATTAGTCAATTAATTAATTGACCACATATATTAATTCATTGTATGAAATTTAATTACTAAATGAACCCTATAATTTATAAAATCACATACACGTATTTTATAATAAGACTGAGGGATTTGAATAATTGACCTCCTACCTCAATTCTTCTATGACTAATTTCCCAATGTAAATCCCCATAATTCAGTAGCATGATGATGTAGAGAGGAATTCAAATCTAAAAACAAAATAAACGTTAAAAAAATCAATATCTCTTCAGTATATATCTAGATATAAAATCCTACATCTAGATCTAAAATATTAAGTATATATCCAAACAAAAATAGAGAATAACTTCTCCTAAAGAAAGTGAAAAGTATGGGAGATAGATAGAAAAGAAAAAAATAATAGGATCATTTTACTAGAAGATGTAAGGATAATCAAAAAAAGCATGTAGTCATGAATAAAGGTGGTCATATGGCTTTAGAATCCTTCAAAAAAGCTAAAACTTCTTCTAAATCATTAGTTTATGAGTTTGGGTTGAAATATGTGACTTTTGGGGGTTCGGGGTAATTAAAAACTAATTTTTAGGAAACTTTAAAAAACATGCACTTTTTCATGGGTAGGGGAGAATCTTTTTCCCTAACTGTATGTCATAACTATACACCTACTATTTTTGGGGTGCAAAATTTCTCCTTTTTAGAGACATGGTTTGAGAAATTGCGCACCATCCGAGCAAACCCCAATTTTTCAAGGTTTCACGGTCTATTGGGATGTGACACATGGTTTTATCTAACTGTGTGTTAACAATGAACAACCCTATTTCCTTTTATTTTTTATAAATTCCACCCAAAAACCCCCAATTCAATACCAAAAAAGAGTACTCAAATTATAATAGAAGAGTACCAGAAAATAATTATGAGAAAACTCCAGAAAAGGTTATGATCTTAAACATATGACCCTTCAATGTTGTGAAGTTTCTCCTCCCTCTCACACTATATATGTTTTTAAAATATGAATATATCTAGTTTTTATGAAATCCTCATTAAAAATTAGTTCCCCAAAGTCTAAAAACACTAGTCCATTCTTCCTACTTGAGTGACATTCATCAGTGGCCATATATTTCAAGATTCAGGTAGGTTTTAGAGTAATAACAGTTCCCATATTGGATCTATGAAGTTCACCTTTATTGAATCCAATTGATTTTTTTATCATTTTTGATTTATTAGTATGATCAATAGCATTCTTCCCTTCCCAAATCCTTATGTTGAACTATCTCCATAGAATATAACACATTATTCACTGTCATGGGATTTTCATTCATGTCTATGATGTTCTTTAAAAGTTCCAATGCATTTTCCACTTCTTAGATATTGTAATACACATTCTAAGTGAATAATATATTTATCAACCCTTGTAAATTATTATTTTTTACTCTTATATTATTTCTTCTTCATAACTTCTATCATTTTACGCATCAACTAAAGATCATGGTCCTTTTACTGTAGTAAATCTTCAATATTCTATTTTTAGAACCCCAAATCCATCTCAGTAAACATCTCCACCACGAACTTACTCTATTCCAATATAATTTATAAGAAACAAGGTTTTTATTTGAGTTATAAATCATTTTAATTTAATTCTAATTAATTTTATTGATCTAATATGAATTTCATGTAAGGTTTTGGAGGAAACCTGGTTGTATGGGTCTTGTTTGGAGCATAGGCACACATTTATTGAAGAAAAATCTAGGTCACATGATTAGGAGAAACCACACTACCCAGAACACATGGTTTTACTATGTGGGTTATTTCAGTGCACATTAGGGGGAATCATATTTTTCCTTAATTGTGCAACCTTGGACACATGCCCATGTGTATGATAGATACCTTTTAACTAATGAAAAAAACATGGTCGGCACACGGTTTGTCTAACTGTGTTCCATGACCGTAGGAATCAGGTCTTGAGGTTGTGATGGGAACATAGTTAGAACATTTTTTGGCCAATAATGAGGCCAACCCATCCAACCATTCTTTAAAGGTGGTAAAATACCATTTTTTCGTTAGTTATTTAAAAACATAAACATCCACTTATTTTATTATTTCCTTAAAAGTCCAGCCCCTCTCAATTTTTTTAAAGCTTCCTCCCAGGGCATACATCTTATCTTTGATCTATTTTTTCTATCTGACATCCAATTCGATCATCAATCATCTCGTTGTATATCCACTAGATATTTCATCATTAATTAGGCTCATTTAATCAATTTATTTCTATCAATGGCGATGTTTTTGTGCATGATGACGTACCCCATTTTCAGGGTATTCAACTTTTCATCTATTTTCATCTGATCGGGGGTCACATTAATGGTTCATACTAGCTGAGTTTTCATTTATGGGGCTAAGTTATGTGTTCTATTCTTTTTTTTCAAGGGATGGATGTTTATACCCAATTTTGATAGTGAAACATCCCCAAACTTCTTCAAATTAAATCATAAATTAACAAAACTTTAAAATAATTATGAATTCATGTTTGAGACATTTCATGACACATTTTTATACAAGTTTAGAGGTTCTGACCTTGTCTTGAACCATCCATGGGGTGGTTTCTTACCTTTTCCATGGAAGTGTCACCCTTGGGGGAGCTGAGATATCTATTCTTATAGTAATTTAATGTGGTAATAAAGATTAATTGTTAAAGGTCAATAAATCCATAAAGAACCTTTTAATTTTTATATGAAACATATTAAATAGATAATCCCTTGAAATGTATGTGATTGTGAATGGGATAATGAAATTATTAATAAAATGGTTTATTATTTTGTTATGGTGATAATGAAGGGTTTGTTGTATGGAACCGATGACCCACATGGATTCCATGTACATTTATACTCTTTATAACTAAATTTCATAGATGCATTAGAAATTTCAACTCCTTGGATAAGACTCATTTGAAATCCTTGGGTTTCACACATTGGATATGGTTTATCTAGATTCCCTGTATATTTTTACTCCTTGGATCTGGATTATTTGGGTCCCTTTGACTTTTATACCACTTGAATCCTGACCTTGTTGGCATGACACATGATTACTCGGATATTTCATTGATCATGGTTAACATGATTTAAAATTATCCTTTTTATGGTTTCATGGTCATAATAATTCTTTCTAAATAGTATAGTATCACTTTAAGTTTTAACCCTTTTATTTCTGTTGTACATGCACACAGATTAATCTTCAATGCATAGACTAAACATGTTATAGACACCAGTGGTGGTGGCTTACTACGTGTTAAATAAAAACCTATTAAAAATTCCAGTTGGTACCTGAAAAAACCTTATGGATAAAGGTGCTTATAGGGGAAGGACACCTATTGGTGATGCTTGATTTATTGTTTTATAGGAGTAAAGGAGCCCATGATGAGTCTATAGATCATGATGAAATCTGGTAATAGTTTCTTTTTTGGTCATTTTTTACAATTTATATATTTATTATACTGGATTCTTGATTCTATTTGTTTCTTGTCTTTTTATAGCTCCACGATATAAACATGATTTTTTATATGACTTTGTCATATGCGTTGTTTTTTATTGTTGTTCTTTGGATGATTTATCTTTTATTACTGGTCGATATTATGCTTCTGGATTGTATTAATTTATGATATTATTGTGTTACTATTATTATGAGGGTATAGTCTTCCAAACATACCATCACTGACTCCTACTTCTAGTTTGAAACCTCTAGAATATGGGGAGGTGTGTTTGAGGCCTTATGTCCTACCAGCTCGGGGCATCGTTTAGTGGCTCAAGAGTCATGATTTTACAAAGAACTATCAGGGATGGTTTTATATTCATTTCCTTTTGTGGTGATATTTTGGATCAGCAGATAAGATATTGGTAAAGATTGGGATTATGTAATGAGTTTTTCCTAGGAGTAGTAAACCCAAATACAAGAAAAAAGACCAATTACCTAGGGATGGGACTTGATGTTATAGTTTCTGATTACTAATGTTGATCTAATTTCACCATGGGGTTAAAAAACATGATATTTGGTGTCTATTGTGATTTATATTTTTCCTTTTTCCTTGTATGGTAAGGAGATATTATCCCCATGCATCATTTAAGGCATGTAGAAAATTCACTTTCTAGGCATATTCCATGTTATCTCTGATAAATTTCTTGACAGATTGAATTTTAATATATTTTATTTATGAGATACCATTTTTATTCAAATATTTTTTTAGGAAACTATGAAAAATAATTGTTTATATAATGTTTTTTTACTAACATAATAATTTTTCCTACATAGATTTAAGAAAACACCTTAAGATTTGAATTATAAAACGTTGATCCACATAACACTGATTGTAAGGGCTAGAACATGTACATTGTTGTGATTAAATGGATATCACTGATCAATTTATAAATTGTATAATTCATCATTTTAACAATATTTTTAATAGAAATTAATTTTAATTAATATTCTATTAAATTACAAAATTAAAATGTTTTTGTTTAATAGAAGTATGAATTTCAACATAAAGGGAGACTTAATCTGTAAATTATAATTAAAACTATATATACATAAACCCCTTATTTATATTAGAGAACATGACACTGATTTGAACTTGGTAGAGGGAATTATGTAGTATCTCTATTATTATTATGATAAATATGTCAGCCAGACCTAGATATAGGAGCAGGCATATTAGTGAGACTCATATATAAGAAGGATTGTACCTATCATGTTCATATATATGTGATCTTGTCATTACCAAATCCTGAATAAGGTGTGTGTTTTGAGTTTTTAGTGACATTCTACCATGATGGCCTCTAGTTATCCACCACGAAGGTGTTGATGACCATGCCCTAGAGGTGGTAGGACATGGGCCACAGGTAGAACCTAGCGTAGTTCTACTTGTGGAAACTCTAGTTTCACCTGATATCGGTGATGATTCCGAGTTTTGAGAGAGTTTTCTGCACATTATACAAAATGTTCAATGACCTTTGTGGCCTATCTCGAATATTGAAAAGTTGATATGTGAGTTTCAGTGGCATCACCCGGCTATGTTTTTGGGGGATAGATAAAAATTTGATGAAGTGTCCTGGATAGTGTCCATGTTATCGATTTTAAAGAATCTCAAGACACCTCTTAAGAGTGGAGTGAAGATCACTATGTATATTCTTTGGGATTCTACCAAGAATTTGTGGGACATTTTTACTCATATGGATCATCATCAAGATATGGATTAGAGGGATTTCTAGATTTCCTTCTGTTATTATTTCTATCATAAGATGAAGTGATCCAATAGAGCGATATAATATATACACATAGAGATCATAATCATATTAGTTATATAATATTCTTCCCATTTTAAAGATCTCTATATTTTTTCACCTATTTTATTAGGTGATGGGTTATCAAAAGCTAGTAAATTTGAGTATGGTATCAGGTATCACATCCGATTTCAAGGGAATTTCATTCTATATACTACCATATAGAGAATAGTAAATTAGGTTCTTATTACTAAGCATAACCTAAGGGACTCTGAGGGAATAGAGTAGGGTACCACATATTCTCAACCTAGTTGTGTAGTCTCTGGTGGAAGGAAATGGTATATTGAGACCTCTCAGGAGGGGATTCCCATCCAGAGCATAACTATAGGTAGCACTTTTTTCTGCCACCAGTGTGGAAGGGAATGACACATGAGGAGCCAGTGTGATAATATCCTAGTTGAGTGTCGATCTTGTATTATGTTGGGTGATCTACAAATGTTTTACAAGACCATTCATACAACATCCATGGAGATAGGGTTCACACTGACTACATATTTATGAGTGGGGTCAAAAACTTCCCATCAGATAGGGAGAAAGAGTGTGACAATATTATTAGGATGAGGAGGTGGTCATGGCTGAAGAATCATGGCATTAGACTTACTATGCCAATATGGTATACCATATTATGGGATCCAGGCTATATCTAGAGGATTAAGATTATTCCATATGTATGTTGTGCAACCAATACCTAAGGAGTCGAGTATTGACCAATCTATAGGGTGAGGTATTATTATAGTAGCCTTTATATTAGTATATTCACTTTTTAATTCTAGTTCTTCTCATTACTATATAAATGTGCCTTCTGTGGATATCCTTGGTCTCAATGTTTAGTTTTCATATGGCATGATGCCACTTAATAATCCATTTGGGGATTTTATCGAAGAGTGTATGCTAGTGTAGTGAGTTAACCCCTGAGATAGGTGGGTGTACATTTGTATGGGACCTCTTTTTTCCGCAATATGAAAGTGTTTGATATCATTATTAGTATGGATTTGTTGGTTCCATATCATTCTCATATTAACTTTAATCTCCAAAGGGTTACTTTCACACCACCATAGGGTGGTATTTTTATTCACAAGGGAGAATGGAATGTCTATGTGGTTCATGTTGGAACTGAACATCATAGGTTGTTCAGTATGACATCCCATATTTCTATCATATATATAGATTGTCAAGGAATGTTTCTGGAATATTTCACTACTCATAGATCATTTTAAGGAAGTTTTCCCAAATGAATATTCAAGACTACCTCTCGAGAGATAGTTATAGTTTTATATCAATAAAGTTCCAGGATTTATATTGGTATTGATTCCTCATTATAGGATGGATACTATTAAGTTATAGGATCTCCAAAGGTGGCTAGAGGATTCGGAAGAAATGAGTTCATATGACTCAATACATCTATGTGGGGTTCTCATGTCATTTTTCTCTGAAGTAGGATAAAACCATTTCCTTATTTGAAAATTATGAAAATTTTAATTAGTTTAATGTTAATAATCAGTATCCTATGACTCTAATAGACAAAATCTTCAACCAGATATTAGGTTCTAGAGTTTTGTCAAAGAATAACCTGAGATTAGTTTATCATCATGTGTGAGTCAGGTCTCCAAAATACCATATACAACATTCTAATGTCGGTAGAGTTTATAAGATTACCTAGTTATGTCATTCGTTCTTATGAATGTGCTTGTAGTTTTCATGGCCATGTTGAATTGGGGTTTTTAGCCATATTTTTATTATTTTGTGGTTTTTGATATCATCATTGCGTATTCTTAGAATCAACATAATCATGCCAAATACATTCACATCATTCTAGATACACTTATAGAGAAGAGGATATATGCCAAGATAAAAAAATGTCAGATTTGGATGGGTAAATTTCATTTCATGTGTCACATCATCTCGTAAATAAGAGTAAATGTTATCTAGAGAAGGTGAGTGTTCATGTTTATTTGGAGTGGCCAAGAATTTATTTGAAATCGAGAGTTTCTTAATTCTATATGGTTATTATGGAAATTTAGTCCAATACATTTCATAGCTATATATGCCTTTCACGGGCTTAAAAAAATGCTGTGAAATTTTCATGTTCTAAATAATGTTAAAGGTTCATTCTGGAGATAAAGGGTGGGTTGACTTCAATGTTGTTCCTGATTCTTCCATAGTCTTGCAGAAGATATATAGTTTAATGTGATTTATTATGAATTAGGATATGATTTTTCTTGAGGTATGGGGAATGAGTCATGAAATATGGGCCTCACTAGTTGAGACCACATGAGTAGAATTATCCTATGCATGACCTTGAATAGATACAGTTGTGCGTGCCATGTGTTGTGGGATGCACTATTTTTTTATAGATAATTTTTCTTGAAAATACATGTTTACAGTCCATGACATGAACCTTATATAGAGGAGGTGGAAAGAGTATTGTGAGTCATACTACTTAGAGATAACCTATATTCTTGGAAAAGGAAATGTAGTAGCAGACATCCTAAGTCAAAAGACTCCGACCCAAGTAATAAAAAAGACTCTAGTGAATGAAAATTAGTGGTGTTTTTATCTGAGATGCATTTGGATGTAAAAGATAGTTATATTAAGACTTTTCTTGTATCCTAAACATTTACTTTAACATGTTTGGATAGGTTGAGGATGATAAAATTATCATATTTTAAAGGCTTACTCCTAAAGAAGAGTGTGGTGGGTGAGGACCCACCACCTGGATAGATCATGGTGAGTATGAAATTTATTTTTTTCATTGTTTTTTTGGTTTTTATAAAAGGTTAGTGATGATTTGACGTGAGAATCTCATGCCTAGATTTGGTAAGTACATATTTATCTCCCTATGATGTATCGATATTTGCGTCTCTAATGTTGATGGCATGGTATGATGTGGGAGATAGTTGGTTTTGTGACTCATTGTTCCAACTATCAGTAGATGAAAGAATAACACCAGTTAAAAATGGAACATATATAGATATTAACTATTCCTTAGTGGGAATGGGATGAAACCACCAAGGATTTTATGACCTGGTCATCAATGTCACCTTGAGGTATTTATGTCTTATGGGTTGTTGTGAAATGGATGATGAAGTTCTCCCATTTCTTTCCTATTAGAGAGAAAATATCCGAAGATAATCATGGTATATTTTACATCCTTGGGATTCTATTCCTTCATAGAGTTCCTCATACCAATTTTTTAGTTAGGGATTCATGATTTACATCTCATTTGTGGAAGTTTTTATATAGAGAATTGGGTTCATAAGTTCTTTTCAGCATGGATTGACACCCTCAGCCTGATGGGTAGCCAAAGTGCATAATTCTTGTTCTAGAGGACATGCTCTAAGAATATTTCCTTGATTTCAAGATTTCTTGGGGGAAGCATGTACTCCTGGTTGAGTTTACCTAAATAAAAATATGTCTTTGGCTATATATATGGATCCCAATTAGGCGTTATTTGATAGGTCATTCTAATTATGTCTGTGTTGGTTTGTGGTAGAAAGGTAAACACTATTTAGAGCGTGTCTCATTTAGGGGACATTAGAGTAGGAGTTGTTGATCTAAAAATGGAAGGCAATAGCTTAGTCAAGATAAAAATATTATGTAAATCACTATTGATGACCTCAAATGATTGAGTAAGGGGATGAAGACTTTTTATGTAGCCAACCCAAGCTGGGGAATAAGTTGATTCAATTGTAGGGTGATATTTTTACTCATTATATTGAGACTTTTGTTATTATAATGATATTAAGAAAGGTACCCCATCAGTTGTAGTTACCTAAAAGTTACTGGTCTATGCATGAAATCTTCCATGTATCTCATCTATGTCATTATCACTCAGACTTGTCTCGCACTCTTCATCAAAATGAGGTCGGGTTACAAGATGATGCATCCTTCAAGGAGAACCGATTTGTATCATAAATAAAATAATTATGGATCTATGAGGCAGGTATGTAACTTTTGTACATATTTTATGGTAGTATGACCAATTACAAGATGTGTATTGGGATCAAGATGTTGATGTACATGGTCAGTGGACAAAATAATTCATAGAAGATGCATTACAACCCTTGGAAGGGTAACTCATGAATGAGTTGTTCAAAAGGGGAATATTATAAGATCATGGGATTTTCTTTTAGGTAAATACACTTTCAATTTTGGTTTAAATCATTGGTTTTGACACGATATGAATTACTAGTAAGGTTATGGAGGAAATGATGGTGTTCTCAGCTTTTATGGATCCCGTAACGCTATATTTTTATGATAATAGATGGGCCGCATTGTTATTAGAAATGCTTCCACCAATCCAACATGGTATCTTCTAACTGTGTAGGATATTTTAGTCCATAGTAGAGCAATACACAATTTTTCCTATCCATGTGACCCAGGGTTCATACCTCTTCATTTTCCACAAGCCTTTTATCAAAAGGAAAACACATATGTAGTGCTCGGTTTGTGTAACCCTTTACCATGACCATAAAGGGTAAGGGTATTGAAGAAATTATAGACATAAAATTTGTGCATGGTTTTCCCAACCAAACATCCAAACTATGAACCAAATTTTAAAGTGGTGAAATGACCTTTTTGTTCATAGTATATTAAAAACATAACCCTCCTATTATATTCGTATTTCTTTGAATAACCATCCTCTTATCCACTCATTAAAGCATACTCTCATCGAAAATACATAGGTTTTGATCTTTTACTTCCATATCATGTATGATTCTAGAGTTTCTCATCTTATTGGATACCCACCAATGATTTCTGCATTCCTTAAGATCATGTCTTCATTTTTCTTCCTATCAAAGATGCTTTTTTTGGATCATGTTGATATTCCCTATTTCAATGATATTATTATAATATTATATTTTCATATGATATTGGTCAAGAATAGTTTTGATACTAGTTAAATGTTCCTTGATAGGTATAAGGTAGGTGTTCTATAGATTTTTCCTCTAAGTCTGGTTATTTTTATACAAATATCATAGTGGTGTATGATGGACTTCACGATGTTTCTTCTTAATGTAATTCACCTTTAAAAGAATGTTACATTCATGTATAATACATGCCATGAAACATTTTTATACATGGTTAGAACTTATGACCTCAAATAGAACCACCCATGGCGTGGGTTCTTCCCCTGTCCGTGTAAATTTCTCCCTAGGGGTGAGTTGATATCTCTAATCTTATTGTAATTGAATGTGGTAATAATGAGTCATTATTAAAGGTGTTAAGAACCTTATATCACCATGTCAATTTTATATTAATAGTATATCATGGATTGTTTATAATTATGAAGGTATTAATGAAATGATTAATGAACTGATTAATGAAATGGTTTTGAATTAGTTATACTAATAATGGAGGGTTCATGGTATGGAACCAATAACCCACCTGGATGCCTTGGAAATTTGTACTCCATGGATCTGATATACTTTCATGACTTGGATATTTATACTCTTTTGGTATGACCCACTTCGATTCATTGGTTTTAACACTTGGGATTTGGTTTATTTGGATGCCTTGGAAGTTTCTACTCCTTTTTTATATATTATTTGGATTTATTATAATTTTATACTCCTTTGATTATCTCCATTTAGGCATGATACATGATTACATAGAATTTTACATTGATGAATGTTACCATACTTTAAAATTATCCATATGTTATGGTTCCTTCAAAACTGTGATCTTGGATTGACTGGAAAACATCACTTACTCTTTTATAGCTTTTACTTTTGTAATATATGCACACTTATTTAGCATAAATTCATAGATTGTATATGTTATAGAAAACATTGTTGGTGACAAACTGTGTTTTATCCCAGAGCCTATTTGGGGAACCATTTGGTGCATGGACATACTTCATCGATGCAGGTAGATAAATGGATAACAACCCACATGGTGATACAAGATTGATTTTTTTCATAAGATCAGGGGAGAAGAGGACTAGGATATGGCTCATGTTTCTATTTGGGAATATTTTATTTTTATATTTTTATATTTTTGATACATTTATTATGCTATATGTTTATTTCCTGGTATTTCCTATCTTTTATATAGCTCTATGGAATACACATCATTTTGTATATGATGTTTTCCTCATATTTGATTTTTATTATTGCTAGATAGATTATTTATATTCTATTTTTGGTTGATATTTTTAATTATCTTTGTATTAATTTATGAGAACATTGCATCACTTTTATTTGAGGGTAAAGTCTTACCACTCTATCATCACATACCCTTGATGTTATTTGATAGTCTCTTGTGTAAGGGAGTGAATTCTTTAGGCCTTGTGACCCACCTTCCTAGGGTACCATTTAGTGGTTTCCCAGGTCAGTATGTTACACTATAACTGTAGAAATTGTGAACTCCCACTAAATTTGGTTCATTATAAAATAGATATTGTGAAATGAAAAATGATATTATATTATTAGTAAAAAGAAAGAATGATACCATAGAACTTATCTATAAAACACCTTCACAAGTGTCTGATCATCAATAATAGTCCAACTGATGCTTTGATACCATTTTTTGGTCTCATGGATATCTTCAAATAAAACTACTAGATGATATCCAATGAAACACACATACGGTGGAAACAATGTTATAATATTGATACCATACTATGGAATTTAGAACATGGATAAAAATTCACCAAAATCACTACACTGTTATGAACAACCTCTCAAATGAACCTAGAGAATAAACTTCATATGAAGATAAATGAATTTAAGTAAGTAAAATAATGAAAATATGTTTTATATGTTTCATACATATATCTTAATCCATAGAAGGAAAATTTTAAATATTTTATTAATTTAATAATTTTTGACTAAAATCATTCAACCCACTCATATAGATTACAATTTATCCTCTTGATATTTTAAATAGGATCCAGATGGTCCTTCTGATAGACTCCTTTTTCAGATAGTTTTTATATGAACTCCACCTGACCTGATATACATGGATGATCCCTATATTATTTAAATGAATTTTAAAACCACAACTTATATCAATTCATTATGAATGTTTCAAATATATCATAGAAAAACTCCTATAAAACATTAATTTTCCTTCCCAACCACAATCCTAAGTGATAAAGGGTGAATTTAAAATTCACTGTACAATTGTACCATCTAACAACAATATTTGGTTATACCATCTGATCAACTATTTCACATAAATTATAATTTCTTTCCATCTGGGAATCCTAGACCCTGTTCATTGATTCTCTACCACCTTCATCAAGACCATAAACAATTAGGTTCCCAAAATTTGTACTTTTGGTTGACTAATACATTTGACCGAAATGTGGATTTCATAACTAAGATTAACAAACATGCCATCTTCACTTAAAATTAAGAAATGAATCATTACTTTATAATTGTAACACCCCAGGTAAATAAATATTATGACATTTTTATATTTATCCATATTTGTGTAAAAAATATTAATATTACTTTAAAGGGAATGCTATGCTCGATGGCGTACCCAATACGCGACAACGAGTTCCTTTGAAATATTACGTTGCACTCTAATAATAAAATAATATTATTTTAAATGGTATTTAATTCCTAAACATTGTAATGGCCGGAAGAAACGAAACTAACTAAAAAATTATTATGTATGTTTGTTAAATATTTTTACTTTTTACAATAAATGTTAGAGGATTAAAAATGCGAATGAATCCAATTTTTAAGCGTAAACATTCTAATATTCTTTAAAAGGTCGATTAACTGCCTTTTGATGGAGAACGTCTTTTAAATCCACTTTTTAACAATTTTATGTGTTATATTTGACATAATAAAATTCTTATTTAGAATTGGGACATCAAAATTTACTTTGTGTTAATTTTTGGCATTTTTCCGATAAAGTTCATTTTTTTAATGAATAGTGAAAAATGTTGTATTTTAATTCAAAAACTCTTTTTAATCTAATTTATTTATATGATTAGATTATATTTTTAATTGGTATTAAAGTTCAATTAGAATATATTTTTTACCATTTAATCCAATTTTGGTCATTGAAATTAATTTCACTTTGAAATCGGACTTAAACTAGTGTCAATCTTTTGATACATATTTTTTCATAAAAACACACTATTTGCTCTGACAGCGGGAATTAATTATTAAATTAATTAATGAAACTTATATTTTTTGAATTTTTTAAAATAAACTTCATTTTTTAATTCAAAATATCAAATATATCTTAGGGTGAAGTTTTGGTATTTTTCTGAAAAACATCAATTTTTGATGAATAGTGAAACCACTAAGTGGTACTTATAATAACTAATTTTCCATTTAAATGAAATTTTACCACCTCTGTGTTTTGAATTTAAAAAATCCGACATACATGGTTTTTAATACGACGTAAAATGTGGTTCAATGAAATTAAACTAATTTTTTGATGAATAGTAACTTTTATGTTTTTAATCGCGATTAGAGGTAATTAGTGTAATTTAAGATAAAAATAATGTTTTAATAATATGAAATGACCTAGACACATGTCCTACCCTCATTGGATGAGTCATGGCCGACCAATACAATCCATGGGTCAACTTGGGGACCCCAGGGAGCCACTTGTCTTAGAAAATGACAGTAATACCTTTTTATTTAAAGTTAAAATTAAAATGTCACAAACATGTGTTGTTTTAATAAAAAAAATTTAAATGGGGTTATAGAAGTCATATTTTTTACTATAAATATTAATTAGGAATATAAAAAGATTTCCTAAATCATGACATTTTCTTATAATTTTTATACATTAAATTAATTAAATTATTTATGACCTCATGATGATGTAGTGATTACCTCATTAATGAACGATTTAAATAAAGTGAAACGATAATGTAAAATCTAAGACTTAAACTTGTCAAATACCTATTATATGAGTATATTTCAAACCCTTATCACCTTATCCTCGAATTATATCAATTTTGGACCTTTAAAATCCGAAAATCATTTTATAATAAAGTAAAGTTTTATAACTTTCCAAGAGTGCCCCTCCTCTCCACTTATAAAAGGCCCCCACCTCTACCACCATACACACACCTCTAAAGCCTTTGTCTTGGCCAACACCTGACCATTTCATATCTCCACATCCCTCTCTTAATCATTGAATCCTCACTTTGGGCAGAATCCTTTCCAAGGAATCCTTTGAGCTCAAATCAAAGAGAGTTACACGATTTAAAGGTAGTGTCCTCTCTTGTGTTCTTATGTTTTATTTTGCTTCTCCAAACATCTAAACTCTTTTTATTCCTTTATTTTGTAACAAAACCAGTATCTTATATATACTATGATGTTGTTATTTGAAGTATTAGAGCTACACTTACACACACCTTCGTCTAATGGTTAAAGAACATACGGTTTCTATGGATGGAGAATTTCTGCCTCACGAAACGATGATTGTTCAATCTTCTCTTAACACCTTTCATGGTGGCCATTATGATGTCACTATATTATATATATATATGATATTTATGGTATTTATGTTTTCTATATTCTTCGTAATTTTTTATTTAAAACATTCTTTTATGCTTTTCATGTTGTAAAAATGTGATAATTTCATACGAGGAATTGTGGACTACCGCTCCCTCAAGTGATGTGACTCGTTCATGCAATACATGGAATGTATAAAGACTGAAATTAATTAACATATGTGAACTATATAACATATATATTATACTTGAATTATAATATATATTTCTCTCAATTATTTTTAATTACATTAATATGACAAAGAAATGAAAGTAGTGTTCATGTGTACGTACGGCCTACCGTCTCCATGAACGGTGCATTTCATTTCTTTTTATGTACAAATGATATGGAGTAGTATAAAATGAATATTCACTGGATATATATTATATTTAAATCATTAATACTTTTCCTTAGATGATTTACTTATAACTACATGGACAATCATTTTCAAGCAATTTCATTTTTGACTCATGTACCAAACATCGACAAAAACGTCTGATATGAAATCGCATTATTAACCAATTAGTATAACATTATAACATGTGATATGAACTGAATAATAATATTAAAAATGGTCCTTACGAAATTATAAATTGACCAAATTTTATTATTCAGTAATATGAAGAAATGAACAAGACAAGTCGGACTTGAGGTAAGGGATCCTACCCCTCTCTTTTTTTAAGTACACTCTTTTATGTCATTCCTTTTAAGCTCATATTTCTTATGATTTGGATGTTATTTTATAATACTTCTACTGTACTTTTTATGTTCATATTATGAGAGGCCCTATTTTCTCTCATCAATCCATTTTGAATGTTTTGATTGGCGCCGTTAGGCTGCCGAATTTTCGCAAGGGATCCAACCCCTCTCTTTCTTTTTAAGTATACTCTTTTATGTCATTAATTTTAAGCTCATATTTCTTATGATTGGGATGTTCTTTTATATTACTCCTACTGTAATTTTTATTTTCATATTATTAGAGACCCTATTTTCTCTCATCAATCCATTTTGGAAGTTTTGATTGGCGTCGTTAGGCTGCATAATTTTTGTATGGGATCCAACCTCTCTCTTTCTTTTAAAGTACACTCTTTTTTGTAATTCCTTTTAAGATCATATTTCTTATGATTGGGATGTTATTTTATATTACTCATACTGTAATTTTTATTTTCATATGATGAGAGACCCTACTTTCTCTCATCAATCCATTTTGGAAGTTCTGATTGGCGCCGTTAGGCTGCCGAATTTTCGTAAGAGATCCAACCTCTCTCTTTATTTTTAAGTACTCTCTTTTATGTCATATTTTTAAGCTCATCTTTCTTATGTTTGTGGATGTTATTTTTTTTCCTCATACTGTAATTTTTATGTTCATATTATAAGAGACCATATTTGATCTCATAAATCCATTTTTGGATGTTTTAAGTGGCGTCGTTAGGCTGTCGAGTTTCCGTAAGGGATTTTGCATCTCACCTTTATTCCCATGACATTTATGCTACATTTGACACTATTTACTTTGAGTGGTGTATGTTCTACCCATTAGTATACACTTTTTGTAGTATAATTTCATTTATGGGTATTTACATCTTCATTGTATGACCCTTCTTCCATGGGGTGTACGTTTGGAATGTCACCCAACTCGGTAAGGGGACCTTTCACCCTCCGATTTTTTAAAAGACTTATTTTATTATGTCTTTTAAATTCACGTACTATTATTTTGGGATATTTACTCTATATTCTTATTTATGTAAATTTTATGTCCAAGTGATGAGATACCATTTTCTCTCTCATCAACTCATTTTCTGAATTTTAAAGTGACGACGTTAGGCTGTCAGAATTCTGTAAGGGAACTTCTTAACCCACTTTCAATTCGTTGGGTTAAACCACTACTTCTTGATTTTATTATGCCAAGATTATGTATGGAATCTATATGTTGTAATTTCCACAAACCTTTTTGTGGATATATTATTTCTACACATAATCATCTCATTGATAAATTCTTATGAACTTCTATGGGAAATCATAACTCAATCTCATTTCATTGAGTTAAATATCTATGTCATTGGTTTTGTTTCTCCAAGATTATGTGTGAATGACCTCTAATTGTTTCACACTTAATATAAACTTATATTGGGTGTATTTATATTTATCACACATAATTATGTGATATATTTATCCTTAATTTAAGGATACCATATTTATAATGGATTTCATCTCAATTTACATTTCCATTGAGACATCATTATTGTTATGCACCAATTCACTCTTATATGGTTTTTATACTGTGCTTTGACATATTATATCATAAATCCCTTTATTCTCATGATATTATAAAGCTCGTATTACATGTTATTTCGCAATTATTTGTATTCAAGAGTCTCTCATTTTGTTAAAAACTCTTTAACAAAAATATCGTTTTAAATGTTTTAAAGATTCATTATTCTAAATATTTATCATTAATGTCCATGTTTTCAAAATGGTTTTCAGTATATATTTATATGTAAATTAATGTTTTAAAATTATAATTCCATTAAAAGCTTCAAAGTGGTATGGGACACTTTGATTCAAAAATCGCTTTTAAATGGTTTTTGAAAATGGATTGCTTAATTCAATATCTTTGAATTACTTATTGTGATTTCAAATGAAATGTTGTTATTGAAATGTTTATATTTTCAATAATTTATGTGTAATGATGGTAATTGGACATTTTACGGGTGGTTACGTGAAAAACCATATGACGGGTGGTGTCGTGAATACCAGGACGGGTGGTTACGTTATAACCTCCAATGCATTGGGTATGGAAGTCGGTCGTATGGCTATTCCATTAAGTATGCGTGGAAGTCGACCGTATGGTTATTCTATTTAAGTATGCTTATCTACCAAGTTACCTTTTTATATTATGTGTTCTTTATATGGGTTTTATGGTAATATTTTGTTTATAAAAGGGTAAGTAATGATCTTTTATTCATTGAAGAGTTTTTTACTACTTCATAAAGGTGAAAATTATTACATTGATAAAGTATACATGGTTTACATGTTGTTTTGAAAAACTAACAGTTTTCATTATTTGTGTATCCCTTACTGAGCTTTTTATGCCACCCCAAGTTTTTTTGAAATGTTTTTCACAGGACATAATTTGGAATAGGGTCAACAATGGGATCAAGGGAAAGTCATGTTTTCTAAAACATGGAACCAAACATGTCTCTTTTTAAGAGTTTTTATTTTATGGAAACTTAGTAGAAGTGTCTACTTTGTAATCTTTTGAGATGTAATACATATGTCCCAATTCTCTAAAACTCTAAACCATGAAAAGATCCTCAATGTGAATTATTCATTTAATTCAATATTAAGTAAGGTTTAAGGCTGGGTCCTTATAGTTGGTATCAAAGGTCAGTTTAGACAACTTTAGGGATTATGTGTTTTTGTTAGACACATGGTTAGTCCCTATATCTAATATTTTAGTTAAATACTTATTTTATAACTTTTTTAAGGTCAGGTAAAGTCATTTACAAATGGAAGGAGAAGGATCTCAAATGATATTCCTATCTCTTCCTAATGACATGCTTGCAATAATTATTGCAAAGTCATGTTCGGATGATTGTGAAACTTTTCTAGCATACAACTCACTTGAAATCAGTTGTTTAAGATATCAAACACCTCCACTATACCTCGTTATCATAGTGGATCATGGGTTGTATTTAGACAAATAATATTTTCACAATAATCTCATATTTTCAAGAAAGGAAAATTTTATCAAGGTATTTTCAAATATTTTACCTTGTCACAAGAATTTGAATCATATTATGATTTAAAAAATAGTTCTGAGGAAGGAGACCCTTGCGCAACCTACTTATATTTGATTTTAAAATATAGTCTCTCAGTACATACTTATGGTATTTTAGAATGACCAATAATAGAAAGTTTAAACTCAAATTATGTCCGGCTATTTTATAGAAATCATGTTTTATCAGATGTTTTGGAATTATATGTCATACATGATTATTTTCCAAAACTATTTTTCTGTGAACACCCATATGACCCATGTTGTACAAGGGGTATTTGGATGGATGAAGCAAATGATTTTTAAGGATCTCTAAATCATTGTTGTAATGCATGGGACGTCTACCTATGTGAACAAGATGATGATGAAACCGAGTGGACTCCATGATCAAGGTATGCTGTTACTCATTTTGGGAATTGTTTTATTTTATCTTACAGTGGTGAAATAAGACCTCAAGAATTAAGATGTTGAGATCATAATGATTTTGGATGAAAATGAGAGGTATAAGTAAACTATTGATGTTAAAACATGTTGGGGTTATTTTTTGGAGTTTTATTAAAAGGACAACACGCAGACCGTGTGAAAACCCTTCGAATCGGACAAAGCTGTGGAAATCGAACCCACAACCAAAGAGTGACTGGTATTTATCGCCTACCACTTGAATACGTGAAGTCCCTGGTTAGTATGACTATTTTTTTTTGTTAGATGATTTTATGAATTAAGAGTAAGTTTATTTTGGGTTATCTATTGAAATTATTAACCTATCATGGAGGATATTTGATTAGTTTAATTACTTTTCAATATGATACTTTAAGAGAAACTGATGTTATTTGGAGATAAGTGTTATTTTGTACCTTGGAAGACTATATGATTAAATCCTTCAAATATTTGGGTTTCAATCTTAGTTTGGTTTATAATGAAGAATTTTATGGAAATTTTTTTTATCGAATGATCTTCATTGAACTTTGGGTTTTGTTGGAAAAATTTTGGAGATTAAGAATAGATTTTCTTTTTATAAAGGGTTATCCTTTTCTGGATTATCCGATCTTGTACTAACATTTTTGGTTTTGGTTTTGGTTAAAGTATAAATACATGGGAAGTATATAGTTCTCTTTTGTGGATTAGGTGATTCTCTAGAAGTTGATTATTGATCTCTTAATGTAAACAAGTCATCCAAAATACTCATCTTTTTGAGAAAATATGAGTTTGTGTAAAAAATCTAGTAAAAGTTTAAAGTCAACATGACAAGTAAGTATGTTTCCTTATGTTTTAGTTAAGCTCAAAAATAAATTCCTCAATGAAAATTAACTAAAAAATGTTTTCCATTAACTTTTCCTACTGGGGAATCAAATACCGTTTAACCCATCACATGTTTGTGATTTTCTTATGGTTAACTTTCTCCTAGACATGTTTACTATCACTCTCCATCAGAACATGACCCTTTTTTCCCTACATATCCATATTTTCATACATGTAATCATAGTATGGGTTAACTCGGGTGACCTTTGTACTTCCCTTTCTTTCTTTTAAGGTGATAGTTTAATTTACTCCTTTTCCGATGTGGGACTTTCAATTGAGTTTCCAAGACCAATTTTGAAATTGTGAGGACGCAATTCCCAAAAGGGGGGAAGGATGTAACACCCCAGGTAAATAAAGAATATGTCATTTTTATATTTATCCCTATTTTTGAAAAAAATATTAATAATACTTTAAAGGGAAAGCTATGCTCTATGGCGTACCCAATACGCGACAACGAGTTCCTTTGAAATCTTACGTTGCACTCTAATAATAAAATAATATTATTTTAAATGGTAGTTAACACCTAGCCATTGTAATGGCAGGAAAGAACGGAACTAACTAAAAAATTATTATGTATGTTTTTCAAATATTTTTACTTTTTACAATAAATGTTAGAGGATTAAAAATGCGAATAAATCCAATTTTTAACCGTAAACATTCTAATATTCTTTAAAAGGTTGATTAACCGCCTTTTGATGGAGAACCTCTTTTAAATCCACTTTTTAACAATTTTATGTGTTATATTTGACAAAATAATATTCTTCTTTAGAATTGGGACATCACAATTTACTTTGTATAAATTTTTGATATTTTTCCGAAAAAGTTCATTTTTTTAATGAATAGTGAAAACTGTTGTATTTTAATTCAAAACATCTTTTTAATCTATTTTATTTATATGATTAGATTATATTTTTAATTGGTTTTAAAGTTCAATTAGAATATATTTTTTACCATTTAATTTAATTGTGGTCATTGGAATTAATTTCACTTTGAAATCGGACTTAAACTAGTGTCAATCCTTTGATACATATTGTTTCATAAAAACACACTATTTGCTCTGACAGTGGAAATTAATTATTAAATTAATGAATGAAACTTATAGGTTTTTAATTTTGTAAAATAGACCTCATTTTTAAATTTGGAATATAAAATATAGCTTAGGGTGAAGTTTTGGTATTTTTCTGAAAAACATCAATTTTTGATGAATAGTGAAACCACTTAGTGGTACTTATAAAAACTAATTTTCCGCTTAAATGAAATTTTACCACCTCTGTGTTTTGAATTTCAAAAATCTGACATAAATGTTTTTTATTAAGAAGTATAATGTGGTTCAATGGAATAAAAATAATTTTTTGGTGAATAGTAACTTATAAGTTTTTAATTGCGATTAGAGGTAATTAGTGTAATTTATGGTAAAAATAATGTTTTAATAATAAGAAATGACCTAGAAACATGTCATAACTTCATTTGATGAGTCATGGCCGACCAAGACAATCCATGGGTCAACTTGGGGACCCCTTGGAGCCACTTGTCTTGGAAAATGACATTAATACTTTTTTATTTAAAGTTAAAATTAAAATGTCACAAACATGTGTTGTTTTAATAAAACAATTTTCAAATGGGGTTATACAAGTCATATTTTTTACTATAAATATTCATTAGGAAGAAAAAATTATTTCCTACATCATGATAATTATTTATAATTTTTAGACATTAATTAATTTAAATTATTTATGTCATCATGATGATGCAGCGATTACCTTATTAATGAACGATTTAAATAAATTGACAAGATAATGTAAAATCTATGAATTACACTTTTCAAAGACCTATTTGATTAGTATATTTAGAACCCTTATCACCTTATCCTCGAATTATATCAATTTGGGCCCTTTAAAATCCGAAAATCATTTTATAATAATGTAATCTTTTATAACATTCCAAGAGTGCCCCTCCTCCCCTCTTATAAAAGGCCCCCACCTCTACCACCTTACACACACCTCTCAAGCCTTTTTATCGGCCATACAATGCCCATTTCATCTCTCCCCATCCCTATCTTCATCACTGAATCCTCACATTGGGCAGAATCCATTCCAAGGAAGCCTTTGAGCTCAAATCAAAGAGAGTTACCCGATTTAAAGGTAGTGTCCTCTCTTGTGTTGTTATGTTTTATTTTTCTTCTCCAACCCTCTAAACTCTTTTTATTCATTTATTTTATAACAAAAACAGTATCTTAAATATACTAGGATGTTTTTATGTGAATTATTAGAGCTACACTTACACACACCTTTGTCTAATGGTTAAAGAACATACTGTTTCTGTGGATGGCGAATTTCTGCCTCACGAAACGATGATTGTTCAATATTCTTTTAACACCTTTAATGGTGGACATTATGATGTCACTATATTTTATATATGATATATATGGTATTTATGTTTTCCATATGATTCAGAATATTATATTTAAAACATGCCTTTATGCTTTTCATGTTGTGCAAATGCGATAATTTCATACGAGGAAGTGTGGACTACCGCCCCCTCAAGTGATGTGAATCGTTCATGCAATACATGGAATGTATAAAGAATTAAATTAATGAACATATGTGACATATATAACATATATATTATACTGGAATTATAATATATAACTCTCTCAATTATTTTTAATTACATTAACATGACAAAGAAATGAAAGTAGCGTTCATGTGTACGTACGGCCTACCGTCTCCATGAACGGTGCATTTCATTTATTTTTATCTCCAAATGTTATGGAGTAGTATAAAATGAATATTTACTGGATATATATGATATTTAAATCATTAATATTTTTCTGGAGCTGATTTACTTATAACTACATGGACAATCATTTTCAAACAAGTTCATTTTTGACTCATGTACCAAACATCGACAAAAACGTCTGATATGAACTCACATTATTAACCAATTATTATAACATTATACCATGTGATATGAACTGAATAATAATCTTTAAAATAATTCCTTATGTAATTATAAATTGACCAATGTTTATTATTTAGGAATATAATGAAACGAACAAGACAAGCCGGACTTGAGGTAAGGGATCCTACCCCTCTCTTTCTTTTTAAGTACACTCTTTTATGTCATTCCTTTTAAGCTCATATTTCTTATGATTGGGTGTTATTTTATATTAATCCTACTCTACTTTTTATGTTAATATGATTAGAGACCCTATTTTCTCTCATCAATCCATTTTGGAAGTTTTGATTGGCGTCGTTAGGCTGTTGAATTTTCGTAAGGGATCCAACCTCTCTCTTTCTTTTTAAGTACACTCTTTTATATAATTCCTTTTAAGCTCATATTTCTTATGATTGGGATGTTCTTTTATATTACTCCTACTGTAAGTTTTATGTTTATATAATTAGAGACCCTATTTTCTCTCATCAATCCATTTTGGAAGTTTTGATTGGCGTCGTTAGGCTACCGAATTTTCGTAAGGGATCCAACCTCTCTCTTTCTTTTTAAGTACACTCTTTTATGTCATTCATTTTAAGCTCATATTTCTTATGATTGGGATGTTATTTTATATTACTCATACTTTAATTTTTATGTTAATATGATTAGAGATCCAATTTTCTCTCATCAGTCCATTTTGGAAGTTTTGATTGGCGTCGTTAGGCTGCCGAATTTTGGTAAGGGATCCAACCTCTCTCTTTCTTTTTAAGTACTCTCTTTTATTACATTTCTTTTAAGCTCATAATTATTATGTTTGGGGATGTAATTTTTTTACTCATACTGTAAGTTTTATTTTCATATTATGAGAGACCCTATTTGATCTCATAAATCCATTTTTGGAAGTTTTAAGTGGCGTCGTTAGGCTGCCGAGTTTCCATAAGGGATTTTTCATCTCACTTTTATTCACGTGACCTTTATGATACGTTTGCCACTATTTCCATTCAGTGGTGTATGTACATCCCATTATTATACACTTTGTGTAGTATAATTTCATTTATGGGTATTTACATCTTCATTGTATGACCCTTCTTCCATGGGGTGTGTGTTTCAAATGTTACCCAACTCGGTAAGGGGACCTTTCACCCTCCTCTTTTTAAAAGACTTCTTTTGTAATGTATGTTAAATTCACATACTATTATGTTGGGATATGTTATTCTATATCCTTATTTATGTAAATTTTATGTCCAAGTGATGAGATACCATTTTCTCTCTCATCAACTCATTTTCAGAATTTTAAAGTGATGTCGTTAGGATGTCGGATTTATGTAAGGGAACTTCTTAACCCACTTTCAATTCTTTGGGTTAAACCTCTACTTCTTTATTTTATTTTGCTAAGATTATCTATGGAATCTCTATGTTGTAATTTCCACAAAACGTATTGTGGATATAGTATTTCTATACATAATCATCTCAATGATTAATTCTTACGAACTTGTATGGGAAATCATAACTCAATCGCATTTCATTGAGTTAAATATCTATGTCACTGGTTTTGTTTTTTCAAGATTATGTGTGAATTAAATCTAATTATTTCACACTTAATATACACTTATAATGGGTGTATTTATTTTTCTTACACATAATTATGTGATAGATTTATCCTTAATTTAAGGATACCATCTTCCTAATGGATTTCATCTCAATTTACATTTCCATTGAGACTTCATTGTTGTTATACACCAATTCACTCTTATATGGTGTGTATACTGTCCTTTGACATATTATATCATGAATCCCTTTATTCTGATGATATTATAAAGCTCGGATTACATGTTATTCTGAAATTATTTTTATTCAAGATTCTCTCATTTTGTTAAAAACACTTTAACAAAAATATCGTTTTAAATGTTTTAAAGATTCATTATTCTAAATATTTATCTTTAATGTCTGTGTTTTGAAAATGGTTTTTAGTATTTATTTATATGTACATTAATGTTTTAAAATTATAATTCCATTAAAAGCTTCAAAGTGGTATGGGACACTTTGATTCAAAAATCTATTTTAAATGGTTTTTGAAAATGGATTGCTTAATTCAATATCTTGGAATTACTTATTGTGATTGAAAATGAAATGTTGTCATTGAAATGTTTATATTTTCAATATTTTATGTGTAATGATGGTACATCGACATTTTATGGGTGGTTACGTGATAAACCATATGACGGGTGGTGTCATGAATACCATGACGGATGGTTACGTTATAACCTCCAATGCATTGGGTATGGAAGTCGGTCGTATGGCTATTCCATTAAGTAAGTGTGGAAGTCGACCATATGGTTATTCCATTTAAGTTTTTTTATGTCCCAAGTTACCTTTTTATGTTATGTGTTCTATATATGGGTTTTATGGAAATCTTTTGGTTATAAAAGGGTAAGTAATGATATTTTATTCATTGATGAGTTTTTACTACTTCATAAAGGTGAAAATTATTACTTTGATAAAGTATACATGGTTTACTTGTTGTTTTGAAAAACTAACAGTTTTCATTCTTTGTGTATCCCTTACTGTGTTTTTTATGCGCACCCCATGTTTTTTTGAAATTTCTTTCACAGGAATTAATGTGGAATTGGGTCAAGGATGGGTTCAAGGGAAAGTCATGCTATCTAAAACATGGAACCAAACATGTTTCTTTTTAAGAGTTTTTATTTTATGGAAACTTAGTAGAAGTGTCTACTTTGTGATCTTTTGAGAGGTAATAGTTATGTCGTAATTCTCTAAAGCTCTAAACAATGAAAAGACCCTCAATGTGAATTATTCATATAATTAAATATTAAGTAAGGTTTAAGGTTGGGTCCTTATAATAATGATTTTTCCTATATAATTTTTTTTATAAAGAATAATAATTATTGTTTTCAATTTTATGCATCTTTTTATTCAACTCCACACACTATCACTTTTATTCCTCTCTTTAATTTGGGTCACACAATTTATAATCCTTTTATTTCATATACCCATTTGAATTTTGAAATTTTAATTAATAATGAGAAATATCCTAGGATATAGAACTCATTTTATTTCATTAAACTCTATGTATATATATCATTCATATGATTTTATATTTTGTTAAAATAATTTAACTTTATTAGGATGCATGTCCTAATAGAATTAAACTAACAATATTTTATTCTATAATAATAGAGAATTTAAGCAAATTTTAATGAAACTAAGTAGTACACCCCATATATTATTACATACCATTAATTAATACATCCATTGAATGTTCATAAATTAAATTGTGATAATAAAAAAATATCTTTAAAAAATGGAAATCTCGTGGTCCATCTTCACTCTTGAGAGTCATCATTATTAGAATAGAAAATATAATAAAAATGTAATAGAATGAGAAATAATGTTTAAACTCTAAAATGGAAACTATAGGAATGAGAAGTACTCTTTATAAAGATAATATGAGATGAAATTAGTGGATAAATGGGGTGATATAATTATTATATGACCACTATAAAATGGGTATACGGTTATTAGGTATAATACCAGTATACATGTTTTTGGTTTAGAATTACAGGTATATAGTTATTATAAAAAATTATTATTCAGATCTAAATTTTATTATAAATAATTTACATGAAATAAAATAAATGATTTTGAAATTGAATTAAATGATAATAAATCATTTGTGATAATACATTTTATTTTAAAAAAATTAATTTCATAAAATACATATTTTTATTAATCATGCTATTTTAGACAAATGGTTTTAATAAAACCTATTTGTAAAATTTGATACTAATTTAATTACTCGTAGTTTGAAAAGTTTTATTAAAATTTATTATTTTTATTAAATATTATATGTTTTCATATAAAATTTAAAATTCTCACACTTGTTATATTATATAATTTTTTGTTTATATATATATAACTGAATTATATTTCAATCATTGGGTACAAAATAGTGAGAAATGAAGATAAAATAATTTACTTGTAAAAGGAGGTTGTTTTCAAAGAATAATTTTTATATATGTAGTGCATTTCTATATTAATAAATAAAATTAAGATCAAGTAATGTATTATTTTAATTAAATTAATTTTTAATATAAACCATATATAATGTAAATTAATAATTATAAATTCATTTTATACTTAAACATATCTTTTAAAAAAATTAATTTATTATGTGTCATCTGTTATTTTATTAAAATTACTCTTTTTCAATTATAAAAAATTGAATCCAATAAATTGTATTTAATTATTGGAATTAGAATTTAAAAATTAGATAATATTTTTTATTTTAATTTTGGACCAGAAAATATGATATTGAGGTAAATGTTAGTTACCATAGTTCTAGTAATAGGGTTATTGTCGAAGAATTGTTTTTTAAATATCTAGTATTATTATCTAACTTAATTGGTCTTTCTAAAATGATTACTATAATGAAATTTTTATAAATACATAAATAAATACATACATACATACATATATATATATGTGTGTATATTATATTAACTCTATTTATATTATTAATTGATGGTAAATAATAACAAATAAAACATAATGTTCAAAATTCATTTTTCTATAAAAAATCCTTTTTTAAATATCTTATTTTTAAATTTAAAAGTTATTCTTATCATATAAAGATATTTAATTAGATTAAATTGAGTCTAAATTTGGAATCAGAACATTTAAATCTTGTAAGAGGGGAAATTGTATATTTTTATTAGAAAATAGTTACCATATTAAATAATTCAACAAGGTAAGAAGTAGTAAAAAGAGATAAATTTCTATGGATTAAATTTTATTTATTAAAATAGTATTTTTACGATATAGAATTATTTTTTCTAGTTTTATGTTAAAACAAAATTTTATCACAACTAATTATTACCTAACTCACCTAAATCCAATAAAATTACATTTCCTTCACCTAACCAATGTTTTCAAGGAAATGTCCTTCTTATTCACCTATAAAAGGATCTATATTCCACCTTCTTCAAACCAATATTCTCTTTCAAATCCCTCTACAATACCTAAAATTTTTTCCCATACTAGAATACAATCCCAAATTTGGAAACCTAAGGTTACAATAAGGAACCATTTTCCATTTATTCTAATGGAACTCATCATTAGAAAGAGTGATTTCATCAATGAGGTTAAATAACATTAATCAAATTTGAGTGTAAAGGTAAGGGATTTATCATTTCAATTTTAATTCATTAAAACATGTTTCATATTATCTTCTTGTTTTTTTATGCTGTATATAATACTCATGAATGCATTTTTCACACTCCCCAAGAATTTAAGATATTTTCAAACCCCATCTATGGTTCTATCTCTTATGAAGTTTTTTATTAAAAAATACCCAAATCCAAAATGGTTTTCTTTCCAAGCTCACATTGAATTTCAGATTCATTAGGACTAAAATTATATCTGTTAAAATTTTATTATATTTCCCTATAAATCCACTATATTATATCCTCTTCTGGTTATTTAGTATTTTTACTTTTCTTTATACCATTTCACCGCCCTATGTTCATAATTTTACAAAAAGGTGTTTGTAATTTGAGTTGAACTTATCACTTTTTTTGGTGAAGAATATTTTATCTAAATGTCCATATAATTTATATTGTATTATAAATGTTCTTATATCTAATTTTATTATTTATTATGTAATTTTTCCATGCTTTATAGTGTCTTTAAGAATAGAATATTAATTTCGGATATCGTCCATTTTTACCAAACATTACCTTCTTAAAAAAGTGTGAAAGGAAAATATTTTTATAAGTTTTCTTAAAAATTCATGTTTATGTATTTTTTTATTTCCCTTCAGAAGTATCTTCTAAAAGATTTTATATTTTTTCAGATTAATTTATATTCCCATTATTTTATAAATTATTTTCAATTAAAATACAGGTTATGAAATGTAAAGGATAATTCTTATTATTTAAAAAATAAATTTTCTAATGTTGTTTTATTATCTATTTTATTATACTTTACTATTTATTATGATTCACTGAGGATATTAGTTTATAATACCATCTACCATTTTTATCTAGAGGGTTTATAGAAGTCTATTATAGATGTTTCCATAATACCTCTTTATTTTTCATGGGCTACTCATGTTATGATAGGATTTTATGATTTAATGGTCAAATGGTACATATATATATATATATATATTCATAATGTGACCGTTGGGTCTGATATATCCTAAAATACACTAGGTATACTTTTATATTTCATGTGGGGTGTTTCCTTCTTATGAAAATTATTATGGGTATCTATGTACACAATTATGTGCATGGATATGATTGTGCGTGGCTATATTCACAAAATTTTGCAAGGACACGATTGTGAACATATTTTTTCACATTTTTTTGTTTGGAAAAGATTGTAGATATATTTTTTAAAAATTATGTTCATAATACTGATTTTAAATATATTTATTCACAATTTTGTGCATATAAATGATTTTGGATAACATTGTTCCCAAGTTTGTGTGTGTAAATGACTACAGATAACTATTTTTACAAGTTCGTCCATTGAAATTGTCATGACCCGTCCCCCATGGCCCATGTCATGACTCCCCCAAGCCCGCCATCCATATTCCATGGGCTGGCGACTGGCACCAAAGCCGTAATTCCCTAAAAATGGTAAGGCATTTGCCTTTATAACCTGTAAACACACACAACAGAGCCCATAGCTGGATACGAAACACTAAGTAAAACTGTATAACAAAAGAGTGCTGAATGTAAAAAGGGAGAAAATACAAGCCCAACAGTAAAGTACAAGAAACTAAATTTACAAGTACAACTGATGAAAATGAAAATGGCTGCTGGGACATCCTCTGATGTTCCTACCTGAAGGGTAGGTACAGATCGCCTCCTTGTAACTCCCTATTTGTCCGTCTCATCCATGTACCGGCTCATCATAAGATCTATATCCAAGTATCTTCGTGTCCTGATACTCTCAGCATCAATCAGCGTTATCTGTCGTCTACATCCAACACAGCAAGGTGCGGGCATAGCCCGTGCTTGGGTGAGTATAATGCTACTCAGTAGGGACCCCTAGACCCTCAAGGTCTCACAAAATCCATCATGGATAATCCAAAAAGTATGAAATCAACAGATAAACTTACTTATGTATATACCCATAGAAATACCTAAGTTATCAAATAATCCATCTCTATCATGAGAAAAATAGAAAAGTACTAACTCAGCTCAACTGAGATTTTATTCTAGGGGTAGTATCAAGTAACATCCCCAGTCACATTTTCGACACCTCAACTACTAGACAACTCCTCCTCTATCGAGTACAGTGTACCTTCTATGACATGAAGTGCACTTCCCACTAACCTTGTACTGTTAAGGTGCTCCTCTTGTCGAGTACAGTGGGTCTGCCATGTCAAAAAGAGGTGCTCCCCATCGTGGGTCTGTCGTGTCACCAAGCGAGCTCTCACTTGTAGCTAGCTGAGGTGCTCCTCTTATCGAGTACTGTGGGTATGTCGCGTCACCAATTGCGCTCCTCCACTATGTGTTAGCCGCAAAACCAAGGAGCTCTCCACTGGCCTAGTAGAGTCACTCCGAGTCAAACAACCAGTACTCATCAGGTCTCAACCATCTACTAAGGCTCCACACCACACTCGCTCGTCTCTGGGAGGATCCTATCCACGATCTACCGGTTGATACTCCATCGGTCACGAATTCCCATGAAGAATTATCTCAATGGTCTGTCACATCATAGGGTTCTCAATGCAACAGAATACGCATTAATCAGACATTCGGTCTGTGAGTTCTTATTCCTTTAGTCTCAAGGGCCCAGTTGGATTCGTTCATGATCCAACATTACCGTATCACAAATATACCCCAAACTCAAGTGGGGTATACTCAAAGGGACCTTCATTCTCTAAGATTACCAGCTCCGCTTATGGTTCATCAAACGGACGTTCGGTGACAAAGATATGTCCAAAAGAAAGTAAAGGGTTGTAGTGGGCCCAGGTCCGGTCTGACCTGGTCGAATCGACCCCGCCCGACCCAGTCTTGTCCAAAAAAGTTTGGGTTGACCCATCCATACCCGTTGGGTCTGGCCCGACCCGTTCGGTTGGTAAGCCCATTGGGTTCAGCTCGGCCCGCTGGGCCCAACCCAACATGCCGCGAGGGGCCGCGGAGGGCCGAGAGGTCCCGGACTGGCCGCGAGGGCGCGAACCGCCCATGGGTCGGTGCAGGGGTCGTTTGGCCCAGAGGGAACCTCATGGGCATCTCGGCTTGGCGGGTGATGTGAGGGTGGCTCGGCCCAGGGCGCGGGGCTGGTTCGGCCGGGGCGCCGCGAGGGTATGGCGGGCCGGTGCGGCCGATGCGGCTCGGCAGGCCGAAAGTTGACACGTTTAGGGAGGATTGGGAGGTCGGCGGGTGGCGCGACCAGCGGTTGGAACTGTAGGCAGGCGGCACAGCCGGTGAGTGACGTTGTTCAGCCTGGGGCGGTGGACCTAGTTTGGTCGGGGCGCTGAAGCGTCGTGGGGGCGGCACGAGTCGCGGAGGCGGTGAGTGGCGCGGTCGTTGCCTTTGTCACCTTTGACGTCATTGTCTCTTTCCTCTGTTTTGAAGAACTCCACAAAGAAGAACACCAGGGGGTCAGGCCATGTTTTTTTGTCCCACACGCTCTGCATTTATAGTGGTAGCAAGCGGTTCATCAAGATCATAAACAATGAATGAGCATGGAAGATATTTTACAACATCAATTCCCATAATACCTCGATAATTTGTATTCCCAACCCCGCAGAGGAAAAAGAGGGGATAACATGGAAAGTGTTAATAAAATAATGGATAAACCCCAACAACTTTCGTAACAATTTATTCCCAACCCACAAGGAAAGAATTTGAGGATCAACTTGATAATGAGTTGATACACATTCTTTGTTTTTAGAAGGAAGTAATAAAGTGAATAAAATCATACATAATTAAAAACCCTACCTTGTTCGATGTTGGTTGAAATTAGCACGAGAAGGCGAATATCAATTCTTTGTAGATGAATACGTCCTATGTCAGAGGAAGTTTCGAGAAAGGATGTTGAAGTCATCAACATTCTTCATGGAGGAAGCACTCTTCGTTGCAGAATCTTTCTCCCAAGAGCTCCCCCTCTCCCCAATTCCACCAAATAAAAGAGATGTCCAAAATAAAAGTGTTTCCACAATTTAATCATAGGCACAATTCAAATTGGATTAAATTAAATTGGCACATTTAAGTGGTGAATTAGAATGATTAATGCTATGTGCATCGGCACAATTAATGTGGAGGAGGAGAAGAGGATCTTCCTTATTAATTGTGGGAGTTGAGGGTTTTCTCCCAATTAAAGGGGGGTTTAATCCCAGGTTGTCCCCACCACCATAACCTCTCATGGGAGGTTATGGTTAAAGTGGTCCCCACCACCTTAACCTCTCATGGGAGGTTAAGGACTGGTGGTCCCCACATCCAAAATCCTCATAGAGGTTTGGTTATGGATTACCCCACCTAAAATATCCACATAGAACCTCAAAATAAAATAAAATAATGTTTATTTTGTTTTATTATTTCACAAAAAACCCCAAAAGTCACTTTATCCCTCATCTATCTGTCATCGAGGTGAAAGTCTCCTTATGAGAAAATGGGTGATGTGAGTTCAACAGCGCCCTGAGATTTCAATTCTGAGCACCGGTTCAAAAGATATAAAAACCCACTCATTAGTTACTGAATGTGCCCAAAAAAACTTTAGAAAATGATTCCGGGTACACCGGGCCTCATAATCACGTGCCGTCAATTTTCACGAACTCGTAAAATTCTCATTTATTTAAAAAAAATTACATAGATATTTTGGGTCATTACATTCTCCCCATCTCAGGCTTTACGTCCCCAAAAACAACAACTCAAACTAAGGGAACAAGTGGGGGTACTAGAAACGCATCTGAGCCTCTCGCTCCCATGTGCTCTCTTTGAGGTTCTCGTGCTACAAGCGAACTCGCACCAGCGGTATCGACCATCCGCGAATGAACCTGATCCTATTGATCCTCAATATCTACTAGAACCTCTATAAAAGTCCCCCATTTTTGACATCCAGCTCACCATGGTCGATGATGTGAGAAGTGTAATGCACATATTTCCTCATCTGGGATGCGTGGAAGACGTCGTGCACCTGGTGCAACTAAGGTAGAAGAGCTAAGTAGTATGCCACCTGGCCAACTTTGCTGACGACCAGAAAAGTTCTGATAAATCTTGGACATGACTTTCCACCTTGGCCAAATCTCAGTAGACCTCGTTGGGGAGATACCGGTAGAAATACGTGGTCACCATCCTCGAACTCCAAAGGCCTCCGTATCCGGTCATCATGTGACTTCTGCCTGCTCTATACAGTCATCATCTTCTCCTAGATGATCTGCACCATCTCTGTGGAAGCCCATACAATTTGTGGTCCAACTAGTGCTGACTCCCCTGTGTCAGTCTAGCACAAAGGTGATCTGCAAGGTCTCATGTATAACGCCTCAAAAGGTGTCATACCAATGGTGGAGTGATAGCTGTTGTTGTATGAAAACTCCACCAAAGGTAAGTGATCCTCCCAGCTGCGACCGAAGTCGAGGAAACAGACGCGCAGCATGTCCTCGAGGGTCTAGATGGTCCGCTCAGTCTGACCATCCATTTGAGGATGGAAGGCGGTGCTCAAACGATGTTGCATCCCGAAAGCCTCCTGAAACCCCTTCTATATCCGGGATGTAAAACGTGAGTCACGATCAGAGACAATCGTCGAAGGTACTCCATGTAGCCGCAGAATCTCCTACACATAAGGGCGTCCCATTCTCTCTACTAAAACCTGATCTCTGATTGGTAGAAAGTGGTTCGACTTGGTGAGTTGATTGATGATCACCCAAGTCGAATCATGTCCCTTAGATGTATGTGGAAGTTCTGTCATGAAGTCCATGGATATCCCATCACACTTTCACTCTGAGACCTCTAAAGGCTGAACCACGCCTGCTGGTACCTGATCCTCCGACATCACTTTCTGACAAGTGAGGCACCGAGAAACGAACTCTGGAACTGCTTTCTTCATTCCCGGCCACCAGTACTGTTGTTGGAGGTCATGGTACATCTTCACCACTCTTGGATGTACAACTAGAGGGGATGTGTGGAATTACCTCAACACTTCCTCTTGAAGTGACACTGGTACCATGGTACTTCCTCAGAAGTGGATGACATGCTCCCCACCTTCAGAGAATCCGTCAGGTGCCTGTCCTGTGGATATTTGAGCACATCATGTCTCGCAGTCATCATCCCCAAGTTTTTCCACCCTGACTCACTAAAGAAGTGGGGGAGTCACTACAAGAGACTGAAAAATAGCTGCTCCATCCCTATCCACAACGGATATCTACAAATCGGCCAGCTACACCGCCACCTCACCTAGCAACTGTATACCAGACCTCTTTCTGAGTGCATCTACAAAAATGTTTCCCTTCCCAGTAGTATAGACTATCTCGAAGTCATAGTACGCGAGGAACTCAAACCAACGTTTGTAAGAACCCAGTTTTTTTTGAGAAAGACTTTGTAATATTCTTGATAATATTCCATAGCAGTGCCTTCAGACGGCGTGCGATTCAGAGCCCCGGAGTGGCCGGAATTAAATTTTCAGTGCGTTCACACTGGAAACGCTAAATAAATGAGATAACTCCTAAACGGAGTTCCGGATCAGGGATCCGAGTGTACGGATGGGTCCAGAATGGGGTGTTTACCCTAGTAACGACATAAAACATGTCGGCGCGGGATGTTTGGACCCCTCGCCCGCTTCTAGAACGTTAAGTGGATCAATTAATTAATTCATTCATTCATTTAATGGATAAACACTAGAATCTTTTAAATAGTGGCTCGGATTGGAAAACTGATGGCATCGTTGAGTTCGGAATGTGCTGTTTACCCTAGGAGGGGTATAAGTATCACGGGCGCGGGTCGTTTGTGAAAAATGGCCCTAGGTGCGTTTTCGTAATTTGGCGGCCTCGGGAGCTATGTTTATTATCTTTTTAAGGGGGTCTCAGATTAAAATTCCGAGACTACGGTTGTGCTCGAAGCGTTGTGTTTACCCCAGGGATGCCCTCCTTTTTGTCTGCTTCGAGAGCAGGGTCGGGGGCGTGCCGGGCGGGGGTGTTTAAGTGTTATTACTTAAACGCACCACCTCCCCCTTCTTCCCCTTCTTCTTCCTCACAACCTCTCCCCTTCCCTCATATATTCTGGAGAGCTCCGGCGAGGTGAGCTTCGGCGATCCAACTCCGGCGAGGCGATGGCGCACGGTGGATCGCGCGGGAAGCGTCGGGCGAAGCCCAACGAGGTAGGAGTTATTTCGTTTTCGTTTTTAAATTACCGCATTATTTGAGCCTGATTTATACCATCGAATTGCTGCCCGATCTTCGAACAAAGCCCATAGATTAGTAGAGCTCAAACCGAACTTTCCGACGCACCTTTCGGATGTGCAATCGGAGCTCCGAGGCGTCCGCAGCGGCCCGGCGAAGTTGGGGGTGGTTTTGCGGTTTCCGGCGGTCGGTAGGGCGGTCCAGCGAGATGGCGCGGCGGAGCGGCTCGGCTCCGTGCAGGCGGTGCGGCGGCCGTGGCTTCGGAAGGCGGCCGCGGCTTCGGAAGGCCGCGGTGGAGGCAGCCGGTGGCGCCGGCAGGGCGCCGACGAGAGCGAGAGGGGCCGCGAGGCAGCGACCCCGTGCGGCGCGACAACGACCCCCACTCTGCGGGTCGTTGTGTGGGATGAGCGACCGGCCCTCGTGGCTGGTCGGTGGAAAATCCCGCGTGGAGGGCACGTGGGTGTGAAGGGAAGCGGGCCGCGGAGTGGCGGCCGGCGGCTCGGCCTGACCGGGCCGGTCGGCGCGTCCCGGCCCATGCGGGCCGGACTGGCCGGTCCGGCCCAAGGGGCTTTGCCCTCAGCCTTCGGATGCCCGTATTTCGGGCTAGGGCGTCCGTTTTGCGCGCCGTCTGCGGCAGCGCGGATCTTGCATCAAGGCGAAGTTTTTGAGATGGTTTTGGGAATTTTTAATTCCCGAAACGAGGGGTCTCGGAGACGTGACGCGTCTTTAATTTGACGAGCGTTCTTCCGGAAAATTCTTGTTTTGGACGGCGCGGACGCGTCCGACATCCGTTTTGAGTGTCGTCAGCAGCGTTGTGACCCTGGCACTGAGGCGGAGGTTTCCAGTGCAGTTCCAGGCGTTGAGGATGGAGTTGAGGCGCGGGCCCCATGGCCCATCTTTTGAGCTGCGTGCAACTTCTAGCGACGTTTTCCTCGGTCATCCGTTCGGGGTGTGGGAGCAGTCGATGCTAGGTGTTTTTCCGAGGTCATCATGTTGGCGTAGTCTGCCCGCTGTAATTCCACACGAAAGTGCGGGACCCGCGAGGGCCGTCTCGGTATTTGACGGTGATTTCCATCTTTATCACCGGGCGACTATTTTGGACAAGTGAGTAGTACAACTTGTGTGCTTTTTCAAGAGGATCGCAATGGTGTGATCCGTTCGTTGAGTTTCGGGACCGGGTTGCGGGTCCCACGTGGCACCGCTCTTGTGTGGTACGCCAGAAGACATCTTTTTTCTTCGGGTACCCGTCCCATGCAAGTAAGCAGTCAATTTGACGTGCTTTTCCGAGATCTTTGCGATGGTGCAGTTCGCCCGAACTTTTTCGGGGACGTGGTGTGGGTCCCACCCGAACCGGCTATGGTGAATTGTAACTTTTTCACCGGGTGTTCATTTTGGGCGATTGAGTACTCAATCCCGTGTGTTTTCCCGAGGGGATCGCAGTGGTGTGATCTGTTGGTTCAGTTTCGTGATCTTGTGGTGGGCCCCACACAGGTTTGGTCACGGTGAATAGTACATTTTCCACATGTTGACCGTTTCTGGCGAGTGAGTAGTCTAACTCCCGTGTTTTTTCGCAATGATTACAACAGTGTGATCCGTTTGGCTGTACGGAGCTTATTGCGCGATCTTATTAAATGTGGAAGCATGAAAGATACTCCAGTGGTGGTTCTCCCTACTTTGCATGTAGCAGATCTTTGGCGAGTGATCACGTGCACTCCTATGTGAGTGATGTAAATGCTTGAGGTGACGTGGTTGGACGTGCCTGGGCCTTTGAGGTGGAGTTGTTACGTCACGCCTTCGCGCTGACATTGGGTGCCGTGTGCACGATATCCATTGGGCTGGAATGAGGTATACTCCAGGAGTATACAGGAGCGCTTGGAGGTACGTGTGGTTGTTTGTACCTGAGGACGCTTGTGCGCTCAGTTGGGGTTGACGTGGGGACACACTTCGTGTGGGCCCCATGTGCGTTCCGTGTTATGCTCTGCGTACTTTGACCTCTCGTGACGTAGAGGGACCCTCTGTGGCTTTGTTGACCAGCAGGGTTGAGTGGTCTCCCCTGGTTTCACTCTCGATGGATTGGCCGGTAGCGGTGCTAGTGACACCTAGTGCTGGAGCAGACGCTGCACCTCCTTTGGGTGAGTTGTTCTAGAGTTGGGAGGTTGCGTGATACCCACTTCGTGTTCGGTTGGCCCGTGTTGTGCCCTCCGGTGGAGATGGCTAGAGCAGTTTTGAGTTCTACCCTCCAGTGGGGTTGGGTAGTGGGTTACTCAACGACTTCTAGGGTTTACCCTCCAGCAGAGACTGGGAAGTGGGTCACCCGATGCTATTAGAGTCTACCCTCTAGTAGAGACTGGGCAGTGGGTCACCCGATGCTACTAAGGTCTACCGTCCAGCAGAGACTGGGCAGTGGGTCACCCGACGACCTCTTAGGGTCTACCCTCTAGCGGGGCTGGGCAGTGCGTCGCCTGTCGTCTAGTTCCAGGTCTACCCTCCATCACGGTTGGGCAGTGGGTCACATGTCGACTTATTCCAGGTTTACCCTCCAGCAGGGCTAGGTAGTGGGTCACCCGATATCTGATTATGGTTTACCCTCGAGAAGGGCTGGGCAGTGGGACACCCGATATCTGATTATGGTCTACCCTCCAGTAGGGCTGGGCAGTGGGTCGCCGGTTGATGTATTAGGGTTTACCCTCTAGCAGGGCTGGGCAGTGGTTCACCCGATATCCGGTTATGAATTACCCTCCAGCAGGGCTAGGCATTGGGGCACCTGTTGGCATTCCAGACTCAGTCCTTCCGACTAGGCTAGTCTGTGGCTTTCCTCCGTGATTACCGGAGCATGACCCTTGGTTGTACGGGTCGGTGATGGAACGGCTTGACTTTGAGGAGACCTCTCGACTGCTGGGCAGTGACGAGGTGTGGTTGGACTTTCCCTAGAACTCTCAAGTACAAGGGGCTCTTTCTCCACTGATACATGTTCTTGTGACGCGATCTAAAACCGTGCGAGCGAGTCAGTGCTTCCCAAAGTGGATAGTGTCAAGGTGTGGTGATTGATCCCCTTGGCATGCATTTCATGGAAAATGTGCGGGATGCTGGGCGACAATGATGGTTATGTCTGGGACTGTTGGCTATTCTTTTCATGGGCTGAGCTACAGGACGGAGATCCCCTTATGACGTTGTTCGGTCTTCTTGTTGAGCATATGGACTTGTATATACCTTGTTCTAGCACCCACTTCTTGGTTTTTGGCTACTCTCCTTTCAGGAGAGGCGAAGACGCGCGGGGTATGCCACGTGCTTTCCGTGTCTAGCTTCTCGTGATTGGATGAGTCTACTCTCCTATTATAGGTAGCGAAGACTCGACGGGAAGTTCATCTTCTCACCGTTTCCAGCTCCTTGTGCCTGGACGAGTCTACTTCCTTTCTCTTTTTGGGTTGAGTTGGACTATTTACATCACTTCTAGTTGTACTCCTTTCTATTCCTTGTTCTCTCTACTACTCACCCTTCGGTTCCTCCTTTATTTCTCCCTCGAGCCTTTGGGGTATCCTACTGAGTATTTATATACACACCCCTACTTGGGCTTTGCCCGCACTTGGTGTGCCCTTGCAGTCGACGGACAGGTGGGGCGTGACTTCGGTGGAGCGTAGGATCTTGGGAAATAGGACCGCGTGCGGTGGTCGTGGCCGGGTTCCAGGTGGGAGACCCGTCAGATGTTTCCTTTTTGTTCACCTGTTGCCGGGTTGTGGCACTTTTTGGTTGGGCGCGTGTTTTTTCCCTTTTTCCTTTCAGCTCTGTACTTTGTACTGTTAGAGGTCGATGCACACTATGGTTTATTTATAGTAGTTTCCCTTTGCTTTTCCTTTTTACTCTGCACTTTTTCATTGAGTTTGCTGAGTGCATGTGTATAGGTACTTAGGCAAAGGCCTCCCCGAGTTGTTGTGCCTTTGGCACTGGTCGCCAGCCCCTGGCCTATGGAGGCGGGCCTGGGGTAGTTGCGGCTCGAGCCCGGGTCGGGTCGGGTCATGAAAAAGTGGTATCAGAGCTGGTTCGTTCCATTGGACGTTGTGCGGACGTCCCTAAAAGAGGAATTGGTTGGGATATAGGGAAACAGTGTTAACATGTCTCGAGAGCGGCTCTCAGGCCAAGGAGTCTAGTGATGGTGCGGCGGCCGACGTATACATTCACCAGGACCTTGATAACCCGCTTGTCGACTCGGCATGCTGAGACACTTGTTTCAGGGAAAATTGGTTTGTGCATCACATAGGATCGAGTCTTTGACTGTACTTCTTGAGTCAGCTCCCCATTGTTGTTGTTGTGGTATATACATATATTCTAATCTGACTGTGGCACTCCTTGATAATATTCAGGATGTCTTTGCGAAGACAGCCAGCCCAGATATTAGCTTTGGTGCATGACGACGACCCTGTGAGCTACGAGGCCACAGTCCAGGACCCATCATGCGACCCCCTTTCTCAAGGTGGACTGGTAGCAGCACCCCCACCTGTTGAGCAACAGGCAGTTTCAGCAGAGTAGGCTGAGCTTGAGCGCAGGTTGAGCGCGCTCCGTGAGTTACAGCGGCAGGGACCGCTGAGGTTCAGTGGTGATCTAGACCCTCAGGTAGTAGAGGTTTGACTCGAGGTAGTGGTTTGCCTTTTCAGGCTTGTGTAGACACCGGCATATCAGAGAGTGGCTTTGGTAGCCAGCCTTTTTCGTGGAGTAGCCTTGGCGTTGGTGGAGTCTGGTGACTCAGCTTCTTGACGAGTCGTCGCTTTTGCTGGGAGACTTTCAGTTGTTGCTCCGTGAGGAGTTTTTCCCCTCCTACTTGCACTCCGTTCGAATTCAGGAGCTCCTGCAGTCTCATCAGGGAGGGATGACGGCGGCCGAGTACGCAGCTAGTTTTGCAGACCATTCATGCTTTTACCTGGACTTGGTCCATGATGACAACTTCCGAGCGCGGAAGTTTGAGCAGGGTCTCCGCTGAGAATTCATGCTGTCATGGTACCCTTGGGAATTTCCACATAAGACTGGGTGCTAGAGCAGGCGCTGGTGACAGAGGGATTCCTATCACATTCTAGTGTTGGTGGTGGCAACATGCACGTTGGAGCTGAGACGTCTACTGCAGCTAGTGGGCGCAACGGAGCCGGGACGTCTTCCATATCTAGTAGCCGCCGGAGGATAGGATCTCGATGCAGGTGGCCTTCCCACTGCCAGTTTCGGAGATGTGGTCGTATACCACTATGGCGAAAAGGCGCAGGGCCTCAGCAGAGGATGCCCTTCCGTGAGTGGATCCTGGGCCGTGGTTGTATACCACAGTGGCGCCGGAGGGCATCAGGGAAGCCCATAGAGCGCCGGTGTTATGCTTGTGACGGGCGAGGTTACTTGGCACGAGACTGCCTGACCCGAGTTGCTGAGAGCTTCGGGCAGGAAGCAGGTGCACCACCACAGCAGAGGCAGCGCCGTGATCGGAGTAGTACCCGGGGTGGTGGTGCTAGTATAGGAGCGAGAGGAGCTGGTAGTGGGGGATGACGTTACGAGATCTCCCTGTCACCACTAGGCAGTCCACGTCAGGCTCCGGGAGCTGACGGTTGGGACCGCGGGTAGCCGCGAGCTTGGATGTCTACGATCCTGCAGAGCATGGGATGGTGAGAGGTACCCCTTGCGACTCTTCTACTTTTTGCAGTAGAATTGTTAGGCTCTGCGTGTTGAAGGATTTTATCCCTGATCCTTGTTTGAGGTGTTACCAGGGTGACGCAGGGCGTCGGGTGTAACACTGTGTTGGTAAGGGAAAAAGGCATGAGACCTTTTCCTTTAGTCGATGGTGTTGACTCCTTCACCTTTTTAGTGTGTAAGAGATCATCGACTGTGGAATATTGCGTGACCAGATATCCTTGGGTGTTCCGCTATATGGATATTCTGAAGTAGGGAATCACCAGGCCTTGTTTCAGGTGTGGGCGGTGATTCTAGTTGCGGCATGCGACGTAGAGGTTTGGTCGGGGAGGTGAGCTACCCCCGAGGGCCTTCGGGCCGTTTGAGACTGTGCAAAGGGAGGGCGAGGTTCCCTACCACCATGACCTAACTCCAACGTCTGGAGTGGGTCCACGACGTCGGTGAGGTCCGACCTAGCGTGAACAGATCAATCCTTTGGTTTGTGTGCAGTGACGCAGAGCTATGTGTGGGTTCTTCTGGGTATGAGAAAGTCAGGTGTGGGCTTAGTATCCTGTGTTGCACCCTAGCTTTGATTTTCGGGGATGAAAATATTGAAGGAGGGAATGATGTAAGAACCCAGTTTTTGCTGTGAAAGACTTTGGAATATTCTTGATAATATTCCAGAGCAGTGCCTTCCGACGGCGTGCGATTCTGAGCCCCGGAGTGGCCGGAATTAAATTTTCAGTGCGTTCACATTGGAAACGCTAAATAAATGAGATAACACCTAAACAGAGTTCCAGATCAGGGATCCGAGTGTATGGATGGGTCTGGAACGGGTTGTTTACCCTAGGAATGACATAAAACTTGTCGGCGCGGGATGTTTGGACCCCTCGCACACTTCTGGAATGTTAAGCGGATTAATTAATTAATTAATTAATTCGTTTAATGGAGAAACAATAGCATCATTTAAACAGTGGCTCGGATTGGAAAACTGAGGGAACCGTTGAGTTCGGAATGTGCAGTTTACCCTAGGAGGGGTATAAGTTTCGCGGGCGCGGGCCGTTTGTGAAAAATGGCCCCAGGGGCGTTTTCGTAATTTGGCGGCCTCGAGCGCTAAGTTTAATAACTTTTGAACGGTGTCTCGGATTAAAATTCATAGACCACCGTTGTGCTCGAAGCGTTGTGTTTACCCTGGGGACGCCCTCCTTTTTGTCTGCTTCGAGAGCGGGGTCGGGGGCATGCCGGGCGGGGGTGTTTAAGTGTTATTACTTAAACGCACCCCCTCCCCCTTCTTCCCCTTCATCTTCCACACAACCTCTCCCCTTCCATCCTCAATTCTGGCGAGCTCCGGCGAGGCGAGATCCGGCGAGCCAACTCCGGCAAGGCGATGGCGTGCGGCGGATCGCGCGGGAAGCGCCGGGCGAAGCCCAACGAGGTAGGAGTTATTTCGTTTTCGTTTTTAAATTCCTGCATTATTTGAGCTCGATTTATACCATCGAATTGCCGCCAGATATTTGAACAAAGCCCATAGATTAGTAGAGCTCGAACCAAACTTTCTGACGCACCTTTCGGATGTGAAATCGGAGCTTCGAGGCGTCCGCAGCGGCCCGGCGAAGTTGGGGGTGGTTATGCGGTTTCCGGCGGTCGGCAGGGCGGTCCGGCGAGATGGCGCGACAGAGCGGCTCGGCTCCGGGCAGGCGGCGCGGCGGCCGTGGCTTCAGAAGGCGGCTGCGGCCGCGGCTTCGGAAGGCCACGGTGGCGGCAGCCGGTGGCGCCGACGAGAGCGAGAGGGGCCGCGAGGCGGCGGCCCCGTGCGGCGCGACAACGACCCGAACTCTGCGGGTCGTTGTGTGGGATGAGCGACCGGCCCTCGTGGCCGGTCGATGGCAAATCCCGCGCGGCGGGAATGCGGGTGTGAAGGGGAGAAGGCCGTGGAGTGGCGGCCTGCGGCTCGTCCGGACCGGACCGGCCGACGCGTGCCGGCCCAAGCGGGGCGGACCGGCCGGACCGGGCCGGTCCGGCCCAAGGGGCTTTGCCCTCAGCCTTCAGACGCCCGTATTTCGGGCTACGGGCGTCCATTTTGCGCGCCGTCTGCGGATGCGCGGAGCTTGAGTCAAGGAAAAGTTTTTGAGATGGTTTCAGGAATTTTTAATTCCCGAAACGAGGGGTCTCGGAGACGCGGCGCGTCATTAAGTGGACGAGCGTTCTTCCGGAAAAATCTTGTTTTGGACGGCGCGGACGCGTCCGGCATCCATTTTGAGCATCGTCAGCGGCGTTGTGACCCTGGCACTGAGGCGGAGGTTTCCATTGCAGTTCCAGGCGTTGAGGCTGGAGTTGAGGCGCGGGCCCCATGGCCCGTCTTTTGAGCTGCGTGCAGCTTCTAGCGACTTTTTCCTCGGTCGTCCGTTCGGGGCGTGCGAGCAGTCGATGTTGGGTGTTTTTTCGAGGGCATCGTGTTGGCGTAGTCTGCCTGCTATAATTCCGCACGACATTGCGGGCCCCGCGAGGGCCGTCTCGGGATTTGACGGTGATTTCCAGCTTTATCACCGGGCGACCGTTTTGGACAAGTAGTAGTCCATCTTGTGTGCTTTTTCGAGAGGATTGCAACGATGCGATCCGTTCTTTGAGTTTCGAGACCGGGTTGCGGGTCCCACATGGCACCGCTCATGTGCGGTACGCCGGAAGGCATCTTTTTTCTCCGGGTACCTGTCCCACGCAAGTAAGCAGTCAATTTGACGTGCTTTTCTAAGAGCTTTGCGATGGTGCAGTTCGCCCGACCTTTTTCGGGGATGTGGTGTGGGTCCCACCCGACCCGACTACGATGAATAGTAACTTTTTCACCAGGTGTTCATTTTGGGCGATTGATTACTCAATCGCGTGTGTTTTCCCGAGGGGATCGCAGTGGCGTGATCCATTGGTTCAGTTTCGGGATCTTGTGGTGGGCCTCACACGGGTTTGGTCACGGTGAATAGTACCTTTTCCACCTGTTGACCATTTTTGGCGAGTGAGTAGTCTAACTCGCGTTTTTTTCTGCAAGTATTACAAAGGTGTGATCCGTTTGGCTGTACAGAGCTTCTTGCGTGATCTTATTAAATGTGGAAGCATGAATGATGCTCCAGTGGTGGTTCGCCCTACTTTGCTTGTAGCGGACCTTTAATGGGTGATCGCGTGCACTCCCGTGTGAGTGATGTAAATGCTTGAGGTGACGTGGTTGGCAGTGCCTGGGCCTTTGAGGGGGAGTTCTTACGTCACGCCTTCGCGCTGACGTTGGGTGTCATGTGCACGATAGCCTTTGGGCTGGAATGAGGTATACACCAGGAGTATACGGGAGCGCTTGGAGGTACATGTGGTTGTTTGTACCTGAGGACGGTTGTGCGCTTAGTTGGGGTTGACGTGGGTCCACACGTCGTGTGGGCCCCATGTGCGTTCCGTGTTCTGCTTTGCGTACTTTGACCTCTCGCGACGTAGAGGGACCCTCTGTGGCTTTGTTGACCAGAAGGGTTGAGTGGTCTCCCCCTGGTTTCGCTCTCGATGGATTGGCCGGTAGCGGTGCTAGTGACACATAGTGCTGGAGCAGACGCTGCACCTCCTTTGGGTGAGTTGTTCTGGAGTTGGGAGGTTGCGCGATACCCACTCCGTGTTCAGTTGGCCCGTGTTGTGCCCTCTGATGGAGATGGATAGAGCAGTTTTGAGTTCTACCCTCCTGCGGGGCTGGGCAGTGGGTTACTCATCGATTTCTAGGGTTTACCCTCCAGCAGAGACTGGGCAGTGGGTCACCCGATTCTAGTAGGGTCTACCCTCCAGCAGAGACTGGGCAGTGGGTCACCCGACGCTACTAGGGTCTACCCTCCAACAGAGACTGGGCAGTGGGTCACCCGACAACCTCTTAGAGTCTACCCTCCAGCGGGGCTGGCCAGTGGGTCACATGTTGTCTAGTTCCAGGTCTACCCTCCAGCACGGATGGGCAGTGGGTCGCATGTCGACTTATTCCTGGTTTACCCGCCAACAGGGCTGGGCAGTGGGTCACCCGATATCTGATTATGGTGTACCCTCCAGCAGGGCTGGGCAGTGGGACACCCGATATCTGATTATGGTCTACCCTCCAGCGGGGCTGGGCAGTGGGTCGCCGGTTGATGTATTAGGGTTTACCCTCCAGCAGGGCTGGGCAGTGGGTCACCCGATATCTGGTTATGAATTAACCTCCAGCAGGGCTGGGCAGTGGGGCAGCTGTTGGAATTCTAGACTCAGTCCTTCCGACTAGGCTAGTCTATGGGTTTCCTCTGTGATTACCGGATCGGGACCCTTGGTTGTACGGGTCGGTGATGGAATATCTTGACATTGAGGAGACCTCTCGACTGCGGGGCAGTGACGAGGTGTGGTTGGACTTTCCCTATAACTCTCCAGTACGAGGGGCGCTTTCCCCAGCAAGACACGTTCTTGTGATGCGATCTAAAACCGTGCGGGCGAGTCAGTGCCGCCCAAAGCGGATAGTGTCAAGGTGCGGTGATTGAGCCCCTTGGCTTGCGGTTTAGGGAAAACGTGTGGGATGCTGGGCGACAGTGATGGTTATGTCTGGGAATGTTGGATACTCTTTTCTTGGGATGATCTACGGGACAGAGATCCCCTTACGACGTTGTTCGGGCTTCTTGTTGAGCATATGGACTTGTATATACCTTGTTCTAGCACCCACTTCTTGGGTTTTGGCTACTCTCCTTTCAGGAGAGGTGAAGACGCGCGGGGTATGCCACGTTCTTTCCGTGTCTAGCTTATCGTGGTTGGATGAGTCTACTCTCCTGCTATAGGTAGTGAAGACTCGACGAGAAGTTCATCTTCTCACCGTTTCCAGCTCCTTGTGCCTGGATGAGTCTACTTCCTTTCTCTTGTTGGGTTGAGCTGGACTCTTTACTTCACTTCCAGTTCTACTCCTTTCTATTCCTTGTCCACTCTACAGCTCACCCTTCGTTACCTCCTTTGTTGCTCCCTCGAGCCTTCGGGGTATCCTACTGAGTATTTTTATACTCACCCCTGCTTGGGCTTTGCCCACACTTGGTGTGCCCTTGCAGACGACGGACAGGTGGAGCGTGACTTCGGTGGAGCGTAGGAGCTTGGGAACTTGGACCGCGGGCGGTGGTCGTGGCTGGGTTCCAGCTGGGAGACCCGTCAGCTGTTCCCTTTTTGTTCACCTGTTGCCGGGTTGTGGCACTTTTTGGTTGGGCGCGTGTTTTTCCCCTTTTTCCTTTCAGCACTGTACTTTGTACTGTTAGAGGTCGATGCACACTGTGGTTTATTTATAGCAGTTTCCCTTTTCTTTTCCTTTTTACTCTGCACTTTTGCATTGAGTTTGCTATGTGCGTGTGTACAGGTACTTAGGCAAAGGACTCCCCGAGTTGTTGTGCCTTTGGCGCTGGTCGCCAGCCCCTGGCCTATGGAGGCGGGCCTGGGGTAGTTGCGGCTCGAGCCCTGGTTGGGTCGGGTCGTGACAACGTTGTTGTCTCAGGTTCAGGTCTTTCTGGTAGAAGATATACCAAAAACTCTTGTAATCAGAGTACAGGGTAAAATGGTATCCCATCAGATAGTGTCGTCACATCTTCAAGGTGAAGACCACACTATAGGAAAACGGCCGTTTAGCAGCGGTTTTTTCACGGTGGTTTTAAAAACCACCGCTAAATGTTTTTCGGGCTGCCATTTCGCGGCAGTTTTTAAACTGCCGCGAAATGCTTTAAATTTTTTTACATATTTTTTTATATACTTTTTTAAATTTTTTTAAATTTTTTTTGAGGATTAGCGGCGGTTTGGGTGAAACCACCGCGAAATGAAAGAAAAAAATAAAAAAACATGAGAAACCCCAAAATCACTAAAACGACCATAACTTTTGATCCAGGCGTCTGTTGGAGCACCACGACTAGTCATATTTGAAGGTCATGAAGAGATCTAGAGGCACGTAAAATCAAATCCATGAGGCGGTCTAAGGTGCGGAAGATATAATAGATATACGATAGTTGAAAAAAGTTCTCGAACTTCAAATGGCCACGACTTTCGCTCCGCGTGTCCGTTTGGGCTCTACCACATATCAAATTGAAGCCAGCAAAGAGACCAACACACCAGTTTGACAGAATCCTGCTTTTGTCGTGTTTTTCGACCCCAAAACCCCTCCAAAGTTCTTGAAACTCTATCTCCGTCACCGGTGTCCCGTCGAACTTGTCTTCAAACAGACATAACATTCGATCCGCGTGTCATTTCAGACTCCTCCACCTGCCAGATCATATCTCGTTCCATGAGCATCAGTTTGACTGGTGGCGGCGCCCACATGCACTTCTGGATGATAAGTTATGGGCTTTTTAGTCGGTACCAGGTTTGTTATATTTTTCGATTCCTCGTTTCTAGCTCCCGTTCCCCGTCAACTTTTTTTAAATGGTTGTAAATTCCGATCCGCCTGTCTATTCGGACTCTTTCACCTATCAGGTTGAAGATCATTTTAGGATCTTTGATTTGATAGGTCGCGGATCTGAAACGGACTCTCGGATCATAAGTTATCTCTGTTAATGTGAGTCCAATGTTTATGTCACTTTATGACCGTTTTGACGGGTTTTAATGGTTGTCTCCATTTATTACTGTTTATTTGGGTTTCCATGACTTGTTATCTTTATCAATGGTTTTTTGTGGGTTATTATAATGATTATGTTGAATTATTAAGGGGTTTTTCAGAGTTTTCATGAGTTTTCATGCGTTCTCATTCTTTCTAATGCAACATTCTTTATATGCTTCTCCGTCTGTTTTCATGCCTTTTCATGATTTTTCATCCCTTATCACATCTTTTCATACTTTTTCATGTGTTTCCTTTATTATTTATTATTTATAATATACTTTAATTTATTTATTATCTATTATTTGTAACTGGTTATTTATTAATTATTAAATATTAAATATTATTTATTATTTATATTTATTTATTATTTATTATTTATATTTACTTATTTTTTATTATTTATTATTTATTATTCATTATTTATTATTACTAATAATAAAATATTATTAATTATAATAATATTTGTTACTAGTTATTTATTATTTATTATTTATTATTTGTTATTTGTTATTTATTATTTATTATTTATTATTTATTATTTATATTTATTATTTATATTTTTTATTTATATATTATTTATTTATTATTTATTATATAATATTTATATTTATTTATTATTTATATTTATTTATTATTTATATTTATATTTATTTATAATTTATAATTTATTATTTATTATTATTTATTATTTATTATTTATTATTTATATTTATTTATTATTTATTATTTATATTTATTTATTATTTATTATTTATTATTTATTTATTATATATATTTACATATTATTTATTATTTATTATTTATCATTACTAATAATAAAAGATTATTATTATTATTAATATTTGTTACAGGTTATTTATTATTTATTATTTATTATTTATATTTATTATTTATATATTATATATTATTTAATATTTAATATTTATATTTATTTATTATTTATATTCATTTATTATTTATATTTAGTTATTATTATTTTTTTTTATTTATTATTTTTTATTTATTATTTATTATTTATTATTTATTATTTATTATTTAGTATTTAGTATGTATTATTTATTATTTATTATTTATTATTTATATTTATTATTTATTTATTATTTATATTTATATTTATTTATTATTTATTATTTATTTTTATTTAATATTTATTATTTATTATTTATATTTATTTATTATTTAATATTTAATATTTATTATATATATTTATTTATTATTTATTATTTATTATGTATATTTATTTATTATTTATTATTTATTATTTATTATTTATTATTTGTTATTTGTTATTTGTTATTTATTATTTATATTTATTTATTATTTATATTTATTTATTATTTATAATTTATTATATATGATTTATTATTTATATTTATTATTTATTATTTATTTATTATTTATTATTTAGTCGTTATTATTTATTATTTATTATTTATTATTTATATTTATATTTATTTATAATTTATTATTTATATTTATTTATTTTTTATTATTTATTTATTATATTTAATTTTTATTTTTTAATTATTATTTATTATTTATTATTTTTATTTATTATTTATATTTATTTATTATTTATTATTTATTATTTATATTTATTTATTATTTATTATTTATTATTTAAATTTATTTAATATTTGTTATTTATTATTTAAATATATTTATTATTTATTATTTATTATTTAAATATATTTATTATTTATTATTTATTATTTAAATTTATTTATTGTTTATTATTTATAATTATTTATTATTTATTCTTTATATCTATATTTATTTATTTTTTATTATTTATTATTTATTATTTATAATTATTAATTTTTTATTTATAATTATTTATTATTTTTTATTTATTATTTATATTTATTTATTATTTATATTTATTTATTATTTACATTTATTTATTATTTATTATTTATTATTTATTATTTATTATATATATTTATTTATTATTTATTATTTATTATTTATATTTATTTTTTATTTGTTATTTATATTTATTTATTATTTATTATTTATTATTTATATTTATTTATTATTTATTATTTATTATTTATTATTTATTATTTATTACTTATTATTTATTATTTATTATTTATTATTTATATCTATTATTTATTTATTATTTATTATTTATTATGTATTATTTCTTGTTTATTATTTATATTTATTTAATATTTATATTTATTTATTATTTATTATTTATTTTTATTTTTTAATTATTTTTTATAATTTATATTTATTTCTTATTTATTATTTATTATTTATATTTATTTATTATTTATTATTTATAATTTATAATTTATTTTTTATTATTTATTATTTATTAATTATATTTATTTCTTATTTATATTATTTATTATTTATTATTTAGTATTAATATTTATTTATTATTTATTATTTATTATTTATTATTTATTATTTATTATTTATATTTATATTTATTATTTATATTTATATTTATTTATTATTTATTATTTATATTTATTATTTATATTTATTTATTATTTATTATTTATTATTTAATATTGAGTTTATATCTATTCTTTATGCATTATTTGTATTTTCAATTAATATATATAAGTATATTAAATTCTGTCTATTAACAACATGACGAGCTTGCTGGAGTGGTAAAGCCTTTGGAAAATATGCAAGAGGTTAGGGGTTCAAATCTCACCAAACGTAGTATAAAATAAATAAAATAAATACAAAATAAATAAAACAAAAAAAATAAATACGAAATAAATAAAATAAATAAATAAAATAAATAAATAAAATAAATAAATAAATAAATAAATAAATAAATAAATAAAATAAATAAATATATAAATAAATAAATAAATATATAAATATATATATATATATAAATAAATAAATAAGAAAATATATAAATAAATAAATAAACACATAAATAAATAAATAGATAGATAAATAAATAAAATAAATAAAATAAATAGATAGATAAATAAAGAAAATAAATAAAATAAATAGATAAATAAATAAAATAAATTAATTAAATAAATAAAATAAATAAATAAATAAAATAAATAAATAAATAAAATAAAATAAATAAAATAAAATAAAAAAAATAAAAAAAAATTAAAAACCCACCTCTAAATTATTTAGAGGCGGTTTAAACCACTACTAAAAAACCGCCGCGAAACGTTCTGTGATGATTTTAAAAACCACCACGAATAGTTTCCCGACGCGCGATTTCGTTTTGGTTTTTCCAAACCACCGCCAATCTATTTAATGGCGGTTTAAACCGCCGCGAAACGAAAAAAACCGCCGCTAAATCGTGATTTTTCCGTAGTGACACTACTACAAACTTCAGGTCATGGGTAGCATAGTTCTCCTCGTGTTGTCTCAGCTATTTAGAGACATTTGAGATCACTACTCGCTCCTATATCAAGACACATCCGTGTCCAGTCCCTGATGCATCATAGTAGAATATGTACCCTACGCGTTCCTCTAGAAGCCTCAAGATGGTGGACACTAGTCAACTTCTGCCTCATCTCCTGAAAGCTCTGCTGGCATCTCTCCCTCCACACAAAGGGTTTCCCCTTCTTCGTCAAGGCTGATAATGGTGCTACAACACTCTAGAAATCTGGCACAAAACTCTGGTAGTATCCCGCCAAACCCAAGAAACTATGTACCTTCATCACACTCATGGGTTGCTCCTAACCAAGTACCGCCTCAATATTTGCTGGATCCACTGCAACTCTAGCCTCTGAGATGAAATGTCCAAGGAAGTGAACCTCTTGGATCTATAACTGGCACTTCGAGAGCTTAACAAAAAACTGATGCTCTCGGAGTGTGTCCAGTATTACCTGAAAATGATAGGCATGCACCTCCTCAGTAGTCGAGTAGATCAGAATTTCATCAATGAAGACCACTACAAAGTGATCAAGGTACAGCCGAACGACCTTGTTCATGAGCCCCATGAACACTGCTGGAGTGTTGGTCATGCCCAATGTCAGAACCAAGAATTCTTAGTGGCCATACCAACATCTGAATCCCATCTTTTGCACATCCTTGTCTCGAAATCTAAGCTGGTGATAGCATGATCTGAAGACTATCTTCGAGAACCACCATCCTCTCTTCAGCTGATCAAAGAGGTCATCAATCCTCAGGAGTGGGTACCTGTTCTTCACGGTCACCTGGTTCAAGTGATGGTAGTCGACAGAAAGCCTCATCCGCATTATTGGCGAACAAAATCAGGGCTTCCCAAGGTGAAACATTGAGCTAGATGAATCCCTACCCCTACAAGACCTCCAGCTATACCCGCAGCTCACAAATCCCCGCGGGAGTCATCCAATATGCTAGTGTAGATATCGATGTCATCTCGGGGTATAGGTTAATGTAAAAGTCCACCTCCCTACAAGGAGGTAGACCTGAGACATCATCAGGGAGAACATCCGTTTACTGGTCCACCACTACAGGAAATCTCGGACGTTGCACTTCAACAGCTCTGAGGGTAAGGCTAGCCAACTGATTAGTGATCGGCTGCACTCTCCTCCGAGTAATTCCATCTTATGCTGCAAAGGCTCTCTTCTCTTCGGTTAAGGTAAACCTGGTCCCATCAGTCTGGACACACCACACTTTGTTTCAAATAAAGTCAATATGAGCATGGACTGTAGATAACCAATCCATACCCAAGATGACCTCATAAGGCCTCGACGCCGCTACAATGAGATCCCAGCTGAATCTCTCACCTCCTAGAGTAAGCTCGCACTACTAACACTAGTGCGCAATCGTCGAATCCGCTCCCATAGGAGTCTCTAGCTGTAAAAATCGAGTCAATGGATCCGTCGGAATCTCCGAGCATCAAACGAGGGTAGTGACAATAAAAGAATGACTGAAACCTGTGAGTATAAGTATTGCAGCTAAGGGGGAGTAGACACAAATCACACCTTGTATCACCTCCGGAGCTTCATGGTCATAGGCCTCAGCTTCCTGGAGCTGAGCTATCCCATGTCCACCTACTCCCTATAGACGGGGTGGACCTTCTGGTGGTGGTGGCAGTAATATCTCGAATCGTCGCCCGCCGCCAGATGCATCACCAGCTCCTCTACCACATCTGCCTTCTCCTTGCGTACCACCTCGATCGAATCTATTTCTCTGCCTTAGCGGTCCTTCGACCATATACTGATCATCCGAATGGTGGGTCGGACAGTCACGAGCCCTGTGACCCTGCCCGCCGCAGGAGTAACACTACCTGCTTCCGTGAGGGTTGTCTATGCCTCGGGTGCCCCACACAACCGATCCTGAGACATTTGGTCGTTCACCTGTAGGTCTTGTCCTCTTGGACCCCTACGACATCTCCCTGCTACCATCTGCAGAACACTCCACTACGCGACGACTGGTGGTGGATCTTGCTACTGGAGATTTTTCAGTATGGAAACTCTTCACTAAGAGGGCTCTCTCTAACACCCCCACCTGCATCATGATGCTGAGTGAGACCATTGAAGCTCTAATCTCCCTTATGTGACCCCGATCGAAGGTCCAAGACCTGAATAATGGGTTCTGCACCATATCGGTGGAGGAGCGTGAGTGGTCTGTGAACCTCGCTGAGTACTAAGCTACAATCATGTTGCCCTGCTGCAGATGAAGTAGCGCATGTATGTGCACTGTGTGATGAGTCACTGGTACAAACTCTGCCCGAAACAGGCTCTTGAAGTCTGCCCGAGAAGTGTCACCTCATCGTGAACCTGGAGCATCAAGCTCCACCATCGGCCCGCTTCTTCCTATAGAAGCCTAGAAGCAAGTATCACCATGGGGTCTGTTGGTGTCCCTACCAGTCGGAAAACTCTCACCACAGCCTCCATCCAATCCTCAACCGCTTGTGGGTATGTCGCTCCCCTGAACCTGGGTGGCCTCAGGCATTGGAACTCATGCAACGTGCTCAAGCGGCATGCACCGTCTGCTACTGGGGCTGGTGGAATAAGTGTCCCAACAGGGAGTGGTACCGCTGGTGCCTTCACTGGAAAAAGGCCCTACACCGAGGCCTCGTCGCTCGGTGGGCTATCAGTGCGTTCAACTCTCTGAACTCGAGCTGGCTGTCTATGTGGGGGAATCCAGAAAAGAATCATATGAGACTCTATCAACTGTTATACCTGGTGAGATGACCTGGTTGATCTGACTTAAAGAAAGCTTTTGAAAACACACACACAATCAGTGCTTTTATGAACGGAGTTGGAAATCAGAAGTCAGGGTCTTTGTGTATGGATATGTCGGACGTCATACCAACACTGGACTCCCTGGACTGAGAACCACACCCACTACCCATAAAAATATTTATTCATAGAAAAAAATATTATAGTCCTATGTTCTATGATAGAACCGATTCCTCTGATACTAATTTGTCACACCCCATCCCTCGGGGCCCGTGATGTGACTACCCCACGCCTTCCTTCCATAGGCCATGGGCTGGTGACTAACACCAAAGACGTAATTCCCAAAAACTGGGAATTCATTGCCTTTATAACTTGTAAGTACAGACAACAGATCCCACATCTGAATATGAAACACTACGTAAAACTGTATAACAAAAGTGTGCTGAAAGAAAAAAGGGCCAAAATACAAGCCCAACAATAAATCACAAGAAACATAAAGTACATGTACAACTGAAGAAAATAAAAACAGCCACTAGAACATCCTCTGAAGTTCCTACCTGAAGGGTAGGTACAGATCACCTCCTTAGCACTCCACATCTGTCTTTCTCCTCCATGTACCGACTTGTTGTAAGATCATCCTCCAGGTATTGTCTGGTCCTGATACTCTCAGCCTCGATCAATACTGTCCGTAATCTTCATCCAACACAACAAGGTGCGGGCATAGCCCGTGTAGGGGTGAGTATAACGATACTCAGTAGGGACCCTGAGACCCTCAATGTCTCACAAAATCCATCAAGGATAAACCACAAAGTATGAAAACAAAAGATAACCTTACTAATGTATATTTCCATACATATACCTAAGTTATCAAATAATCCATCTCTATCATGAGAAAAACACAAAAGTACTAACTCAGCTCAACTAGGATTTTTTTCTAAGAGTAGTGTCAAGTAACATTCCAAGTCACATTGTCGAAACCTCGGCTGCTGTAGAACTTATCCTCTGTCGAGTACAGTGGGCCTTCCACGACACTGAGCTCACTTCCCACTAACCTTGGAATACTGACGTACTCCTCCTATCACGTATTATCGGTCTACCGCGTCACATAGAGGCGCTCCCCATCATGGGTCTTCCATGTCACCAAGCGTGCTCACCCTTGCAGCTAGCTGAGGTACTCCTCCTGTCGATAACCGTGGGTCTGCCACATCACCAAGCCCGCTCCTCCACCATGGGTCTTCCGCGATACCAATGCACTCCCCAATGGGCTAGTAGAGTCACTCCAAGTCAAATGGTTAGGAGTCGTCAGGTCTCATCCAGCTACTAGGTCTCTACACCACGCTCGCTCATCTCCGGTAGGATCCGCTCCCTCAGCTACTTGTCGATACTCCATATGTCATGAATTCCCGTGATGAATTATATTAATGGTCTACCATGTTATAGGGTTCTCAATGTAAAAAAAAAACGGCGCGTCAATTGGAAGCCCGGTCTGTGAGTTATTAGTCTTTTAGTTCGAGGGGGGCAGTTGGATTTTTTACACGATCCAACCTGACCATATCTCAACTAAATCCCGAACTCTAGTGGGGTATAATCAAAGGGACCTTCATTCTCAATGATTACCAGTTCCGCTGATAGTTCCTCAAATAGACGTCTGGTACCAAAGATATGGACAAAAAAAGTAAAGGGTCGTAATGGGCCCGGGTCCGGTTCGACCCGGTCGGAACCACCCAAATCGACCCAGTATGGGCTGATCCAGTTCAGGTCAACCCATCCTAACCTGTTGAGTCTGGACCAACCTGTTGGGTGGGCCAGACCATTAGGTTCGGCCCGGCCCACTAGGCCCAGCCCAGCAGGCCTCAAGGGGCAGTAGGGGGCCAAGAGGGCGCAGATCGGCCACGAGGGCGCAGACCAACCATGAGGGCGCCGACCAGCTACGGGATTGCCGACCTGCCATTGGTTTCCATGAGGGAAGTTTAGCCCGGATGTTGCCATGTGGGAGGCTCTACCCGAAGGGCACCGTGAGGGTGGCTCGGCCCGAGGGGCCGGGCCGATTCGGCCGGGGTGTCGTGTGGGCACATTCCGGTTCAGTCGAGGCACCTCGAGGGGCCAGTGGGTTGGCGGGACTAGTGCAGCTCAGAAGGATGACAGCTAGCACGACCGGGGTATCTCAAGAAGACAGCAGGAGGCACGGACGGTGGGTGGCGCAGTCGGTGGGTGGCGCGACCGACAGGTGTCGCGATTCGGCCCGGTGTGGTGGAGCCGGTTCGGTCGGGGCGCCGGAGCGTCGTGGGGGCAACACCGGTCACAGAGGCCGCCGATGGCATGGCCGTTTCCTTCGTCACCTTCGACACCATTTTCTCCTTCCTCCATTTTGAAGAACATCGCGGGTTGGGCCATTTTTGTTTTTCCCACACCCTCCGCGTTTAGAGTGGCAACAAGCAGTTCATCAAGAACATAAACAAATAACGAGAATGGATGATATTTTAAAACATCAATTCCCATAATCCCTCGAAAATATCTATTCCCAACCCCACAAAGGAAAAAGAGGCGGGAACATGGAAAGTGTTAATAAAATAATGAATAAACCCCTACAAATTTTCGCAACTATTTATTCCCAACCCATAAGGAAATCATCTGTGGATCAACATGATAATGAGTTGATTCACATTCTTTGTTTTTAAAGGAAAGAATCAAGGGAATATAATCATACTTAATAAAAAACCCTACCTTGTTCGATGTTGGTTCACATTAGCCCGAGAAGGAAGACGTTGATTCGTTGTAGACGAATACATCCAACGTCGGAGGAAGTTCTGAGAAAGGAAGTCGAAGTCATCGATGTTCTTCATGGAGGAAGCGTTCTTCATTGGAGAATATTTCTCCCAAGAGCTACAAATCTCCCCAATTCCACCAAATAAAAGAGATATCAAAAATAAAAGTGCTTCCCCAATTTAATCATAGTCACAATTCAAATTGGATTATATTAATTGGCCCATTTAAGTGGTGCATTGGAAAGATTATTGGTATGTGCATTGGAAAAATTAAGGTGGAGGAGGTCAAGAGGCTCTTTCTCATTAATTGTGGGAGTTGAGGGTTTTCTCCCAATTAAAGGGAGGTTTAATCCCGAGTGGTCCCCACCACCATAACCACTCATGGAAGGTTATGGTTAGGGTGGTCCCCACCACCTTAACCTCTCATGGGAGGTTATGTTTTGGTGGTCCCCACTTCCAACTTACACATTGAGGTTTGGTTACGATGGATCCCACCTAGAATATCCACATGGAAGCACAAAATAATATAAAATGACGTTTATTTTATTTTATTATTTCTGTGAAAAACCCCAATACTATATTTCATCCTATTCCATCTATCGTCGAGGGGAAAGTCTCCATATGCAAAAACCAGCGCTGCGAGTTCAACGGTGCCCTCATATTTCAATTCCGAGAACCAGATCAAAAGTTATAAAACCCTCCCATACGTTTACTGAACGAACCTGAACAAAAAATAAAAAAATGATTCCAGGAACACTAGGCCTCAGAATCACATTCCGTCCATTTTGGCAGAATGGTAAAATTCCCATTTATTTTTAAAAAATTAAATTGAAATTCTTGGTCTATACAGAAATGATTACAGATGGATTTGTTCAAACATTTGTGAATCGAAATGGTTATTGATAGCTTTGTTTGAAAGTTAATTCATGGAAATTATCTTTTTTAGCTATGGACACAACATTAGGCATGATAATTATTGAAAGGATGTTAGGTTAACCAGTATGAGTTTGGAAAAGTTTCTCGGTATCTATATTCACAACTATATGCATGGACAAGGTCACATGTAGCTATCTTTACATGTTTGAGTGTGGAAATGGATGGGGTTAGATATGTTTAAAAATTTATGTTTTTATATTCTTCTGTATACTCCATATTATTTTTCATTTTTTTCATGGATTGTGTTTATTAATTTTTTTCCTATAATCATAAGACCCACATCTTATATTACACCAACAACATTATTCCATGACTCTTGATTTACAACATGTGTTTCAATAGGTATGATTATCTTATGGTATGTTTGTACATCTTGATTCTATTCCCATTCCCACATTCTCTTTTTATGACCACTTATTATCATATATTGTTTTATCTTACCCTTAATAATAATATAGTCTCGCCCATTTATTATCATTCTATTCCTTGGGGTTTGAAGAAGAGTGTAACATGTGACATGTCTTAAAGGGAGTCTGGTGGTGTGATATTATGGGGAAATGTTCATAGTGTTGTAAAAATGATTTTTATGTATATAATCTCCAAAGAGGCAAAAATTTTGGGGATTGGGAATGTGTGACTGTTAGTCATAAATCATAAATTATTGAAATGATTTAAAATATATTTAAGTTATGATAATATCATCTAACTTGTAATAAAGTCATATATTTGAATTTTTTATCATTGGGTATAGGAGTGTCGGTATGGAGTGATTCGATTGGAATCAGAGTTGGTTTTAGTTATTTTTTTGTAATATGGATTGAATAATAAGAATATTTAACAAAAAAGGAACTATGTTAGACCAAAATTGAAGATAAATGAATATAAAATGTTGGATTACTCCAAGGACCACCATATTTTACTAATCCAAAATAATGTGTACTATGTTTCTAATAAGTTTTAGGTTTTATGATAGTCAATTTTTTTCTGGATAAAATATTAACAAAAATTATTTATTGAACATACCATTACTACAAACCACATGTTTTATCATGCTACTATTAGTTGATATCTAATACCCCAATAAGGTATCATCAGTTTAACAAACAAAATTTAGGTCAAATCTACACCATCTACTTATTAAAATGAGGAAATATACATCCATGAACTTATATTACTATTGTAACATATTCTATAATCTATAAATTCTATCACCATGAGATACTACTGCCAAGAGAATCTACCTCCAAAAGTTACATCTACCACTGCTGCAAGTTCACCCAGTTTCCACTACCACTAGTTCAAGAGGATTCCGTTAATAGGTTCTTCCTCCATTATATTTCTACCACATGATGTCTCTTTCTACTATAACATTTCAAAATAAAATAAAAATTAATTCATCCTATGTCTATATTATGGAATGTAGTTTATGTCTATGTCATGTGTATTTATGAAGGATCATTTATAAACAACACCACAATGGTTTTAAGGAAATGTTGGACTTCCTGAATATGTATCTCAGTATAAGTATTTGGTTTATTATTATTATCCTTCAATAGATAATTATCCATTTTGGAATTATATAACATCATAGAAATTCTTCATGTGTGAAGATAGAGATACACATGTGTGGTCAAAAACACAGAACAATTGGCTGACAGAGAAATAATTATTCACCCAGATATCAAAGATAAACTTTTGTACTACACTTTTATACAAATATGGTTTACCCCATTCAAATATTTATTTAAAGGCTTATAAATAACCAATTTTTATCATATTTATCCACAAAAAATCATCACTCTCTTTATTTTTTGATATTTCTTTTTTGATAAACATTTGAGTTATTTTATATTGTCTTTATCTATAAAACAATAACTCGTGTATTGAATTAGAGATTTCTAGACACTCCCATCCAATTATTTTAATTTATACTCTCACACATACAGGTTTAAGAGGGTTTAGGTGACATATACTTATTTTATCCCATGGATAACTATGTAATATGATGTTTTATAGCCTAGAATATCTAAGTATAGTTGTTGGTATGACCTGATCTGGGATGTGGATTAGTTTATAATATATTAAACTTTTTGTTAGTGGGTGATTTCCAAGTAGAGGATATCTGGTCTTGAATAAGGAATCGACACCTTATTTAATTTTTCTATGTGATTTTATTATTATTATTTTGAGTAAAAACTATTTATTTTCAAAATAGTAACAAGACATTACTTTGATAGTTAAATTTTATTTGTGTTTTATATATAGTGTCTAATATTAGTAGATTAGTTTTAGAAGTTATTTCTTTTTGATGAATATTTTAACTAAGTTATAATCAAAATTTAAATAACATTTTTTAAATATCTTATTATACAATTTTAAGGTTTTAGTTAACAATGTGTTAATATTAAATAAGGGGATTCATCTTTTAAATATTTTTAACATAAATATTTAATTGTAAACTCAATTTACAAAAGACATGAGTGTTCCACTCTAACCAACTTAAAAATATAATAGGTTGAATTGTATGTTTCTTAATTTAAGACAACATAATATTTATTTTCATTATAATTTTATTAGTCACATTCATTATTATTACATGATACTCACACTAACACATTTTTTAGATAATGGTTGGAACTAGGAAAATTGAGTTAACTACATGAACACTATCAATATCAAAAAAAATTCAAATAAAAGAAAAAATGAGCTTGATAGAAATTCTTGTGATAAAGACCATGGTCAAAAACGGATTAAAAATTCTACATGTCAAAAAAGTGGGGAAACAATTTAAGGGAATGTCTCAAAGAAACTGAATGATGTTTTATCTGTGGTATTGGAGGGCATAGATTTATGGACTACTAAGGAAAAATAATTATTTTTATTGAAACGATGGATGAAAATAAAGTTCCTCTTAATGTTTAAGTAGAAATTATGTTTTTTAAATGTAAGGAATTTGGGAAATTTGTTGACTAGTGCACCTATCCAAGGGTTAATGATGAGAATAAATACCAACAAAATCATAATAAAATTCAAAAAGGTAAATCCTACAAAATCACTACTATTAATATGGGTAAAACAAATGAAGTGGTCTAATTTACACTAGAAATATACTCTTTCATTTCAAATATCTTTTTTGATTTAGGATATATCCATGCCTTTCTACATGGGATGTTTTTAAATAGCATAAAATCAAAAGACTAATAAATAGATAATGAATCATGTGTGAAAAAAAACTAGTGCTATGATTATGTCATCTCAATTATATTTTAATTATTTTGTTAATGTTTTTTGGAATGTAATTCATCCAAATATTATTAATCTCTCTATAGTAACATGTGATGTGGTTTTAGGAATGGGTTGGTTTTCCCTACATGGAGTCTATATTAGTTGTTGAGATAGGGATTTCACAATTTTTATCTTAAATAATCTCATGATCATCTATCAAAATATTTATTTTTAACTCCCTATAGAAATTTATTCTATTATATGGGTTTAAATAACTAATAATGAGGGGTATTTAAAAAAAATTATTTCAAATAAACATAATTTTTAGGACATATCGATTGTGAATGAATACATTCATGTATTATATAGAAGATTCGTTGTCTTCCCCAGATAATGAAGTTGATTCCCCCTTAGAAATTATATCTTAAGTCATATCTATATCTTATAAGTACCCTTAATGATTTTCCATAGTGAGGGATAATTAAAATTGTGATGATAGAATTTAATGGGGGTAGAGAATGTAACACCCCCAGTTCTAGTAATTATTTTATTTCATTAAAATACATGTTTATTATTCAAATGTTTTAATATTTTGTTACAATATCTGAACTTTAGTAGGAAGTAATTCATATAATAATCAGTTTAACAAAATTTTAATCACTCATAATGTATAATTATAACAAAAGTATACTAAACATAGTAGAGCATACCATGGATTATTATATCCCTTAGAAGTAAATAAATTAAAAGGGGATAATAAATAGAAAAATAATATCTTTGTAACTCGGAAATCCATTAGATCCTCATCACTTTTTGAGAGTTGTTATTAGTGGAACAAGACTTATAATGAAAAAATAGGAAAGGATAGAAAATATTGAAAATATAAAAGCAATACTATAAGACTGATAGTGGTCACTATGAAGATATAATTAGATGAATTTATAGGACATAATATGGGTAATATAATCATTATATAACGGTTTTAAAGGGGGTATATAACCATTTAGTATAATATAAGTTAACATGTTTCCATTTTGGAATTACCAGTATATAGTTCATATAAATAATGTTTAGTTATATATAAATTCCCATAAAAAATAATTTAATTAAATGAAAATAAATTATTTTGAAATGGAATTAATGGAAAATAATTTACTTGTGAATATACCTTTTATTTTAATGAAATTATTTGTATATAATATGAAATATTATTAAACATATTTTATTTAATCGTTTCAATATAATGAATTAATAAAAATTAATTAATTATAAATTAAATAAATAAAATCTCAAAAATATTTAAGTAACTTAAAATAATACTTATTTAGTTATTGATATATTAATAATAAAATTTAATTTAAAATTGTTTTTATATATTATATTATTTCATTAAAAATATAAATTTCTTAAATTTTTAATGTTTAATGAAATTTCTTATTCATATATATATAAAGATTAATTATCATTCAAACATTGAAAATAAATTGGTTATAAAGGAAGATAAAAACATTTAATGGTAAAAAAACATATTTTTTGAAGAATTATTTTTATATGTGTGATGTATTTATGTATTTATAAATATTATAAATCAATACTAAATAATTATTTTAATTAGTTTTTTATAATATAATCATTATAAAAAATTTATTAAATGTAAAATAATTTGAATAAAATCATTTTATTCTTAAAAAATATTTTTATAATAAACAATTTTATGTGGTGTGTGTACTTATATTAAAATTAATTTCTATAAATTTTATAAACTGAAAATAATAAAATGGAGTGAATATTGGAAATTAGAATTTTCATATTTGGTAACTAGTTAAATTTATTTTAATAGACAAAAATAAGTTACCAATGTAAAAGATAATTTTCATGTTAATGGTAAAAGGGATATTTTCAAAAATGAAAAAATTTAAGTGTTGTATGTTATTTTCTAAACATATTGATCTATTTTAAATAGTGACTCTAATAAAATATATATATATTTAAAAAAAATTATTAACACTCATTTAATTGATAATTGTTTTAGGAAATCAAAATAAAAAATCTTAATTATTAAAAATATTTTTTTAAAAAAATCTATATATAATATGATTAAATTTAAAATATAATTTTCACATATATAAAAACTGGATTATATTAAATTATGTTTAAATTTTGAGTCACCAAATTCAGATTGGGTAAGAGGGGTCATATTACATTTTTATCAGAAAAAATAGTTATCATAGTAAACAATTAAACAAGTTTAAAATGGTTAAAAGAGGTAAATTATCATAGATTGAATTTTTTTAATTAAAATGATATTTAGATATTCTATAAGTATTTTGTTATGTGTGGGTGTAAATACTACATTTATCATTAAAATTTATTACCAAACTCACCAAAGTCCTAGGTGATCCCATCTATATCCTTCAACTAAAATATGTTTCTATTTAAATGTGCCTCATTTTAACTTGTGAAAGGAGATCTCCTTCACGGACTTCAACCCACTATTCTCCTTAAAATACTTCTTAAATCACATCCCATTTTACCTCTTCTAGGGTTCAATAATTTTTTGGAATCCTATAGTTAATAATAATGGGGCCTAATCCCTTCAATCAAAGGGAATTCACCCTAAGAAGGAGTGATTCCATCAAAGAGAATAAAGAAATTTTGTAGAATCCAAGAGTAACTATAACAGTTTTCCCATCTCAATTTTTATTCATTGAGATATGTTATATATTAAACAATTTATTAAAATTTCATTGTTTATAAAATAACTATAGATATATTTTTTCATATTTCCCATGAATTTAAAAGGATTTACAAATCGAAAAAAGGTTCCCTCTTTGAAGGGTTTTCATTCAAATATCACATTGCTTTCAAGAATGATTATGATTGAATATATATTTGATTAAAATTTTATGATATTATTTTTTAAGCTGCCGATATTTTATACTCCTTTATTTATTCAAGAATTTTACATGTCTTCATTCTATCTCACCGCCCATTGCTTCATAATTCGATCAAAAGGTTTTCTGCAAGTGGAGTTGAACTTATCTCATCTTTTTTGCTAAAGAATACTTATTATTTATGTCCATATTAATTATATTTTTTATAAATTATATTTTCCCTATTTATATTATTTCTTAAATGTATTTTCAATTCACTTGACTTAAGAATCATTGTTTTTGGTACATTCATATTCATCCAACTTTAAACTTCTTTACAAAAGTGTGAAATGAATATATTTTTAAATAGTTAATGAAAAAATGTATTTTCATTCCATATTTTTTAATTCAAATTAATAAAATTTCTCTTCATGTTTTCAATTTTTAACAAGAAATTCGTATTCTGGTTTTTTTATAAATTATTTTATTTTAAATGAAAATTTTTCAATAGGAAATAATATTTCTTCTTATTTATAAAATAAATTCCCAAATAAATGTATTTTTTATCTATATAAACATACTTTAATGTTTATTACGTTTCATTTGGGACATGATAAAATTATACCATCCATCATCTTTCTATGAATGTATTATTATAATATTTTATGAAATATTTTGTAAAACCTGCTTATTTCTCATGGGTTAATCAAGTAGCAATGGGATTATATGTTATACTGCTAAAATGGAACTCATAAGTTTGGTTTATCACAATTTGATAGGTGGGTCTATTATATCCATTCAATAAATTGTATAATTTATTTTATCTCAATATATAATGGTGTTTGTGTGTATATATGATTACAGGTAGTTATTTTCACAAGTATGTTTATGGGCATGATTATAGTCAGATATGTTCACACGTTTATTCATGGAAATGATTGTATATTTCCTTGTTAAAATGATTTTATCTGGATAGATGTTTTCATAATTTTTTTGTGGACATGATTTTAGATAGATATTTTCACAAGTTTGTGAATATACAAGTCTATAGATAACTTTGTTTACAAGTATGGAAGTAGACATGATTGTGGAAATATTTTATCGCAATTTTATGTAACGAAATGGTTAAAATAGCATTGTTTACACATTTGTGCTTGTAAATGATTATGGATCAATATTTTCACATGTTATTTCATCAATGTTATTTTTGGTAGCTATATTCAAAAGTCTGTGGGTAGATATTTTATGTACCTATATTCATAATTATCTGCATGGACATTATCCTAGGTATTTTTATGAACAAGTATATGTTTGGGAATGAATTTTGGTAGATACATTCAAATGTTTTTCTGTGGACTTGTTTTTTAGCTATTATTACAATTTTATGATTTTTTATGCTTATGTATATGCCATGTTTGTTTTCATATGTTACATTTAAACGAAACATTTTTATTAGCTTTTTATTTATAAATTCTAATGGATCATGTATTATGTTATTATAAAAATATTATTATATCACCTTAGGATTTTAAAATAATATCATTCTGTTTGAAATTATATATGACATGCAACACTAAGCATTAAATACCCACAAAATATATTATTTAAATACGATCATTATAAACTAGCTATTTGATTTTAGGGTATGCATATGATTAAATGAAGTATTATATATATATATATGTCCTAATAAATATATTTTTTCATAAATTTATAGAAAATATTCAATAAATTTTTTATTAAAGTAAATTTTTTCTTCAAAATAAATTTTATTCAAAAATAGTTTTTTATTTCATTTTATGATTTCGGATTATAATTAATTTATAACACTTTTAAATATTTTATTTTAGAAAATGAATATAATTTTTGAAACCACCATAACAAAATTATTTTATAGTGAAATTTTCGGATTTTTCGAAAAGGGTGATTTTTAGTGAATAGTGAAAAGTTTTTCTTTTTGTAAAAATATCATTTATTTTCAACAAATAAATTAATTAAAACGAAAAATTACTCTTTTAACTTTATTTAAAATTAATACAAGTATTATTTATTTATATTTAATATAATTAATTACATTTTATTCATCTTTATACCATATTTTGGTACATTTTTATTTTCAGGCTTAAAAACTCTATTCTCTAAAAACTGTTTCTAAATGAATAATGTTTCTCCATTTAATTTATTTAAAATAACTAATAATAAATAATTATTTAAGTTAAATTTTTATATTATATATCTAATTATTTTAATTTATATCCATATAACGATTATCGCTAGTCATATAGTTAATGTAAGATCATCTTATGCATTGTAAATTAATTTTTTTTGAAATCCAATTTTGAACATTATTTGTGGTGTTATTTTCAAATTTAATTTTACAACTTTTATGAAGTTAATTTCATAAAATGGATTACATATTTAGAATAAAAATAATTAGAATTATATTTTTTTATAACATAACTTTTTTTCCAAATGATTAGTAAATATAATTAAATTTATTTACAATGATTAATGTTAAAACAAGGTTTTGTGCATTACATGTGTTTTTGTTTAAATTAATATTAAAAAATGTATAATTTTTATTTGAAAAATTTTATTTCATATTAAAAATAATTTTTTCTAAAATATATATTAATTAACTTTTATTTTATTCTTAAATGAGTAACTAGCTATGTTAAAAAACTAGTTACCATTAGGAAAAATAAAATAGTAAAATTAGGTAAACTTAGAGGATAAGATAATAACTTGGATAAAACATGTTCGGTTTTTTTGTGTTTTTTATTCACCGTTAGTTTCCAAAAATCTATTATTTTTCAATTTTTGAAGCACATGGGGTGAGTTGAACTCTATTTATTGAATAGTTTTTGGTATTTTATAAAATATGACTCATACTCAATTATAAAAGGGAACACCTTCCCCTCACTTCTTCACATGTATAAAAACATTATCATAAACAAAACCTTCCAAAATATATCCCCAAAATACTTAGACAAATTATAGTGCTTACGGCCTTCCCAAAAGGCCAACCCCATTATCCTTAATAATAGATCTAAAGGAGACTCTTCTAAGAGAAGTTAATTATCTTCACTAATCCCCCTCTTTTAACTTCTTCTTGTCCAACATAAATTATGAATTAAAAAATACAATATAATAAAACTAGGTTTTAAAATAAAATTATATGTTTTTTATGGCCTAATACATATCCCAACTTTCCTCTATCAAATGGGATATAATGTCATCTCTCGTGTGTATGGTGGATTACTGCCTTATAAATCGATGCTATTTTGTTTCATCACCAACTCAAATGTATTTTCATAATGGTGGAATAATAAATATATGGGATATATAAGAGATTATATTTATTCCTTAAAATTAATATACCATCAAATTTCATACCCATTCACCAATTAATTAAATGATATCTTTACTTGTGTGTATGTTTTCCCTACCATATCCACAAAGAGATGTGATTCATTTTCAATGTCCAATAGTCAAGAATTGTTATAAAAAATGTTTACAATGAATAAATATGTTTTTTACATCAATAATATTATATATATTATGGATATGTATCATATGAAAAATAGTCAAAACATCCATGATAAAACCTGCATGAGAAAACAATCTATTCAACATAGAAAATAGTGGTAAAAAAGAAATATTATTTAGGAACGGGTGATAGGATATTATAAGATTCCATATATTATATTATAAATACCAATATAGTTCTTTTATAAATTAATAACATATTCAAAATCATTATACAGGGTGATGAATTATATTCAAAAAAGGTAACTATAGGTAATGGATTTTGCCTCAATTTTTCTATATTGAGGCATATTTTAATGTTATGCACATAATTTATTTTCTATGGTGTATAAAATTCCCATTTGAAATATAAAATAATTTAATATTAATAATTCATTTTATTTTATGTTTCATGTTTAATTATTTAATCTAAGGGGGTCTTAATTGAATGTTTGCAAGGGGTAGGTAATTTCATAACTCAATTTCCTTTGATTGGGTTATATTACATCTTCATTATCTTTGATAATATAATATTATGTGCGTAAGGTATTTTTATTACTTTTTCTTTTGTTAATACTTTTTTAATGTCAGTATAAATGTTATAAAAAATAAATCCATTTATTAATCCCTACATCAATGTTATGAACTTTATAAGAAATTTGGTCTCAATTTTCACTCTATAGAGACATATTTGGTATTATTTGTGGAGACCGGAAGCTTGACGTACATAGATATTACATTACTTTTGTGGAATACTTAATATATAACAAAAACAGACACACAAGGATCTTAATAGTTTAGTTTCTCTGGAAACTCGGAATATAATCTTCTAATCGTGGTGAAAGATCTTCAACATCTCCCATAAGATCTTCCCCTTTTTGTTTTCTTACCTAAAACCTTTCTTTATATCCTGGGGAAAAGAAAACATATAAAGGGTGAGATCAAATGCTCAGTAAGGGTAATCATTGATAAAATAAAACAAATCATATACATTTGAACATCAAAATATGAACATAATATTTAAACATCAGAATCTTGAGCAATGACATAAATCATGGAAGTACGTAAGACATAGATCATAACGAAACATTAATCATGATAAAATAGAATAATAATTAAACATGTAATTGTGAAAAACAATTAAACACATGATATGATTTCCATAGTATCCAAGGCATTGCTTCCAAGACCATATTAGTGGACACAATCCCTTTCTGAATCGAGTTCATTCCTCGGTCCAGTCCTATATTACTGAACCGATTTAACTTGTTGTTTCAACCATATCTATCTCATGAGATATAAATCTTTACCCAACGAATTGGATGGAGATATAGGTCCCACCCATCTCATATTGAAATCATTCTTTCATGTGCCACAATATAAACATAAATCATTCATCATAACCCAAGAATAAAATGGGTTTCATAAACATCATTCCATCATAACGTAATCCATACAAAACAAATTTGATATAATTTCATCATTAAAAAATTGAAACCATGTAAATCATAGAGACATGATACTTGAACATACACATGTGAAATAATGTCATCTTAGATGAAAATGGTTTTGACAAAACACGTGAAATGAATTCTTGAGGAAAATATCCTTTTTTCTTCAAAATAATTTTCTATTCACAATATGTCATGCAATTTTAAAAGAAAAGGATTTTGTTCAAAATAGTCATGAAATATTTTGGAGGAAGCTTCATGGAAATAAGGCTTTATAAAACCTCAAAAATCCTTTCATGCCGTATGCGTTAAAAAAACATTCTTCTCGTACTTTTGTCGGAAAAGTCAAAAAGTACCTTGTAGGGTAAATAAAAGAAATATTCCTTCCATACCATGGGGTAAAAGTCAAAATGGGTAAAAATGACTTTAAACATAAATGAATAAACTTTTATTAAACATGGGCATGTATGATATCAATAACCCCAGTAAATACTTATGAATAAGCAATCTAGGATAAAAATGAAATTTGCAAAATTATCCCTTACCTTAGGTCCGATATGCTTTGTACGTATCCGAACCTCCTGTATAATGATTTAAATAATGTCATTGACTTATTACAGAATCATAATCATTGTTATTATATCATCTATGATTCACTTATGACTTTATATTAACCGTTCTTTTGTAAATTCCATGTTAAAGCAGCGTTTTGGGTAAAATCATTTCATTTATCGTATGTGTTTCGACTTGTCATTCTTGATATTATTACATATATCCTAATTTACATAATTCCATATTGTAAAACATGATTTATATAAAATATATAATCATCATATACATATATATATATATATATATTATAGATCGATAAAATGAATGAAATACACCGTTCATGGAGACAGTAGACCATACGTACGCTTGAACGCTGTTTTTGTTTCCTTATTGAATTGAATGAAAATAAATAGATTACATACATATATATATATATATACATAAATCCAGTAAAATTATTATTTAATATATTTCACTATTATTCATTATATAAACTTTATGATCATTCATGTATGGATAACATGGAGAATGAATCTCATCGCGTCGTGGAGACGGTAGTCCGTACGTACGCACGAGCGATGATATCATTCCCATAATTATTGAATAGAATTGGAGTGGATGGAATAATATATAATAATAATTATGATGTTATAATAACCATATATAGTTATTCTTTACACCATTATACCCATCCATGTAAGGTGTTGGTGGAAAAATAGATTTCACCATGGCGTGGAGACGGTATTCCGTACGTATGCACACGTGGTGACTTCATTTTCTATAGGATGGATAGATAGTGAAATAGGTTTGTTTCATACTTATAATAACATATCTTTATATGTGTTATACTAATTTTATTACTTCATAATGAAACAACTAATGAAGAAGAAGTGGAAGAAGAAATAGAGTTGAAAGAATCGGTAACAGACATTACCTCTTCTTTGAAGCGCCTCTTTGAGACCTCCTCTTAGGGCACAAAAAATGGTCTTTTAAGAAGACCAGAACCTCTAGGATGTTTCTATGGAAATGGAGAAGAGAATTCGGCAGGGTTTGGCCGAGCTTGAAAGCTCAAAGTGGTGTGAGGAAGAGAGGGAGGAGGTGCCCTTTTATAAGGGAGGAGAGGGGCACCTTTGGAATAACTAAAAATATTATTTTATTATAACGTAATATTCGGTTCTTAATAGCTCTAAATTGATTTATTTCTAAGCTAAGGTGGGTATTGGTCTAAATCCTCTCATCCAATATAATTTATACAATTTTATGTCATTATATTAACCTTAACGTTTAGTTTTAACTCTTAGTTAATTAGATTGACCATTACCATGTCACTTTGTATTTTTTTATTATATAGTTAATAAACATAACATATACATCCAAGAGACCCCAAGTGGTCCATTAATGATACATCTATCATAATATAAGTATCTTGGACTAACCTTAGATTTTTAGGAATATAATAACAATTTATAATATAATGTTTGTTTTAAAAACTATTTTATGTCAATTTTGACACTATTTGGTAATTGGTATTTGTGAAAATCATAACAGAATTTTTAGTTCGAGAAAATTTAATTAAATCAATACTAACATGTTATATTAACATAGAAAATTATTGTAATTCATAAAAAGTCTCAAATTACATTTATTTTGGTATTTATAACATCAATTATGTCAATATTTCCTAAATAAGATAATTACTGCATCATCATTGTTTCATAAATAAATTAAATTATTTTAAGTCCGAAAATTATAAATAAATTACCATTATGTAGGAAATATTTTTATCTTTATAATGAATATTTATAGTCTAATTTATATTATGTATAACCCTATATTAAAAATGATTTAGTTATTAAACATTGATTTTAACTATTTTAACCCTTCTTTAAATAAATTAATAATAAAAGTCCTAATCTAATCCATGTGGGCCTAAATGGTCATATTTTATTCCTAAGGTTGTTTTTGTCCTAATTACACTTATCCAATAGAATTAAGACATGTGTTAGGGTAATAATAATATCAATTTTACCCTTAAGTACCCTATTTATTTTTAACCGTGGTAAAAAAAAGTAAAAAGTTACTATTCACCAAAAATTATTTTCATCTCATTAAACCACATTTTAGTTCTTGATATTAACTGTTTCTCTCAGATTTTCGAAATTCCACTCAGAGAAGCGGTACAATTAAGTTTTATGAAAAATTCAGTTTTTTAACTACCACTTAGTGGTTTCACTATTCATCAAAAAATGAAAGTTTCCAGAAAAATACCAAAAAATAGGCCTAAGGTATATTTGATATTATGAATTGAAAAATGATGTCTATTTTACAAAATTAAAAACATATCAGTTGCATTAATTAATTTAAAAATTAGTTCCCATCGTCAAAACAAATAGCATGTTCTTAAGAGATAATAACTATCAAAAGATTGACACTTGTTTATGTCTGGTTTAAATGTGAAATTACATCCAATGACCAACATTGTATTAAAATGTAAAAATATATTCTAAATATACTTTAAAACAACTCAAATTAATAATTTATCACTATTAATTAGTTTTATTTAAAAAGTTGTTTTTAATTAAAATTTAGTAATATCAACTATTCATCAGAATATGAAAGTTATCCGAAAAGTACCAAAATCTCACCCTAAGCTAATTTCGATATTCGGAATCCAAAAATGACGTCCATTTTGAAATAAAAAATTAATAAAATTTCAAAAAGTGGGTATTACTATTCATAACGCCTAGTTCATAATAATATTATAATAATATCTCGTTTTGTGAAACTCGGTATTGCGTACTACACACGCTATCGAGGAAGGTCGCGATTGCGTGTAATGCAAGGCAAGTAAGGGATGTGTGTTGTGAAATATCCTTTTGGTGTAGTGTACAACACAATATATTAATGAAATTAAAAGGAAGATTTTTCATAAAATCTCGGGGTGTTAAATTCTACCCCCATTAAAATGAATTTCGCCCTCGAAATTCGTCAGGGTTATAAATGGTTTACTACTCGAAAGTTTCTTTAATAGAGACCCACATAATAAAAAAGTAATACCAAAACTTGGATTTAAAAACTAATTTATGAAAAATAACGGTTACCAAATTAACTCATCACTAGGTTTCCACGTAGGAGAACATAGGTGAAAATATGGATATGGAAGAAAAATATAACCATCAAGTTCTGACGGAGAGTGGTAGAGAACATGGCTATGAAAAAGACAATAATCACAAAGCCATAGATTTGTGATGATCTAAGTTATCATCTGATTAATCGGATATAAGGTCACTAGGACAACAATTTTGGTTTTCAAGATCATTTCCATAATGTTGATGAAATTGGAAATAGAAGAAATACTTTCGTGATTTTGGTACAGTCTCACCGTTGTTCGTTCTTTGAAAAATTTCCACTTCATCTCTTAAAGAAATGAAGTTGAATTTTTTATTTGTGAAATGTTTGCAGATCATGTGATAGAATGTTGGGTCATTCCATCTATCTCAAACAAAAGGTTATTAATGTTATCAAAAATACATAAGTCCATCTATAGTGAGATTAATCATATATAGTTCCTAAAATGGACTTATACTTCATATATCATACTGCTTAATATAATAAAATGAGTTTCTACTAAACAGGGACTTCCTGTAGGCCAGTGGTAGGCGATAATGGCCAGTCGCACTTCGGTTGTGGGTTTGATTCCCAGAGCCATGTCCGACGCGATGGGCTATCGCTCGTCCTGCCGGCTGTACTTTTTCTAAATCTACATTACTATAACATCCCATCAATAATATCGAAAAAAGTCTTATCCTTAAAAAATACTGACTTATGTCCAACATAATCCATTCCAATCTTTAGGCTTGTCTAAAATACTTCGGTCCAAGCTCATAGTATAAAGAAAACTATTACTTGAAATGTCATCAAACAAGCACATGAATACCATCATTTATCCCCCATATATATTGTTGGTCAAATTCCAATCATGTGAATACCTTAATCATGTATTCTCTTGAAAAATGAATATCCATTAAACCTTAGTGAAAACATGAATGCTGTCAAAAGTTAACTTCTTCCACATACAAAAATCCAAAAATTCTATATACTCAAACCATGATATAACCTTCTCCTTATATCAGTCATGAGCTCATGAATACTGTCAAACATTTCATTTTTTCCTTATCCCTTCTTTATGCACATATCATCTTTTTTTAAAAAATATCTCAATCACTTTCCATGGTTACCTGTACCATAAAATTATTGAAAACCAAAATAGACCAATACATAAATATTCCAATATTCCACGATACTATATACAACATTATTTTGGAATCCCATTACATAAACACTTAATCATTCCACCACATCGTTTCCAATAGTGATTGCATGTGACTTACCTTTGTCCTTTTCCTTAAGTGGTTTCTCATGTTGATCACCACTAACCCTTGGATTAGGGCATTTATTAGCATACTTCCCCATTTCCTTACACTTGAATCATTGAAGTGTTGGTGGTGAGTTCTCTGCAGTCTTTTCTTTATTCACATCACTAGAAACCCTTTTTCCATTACATCGACACTCAGATGCTCGATGACCTTATTTTCCACACTTAATACATTTTCTAGTCCCTTTAAGATAATCTCCACCATGCTTCTTTCCACACTTTGAGAATAAAGAAACATTCATCTTATTTTTACCATTATTCTGATATTTCTCCTTGAAATCCATCTTTCGTTTCTCGTCAAAACTATGAGATGGATAAGTTACTCCAACTTCCATTTCTACCTTGATAGCACAACACACAATTTATTCATAGCTATTGAAGTCTATTATAGCTAATTACCTTCAAAGATTTGGTTTTAAGCCACAGAAGAATCGATCAACTTTACATTCAGGTTGGATGATAAAGCCAGATGCATACCTTTCAAGCCTTGTAAAATTCGCTTCATATACACCAACAAATTCATCATCCTTTTTCTTTAGTTCGAGAAACTCCTTCTCCATCTTTGTTCGAAGAATACTAGGGAAGTACTTATTGAAAAATAAGTTCTTGAACTCGTCCCATTCCATGGACTCAATTTCATCTCTTGGCCTTGTATTCTTGATAAGATTCCACCATTGATCAGCTTCACCTTCCAAACGATATACTTCTAAGATGACTTTATGATGTTCAGAACATTGAAGAACTGAAAATATCTTTTCAGTGGTACTGATCCATTGTTCAGCAACAAGTGGATCAGAAGACCCACTGAAAGAAGGTGGACGTTGCCTCATGAAGGACTCAATAGAATATTGTTCCCTTATCTGCTCATTTGGAAGTTCGGAATGATTCATAGCTTGTGTATGTATAACAATAAGATTTTTCACTCCATCTCCAATAACATTTCTTTGTTTAGGAGGAAAATCATTGCATTGTCCATTTCATTGAACAACATGGTTCCTTCGGGTTCCAACCATCGTCTAAAACCCAAAAAGAATAGTGTGAGAGGCAAAAATCATGCTAGGGAAAACAACATAGTAAAGGGGGAGCACCCTCAATATCTAACATCTTAGGTTAACTTCTATGATCATTACCATAATTCTAGGACTATAACCTATACTTATACCTAACCTTAGGGACATCCCTAGACATACATTAGAAATATTTCTAAGGATCTCACTAACGTTTTCGCATCCTAGTTTCCAAAGGTTGACTAAACCATTACTCCGATACCAACTGTAGAGACCCAAAGCTTGACGTACATAGATATTACATTACTTTTGCGGAATACTTAATACATAACTAAAACAGACACACAAGGATCGTAATAGTTTAGTGTCTTTGGAAACTCGGAATATAATATTCTAATCATGGTGAAAGATCATCAACATCTCCCAAAAGATCTTCCCCTTTTTGTTTTCTTAACTAAAACCTTTCATTAAATCCTGGGGAAAATAAAACATATAAAGGGTGAGATAAAATGCTCAGTAAGGGTAATCATGGATAAAATGAAACAAATCATATACATTTGATCATCAAAACATGAACATAATATTTAAAAATCAGAATCTTGAGCAATGACATAAATCATGGAAGTACGTAAGGCATAGATCATAAAGAAACAGGAATCATGGAAAAATATCTTGGGAATTAAACATTTAATTGTGGAAAACCATTAAGCACATGATATGATTCCCATAGTATCCATGGAATCTCTGCCAATACCATCTTAGTGGACAATGTCCCTTTCTGAATCGAGTTCACTCCTCATTCCGGTCCTGTATTACTGAACCAGTTTAACTTGCCATTATAGCCATGTCTATCTCATGAGATATAAATCATTACCCAATTAATTTTAGGGACATATAGGTCCCACCCATCTCATATTGAAATCATTCTTTCGTGTGCCACATTATAAACAAAAATCATTCATCATAACCCAAGAATAAAATGGGTTTCGTAAACATCCTTCCATCATAACTTAATACATACAAAAAATTGGATATCATTTCATCATTAGAAAATTGAAACCATGTAAATCATAGATACATGATACTTGAACATACACATGTGAAATAATTTCATCCTAGATGAAAATGGTTTTGGTAAAACACGTGAAATGAATTCTTGTGGAAAATATCCTTTTTTCTTCAAAATCATTTTCTTTTCACAAAATGTCATGAAATTTTAAAAGAAAAGGATTTTGTTGAAAATATTCATGAAATCTTTTGGAGGAAGCTTCATGAAAATAAGGCTTTATAAAACCACAAAAATACTTTCATTCCGTATGCGTTAAAAAAACATTCTTCGCGTACTTTTGTCAGAAAAGTGAAAAAGTACCTTGTAGGGTAAATAAAAGAAAGATTCCTTCCATACCATGGGGTAAAAGTAAAAATGGGTAAAAATGACTTCAAACATACATGAATACACTTTTATAAAACATGTACATGGATGATATCAATAACCCCAGTAAATACTTACGAATAAGTAATCTCAGATAAAAATGAGATTTGCAAAATTATCCCTTACCTTAGGTCTGATATGCTTCGTACGTATCCGAACCTCCTGTATAATGATTTAAATAATGTCATTGACTTATTACAGAATCATATTCATTGTTATGATATCTTATATGTTTCACTTATGACTTTATATTACCCGTTCTTTTGTAAATTCCATGTTAAAGCAGCGATTTGGGTAAAATCATTTCATTTGTCATATGTGTTTTGACTTCTCATTCTTGATATTATTACTTATATCCTAATTTATATAATACCAGAATGTAAAAAATTATTTATATATAATATATATTCATCATATACATATATATATATTATAGATCGATAAAAGGAATGAAATACAACGTTCATGGAGACGGTAGGTCGTACGTACGGATGAACGCTGTTTTCGTTTCCATATTGAATTGAATGAAACTAAATAGATGAAACACATATATATATACATAAATCCAGTAGCATTATTATATAATATATTTCATTATTATTCATTAAATAAAATTTATTATCATTCATGTATGGTTAACATGGAGAATGAATCTCATCGCGTCATGGAGACGGTAGTCCGTACGTACGCATGAGTGATGATATCATTCCCATAATTGTTGAATAGAATTGGAGTGGATGGTATAATATATCAGAATCAGTATGTTGTTATAATAACCATATATAGTTATTATTTACACCATTATACCCATCAATTTATGGTGTTGGTGGAAAAACAGATTTCACCACGGCGTGGAGACGGTATTTCGTACGTACGCACGCGTGGTGACATCATTTTCCATAGGATGGATAGATGGTGAAATAGGGTTTTTTCATACTTATAATAACATATAATTAAATGAGTTATACAGATTTTATTACTTCAGAATGAAACAACTAAATAAGATGAAGTGGAAGATGAAATAGAGTTGAAAGAATCGGTAACAGACATTACTTCTTCTTTGAAGCGCTTCTTTGAGACCTCCTCTTAGGGCACTATTATTGGACTTTTAAGAAGACCATAACCTCTAGGATGTTTCTATGAAAGTGGAGAAGGGAATTTGGCAGGGGTTGGCAGAGCATGAAGGCTCAATGTGGTGTGAGGAAGAGTGGGAGGAGGTGCCCTTTTGTAAGAAAGGAGAGGGGCACCTTTGGAATAACTAAACATATTATTTTATTATAAAGTCATATTCGGTTTTTAATAGCTCCAAATTGATTCATTTCGAATACAAGGTGGGGATGGGTCGAAATCCTCTAATCCAATAGAATTTAGACAAGGTTAGGTCATTATATTAACCTTAACGTTTAGTTTTAACTCTTAGTTAATTAGATTGACATTTACCATGCCACATTGTATTTTTTATATTATATAGTTAATAAACATACCATATACACCCAAGAGACACCCAAGTGGTCCATTAATGATACACCTATCATTATATAAGTATCTTGGCCGAACCATATATTTTTAGGAATATAATAACAATTTGTAATATAATATGTTTTTTAAAAACAATTTTATGTCAATTTTGACACTATTTGGTAATTAATTTTTGTGAAACTCATAATAGAATGAAAAGATCGAGAAAAGTTCATTAAATCACTACTAACATGTCTTATGTACATAAAAATTTATTTTAATTCATAAAAAGTCTCAAATTACATTTATTTGGGTATTTATAACATCAATTACGTCAATATTTCATTAATAAGATAATTGCTGCATCATCATTATTTCATAAATAAATTCAATTATTTTAAGTCTAAAAATTATAAATAAAATAATATTATGTAGGAATGATTTTTATATTTCTAATGAATATTTATTGTCGAATTTATCTAATGTATAACCCTATATTAAAAATTATTTAGTTATTAAACTTTGATTTTAACTATTTTAACCCTTCTTTAAATAAATTAATAATAAATGTCCTAATCTAATCCAAGGAGGCCTAAATGGTCATATTTTTTTCCTAAGGTTGTTTTTGGCCGAATGAAACTTATCCAATAGAATTAGAACATGTTTTAGGGTAATAATAATATCATTTTACCCTTAATTACCCTATTTACTTTTAACCGTGGTAAAAAAAAGTAAAAAGTTACTATTCACCAAAAAAATATTTTCATCTCATTGAACCACATTTTAGTCCGTGATATTAACCGTGTCTCTAGGATTTCGAAATTCCACTCCCAGAAGTGGTAAAATTAATTTTTATGAAAAATTCAGTTTTTTTAACTACCACTTAGTGGTTTCACTATTCATCAAAAAATGAATGTTTCCAGAAAAATACAAAAAAATATGCCTAAGCTATATTTGGTATTATGAATTCAAAAATGATGACTATTTTAAAAAATTCAAAACATATCAGTTTCATTAATTAATTTAAAAATTAGTTCCCGTCGTCAAAACAAATAGCGTGTTCTTAAGAGATAATAACTATCAAAAGATAGACATTGTTTATGTCTGGTTTAAATATGAAATTACATCCAATGAACAACATTGTATTAAATTGTAAAAATATATTCTAAATATACTTTAAAACCACTCAAATTAATAATTTATCACTATTAATTATTTCTATTAAAAAGTTGTTTTTAATTAAAATTTAGTAATTTCCACTATTCATCAGATTATGAAAGTTATCCGAAAAGTACCAAAATTTCACCCTAAGCTAATTTCGATATTCCGAATCCAAAAATGAATTCCATTTTGAAATATAAAATTTATAAAATTTCAAAAATTGGGTATTACTATTCATAACGGCTAGTTCATAATAATATTATAATAATATATCGTTTAGTGAAACTCCGTATTGCGTACTACACACGCTATCGAGGAAGGTTGAGATTGCGTGTAATGTAAGGAAAGTATGGGATGCGTGTTGTGCAAGATCCTTTTGGTGTAGCATACAACACATGACAATAATTAAATTAAAAAGAATATTTTTCATAAAATCTCAGGGTGTAACATTATGCGCCTACTTATTTTTATGAGGAGTATCTACTTTCTAACGACCCAATGTTTCATTAATGGAAATACCTCTTGATCTAATTAAATGTCTCTTTTTGTTTATTTAATATTTTATCTTATTTGGTTTTATGTTATGAATTTTGACCGTTGCTAATATAGTCATTGAACAGTGATCACATGATTAGTATAAATATAGGGCTTTAACAAATCCAATTTGCTCAGACAAAAAAAGCGATGGATTCATCCAGTAGAATTGATCCATACGAAGCGCATTTTTCGGAGCTTAGAAAATAAGTGGCATCCTTGGGCGTCACTCATGACCAAGCCCAAGCTGAACTTCACCATGTCAAGCTCGAACGGGACCATCTACGAGATAGCTGGAAGTTGATAGAAATTACCACTCGAGCGATGTTATCCAAGCCACCCCAAGAGTCTGTCACCATCGTACACCTTACCCTTAGGTCTTATGCGGCTGTTTTAAGGGGTTATGTAACAAATCGTGAGTACTATGTTCATGTATATTATTTTTTTATATAATAATAAATATACCTTCTTGTCATTATTGATACATTGTAAATAGTTTTTAACGTACAAATAGTGTTTTTAGTTATTATTTAATGAAGAATTCTATTTTATTAAATTAAGGTATTTTTAAATTAAATAATATTCTAGTAAAATATTATTATTATTGTTAAATTAATTTTTCTTAAATATAAATGATCTTATAATTTTATGAATGCAATTATAATTTTTATTAAGGTTTAGTATCCATTTCTGTCAAAACCCGTGATTTTTCGATAAATGTCAGATTTTATTTTAAAAGGTAAAATCAACATATTTAGAAAATTATTTACATAAAAAAATTATTTCTGGAATCAGGATGTCGAAATTATCCAACCGCAATTTTTGCATAATTTTCTGAGAAAGTCAAATTTTTGGGTAAAAATTAAATATCGTTTAAATATATAATATGTTTTATGACATCATAATGACCCAATAGTGATGTAATAAAATACTATAATCTTTATGTTCGGACAATATATATTTTACAATTAAAATAATGTGATTTTGGTTTTGTTTGACTTACTTTTCAAAGCATTAATGGACCCCTCAATACTTATTAAACACCTTGTCTTTTTAAATTGTTTTTCAGGGGAGTGTGACTCACCTCCACATAAGAAACCCTATTATTTTAAGAAGTTAAGACTTTGTACTTATGAAATACTTTTTTCCTCTTCCATTTTCGAAAACCATGGCAAAAAAACCATTGAATGGTTTGTGGTTTGGATTAATTTAATATAAGGGGTCCCAAACCTAAATAATAAAGAATTCCCTCACCTTTCCTATATAACCCCACCCAAGCACCCACTTCCTCCTCACTCAAAGGCTTTGGAGTTCGTCCAACATCTTCCCTACTCTCTCTGGAATCCTCCCTAGGTGCCCCAAGCTCTCAAGAAGCCTCTCACAATCCTCTCTCTAGCCTTTGGAAGCACACTTCCAAGTAAGGGTTTTTCTTCCTTTCTCGTTTTTTCCAATTTTCTTCATATTGTTATGCCCTTTTAATATCAATTATAAATCGTGGGGTATGGTTTCTCACCTTCCCCATACTTCCCTATTATTTTTTTAATGATGGGAGACCCCTTTCTCTCTCATTAAATGCCTCCCACGTACAGCCATTACTATGCCGAAATTCTGAAAGGAACTACTCTCTCCTCTTTTACATTCAACCAATACTTTTGTATCATGAATCTAAATTCCATTAAAATTGTTTGGACATGTATCTATATGACCCCATTACTTTCCATTTCATTAAAATATGATGAGACACCCCTTTCTCTCTCATCAACCATTTTTATGAATTCTTATGTGACGCCGTTACGCTGCCGAAATCGCACCGATTTTCTAAGCCAATGCCATTGTGTAGTGAATACCATGCCCATTTCTCCATCAAGGTTATTAACCTTTATGCACATTTACTTATTGATTATAATGTTTCAGGTATTAATTTCACATTCCTTTATCATGTAATAAATTATTATGTTTTATTAATCAATTTTTTATGATCCATGTGGCACACTTATGCATGAAATGAAATGTTTAATAAAGGTGAGCCCTTATAGCGCTCTAATGCATTAGGAAAAGTATAGTATCATTATACTTCATGTGAAATGAGTGTTGACTCATGCTAATTCAAGTGCAACGAGGGTTTACTCGTGCTTCATTTTCAATGAGAATTTACTCATGGTCCATGTGCAATGAGCCTTAGCTCATGCTAATTCCATGTTAAGTGTTGTTGCCACATTTCCATGTTATGATTATCATGCCTTATCCTGCCTTTATGTTCATGTTTCTCTTGTTCTCTATTTATATGCCTAATGTCTAACATGTATTTTACTCCTCATGTTATTCCATGTGTATTCCCTTACTGGGCTTTATAGCTCACCCCTGTCTTATGCATGTCCTCAGGTTATCCCATGCAATGCTAAGTATGAGGGAATTTAGTGGTCATGTAAAGGATGTTTTCAATAAAGATGTGGTATTTTATGTTTTAAGTTTTTATGTAATGATCCTAAGCCCCAAAGACACTAAACCTCTCGATCTTCTTTGTTGTATTAAGTGAAGTTACATGTAATAAATCATGTTTAAGTTGTAATAAAAAGAAGGGTTGTCATAGTTTGTATCAGAGGATAGGTTTTGTTATTTTTGGGATTAGGATAAGAAAACCCTAGTAAATCCTTAGAAACAATAATAAGTATAATAAAAACATCCCTATGTTTTGGTGAGTATTGATTAAGTAGGTTATCAACCAAATACATCCGTGTCTGGATACAAGCAGGTAGAGGCGGCTCTGGAACAGATATATCCTAGGGGTAAAACCCGAAAACACCGCTTTGAGGTAGACTCGAATGGGAACTGGTGCACGACAACGGGCATTGCTGCACTCTTGGTTATGACTCTCCTGGGGGATATATTTTGATTAATTCACAAGCATAGTATGAACCCTTATTAAAGGAATTAAAAAATACCCCTAAGAATATATGTTAGAAAGTAGATCATGAAAATCCTAGATTATAGCCTATAGACTCATGTGTTAAAAAAAATTCTATTTATAAGTCATCAACTTTTGTCTTTGGAATACCCTTTATGTGTTACCACTAAATTTCCTTTTATTCTAGCCAATGACCAGTAATAGGAGGACTCAGGCTAACAACCGTTGTAAAGATCAGTGTGAGGAATGTACTAATGAGATTCCCAATCCAATGGGAGCGGGAATCACGAAGTTTGTCACGGTTCTCTCTCAGCTAAATCAAGTTTTTAATAGAAACACGGGTCAAGAGGAACTTTCAACCCCCCCTAAGAAATAACAAGTCACTATCAAGAGATTAATGAGATAAAGGCCTCCTAATTTTAGTGGATCATCTGATCCCACGATCGCTGAACAATGGATCAACTCCATTAAAAAGATATTCTCCATCCTTCAATGTTCTAAACTAGAGAAGGTTCTCCTGGTGGCTTATCGTATGGATGGTGAATATGATAAATGGTGGACATTGATCAAAAATACGAAGCCTGAGGAGGATATCGAGGCGTTGTAATGGAAGGAGTTTTGGAAGATGTTTTTTGATAAATATTTCTCGTGCACCCTCCGGCTTAAGATGGAAAGGGACTTCCTCTCCCTCAAGAAAAAATATGAAGAATATGTTGGAGCATAAGAGGAAAACTACCCAAGGCTTGCATGATACACTTACGGCTTTATTGTTGCCCCAGAATGAAAATTTGACAGCTTATTTGGTGGGTTGAAGCCTAGAATATGGAAAGAATTAGCAATCCATGACTTTGAAAGCTATAAGGAAATTGTCTGATGTGCCCTCAAGGTCGAAATGGAGATCGGAGAATCTCATGGGTATCATGGGGATAAGAAGCTAAGCTACACTTTAATGCTGGTGGTCCGATGGATAAATCCTACGATGCTAAGAAGATATAGCACCCCACTTTCCAAAAGTGCCAAAATAAGCACCCTGGAAATTTCCTTAAGGGGATGAGGAAATGCTTCAGGTGTGGAAGAGAAAGGAACCTAGCTTTTAAATATCAGCAAGAAAGACCCGCAGCTACGACAGAGGAGATGAACACTCTATTTGAACCTCAATGCGTTGTTCAATGCTACAAATGAAAAGAACTGGGGCATATTTCAAATCAGTGCCCTAATCCAAGGGTTTTCGGAGGAAACCAACAACATCCAAGGTAGTAAGGAAGAGATTTTTCCATCACTTATTCCGAAGTGAACCCCGACAACAAAGTGGTTACTGGTATGCTAGTTATTCATTCAAGAATAGTGAACATAATTTTTGATTTAGGTTCTACACATTATTTTATATCTTGAAAGTTTAGTAGAACAATCCCAGCACCACCACAAATAATAGAAGTGAAGATGTCGGTGAGTACGGAAAATGGGGAAATCATTGCATACCATGAATATAAGTCCTCCCCTCTTATAATCCATGGATTTAATTTCCTGGTGAACCTCTTCATACTCCCTCTGGTGGAAATTGATGCAATTCTTGGCATGGATTAGATTTCCTTATATAGAACCAATATAAATTGTCGGGAAAGGAAAATCACACTCCATATGGAGAATCGACCCCCGATTCGTTACAAGTGTAAGGAGGAAGATGAGTCTACTTTAGCTGCATCATCTCAAGAATGGATATTACTGCCCTATGAGCATGTGTATCTGGTTCAGATGATTGAGTACAAGGAAGAAACCATCCTTGAAGAAATGCCTATTGTGTGGGAATTAACTGAAGTATTTCCCAAGGAACTGCCTGGTCTTCCTCCTAGAAGAGATGTTGAATTCTTAATTGAACTTATACCTGGGGCTTTACCAATATCCAAGACTCCATATTTAATGGCCGTTGTAGATCTTGAAGATCTAAAGAAACAACTACAGACGAATCTGGATAAAGGGTTTATACGCCCAAGTGCTTCACCACGGGGTGCACCAGTCCTCTTCGTTAAGAAGAAGGATGGGTCAATGCGGCTTTGCATCGATTATCGTGAACTTAAAAAAAATAACGATAAAGAAAAAGTATCCTCTCCCACAAATTGATGACTTGTTCGATCAGATGCGTGGAGCACAATACTTTTCCAAGGTGGACTTGTGTTCGGGATAGTATGAAGTAAGGGTGAAGAAGGAAGATATCCCCAAGGCTACTTTTCACACAAAATACGGGCACTATGAATTCATAGAAATGACTCTAGGACTCACTAATTCTATATTAATCTTCAGGGACTTGCTTAATAGAGTCTTTAGAGATTACCTCGACAAATATTTGGTAGTATTTATAGAGGATATTCTAATATACTCCAAAACCAAGGAGGATCATGAGGAGCATTTAACAACTGTACTAGAGACTTTGCGCAAGGAGAATCTCTATAAAAATTACAACAAATGTGAGTTCTGGTTGAAGGAGGTCTCATTCATAGGCCATATCATCACGAGCAATGGGGTATCTGTCGATCCCTCCAAAACAGATGCAATTGAGGGATGGTCGGGGCCAACATCGGTAACGGATATCCGTAGCTTCTTAGGGTTAGGTGGATATTATCGATGATTTGTGAGAAATTTCCCACAATTGTCCAAACCTCTTACCAAGATAACTCTAAATAGAGTAATGTTTTCTTGGAGTGATGAATGTGAAGAAATCTTCTAGGATTTGAAAAGGAGGCTTATCACTGCGCCCTGTGCTCACTTTACCCAAAAGTGGGGAACTTTTTGTGGTATTCAGTTGTGCTTCAAAGAAGGGATTAGGTTTTGTGCTGATGCATAATGATAAAGTGATATCCTATGCCTTAAGGCTGTTGATAATCCATTAGTGAAACTATCCAACACATGATCTGGAGTTAGCGGCGGTGATCTTTTCCTTGAAAATCTGGCAGCATTATCTCTATGGGGAGAAATGTCAGATATATATTGACCACAAGAGTCTTAAATATATATTCACACAGAAAGAGCTTAATATGTTCCATAGAAGATGTATAGAGCTCATCAAGGATTATGATTGTTCAATACATTACCACCCTGGGAAAGCGAACAAGGTGGTAGATGCCCTAAGTAGAAAAGACCCAGCGATTCTATAAATGATGAGAATTGAGAAGGATCCAATCTTCTTAGACATGATGAAGATGGACATGGGAATCATAAAGAACTGAACATCATCAATCCTTTCACAATTTATTGCTCAACCGTCTCTTTTGGAAAGGTTAAAGGATGCTCAAAAAGATGATGTGGGAATTCAGGAAAAAGTGGAAGCTATCAAAAAGGGGAAATCCTCAGATTTTAATGTTAATGAAGAAGGAATTGTGCGGTTTGGGAAAATACTATGTGTTCCATCAATATCGGAGATGAAGAATGAACTTTTGGATGATTCACATAGTTCAAATTTCTCTATTCACCCAGGGAGCACAAAGATGTATCGAGATCTCTGAAAAAACTTTTGGTGGGATAACATAAAGAAGGAGATTGCTGAATATACATAAAAGTTCCTGGTGTGTCAGTAAGTGAAAGAAGAGAGGCAGAAGTCTAAGGGGATGATGCCACCATTGCCCATACCAGAATGGAAATGAGAGAACATCACCATGGACTTTTCATAGGACTTCCAAGGACATCCAAAGGCAACAATGCAATCTGGGTTGTTGTGGATCGTCTTACAAAGACTGCACACTTAATTGCTATTCGGGAGGATTTCTCATTGGATCAACTGGCACGGATATATATCATAGAAGTTCTAAGGTTTCATAGAGTACCACTATCTATTACGTCTGACCGATATCCAAGATTCACCTCTATGTTTTGGAAGAGTCTTCATCATGCTCTGAATACTAAACCAAACTTCAGTACGGCCTATCATCCTCAAACTGATGTCCAATCCGAGTGGACTATCCAAAAACATGAGGACATGTTTAGAGCATGCTCAATGGACTTTAAAGGAGGATGGGATCAACATCTTCCTCTGGTTGAGTTCTCTTATAATAACAGTTTCCACTCAGGAATCCATATGGCACCATATGAAGCCCTGTATGGGAAAAGGTGAAGAACCCTGACATGTTGGGATAAGGTCGGTAAACGTAAGATGCTTGGACCAGAAATGGTCTATGAAATGGTGAAGAAGGTTAAAACCATTCAGCAGCATTTCAAGGCACCCCAAAGTCGACAAAATATTTATGCAGATAACCTTCAATGAGACCTTGAGTTTAAAGTTGGAGACATGGTGTTTCTAACCATATCTCTGTGGAAGAAGGTCATGAGGTTTGGAAGTAATGGGATGTTAAGTCCAAGGTACATCGTCCCCTTTGATATTCTTGATCATGTTGGGGATGTGGCCTATCGACTAGCACTTCCACCTACCATGGCCAAAGTTAATTATGTCTTTCATGTATCCCTCTTAAGAATGTATATACCAGACCCTTCACATGCACTCTCTTCTGAGGTGGAACAATTGGAAGATGATATTTCTTATGTGGAGAAACCAATGAAGATCTTAGATCATAGAGAAAATGTTCTATGAAATAAGACAATGCCCCTCATCAAGGTGTTGTGGAGAAACCACAATTTTGAAGAAGTGACATGGGAATCAGAGGAAATGATGAAGCTGAGTTACCCACATCTGTTTTAGTGTGGGAAAATAAAAAATTTCTTGGGAGAAATTTCTTAACGGGGGAAGATTATAATGACCCAAAGGTTCATTAATGGAAATCCCTCTTGATCTAATTAAATATCTATTTATTTTTATATAAAATTTCAACTCCATTGGTTTAATGTTATGAATTTTGACCATTGCTAATATAGCCGTTGAACAATGGTCACATGATTAGTATAAATATAGGGCTTTAACAAATCCAATTTTCTTAGACAAAATAAGTGATGGCCTCATCCAGTAGAATTGCTCCATAAAAAGCCCATTTGTTGGAGCTTGGAAAAGAGGTGGTGTCCTCGGGATTTTCTCTTGACCAATACCATGTTGATCTTCATCATGTCAATCTAGAACGGGACCAACTACTAGAGAAGTGGAAGTTGATAGAAATTACCACCTGAGCGATGTTATCCGAGCCACCCTAGGAGTCCATCACCATTGCACACCTTACCCTTAGGTGTTATGTGGCTATTTTAAGGGGTTATTTAAAAAATCGCTAGTACTATGTTTATGTATATTATTTTTTGTATATAATAATAAATATACCGTCTTGTCATTATCGATACATTGTAAATAGATTATAAAGTACAAATAGTGTTCTTAGTTATTATTTAATTAAGAATTCTATTTTATTAATTAAAGGATTTTTTAAATAAATAATATTCTAATAAAATATTATTTTTATTATTAAAATAATTTTTATTAAGTATATGTGATCTTAATATTTTATGAATGAAATTATAATTTTTATTAAGGTTTGAAAGCCATTTCTGTCAAAACCCGTGAATTTTCGATAAATGTCAGTTTTTATTTCAAAATTAAAAATTAACATTTCTAGAAAATGATTTATATAAACAAATGTTATTTCTATAATCAGGACGTCGAAATTATCCAACGGTGAATTTTTAAAATTTTCTTGAGACAGTCAAATTTTTGGGTAAAAATTAAATATCGTTTAAAAATATAATGTGTTTTACGACATCATAATGACCCAATAGAGATGTGATAAAATACTCTAATCTTTATGTTAGGCAAATATATTTTTTACCATTAAAATAATGTGATTTTGTGTTTTTTGAATTACATTTCGAAGAATTAATGGACCCCTCATGACTTATTAAACACCTTTTCTTTTAAATTATTTTTCATGGGAGTGTGACTCACCTCCACATAAGCAACCCTATTTTTTTAAGAAGTTCGGAATTTGGCCTTATAAAATACTGTTTTCCTTTTATCTTTTCGAAAAACCATGGGCAACAACCATGGGATGGTTTGTGGTTTGGATTAATTTAATATAAGGGGTCCCAAACCTAAATAATAAAGGATTCCCTCACATTTCCTATATAAACCCACCCAAGCTCCCACTTCCTCCTCACTCAAAGCATTTGGAGTTCGTACAACATCTTCCCTACTCTCTCTAGAATCCTCCGAAGCTACCCCAAGCTCTCAAGAAGCCTCTCACAAGCCACTCTCTAGCCTTTGGAAGCACACTTCCAAGTAAGGGTTTTCTTCCTTTCTCATTTTTGTCCAATTTTCTTCATATTGTTATGCCCTTTTAATTTCAATTATAAATGTTGGGGTATTGTTTCTCTCCTCCCCCATATTTCCCTCTTATTGCTTGAATGATGGGAGACCCCTTTCTCTCTCACTAAATGCCTCCTGTGTACACCCGTTACTATGCCGAAATTCCGAAAGGAACTTCTCTCTCCTCTTTTCCATTCAAGAAATACTTTTGTATCATGAATCTAAATTCTATTAAAATTGTTTGTACATGTATCTATATGATCCCCTTACTGTCCATTTCATGTAAATATGATGAGATACCCCTTTCTCTATAACGCCCCGACCCCAGTTACCCAGAGTCGTTGCATTATTACATAACATTGGCATGATCATGAGAAAGATCAAATCTCGAAAGACCGATTGGTTTAGTTTCTTTTGAAACACTAGATATATTCATAAAGTTTTACATTACATCAATAAGTGAAAATCTACAAAAATATATTGTCTCCATATTCCACACTCATATCCCCACATAATATCCCTGCAGGTCATTCATAAATTACTTCTTCACATCCTGGAAAAAATAAAACATAGAAAAGGGGTGAGCTCAAATGCCCAGTAAGGATAACAATATAGAAGAAACTTTCATAAATAAGAAAAAAAATTAAGGCAATGTATAACTAAATCAAAAGCCTTTTAAACTTGAACTTCAACATAGTAAGGAAAAAATAAAATAAAATAAAGTCATTTACTTATTCACATGGATATTCTACTACTCAAATAATCACATGCAATATAAATAACCACTTTCATAAGGATGGAATGCATAATACCAGACTATCATAACCACATAGCCGATGCCTCGTGCCAAGACTGCAAATAAGATTTTTTCAAGGCCTTGGGCCAAGACACTAGTTTGTCTAATGAGACCTACCGATGCATCGAGGAGCTATAGCGGGCTCCACCCGTCACTTAATAAGTCCAATGCATTCCCATATGAAAAGGTTCAAACATAACATAAACATTCGTATTAAAACTAGCATACGAAATGTCAATACTTTCTCCATAAACCATGAATGGTATAAATATAACACATCCACAGTAAAAACATATCACAAAACCTTCAATACAATACAATAGTTTTGTATCATAATAAATCAACTTCAAATAAGCTTAAAATCCATCAATGGATATTGAGATAGATTAAATCAAAACTATTTGAGAGAAATATCTCTTTTTCTCGAAATCATTGAAAAGTCACACATTTATAAAGGAAGTAATTTAAAAGAGATTTTTGAATCAAAGTGTCCCATACCAATTTTAAACTTTTGAAAAGAAATATCATTTCAAAACCATCATGTCTATATAAATAAATCATTAAAATCATTTTGAAAACATGGACATTATTTAAAAATACTTAGAAAGATAAATCTTTAAAACATTTAAAATTATGATCTTGATAAAGAGTACCTTTCAAAAATTCTTAAAATATTCATTTTGAAATCATTTAAAAGTCACATAATTATAAAATAAAACATTTACTTTGAAAATATTCTTATAATATTGTAAGGGAAGCTTCAACGATTTTATAACGGCCTAAAATAGCTGCACCAGTCGTATAAGATAAAAAAACAATCATACCTTAATTATGTCGAAAAGGTTAAAAAGGACCTTGTTTGGAAAACGACGGAAAGATTCCTTTATAAATGTCAACAAGGGTATAAATTAATTTAACCCATATTCCAGTAAATAGTAAAATGTTTTGAAATACATTTTTAAGAAACATCGATGTGGATGATGAAGAAGTCCCAGATGATTATTACGTATAAACAACCTCGGATAATGAAGAGATTGCGAAGTAAACCCTTACCTTGTAATTTTCCTTGGTTGGGGGTAGGTTAACCTCCTTTATAATGGTGAAATAATTATTATTAAATTATACAAGAATCATATACATTCATATGATATCATATATGATCTTTTAACATTGCTTTGTTAATAATATCGTAGAATTATCGTTGTTTTGGGTGTTAACTTACTCGTTTTTCTTTTATATGTTTTGTTACGTAATCCGTGGTTGTCATGGATAGGTTGTATCTTATTCATATCCAGAATGATATCAAGTCCTTAAACATTATTTTTAAATCATCAAATGATAATTATACTTGAATGGATACGATAGAGAATGAATCTCATTGCGTTCATGGAGACGGTAGTCCGTACGTACGCACGAGCGACAATATCATTCTTCTGATATTAAAATAATAGATAATTGGATCATATATCATATATACAGAATAATTATCAAGTTATATTTATTATTTACATGAATTTCATATCATTATTGTACCAATCCAAAATAATAATTTATTGAATAACAATTACACCATGACGTGGAGACGGTAAGCCGTACGTATGCACGTATGATGACATGCTATTCAAAGGGTGGATAGAATACTTAATATGGTTGTACCAAATTTATAATAATATTACAGTATATAGGAGATACTGTATTCATTATTTTAGAATGGGAATAACAAAGAAAGAATAAGTTGAATAAGAAATGAATTTGAAAAAGGGTGGTGAAAACGTTACCTCTTCTTCGGGTTCTTCCTTTTGATTTGATCCAAAGGGCTCCCTAGGTTGGCTTTCTGATCAAAATAAGTCCTCTAGGTTGTATTGAGGGACGTTTAGAGAGTATTTGGGCAGGGTTTTGCTGAACCAAAAGGCTTTTAATGTCTAAAGTATTGAGAAGGGGGAGTGCCCTTTTATAAGAGGGGTGAGGTCACCTTTGGAAAAGCTATAAATATTAATTTATTATAAATTCATATTCGGTTTCTAATGGATTAAAATTTGATTATTTAAGGGTTAAGGTGGGGATGGGTCTAAAACCATTCATCCAATATAATTTAGATAGGTTTGGGTTTCTATATTAACCTTATCTTTAAGTATTAACTCTAAGTTAATTAGTTTCACTTTTACAATGTCTCTTTCTATTTTTATGTTATATGGTTAATAAACTTACTATATACATCCAAGAGACCTCAAAGTGGTCCATCAATGATAAAACTATCATTATATAAGTCTCTTGGCCGAACCTTATATTTTTAGAAATTTAATATCAATTAATAATATAATATTTGTTTTAAAAACCCTTTTATGTCAATTTTGACACTATTCAATAATTGATTTTTGTGAAAATCATAACAGAATGTGTACTTCAAAAAAAGACCATTAAATAAATCCTAATATTTCATATTAACCTATAAAATAAGTTTAATTCAATAAAAGTCTCAAATTATATTTATTTGGGTATTTATAATTTGAATTATTTTAATTTTTCACTATTATGGTAATTAATGCATCATCATTGTGTCATAAATAAATTAAATTATTTAATGTCTAAAAATTATAAATAAAATATCATTTTCTAAGAAATTGTTTTATATTTCTAATGAATATTTATATTCTAAAAGCCAACTTATATAACCCTATGTAAAATTTTTTTTTCTAAAAGATATATGCTTATGTCTTTTTTGTACTTATTTGAACTTAATTAAAATAAACTGTCCCTATCACCTACAAGTGGCTCCATGGGGTCCCAAAGTAGACCCAAAGATTCCCATGGTCGGAAATGTATCCACCAATAATGTTAGGACACGTTTTAGGGTAATTTAGTATTATTATAATATTATTTTTAACCCTTATTTACCAGATTTACCCTTAACCAAGGTAAATAACATATTTACCGCAGTAATTATTCAAAATGTCTAAAAATAAAAGTTACCTATTTACACAATATGAAAATCCTGATTCTAAATATGTATTCTATTTTGAAAAATTCGAAAAACAAAAGTGGAAGAAATTAATTCCCGTTGTTAAAACAAAAAACGTGTTTTTAAGAGATAATAACTATCAAAAGATTGACACTTGTTTATGTCCAGTTTAGTTGTAAAATTATGTAAAATTACCAAAATTATATTAAATGGTAAAAATATATTCTAAATATACTTTAAAACAACTCAAATTAATAATTTATCAATATAAATTATTTCAATTAAAAAAGTTGTTTTTAATTAAAATTTAGTAATTTTCACTATTCATCAAAATATAAGTGTTATCTGAAAAGTTCCAAAATTTCACCCTAGGATAAATTCGATATTCCTAATCCAAAAATGAAGTCCATTTTAAAATATAAAATATATATAATTTCAAAAGGTCGGTATTACTATTCATAACGGCTAGTTTGATTGGCTCTGGTGTGTGTTAGAACTCAAAGTTGCGTACAACACACACTACTGTATTATTCAAAGGAAAGAGTACTGTGGAAGCTTGGGATGTTTCATTTTAAATTTTTGATGTCCCCATTTAGTCAAAAAGTTTCAAATATTGTATTTAAAAAGGGTTCACTATTAAAAGTTGGTGAAAGTGTAATACTGAAAATGAATTTGTTCTTACATTATGTCTAAGAAACTCATAATATGGATTCTAAAATTATAAGGATTATATAAAGATTAAAATTTAGTAAATAATATTCATAACATCTTTTGAATGGCTTTTTTGGTAATTCATGGTGCACTTGAACTCGGTGTTTCATGTAGTGCAAGTTATTGAATTATTTTGAAGACATAACACACTTTGAAATCTTGGGGTGTTACATTATCCTCTCCTTCAATAAATTGCATCCTCATAATTTGAAATTGTTATTCAAAAATAAAAGGTTGAAAATAGAAAATATCTTTGTGGGAAAACCCGCATCAGAAATTGGGTTACTAAAATTTATTCTTAATATGAGGAAAAGAGAAATGAAAGGGTCACCACAAAATTATGATCTCGATTAGGAGAAAATTGGTAGAAATTAGAGACATATTATTGGAGGAAAAACATAAATATTTATAGGTAGTGATTGGGGTCATCAATCACAAACAAGTGTAAAATTGAGGTCCTTAAATTCATCAATCTATGATGATTTGAAATACCATCAGTTCAACAAAACCTAGGGTATTAGGATAACATACTTTTGGTTTTAGGATTCCTTATATAAAGTATAAGAATTAATTTCTTCATAGAATAAGAGAAGAAGAAACATATATTCTTGACAAGTAGAGTTGCATCCTTTAACTAATTTCTACCACAAACTGTTCATTCACTCTAATAGATAATAGAACGTAAAAAAATATTCTATTTATCCTATTCGTATAGGGTTAAAAAAACGAATTTATAATTCATCTACAAGACCATTTTAAAAAAACTACATTATTTAATCCCAAAAATCACCTGGGTTAGTGGTAGGTGATACACCCTTGTCTCCCTTCGGTTGTGGGTTCATGTCTCGCGGCCTTGCCAGACGCGACGGGTTGCCACCCGACCTCTGGGTTGTCCTTTTATGGCAATCCAAAATAATCCAAACTAGAACCATCCAAAATACGTTAGTCCAAAAATTATAAAGAAGGTAAACAGAATAAAGATCCTTTTTCCGCGTAATAACATGTGAACACATTCATCATGTATTCTTTTAAAACACTATAACATCCTGAATTACCATAAAACCTTATTGATTGAATTCATGATCCCTTATTTCTTAAATAATAATAGATATACTCCTTCAATCAAAAAATGTTTTAAACCCCAACAATGATTGAATATACAAATCATTAATCAGTTTCATGGTAGTCAAGAATATCCAATATAATTTATCCAAATCAATCATGTATTATTCCAAAATCAATACCTTAGTATCAGAACTATATTATGGTTTATCATTCTCTCAACCATATATTTTCCAAAAAATTATCCTGCTATTGAGTCACTTTTCTTCGTTCCACAAAATCTCAGGTCCTTAATGAAATAGTACTACAGTACAATCCTTATATACTCCATAATTATTATAACAAGTACATTGTTGATACAACACTCAAATAACATAATCAACACAAGAACTCAAATCATTTCTCTTCATCTGTGGAAGTATCACAACTTAATTATTATCCAATATCATCATTTGTGGCATAGTCTGATGACTGGGACATAGGATCACATTGTGTCCAAACTCTTTGCAAATGAAGCATTGTACATTTGAAACTATTTTCTTACCCTTGCAGTCACGTACTTTGTGCCCTTTTCCTCCACACTTATAACAAACTCCCATTCCTTTCAGGCAAGTTCTAGGGTGTTTCTTCCCACAGTTATCACATATGGGTAAATTCTTCTTTTCCCTCTTCCCTTTATCCGTCTTTCTCTCTTCCATCCTTTTATTATCTTGCTTCCCTTAAAATCCATAAGACTCAGTAAACTCTTTACTTATCTTATCAACACATGATATTATTTCTTCATATGATGATAAAACATGGGAGACTATTTCTCTTATAAATTCTGGCTTAAGACCATGAAAGATATGATCCATCTTTCTCTTTGGATCATGTGCATTGCTGGAGTTCTCATTCCTTCTACTAGGCGGTAATTATAAACAATGGCATACACTAGATTAGTTTATGAATAACAATACCTAATCCCAAACTTGTAAGACCCATAAATTAAATAGTTTATGGATATAATGCATAATCATAATAATTTCTCCTTTGAGGAAGTATATACTCAGAAACCCTTCATAATGGTTTGTAAAGAAAATGAGAATTATCCTAAGATAATCTCCCGGGAGTGTCGTAACCAAGAGTGCAGCAAGGCCCGTTGTCATGAACCTGTTCCCGTTCAAGTCCATCTCAAAGCAGTGTTTTCGGGTTTTACCCCTAGGTACATGTGTGCCAGAGCCGCCTCTACCTGCTCGTATCCAGACAGAGATGTGTTTCTCGGAAAACTCAAAAAATCTCTACAATACCAAAATTCTAGGAAGTTCTTCTATACTAAGCCTCAATGTCCATCTTAAATCTATGTGCTCTAATCAGAGTTTATCTAAATCTAGTTTCCAAGGTTTGTACTAAACTTCCTCTAATACCAACTGTAACGCCCCGACCCCAGTTACCCAGAGTCGGTGCATTGTTACATAACATTGGCATGATCACGAGAAATATCAAATCTCGAAAGACCGATTGGTTTAGTAGCGTTGGAAACACTAGATATATTCATAATGTTTTACATTACATCAATAAGGGAAAAGCTACAACAATATGTTGTCTCCATATTCCACACTCATATCCCCACATACTATCCCTATAGATCATTCATAAATTAATTCTTCACATCCAGGGAAAAATAAAACATAGAAAAGGGGTGAGCTAAAATGCCCAGTAAAGATAACAATATAGCAGAAACTTTCATAAATAAGAATTAAAATTTAAGGAAATGTATAACTAAATCAAAAGCCTTTTAAACTTGAACTTGAACATAGTACGGAAAAAGTAAAATTAAATAATGTCATTAACTTATTCACATGGATATTCTACTAATCGAATAATCACATGCAATATCAATATCCACTTTCATAATGATGGAATTCATAATGCCAGATTATCATAACCACATAGCCAAGTCCTCGTGCCAAGACTACAAATAAGATTTTGTCAAAGCCTTGTGCCAAGACACTAGTTTGTCTCATGAGACATACCGATGCATCGAGGATCTATAGCGGGCTCCACCCGTCCCTTACTAAGTCCAATGCATTCCCATATGAAAAGGTTTAAACATAACATAAACATTCGTATTAAAACTAGCATACTAAATGTCAATAATTTCTCCATAAGCCATGAATGGTATAAAAATAACACATCCACAGTAAAAACATATCAAAAAACCTTCAATACAATACAAAAGTTTTGTATCATAATAAATCAACTTCAAATAAGATTAAAATCTATCAAAGGATGTTGACATAGATGAAATCAAGACTATTTGAGAGAAATATCTCTTTTCTCGAAATCATTGCAAAGTCACACATTTATAAAGGAAGTAATTTAAAAGAGATTTCTGAATCAAAGTGTCCCATACCACTTTGAAAATTTTGAAAAGAAATATCATTTCAAAACCTTCATGTCCATATAAATAAATCCTTAAACTCATTTTGAAAACATGGACAGTAATTAAAAATATTTATAAAGATAAATCTCTAAAACATTTAAAATTATGATCTTGATAAAGAGTACCTTTCACAAATTCAAAAAATATTCATTTTGAAATCATTTAAAAGTCACATAATTATAATATAAAACATTTACTTTTAAAATATTCTTATAATATTGTAAGGGAAGCTTCAAAGATTTTATAACGGTGTAAAATAGCCGCACCCGCCGTATAAGTTAAAAAAATTCTTACCTTAATTATGTCGAAAAGGATAAAAAGGACCTTGTTTGGAAAAAGACGGAAAGATTACTTTATAAACCACTTATAAAAGTCAACAAGGGTATAAATGACTTTAACCCATATTCCAGTAAATACTAAAAATGTTTTGAAATACATTTTTAAGAAACATGGATGAGGATGATAAAGAAGTCCCAGGAGATTATTACGTATAAACAACTTCGGATAATGAAGAAATTGCGAAGTAAACCCTTACCTTGTACTTTTCCTTGGATGGGGGTAGGTTAAACTCCTGTATAATGGTGAAATAAATTTTATTAAGTTATACAAGAGTCATATACATTCATATGATATCATATTTGATCTTTTAACATTTCTTTGTTAATAATATCTTAAAATTGTCGTTTTTTCGGGTGTTAACTTACTCATTTTCTTTTATAAGTTTTGTTACGTAATCCATGGTTGTCATGGATAGGTTGTTTATTATTCATATCCAGAATGATATCAAGTCCTTAAACATTATTTTTAAATCATCAAATCATAATTATACTTGAATGGATACGATAGAGAATGAATCTCATCGCATTCGTGGAGATGGTAGTCCGTACGTACGCACGATTGACAATATCATTCTTTTGATATTAAAATAATATATAATTGGATGGTATATCATATATACATAATAATTATCATGTTATATTTATTATTTACAATAATTACACATCATTATTATACCCATCCAAAATAATAATTTATTGAATAACAATTACACCACGACGTGGAGACGGTAAGTCGTACGTACACACGTATGGTGACATGTTATTCAAAGGGTAGATAGAATACTGAATATGGTTGTACCATATTTATAATAATATTACATTATATAGGAGATACTGGATTCATTATTTTAGAATGGTAATAACAAAGAAAGAAGAAGTTGAAGAAAAATGAATTTGAAAAAGGGTGGTAAAAACATTATCTCTTCTTAGGGTTCTTCCTTTTGATTTGATCAAAAGGGCTCCATAGGTTGGTTTTCTGATCAAAATAAGGCCACTAGGTTGTAGTGAGGGAAGTTTAGAGAGTATTTTGTCAGGGTTTGGCCGAACCAAAAGGTTTTTATGGTGTGAATTAATGAGAAGGGGGAGTGCCCTTTTATAAGAGGGGTGAGGGGCACCTTTGGAAAAGCTAGATATATTAATTTATAATAAATTAATATTAGGTTTCTAGTGGATAAAAAGATTATTATTTTAGGGTTAAGGTGTGGATGGGTCTAAAAACATTCAACCAATAGAATTTATACAGGTTTGGGTTACTATATTAACCTTATCTTTAAGTATTAACTCTAAGTTAATTAGTTTCACTTTTACAATGTCTCTTTGTATTTTTATATTATATGGATAATAAACTTACTATATATATCCAAGAGACCCCCAAGTGGTCCATTAATGATACACCTATCATGAAATATGTCTCTTGGCCGAAATGTATATTTTTAGGAATTTAATATCAATTAATAATATAATATTTGTTTTAAAAACCCTTTTATGTCAATTTTGAAACTATTCAGTAATTTATTTTTGTGAAACTCATAACAGATTAATTACATAAAAATAGTCAATTAAATCAATCCTAATATTTCATGTTAACCTATAAAATTAGTTTAATTCAATAAAAGTTTTAAATTATATTTATTTGGGTATTTATAATATCAATTATTTTAATTTTTCACTATTATGGAAATTACTGCATCATCATTGTGTAATAAATAAATTAAATTATTTAATGTCTAAAAATTATAAATAAAATATAATTATGTAAGAAATATTTTTAGATTTATAATTAATATTTATAGTCTAAAATAAAACATATATAACCCTATGTAATAATTGTTTTTCCTAAAGCTATATGCTTATGTCATTTCTGTACTTATTTTAACTTAATTAAAATAAAGTGTCCCTATCACCTACAAGTGGCTCCATGGGGTCCCAAAATCGACCCAAAGATGACCATGGTCTTAAATGTATCCACCAATAAGTTTAGGACACGTTTTAGGGTAATTTAGTATTATTATAATATTATTTTTTAACCCTTATTTACCAGATTTACCCTTAACCAAGGTAAATAAAATATATACCGTAGTAATTATTCAAAATGTCAAAAAATAAAAGTTACCTATTTAAAAAATATGAACATCCGGATTCCAAATATGGAATCCATTTTCCCAAATTCAAAACACAAAAGTGGCAGAAACTAATTTAAAATTAATTCCCGTTGTTAAAACAAAAAAGCATGTTTTTAAGAGATAATAACTATCAAAAGATTGACACTTGTTTATGTCCGGTTTAATTATAAAATTATGTAAAATTACCAACATTATATTAAATGGTAATAATATATTCTAAATATACTTTAAACCCACTAAAATTCATAATTTATCAATATAAATTATTTTGATTAAAAAAGTTGTTTTCAATTAAAATTTAGTAATTTTCAATATTCATCAAAATATAAGTGTTATCCGAAAAGTTCCAAAATTTCACCCTAGGATAAATTCGATATTCTGAATCCAAAAATGAAGTCCATTTTGAAATATATAATATATATAATTTCAAAAATTAGGTATTACTATTCTTAAGGGCTAGTTTTATTGGTTGTGGTGTGTCTTTGAACTCGAAGTTGCGTACAGCACACACTACTCTATTATTCAACGGAAAGCATACTGTGGAAGCATGGGATGTTTCATTTTAAATTTTTGATGTCCCCATTTAGTCAAAAAGTTTAAAATATTGTATTTAAAAAGGGTTCACTATTAAAAGTTGGTAAAACTGTAATACAAAAAATGAATTTGTTCTTACATTATGTCTAAGAAACTCATAATATGGATTCTAAAATTATAAGGATTATACAAAGTTTAAAATTTAGTTAATACTATTCATAACGTCCTTTGAACGACTTGTTTGGTAATTCATGGTGCAATTGAACTCGGTGTTGCGTGTAGTGAAAGTTATTGAATTATTTTGAAGAAATAACACACTATGAAAACTTGGGGTGTTACATTATCTCTCATCAACCATTTTAATGAATTCTTATGTCAAGCTGTTACGCTATTGAAATCGCACTGATTTTCTAAGCCAATGCCATTGTGTAGTGAATACCATGCCAATTTTTCCATAAAGGGTATTCACCTTTATACACATTTACTTATTGATTATAAATTTTCATGTATGAATGCCACATTCCTTTATCGTGGAATAAATTATTATGTTTAATGAACAAATGTTTTATGATCCATGTGGCACACTTATGCATGAAATGAAATGTTTAAGAAGGGTGCACCCTTATAGCATTCCATTTAATTGGGTAAAGTATAGTATCATGATATGTCATGTGCAATGAGTGTTGACGCATGCTAATTCAAGTGCAATGAGGGTTTACTCGTGCTTCATGTGCAATGAGAATTTACTCATGCTCCATATACAATGAGCCTTGGATCATGCTAATTCCATGTTAAGTGTTGTTGCCACATTTCCATGTTATTATTATCATGATTTATCATGCCTTTATGTTCATGTTTCTCTTGTGCTCTATTGATATGCCTAATGTCTAACATGTATTGCACTCCTCGTGTTATTCCATGTGTATTCCCTTACTGGGCTTTATAGCTCACCATTTTCTTATGAATGTCCTCAGGTTATCCCATGAAATTCTAAGTATGAGGGAATGTAGTGGTCATGTAATGTAAGTTTTCAATGAAGATGTTATATTTCATGTTTTAAGTTTTTATGTAATGATCCTAAGCCCCAAAGAGACTAAACCTATCGATCTTCTTTGTTGTATCAAGTGAATTTTTATGTAGTAAATCATGTTTAAGTTGTAATAAAAAGCAGGGTTGTTATGCACTTCACCTTTTATATTTTATATCCTAAATATCTTTATTTTCATTTTATTTAATGTTTCATTTAAAATTATTTTTTTCATATAATCCAAATGATTCTAAATAATTAAAAGTTTATGATTCAATATCATTTTAATCAAGATTGTTTCTGATAAAAATTCCATTAAAGAAAATTAATAGAAAATTTTATAATAAAAACATATAATTATATTATAACATATTTATTAATAATTATTTTAATTAATAGTATCATTTTTCTCTAATTTTTAATTAAAATTATTAAGAAAATGTTTTCAATAAAGTCTGAATTTATTTCACTATTTGGAAGAAAATACTTTTCCTTCCAAATCTATATGTTTTAAAAATGTTATCAGGGATGTTTTTAATATCATATTTTGTCTGTTTAAATTATTTTCCACCTAATATTTTAAAAAAAATTTAAAAAGGAATCTTATTATCATTTTTCAAACAATGTATGTTTTGACATTCGTTAAAAAATGTGAAAGGAATATAGGTTTTAACGTACTCTATTAGAATGAAACATTAATTGTATTTTTAACATTAAATTCATTAAATACTCCGTAAAATGATACTATGATTACTCTCAAATAAAAAAAATTCACAAAATTTATTAAAAAAAAATTAATTTTAAAAAGTTATTTTGAATGAAAAAAGGGCAGTTTACTCAAGAATGTTTTTATTGATCATTTTATGGTATTTATATTAATAAAAATAATTCCATTATTTATTATAATACACTAGGAATATATTATAATTATACTATCCTTATTCATTATCTAGATGGGTTAGGATTATTTTTACTAGGGAAATTATGGACATTCACTTTATTAATTAATTTTTTAGTTATTATGTTTCTCTAAAAAAATTCACTTTCTTATAATCACTAAAAAAACATTTCACATAAATATATATATTATTTACCATGGAAATTACAATTTATTAAATCATATATCATTTATATATACGACAATTTACGATTAATATTGTTTGATTAACTAGGGAATTATTGATAATCTATATTCGTTACTCAACACAAGCATTTTTTTGATAAGACATTGTTCCGGAATTAAATTTGTCATTTTATATGTGAGGAATGATTTCTAAATGAAGTGTTGGGTCGGTATCAGAATTATATATCCCCATGATGCATCAATAGTATCATGATTCCAATCTATTAGATATCATTAAATGGGTTTCTAGTATATAAATATCTATCGATTAAACTATCCTATTGAAAGGTCATAACAATATAGATATCATGATATTGGAGATCTTGACATCCAATATTATGCATTTTCATTAATTATAATTCAGTTATTATTATATATAACATTATTTCATTGATATAATATAATTATTCATTTTGTTCTCAAGTTATTGATTAAATTGAATGTGTTTTCACTTATTTCCCTTTTCATACTGATTATTCCTTTTCTAATCATTATGGACAAGTTATTGATTAAATATATTGTATGTTTAGTTACTTTATGTTACATATTGATTTTTTTATTATTGATTTAGGATAGATTCTGTTGAAACTAAACCTTACTGATAATTTTATATCACAACTATTTTGTTTCCCTTCCCCAAAATATGATGAATGAGTCTTTGAATGAGTTCAAGGATTTTGAATATATACTTTAACTAAGTAATAATTTATGTTTTCAAATGTAATATAAGACTAAAATATGTATCTAGATTACAAATACTACTAAACCATTTAGTCTTATATGAAACATTTAATTTTAACTATAACCAATTTAATAAATTAACCACCATCTCTAGTTTACTATTGTTAGAGTCCTTATGTTTGGTATCAGAGTGAGTTTACTAGATTCCATTGAAACTGTATTAAGAAAAAAATGATTAGGGAACATAGGAATGTTATTTTACATAAAAATAATTATACATATTAGATTACATCCTAATGTTTTGGTATGGTATATATTATTTGGTATATTCTAGAAATATATCCCTGTCGAGATACTTCATGTGGACATGATTCTAGATTAGTTTTACCTAGTGGTAATAACATAAAAATAGTTGTATTTGGACTTCACTAGATCAATCAATATTTCATGAAAATGGGCATTATTCTACACCTAATTTCATAATCTTTAAGTATATTTTGGGATAATTTACATTTTCCCCATGAAATATTACGAATAATTAAATAATAAATCCTATGTAAACCTATAATATTCCATAACGGTACTGTATAGACCTAAAGTGTATTGATATGATAAGTCCATATTTGATTAAAATTTTAATGGAACAGATACATGTTTTGAGGTTATATGTGACGGAAGTACCATAGACACATTTATTATGTTTTACTAAATGTTTTAAGCATATGTATCCATTGTGTATAACATGTTATTTAGGGAGAAGTTTGTTGAGTAATAATGTTTTTATAATTTCTGTACATAGTTTGAAAGTCATTAGTACCATTTAGGGTTAATATTATCATTAATGATAAATTAATAATAGTCAATTAACATTATCGGATTATGTGGGGGAAAAGATGTATAGAAAACCTTAGTGGTTAAAAAGCTATTTAATAATTAATTTTATTTCAATGATGACCATCATATTTTTTTGAAAGATATAATAATTAAAAAAATAGATTTAAAAAAAGATAACATGAATGCTAGGAAATTAATGGTGTCACATTTCAATGTCATAGGGCTTGAACCGATAACTAAATGGAAATAAGGTTATGGTGCCTACCACTAGACTACATGATGTAATAGTTAGTATGAAATATTTTTTACTTAAATATTTTGATGGATAAATATTAAATTTATTTTAGAAAACATATTATAATATCAAATATTTGTGATTTTGAGGTAATTAATGATATTTTAGGACATGTTTTATTTGGTTCAGTTATATAGAACCATTATGTTTAACATAAATGATTATTTGTGTTGAAACAAATTAAATTTTTATAGATAACCATTTAAAGTTATGATATCACATATGAGGTGAATAAATAATTTAATATTGATAATATTGAGGTTAAATATGATGTGGGGTTATTTATTTGTGGAATGATCTAAAATGAACCTTTAGTAGAACTTCTATTTTGTTTCTTCGTATGAAGGTTTACACATATTTTTTATTATCATACATTTTGGAAAATATTTCATTTTTGATTATGATTTAATGATTGTAGGAATATATTATTAGTATTGTATGGATCATTTAATCCGTTAAAATATATTTTTTGTGATTTAGGGTAACTATTCATATTGTATATTCATTTATTGGAGTAATAGATGATATGTAAACTGATCGAAGCATAACCAAAGAAAGAAATTCTTCTTATAAAATATAAATATATAAAGTGTATTTATATATATTCATAGTCTATATGACAAAATAATTCCACAAATCTAGAAATTTATCCAATTACAATAACATTTGATGAATCAATGGTATTTTTACCGATCATATATTTATGGGTTTTTAGTTTTTAACTTTATCCTAAATAAGTTTTCTATCTCAATTTATTAGGCCTCATGTGATAATTTTATCCTCTATGTCCATATTTTCACTTCCCACTAATTTTTTTCAATTTGGAAACCTAATTATGTGTTATTCTATATGACCTCTATATTTCCCTTTACTTCTTTTAAGAGGAGTTTTATTAACCCACCTATAACGAGGGTTTTCATAAAAAGGTATTTTAAAATATAAATCCCCTGGTTTATAAGTTAAAACTGATATTTAGAGGAGGTAATTTATTGTAGGGGTTATAATTTTAAAGAGTGATATATTCAAATAAGAACTTTGTGTTCTCTTTTGAATATTCCATACAACACCAATAATAAAAGACACTTGAAATATATTATTTAAATATGATATTTATAAAATAACCATTGAATTGGATGGAATGAATTGGACTAGATGAAATATTAAATATATACATATTTATTTCCTAATTATTATAATATTATAGTTAAATTATTTATAAATTATCACTTAAATTTATAGTAAATTCTTGTTTTGTATCTAAATAAATTTTTTTAAAATAATTTTAATTTTTTATTTTATTTTTTAAAATTATAATTAAATAAAAACACATTTATCAATTTTATTTTATAAAAGAATCATTTCCTAAATCATCATATCCAAATTATTATATTTTTAAAATTTTAAATTTTTCTAAAAATAGTTATTTTTCAGTGAATAGTTAAAATACCACTTTTTATAAAACTATAATTTATTTTCAATAATTTAATAAATATAAAAGTACTATTATGACATTAATTTGATTTAAAATGAACACAATTTTTATTTATTTATATTTTTCATAATTAATAAAGGTTGAAACATATTTAAACCCAATTTTGTTATAAGTTTAATTTTAGGATTATAAACGAAATTAACTTAAAACTATTTTCAAATGCATAACATTCCTACATTATAGTTATTTAAAATAACCTATAATAAAAAAATAAATAAATGAAATGTATATACTATATATCTAACTATATTAAATAAATCCATTTAACTATGATTATTAGTCATATAATTAATTTAACATCACCATATTCTTGGAAAATGTATTACTTGACAAACATTACTCAACATGATTTGTGTGTTTATTTATTAAAATTAATTATACCATTTATTTGAAATTAATTTCATAAAATTAATTTCATTTTTTAATCAGAATAATTTAAATTATATAATAATTTTAAAATATTTTTTTGTATTTATTTGTTTAGAGATTTTAATTTATTTACTGTTGTTAATGATAAAATGAGGTTTTGTATATTACATGCGTGTATATTAAAATATATTTAACACACTAAGTGAATTTTTATTTGATAAATTGGATTTCATATTTATAATCACTAGTCTTAAAATATCTAATAATATTCATTCTATTTTTGTCTTAAAGGATTTATTACCTATGTTAAAATAAATTTATCGTGGTGAAAAATATAATGATAAAAGTTAGTAAACATAAATGATAAAGGGAAAAAATTATTAAAAATGTTTCTTTATTTTTTTAGGTGTTTTTAGACCTTAAAAAAACCATCAATCCACTTTTTATTATTTTTTGCACATGGGCAGAGAGTGACTTCCAATTATTGAATAACGTTTTGTATTTTAAAAAATGTCACTCCCACTCAATTATAAAAGGGCACTTTATACCCTAACTTCTTTATATCTCCCAAAGAATTTAGATCCACAAAAAACTACCAAAATCTATCCAAAAAATACATAGATACATTATATATCTTCTATTTTTTCCAAAATATAAACCTTATGGTCCTTTATAAGAGATTAAAAGGAATTTCTTCTAAGAGAAAGTAATTATCTTTACTAGCTCCCTATTTTTTACTTCTTATTTTAATACCTTCAATTGTGTCTTAGAAATTCTAATATAATAACACCAGAATCACCCATATACTATGTTATTATTATTTTTATGAGAATTTTTATCAATATCCTTTTACATTAAATGGTAAAAAAATCCCTCTCTTGTTTGTATAGTGGACTACCACCTCAAAAACCGGTGTAATTTTTCCCATCAACAACTCACATAGATAGTCATAATGGTGGAAATATAGAATATATATGATATATTTGACATTATATTTCTTTAATAAAATTAATATAATATAACAACCATGAATTTTATAAATGATATTCCCTTATTGAATAAATAAATGTATTATTATGTAATATAGCTATATAAAACTCATGCACTATTTTAGTTTTTTTAAACCACTATAAGTTATATCATTTCAGATTTAAAATAAATTTAACAATAATAACTATTGATAATATAGTATTTTTAGTGTTACCATTGAGTTTAGTACATTATGGGTTTTGATAAACTATTATTTTCACAGATGGAAGAATCAATGGCCTCGACCAGTAGGATTGTACCCTTTGGATCCCATTTATAAGATTTTTTGAGGGAGATATAATACTTGTGTTTTCCATCAACAAATACCATGGTGAGATTCAATAACTAGTTAATAAATTAATCCATTTAAGTTATATGTTTAAGCTCGTCGATAACATGTCCCAACTCGTCTTCATCGAACCACCCCATGGGAATCTCACTATTGCACAACATACCCTTAATAAATTCACTAACATACTAAAGAGGTATATATATAGACTTGAGAGTATAAATTTTAATATTTTAATTTTAATAAAAATATTATTATTTTTATCACTTTTTAATATTACATTTAATATGATTAAATATTGAATTTTTTAAAAATTATATTTTGATACGATAAAAAATAATAAATTCATGAAAAAAATAGTTTCAGTCATGACACTCTATTGTAGTTAATTAAATAATTTTATTATTAAATTATATTTTAATAAAATAAAATTAATATTTAATATTTATTAAATATAAATGTTAGTATAATTTTATGAAGCCAGATTTTCTTTTTATAAGGGTTGAAAAATTGTAATTAGAAGAAACACTAGTACTTTTCAGTAAATGGAAATTTTTATTTAAAAGCGGCAATTATCAAATTTTGATAATTATATAGATAAAATAAATATTATATTTGAAATCAGAATGTCAACATTATCCAATAGTGAATTATATATATATTTTTTGAGGTAGTCAATTATTTGGGTAAAAATTAATACAGTATAGATAGACGATATGTATTATGAAATCACAATTTCCAAATATTTATGTAATATATAACATAATAGGTATAAAACAATAAATATATATTTCCTATTTAAAATTAGTTATTTTAAATTTTGAATTATTAAATTTATAATGCCTTAGTTAATTGTCTAAAACCTATATTATATTTTAAAGAATTATCCTCTATTATTCTTTATAAACCCACCAAATTTCCAATTCCACTTCACTTAAAACCATTTTAGAACTAAATTACTTTTAATGTCCCCATGTATAGACCTAAAAAGGCTCCCAAATCTCATATGAATCTCGTTCCAATATTTTCAAGGTTTCCTCTTAGGGTAAGGGATCCTCTCCTTCTCTAAATTTTTAAATCACCTTCTTTATAGAATGCCTTTTCATTTCTAATTGATCAAGTTAGTATATGTTTTAACACATAAATCCTATATTCATTATAATTCCCAAAGAATTATATACCCCTTTTATATCTCATTATCCACATCTATAAAACTTTATAAACACCCATTATACTACTGAAATTATCATATGATTTTTAGGCCAAAGAATTGAGTAGTGAATACCAATATCTATTTCCACTCAAGGGTAATCACTAAATTATACCCATCTTTAATTTATTTAATATTTACATGTATTCGAACCGAAATCCCTAATAATGGGGTTTAATGTTATGAAATATATCCTTATGTTTTATGATTTTTGTGTCACGCATAGGCACGTACATGATATGAATGTGATGGGTGATCTAATAATCATAAATCACTTTAATGAATTGAGTGATGTTTTTATCTCATGAGGTGACATGTAAAGTGAAAGAGAGGTTATCCTGAGCACATTATGTTATGTTGTCTTGGTTTGTTTCTTTGACTTATGATTATGATGTAATTTTTTCTATTGTTTCTAAAATCATATGGTTCGATTAATATATCATGTTATATCACACCTCATTATTAAATATTATGAGTCTCACACATATTATATTACCTTGATATGCCTCTTGTAAAACATATAGTAGCTTACCTTATTCAATTATTTGTTTGTTACCTTATTATTCAATATATACCACCCATTTCTAATGTATGCCCCCATGTTATCCTGTGATGTTTTATAAGTACGATAAAATTTTAAAAGCATGTTGATGAATTTTTCAAAATTTTAATTTTATTTCTTTTGTAACTTCTAATAATATATACCTAATTTTCCAAAGATATTATTCTTCAAGATTTTCTATAATTTTTTAGGGTTTTCTATTTTTTAATATATCATTAATTAATTTGTATTATAGATATAGGTTTTCAAAGTTGGTATTAGATAAAAGTATAGTAATTTTGGGATAAGGATTAGAAAACTATAGTGAAAGCCTTATAGAGAAGAAAAAACATATAAAAACATCCCAAAATTTTGGTAAATTATAGAGTAAGTGGTTTCTAAGAAAATAAATCTCTATCTGGGTACTAAAAGTAAATGTGAATCAGTAACAGTTTTAACTAGGGGTAATAACCCCAATAATGGTGAAATAAGATAGACTCTATCTTCGATCAATGAATGACAATTTTCATTGATTCACACTTATTTTAAAACTCCCAAGATATATGATTTAAAAATTCATAATCCCTTTATAAATCATTATTAAGGAAAAAAGATTCCAATATGATTTTATATTAAGAAATATACCATTAAAAAAATTGATTGAAACCTATAAATTTATAGGTTATGTAATTTATATCATTTATGAGTTATCACATTAATGTTAATAATTTTCCATTTATATGTTTTGTAGTTTTAAAATCCCTTTAGCAATAAATATTTTGGATGATTTAATTGATTATAATCATAACTTAATAGTTAATGGTAGGCTTAGAATCTATATTTTTATACATTATTGCAAATCATGTATGTTTAATAGAACTATTAAAACACCACCTCAAATAATTGAAGCTAAGTTATCAGTTAAAATAGAAATGGGTCAATTGTTTTACCCTAAGCATATAACTCATCCCCTGTATAAATTTTGGGTTTTTAATTCCCATGAAAACAATATGATACTCAATTTAGTGTAATTTTATGCAATTCTGGGTATTTATTTTATTTCCTTTTATAGAATGAACATAAATTTCTAAGAGAAGGAAGTCACCCTATGTTTTGAGAATCATCCTCTAATTATAAATTATTATAAGGATTAGGATGAATCTCATTTTTCTATCACTATCATTATCGTGGGAATTATTTACCTGTGAGAAATTGGATCTTACTCAAATGATTGAGACTAAGGAAAAGATCATCCTTGAATACATGCCCATTGTGAGATAATTTTCTAATGTTTTTACTGAAGAATTTGTTGGTCTTCCTCCAAGATGAGAGGATGAGTTTTGAATAAAACTTATACCCATATTATTTCTAATATCAAATATATCATATATAATTTACACTATTAAATCTGAATAGTTAAAGAAATAACTATATTAGAATATGGATAAAGTGTTCATACACCTATATAATTCACCGTGGGGAGTACCGATTCTCTTAGTCAAGAAGAAGGATGGTTAGATATGCCTCTTCAATGATTATCAAAATCTCAAAAAGGTTATGATAAAGAAAAAGAATCACATTCCATGTATTTATCACATTTCTGATCAGCTATGTAGATCCCATTACTTCTCTTTGTTTGATCTTTGGTTATGATATTGTCAAGTAATTTTGAAGGAGGAGGATGTCCCTAAGACAATTTTAAATAAAATTTATAGCAACAAAAAGTTCACATTGATACCATACGGACTCACTAATTTCATATAGATCATCATGAAATTAATGAATAGATTGTTTTGGGATTACCTCAACAAATTTTTGGTATCCTTTAGAGATGATATTCTTATCTACTCTAAAAGAAAAGAGTATGAGTATAAATTAAATATTGTAATGATGAAATTACATTGAAAAAAGTAATATGAAAAGTATATTTATATTATTATTGGTTGGGGAAAGTAATATTCATGGAACTTTTTATCACCAATAAAGGGATATATATAGTTCTTTCAAAAATATAGGCAATCGAAGGATGGGCAAGACAAACATCGGTGACGAAAATATGAAGTTTCCTTAGATTTTCATGAAACTATTATTGATAGGTGAAAAAATTATCATGCATATCAATAAAACTAACCAAGATAACATGTAATGGTTTCAGGTTTTTATGGACTAATGTATGTGAAAATAGTTTTAAAGAGTTGAAGAGTACGTGATTCACTGCATGTGTGCTTAAATTACCCACCATTGGGGAAGAATTTATGAACTAAATTAATGTGACCAAAAGTGATTGGGTTTTGCACTCATGAAACATGAAAACATGATATCATATTAATTCATCAAATTAAATATCAATGAGTATTATTACCCAATACATGATATATAATAGGATTAAGTGATGCTTTAATTTAATATTTGGTGACATTATATATACGGATGAAATTTTGAAATATATATAGATCACACAATCCATAATTATATAAACACAAAAAAATTAAAATTCACCAACAATGGTGGTTATATGTGATTATGTCTATTATTATTCTATCAGTTTCCATCTTAGTAGGGTGAAAATTGTGTTGTATTCTACTATTATAAATTATCTAGCAACTGAATCCATGGTGAGGATTCAAAATGATACAATCTTCTTGAAAATGAGAAGGATGGATAAATAATAAAGGGATATTTATTTTACCTTTATCACATAACTTCTCAATCATCAATTCTAGAGAAGATCAAAGAGGCCTGAAAAGATGATAGTTTCTATAGAAGAATGTATATAATATTTCAGAGATAAAATTTTATGATGATGGAGGTATAAGGTACGTAACTTATATCTAGGTCCCATAAAATCAAGAACTAAGGAGTGAACTTTTAGATATTGTGAATTTATCATTATTCAATGTTCATGTTGGAAGAACTAAGTGTTTAGTGATTTGAATCAAAACTTCTAATGTGATAACATGGAAGACTAGATGTGGAGTTTGTATCTCATTTCATGGTATGATAACAAGTTCAAAAATGATAGTTTTCTAATGGAATTATGTATCCATTTCCCATACCAGTATGAACATGAGAAAAATATAGTCCTCGATTTCATCATAGGACTCCCCTGGACACCTAACAACAATAACACCATTTGTGTTGTAGTCAATCTCGTTAACAATTCAGTTCATTTCACTACTATCAAAGAATTTCTATCTTCTTAATAACTCACCAATATATACATAAAATATTTGTTAAGATATATTGGAGTTCCACTCTCTATTGTATCTAGCCATGATTTGAGTTTTCCATAGAGTTTTAAAGAATAATTACATAATTGTTGGATATATAACTATGATTCAACACTATTTATCAACCTTTGAGGGATGTCCATCATTAAAGAAACATAAAAAAATATAAGGTACACTAATATGGTGTTCAATGTATTTTAAAGGCTGTTAAGAACAACACATTCCCCTAGTGGAGTTCCCATATAATATTAATTTTTGTGTAGGCATTCAAATAGAACCTTATGAGGATCTATTTGAGAAAGGGTTCCAGACTCCAACATGTTCGGATGAAGATGTATAGAAAATTATTATGGGACCTTATCTTATCTAAAAAATTAATGAGAAGATTCAGAACATTTAGCATTATTTGAAACTCATATAAAGTCGACTTAAAAACTATGCATAAAATCATTGAAAGAACACATATTTTGAGTTTGGAGAAAAAATGTTCCTTTATATATATCAATGAAAGAAATTAATGTGGTTTCTAATGAATGGGAATATTAGTTATAGATGTATCAACCACTATTATATCCTTGATAAAATTGGAGCAGTGGCCTATCGACTAGAACTCCCACATAACCTATCACAAATACATGACATGTTCTATGTATCCTTCTTGAGGAAGGACATACCAAAATCCTCACATGTGCTAAATATATTGGTGGTACCATTGGATTATGATCATTCATATTATGAGAATCTCGTGAAAATTTATGATTATGGGGACAAGGTTCTATAAAATAAGAGAACTCACCTGGTCAAAGTGTTATGGCAGAACCACAAGTTTGAGGAAGTGACATGGGAACCAAAAGAGAAAATAAAACAGAATTACCCAAATTTATTTTAGTGTACGAAATTAATATTTCAAGGGTACTAGTTTTTAAGTGGGTAATAATGAAACGACCCGAACTTTAATAAATGAAATTACCATTTTGAATATACAAATGCATTGTTAAGTATTGTTTCTCTATAAAAATATTACTTAATTTCTTTATTTGAGAATGTTATAAGTTATATATTATTGAACATAACAGATTGATAAGAAACATAATCATTGATAATAATATTTTTTTATAGTGTCCATTAAGGTTAATATATTAAGGGTTATGATAAAGTCCAATTGATATAGATTAAAGAATTGATGGCCTCAATAGTAGGATTATACCTTATAAATCCCATTTATCTGAGCTTCTAAGGGAGATAACATCAATTGGATTATACCACGACCAATCCCAATATGATATTCAATAACTAAATCATGATTGAAACTATTTATGGGATAAGGACAATATTTTTGATACCATGGACCAAATAATGTTCACTCAACCATCCTAGGGAAATTTATTCATTTCACACCTTAAACATATGGAATTAGACAGTGTAAGAAAGAGATATAAATATATAGACCCTAATAGTATCAAAAAAAATATATTATTTTTTTAATAAGTTTTTTACTTATAACTTTTTAATATTAAATTTTAAATGATTAAATATTCACTTTTCTAAAAATTATATTTTAATATGATGAAACCAAAAATTTATTATTGGGAAATATATAGTTTCAATCAAGACACTATATTTTAATGAATGAAAAAAATAAATTAGATTTTAATAAAATATTATTATTAAAAAATATTTTTTAAATATAAATGAAAATATTATTTAACAAAGTCCATAATACATTTCATAAGTTTCAAAAAACTGTTATTGTAAAAAACTAGTGTTTTACAATAAATGTGTTTTTTTGTTTAAATGTAAAAATTATCATATTTATATATCTATTTTGATAAAATATATACACTTTTCCAAATCATCACATCAAAATTTTTAAATGGTGAGTTTTTCATAATTTTATAAGATAATTGAATTTTTTGGTATTTTTAAATATGGTATAAAAATATTGTATATATCAAGACATCATAATGAACCAATAGAATTTTAATATATTCTATAAATTGTATCCAAGACCAAATATATATTTCTATTTTAAACTAATTTGACTTTTAAACAATTTTAGTTACTTTATAATACATTATGAATCCTATGATACCTTTATTATATTTTAAAATTTTAAAATCAATTCTATAAAAACTTGACTCACTTCCATATAATCATGAAAAATATTTTAATGTGTTTAGTTATTAACCGTATATAATAATTTCAACTACTCATATTTAGAGGAAACCATGGGAAAAAAATAAAAAGTTTTTTGTTTTTTATAACTTTATCATAATGGTCCCAAAACCTTTATTATGAAATTATTAATGAACTATCCTCTATTTTAATATATAAACCCACCCAAAATACCATTCTTATTCACTCAAAACCCATGGATAATTATATCACTCTAACTTTCACTGTATATAGTCCACTCAAGGTTCCCCAAAACTCTTAATAAGACAGTACCGTGATTTTAGAATCATCCTTTTAATGTAAGGGATTCTTCTCCTCTTTATTGAAGCACCTTCTTTATATCAAGACTTTTCATTTAAAAATATTCAGGTTGGGATTTTTTTTACACGTATATATTACTATCCTTATGATTTAAAAGTTATTTTAGATGACTTTAACTCTAATTCACATCTTCTATAAACCTATATCTATATATGTTATGAATCTAAAATTCTCCTATGATATTCCTTAAAAAAAATTGTTTAGTGAATACCCATCTCTATTCCCAGTCAAGTTTATTCACCTGGTCATCCATATCCGTACTTTATTGGGTATTTAGATTTATTTAACTGATACACTTTAGTCATGGGGTTACAATTTCTTAAATACATCCTTATGTTATATGATTTATCTTGAAAACATATGCATGTACATTATATGAAAGTGATAGGTGGGCCTAGAATTATATATCCCCTAAATGAATTGTGTAATATTTTTATCACATTATATTCCATGTATGGGGATAGGGATGCTATCCTAAGAATACTATGTTTTGTTGTCTTAGTTTTTATCATTAACATATGTTTATAATGTAATGTTTTTCTAATGCACAATCATGTGTTTCCTTTATGCTACCGGGTTAAATCATTCCTCAATATTCAAGGTTATGATTCTCACCCCTCTTATATTATCTTCATATTCTTATTGGCTCATGGGTACATATTTACCATTTTTTAGGATTTTTTTATTCCCATTCTTAATGATTATAGATCACTAATTTATTTTGTAAGTCCCTAGGTTTCCCATTTCAGTCTTTGAAGAATGATGGAATTGTAAGGGCATATTAATAATGTTTTAAACAATGTCATTGTATTTTTATTGAAAAATATTGTACTATATAACTAATTTCCAAAATACTCTAGGATTAAAAATCATATATGATTTTATAATGTGTACCATTATGTAATAAATCATAAATTAATTTATATTAAATATATGTGTTTCCATATATACCATACACTTCTTTACCCTTTCACCAATTAAAGAAATCATACCATTGATCATGTGTATGTATGACCTACCCTCTCTACGATGTTATGGGATTCATTATCCATGTAAAAAATCATGAATGATTATAAAAATATATACAATGGATAAATATGATATTTATAACATTAATATCATTCTTGAGTTAATGGACTTTTATCTTATGTATAATAATTAGAACTTTTGTGACAAAACAAGCATGTGAAAACAAAGTAGTTAATAACCAAAATAATGGTAATAAAGAAATATTATTAATGAATGGGTTATAAAATGTTACAATAATACTTTATATGAAATTATAAATATAAATATTGTTATATTAAAAATTAATAAAATTTTTAATCCCATTAAATAGGAGGTTAAAACAAGTTCAACAAATGAAAAGAATTAGGTAGGGGATTTCATCTCAATTTTCATTCATTGAGGAATATTGTAATATTATACTCTAAATTTCTTTTACATAAAGTATAAATTTACCCTTTTACATATTATATCCTGAAATGTTCATACATCATGTTATTTTAATCATTAACTTTAATTATTTCTTACAATAGGATTTTACTTGAAAGTTACAAAGTGGTATGGAATTGCATAACTCAATTTCTTTTAAGAATATTATATTACTTCTCCATTGTCATTGATATTATAATATTATGAAAGTAATTTATTTTTATTATTTTAAGCGGTATTTATAATTTTTTATGTGGATTTACATTTGATAAAAAATAATCAATACATTTATTATACCTTAATTCAATGGGGTAATCTTTGTAAGATATTTTGTCTCAACTTATACTCCATTGAGAAATATTTTTATTATACACATACTTATTTTTATGAGGTACATAAAATACCCCTTAGATATGTCATATAGATAATAAATTTATATTATTTTTATTCAATTCTTCTTTTTAATTTATTTCATTCATGGGTGTTATGATTCAGAAGTTACCAAATCGGTAAGGGTTTATGATTCAATTTCATTTTTAACGGAATAGTTTATGCATGAGATCCCATTGAAGGATTATTTGATAATTTTATAATAAATCCCATTAAATTTTTTATCCTCTCATAATTCATGATGATTTCATGTAATAATACAATATTACTCTCTTTCACTTTTAAAATGACTCAGAAATTGTTTTCATGAAAATTCAACTTTATTTCTTACTTTTCTAAAAAATCTTTTTTCTTATAGATCCATGTTTTCTATATATGTTTTCAATAATGGTTTTAGTATTATACATTGATTATTTTAAGTAACTATTATACATCATTGGATTTTTAAAATAGAAATTAAAGGAATATTCTAATAATTTTTTAAATAAGGTACTTTTAAACATTTCTTTCAAAAATGTGAATGAAATATTTGTTTTAATGTAATGGGTATTAATAAAACATTTCAATTGTTAAGACCATTCATTTATATAAATATTAATTCCAAATTTTCAATGATTATTTTGAATGAAAATATATTTTCAAATATTCTTGATTTTTTTAGTTTTTAAATGTTATTTTCAATGATAAAAGGAATTTTTCCTCAAGAATGTTCTTAATGAACTATTTATTGAATAATTATTCATAAATGATTGTAAAACATTATATTTTACTTATACTCAACTATGGATATATTTAAATGAAACACTATATATTATTTCATTGTATGGTTTATGATATATTTGTCCAAGGAAAGTACTGATATTTAATTTCTTGATTAAATTATTATTCATAGTCTAACTTTTAAAACATTCACTTTCTTGTTATCATTGGATATTAAATGTAAATTTAATATAAATATTATTTATCATATATATTCTTATTAATTAAAATTTATATCATTTTTAGATGTGGTTCTTTTCCATGAAATTTTTTTGATTAACTCAAGAATATATGATAATTTGTATTCTCTACTTAATGTATATATTTTTTTATATTCCATATTGTTGATGAAATAAATTTATCATTTGATATATAATTAATGTATTAGAGATATAGTGATGGGTAGGTTCCTGAATATTATATCCCCTAGATGAATTGATAGTTACATGAGGTGAATCAGTAAGCTGGTAATAAATGGGTCGATGGTGTATACCTACCGATCAATTATCATTCCATTATAAAAGTAATTTCTGGTATAGGTATCATGATATAGAATATCATGATATAAAATATTATGAATTTTATTTATTTAAAATTTAGTAATTAGTATCCAAGAGATTATTTCATTGATATTATCCATGGATGAATTTTTTTGTCAATTTATTGATTAAATGACATGTTTTTTTTATTTACCTTGATATATTGATTATTTCATATCTAATCATTATAGTAGAGTTATTAATTATATAGAATGTCTGTTTAGTTATTACATTTCCATATTAATTATTATTTGACGATTCTTAATTGCATCCCCCACACATAACTCTTACTAATTATTTAAGGTCATGCTTATTTTGTTTCCCTTTCTAAGGATATGAAGAATGAGTATTTGAATAAATTAAAGGATGAATAATATTTACATCCATTATTTTATAATTTATATTTTCAAATATAATGTTCCATGCAAGTATTTATATAATTTACCATGAATAATAAACTATTCATTCCATTTTGATTTTTTTTAACTAAAACCAATGTAATAAAGTTACAGTCATATTTGGGATACTAGGGTTAGGGTATTTATAGATTGTATCAGAGTGAGTTTTGTATATACCATAAGAAATAGATAAATAAATGTATTCATTAGGGAACATACCCCTAAGAATTAAATTGAGGGTAACTCTAATTATATGATTATATCATAATGTTTTTGTAAGTTATAGATTTTATGGACTTTCATAGCCTTAATTGGTTGTTTAGATACTACAATTGGATGTGGCCAGGGGGTAATTGTACATAAGGTGTAATTAAATTTAAAATTTATTATTACTATTTTACTTGATTATCACCTCGTGCATGACAATAATTCTTATTCTTCACTTATTTTGACACTCTCAGGGGATATGCTTGTATTAGATAAAACATTTTGTATGAAAAATTATGATTAATTTAAAAATATAAGCGATGAAATAATTGGATATTCCATAATGATATGGGATAAAACTAATGTTTATTAGGATGAAAACTCTAAGGATTATTATAATTTTAAAGGAACAAATATACATTATGAGGTTCTATGTTATGGAAGTACCTTGGAGATATTTATTGGGTTTTAATATATCTTTCATTCATATGTAACCCTTATATATAACTTTTGTTTTAGTGTGACTCTTATTTTAGTAATAATGATTTTATATTTTTTGTAAATATGTGTAAAGTAAGTTATAACCTTTAGGTTTAATATGATCATTAATGATAAATTAATAGTATTTAGTTGAAATTATTCTATTTTGTGTAGGGAATCTATATATAAAATTGTAGTGGTAAAATATTTATTAAATGATTAATAAAATTTCAAGTATTATATTCATTTTATTGGAAAATTTATATAAAAAATATGAAAAATTGTTTTAGAAAATAAACATGTATATTGGGTGGTAACCCATTGCACTCAAAAAGGTCATGGGTCTTGAACCTACAATAAAATGGTGATAGGGGTGTGGAACCTACAAATAGCCTATGTGATGTACTGGTTAGTGTGACATTTTTTTAATAAATAATCTTTCTTAAATATTAATTTGATTTTAGGAAACATACTATAGGATCAAGTATGTTATTTTGAAGTGATTAATGATATTTAAGGAGGCATTTTATTGTGTTTAGGGATATATAACCATTAGGTTTAATGTAAAATAATATTTAGAATGAATGAAAATAGATTTTGTGAATATATGTTAAAATTTATAAGATCACATTTGAGGTGAAAAATAATTGCTTTATAATAAGAATACTGAGGTTATTTGGGATGTAGGGTTATTTATTTGTGGAATGATCTTATTTGAAACTTTTTGATGAAATATTGAAATAAAATTTATTATTTATTCATATAAAAGATTATATATTTTTCTTATTATCTGAACTTGTGTTAATAATTTTATTTTTTATTAATATTTAAATATAGATTAAAAAAATCAAAATTATTTTATAGATCTTATGATCTATTAAAATTTATTTTTAGTGATTTGTTCACAAAAATTGTTTTTGGATATTCATTTTGTGGAGTAATAAATTTAGTAGAAAATGATCAAATCACAAGAAAATGATTAAAGGGTGCATATAAAATAAAAATATGTCAATTAAGTGTATTTATTGATTTATTTAGTCTATATGATAAAGTAATTTCTCAAATCTAAGAAAACTTTCTTGAAACCAAAATGTTGACCAATTATATTCACATTAGATGGATCAATGGTCTTTTCACCCTTCAACAATTTAGGGATTTGTAGTTATTAATGTTCCCCTGAACATGTTATATATCAATATCTATCAGTCCACGGGTGCTAGTTTTCTCCTCCATGTCCATATTTTTTCTTAAAACAAATATTTTTTTGAATTTGAAACCAATATATGAGTTATTATATATGAACTTTGTATTTTCCTTTCCATCTATTTAAGAGGAATTTTTATTATCCCCCCTATGATGTTGGTTTAAAAAACTGTGTTTTCATATATCAAACCATTGATTTACAAGAACAAGATAAAATACTGATGACAAAATATATTGAAGGTTGGTAGAATGTAACATCTTGATATTTTTAAAAAAATAATATTATGTTTGATAATGTATACGACATGGAACACCAAGCATAAATGACCCATGAAATATATTATTTAAATATGGATTATAAACTAGATATTGAAATAGTGAGTATAAATATGATTAACCAAAAAATGAAATTTATAAGTATATATATATCCAATTTAATATTTATTTTTTAATAAACTCTTAGTAAATAATCACTCAAATTTTTATTAAAGTCATTTAAACTTCAAAATACATTTTCATCAAAAATGGTTCTTTTCTGTTTTATGTTTCATTATTATAATTAATTTATAAACACATTGAAAAATTTATTTCATAAAAATAATATCATTTTCAAAATTATCATATAAAATTTATTTATTGGTAAAATTTTGGTATTTTTCTAAAAAGATGGATTTTTCAATGAATAGTGAAATGTACTTTTTTTTGTAAAACATTCATTTCTTTTAAAAAAATAGGTAATTTAAAATTCTCATTGTGATTTAAATTTAATATAAAAGTAAAAAAGTATTATTTATTTATTTTTTAAATAATTAATTACATTTTAATAATATTTATACCATAATTTATTAAAGTTTATTTTTAGGATTAAAATCACAATTCTCTGAAGACTATTTGTAAATATATAATGTTCCCCCAATTTCATTAATTAAAATAACCTCTAAAAATAAAATTTTTAAATGATATATATATATATATATATATATATATATATCTAATGATATGAATTTACATCCACATAATTATTATCACTATTGAAATAATTAATGTAAGCTAACCTTATCCTTGAAAAATATATTTCTTGAAGAACTATTTTTTTCTAGAATTTATTGGTTTATTTTTTAAATATAAATCTACAATTTATTTGAATAAAATTTAATAAAATGGATTTCATATTTATAATCATAAAAATTGATATTAGATCACAATTTTCAATTAATTTTTTTATCACAAATATTATTATAGATAGTAAAATTTACTTACTATGATTATGGTTAAAATGAAGTTTTATGAAATATATGAATTTGTATAAAATAAATTTTAAAAAAACATATAATTTATATCTGATAAATTTGATTTAATTTTTAGAATAATATCGTATAAATTATATAATAAGTCTCATTTTATTTTAGTATTAAATGTGTTTATACCTTGGTTTATAAACTATTTACAATGGTTAAAAATATAACGGTAAAAGTAATTAAACATAGAAGATTCTTAGAGGAAAAGGGTGTCAAATGTTTAAAGCTCGATGAGTTTAATGATTCTACTTCCCTATACCTTTTATTATAAATTTTCTATTTTATGTTATTTTATTTTTATTTTTGTTCCATTTTTTAATTATAATTATAAATTTGTTTTTTCAAATACAATATAATTCATGCATTTTTTTATTTATGTGTTTTCACCTATTCTTCTAATTTTTCACTTTCTTATAAACTTATAATTTTAATAATTTATTTTACTCTTTCAATTTATTTCTATAATATTTTTAAATCATATTATTTTCATATTATTTTGTTTTTATTATTTTATCTCTCTTTCATTCTCTTATATTTTGATTTTTGTTATTTTACGTGGTTCCACTCACTATTTTATTCTCTTATTTTTATTTTTATTATCTATCTTATTTTTATCCATCATTGTGATCTATTACTCTCGATAATAGGAGAGTGGCCCAAGGCTTGGTCCGGGTGCAGTCAAGATGATCTTGAATTTTTCTTAATTTGTATTTTATTTTCGGGATATATGAGAGTGACATGCATGAGTGTGGAGAATCCCCCTCATACCATACACTCAAATATATTTATATTCATTTTTTAATATATTTTTTGCACTATTACTTTGTTATCTCTTTTCATGATAGAGTTTTACAAATAAATAAAATAAATGGCATCGATAGAAACAGGTCCTAGAATTTGTCTCACCCTAGAGAATGGTGTGTCATCAACCTTGATAACAGGAGGAGGTGGAATTTATATTTTCTTAAATAATTCTATATTTCACAATTTCTAAATAAAAAGTGTAGTAAATCATCATTATATTTCATGATTGAATTATAAAATTAAAATCAAACTAATAAAGGATTTCAATTTTGGAACTAAAAACCTTACTTTGGACCGAATTCTGTATCTCTAAACTTGTTATTTTTATATTTTCATCTTATTATATGTTTAAATATCAATATTATATTTCTATTCTTTATTTTACAATGTAAAAAAACCCAATTTTTTTATTAATTAAAAAAAAGTAGTTTTTAGGTGATTTGGATTATCTAGGTGAAAAAAATGAGATTCTCCTTAAGTTAGACGACACATGTTATAAATAGTGATACTTTATAAAGAACATTATAATTTTATTTTCCCATTCCCTACAACTATAATGCATAAATTTCTAATAATTCTCCTACCTCTCAAGGCTTTTATAAGTTATTAATAATACTTTACACATGAAAATATTCTTCTTGAATAAATTATAAATGATGAAAGAAATCAAAATCGACCATTATATCACCCATCAATTCTATAATATAATTACGAGATTTCAGTGAATTTTTAGATCACTTATAGATGGATTTTCCCTTGTATCCTATGAAATTTCAGTTGATACTTCCCCACCCTACTATCCTTGTGATATTAAATCATAATAAGTAGTTTCAAAATCACTTAGATGAAATAGATCATAAATAGAACTCTCCAATCCAATTATTTTAGATCATGTAAGAAACAATGATCACCCAAATCACCCCTCTAATTTGAAACAACTTGATTAACCTTCACTCTAGAAGATACAAAATCATCCATGAAGTGAAATGTAAATTTAAGCAAAAAAATAACACTTTGGTTTTGCTTATTTTATACTAAAAGTCCTTTATCCATCGAAGAATCATTGAAAATTTTCATTTCAACAGAAAAAAACATTACAACATAATGAATTAAAAGTAACTCTTGAGTAATGAGAAATTTAAACATAAATTTTCTCAATCCATATAAAAACTATAAAAGGGGTCCCACCCCCTATATATATGATGTAAAATCTGGTCATCCAGTTTCACGATCCTCAAAAATTTCCGGGGGTACATCTGTTCCACTACTCCCACTAACAGTGTCCTGTAGTAATATTCAATGTTACCACTACCTCCGGTAAACTAGAAAACACAACCCAATGGATATAAACATCCCCATATTACAAAATTGGTAGATAAATATTTTATAAAATCATTTATTATATTGTAAACCATTAAAAGAAAGTCCTTATAAACCATCCTACTAAAAATAATCCCTCTAAATACAGAAGAAAGACCATTATTTCTACCACCACTTCAAAAAAAGAATAACTTCCTAAATATCCCCTCAAATTTTAAAATCATTCAACTGAAGTAAGATACATAAAACCCCCCAACAATCCTATATTTATGTAGTGAAATGTAAATGTAACAATATAATCTTTCTCTTGATTTTGTTATATCCATATACTCTTCTTCCATTAAAAAATGTATTATCACTAATCGTGACCGGGACATCCTACTCGGTATGGTTCTACTAAAATTTTATATATATCCAGTTTTGATCTTTTGTGATTTTGAATAATCCCCAATGTTGGCACCAAAAAACCCAAGTAATGGATCATCATTTTTAAAACATATATTGTTTCCATATATTCCTTGGAGAAATAAAAAAATATAGTATACTTATTCCTAATGAATTTTTCATATATTTCTCATTAACGGGTTGACTACTCACACAACATGAGAAATATTTAGTCATGTATATATTGTAGCATACATCAAGCTCCTAAATTATGAAGTATAAATAAATTTCAACATATAATTCTTTTCTTAATTAATTCATGGTGTTTGTTACCTTGAATGTTTAAAGTGACTAGTGAGAGGAGTTCAAACTGACTTATATCAATTCATTATGAATCTATCTATGATTTTACAGATTTAATCCATCTATGAAAAAACAAAACTTATAATTTTCCTTAAATTTGTAGTCATGATTCCAAATAACATCTTTGAATTACCAAGAATGTTCATTTCAAACATTATATATAATTCCTACTCAAACATCTAAATCATCTAAATATTGAGACCTACCAGCAGTATATAATTCAAAAACAAAAGTGAGATTATAAATTAATTTCCATTGAACACCATATTATGGAAATAGTGATTAGAGATACTTAATATGAATCAATTATCTTCCTTGGTGGAATACAACTTATGGTTCCAACATCTTCATGCTTATTTTAAGACACATAGACTTATTCTTATTTTTCATAGCAAGCCTTGATTCTGATTATCCCAAAAAAATAGCAGGTTTATTCATATATTTTTATTCCTCTAAATCCCAATAATGGAAAATCCATATTCACAAACATTTGTTGAAGGTAAATTTTTTTGAATGAAAATAACATAAAATTGTTTAGATGGTAGTATGTTTTACTACTAGATATAAAATATTAGAGAATTAAATACCATCCTTATACTGAAACAATTTAGTAACTACCCTTTCTTTATATGGGTTTCTTCTATAATCATCTCTCATAATCAAGGATAAACTCTATTTTAAATTTATTTTTTCATGAGTAGTAATTATGTTATCTTCTATGTTTAATTAATCATTACTAAATCCAAAAGCACATAAATTGTTAATTCACACCCTCCAAAATCAACCGGAATAGAAGATTCTTCCAGTATCTCTGGTTCTCTAATGTCTTTTCAAAGTAATAAACATCGATCAGTTTTATAAGTTTTCATTGGTAATATGATCCTTGAAAATCTTCCCAAATTAACATGTGATTCTTCTTCATCTAGAACTATAACACTCAGAATTGATCCTTCAAAAACTATTGATCTAGCATCCCCAATTCCTGAGATTTCATATAAATCTTCTGCTAGTTGAAACTATAAAAATTCAATACTACCCTATGAACTTACTTCAAGAATATTAGTCCTTTAATTAGATTAAAATAAATTTGAACATTCAAGACAAAGTGATCTGATAAATCATCATTCACATCAATCTAAAATGAAGTTGAATCCTTATCCTCAATTTCTTTCCCTGTCATGTTCTGATATTTCTATAATATCTTCCTATTCAGGATAATATTCAACATTCTAAATAATTAATTATTTTCATCATCATAAATCTATAATCTAATTACTTTATCTCCATAATGTAAGAAGAAACATTATATATATTTAGTTTCAATATCATCTCCTTCATTTTCAACCACACTAGAATAAATAATGGATTCAACATTGGTTTTTTTAATCTTCTATCTTAGAAAATATCATTAAAAGTGATGTGAAAAACTTTTAACATTTCTTTTAAAAACCAATGTGAAAAATATTAAAAAACATCAAAACATTGGTTTTTAAAACATGAAATTAAATGTTTTTTTAAAAAATATTTACGCCTCGAATCCATCATTTATTTTACTTTAAATCCCTCTTCCTTTGGACTTATAAAGGCACCAATGGAACCTGAAAACCATTGATGATGATCGATATCATCTTTCATTCGATTTTAATCATCTCTTCACAATGATTTTTCATCATTTTTCTATCATACGTTCTACTATATTATTCAATTCCAAAACCCCTATTTAGGTTGACCATAAACTATGGTTCAATGGTCATTTTGGTTCATTCTTCTACTTTGATTTTTCAATTTTTTTTCTTCAATCTCGCATTGTCCACCTTATTGCAACTTACTTTGAGGGATTTCATCAACATTCAAGATCAATTTTTTATTATCAAATTCAAAATCATGTATATTTTTTTATATTTTAAGATAAATTAGTTATTTTTGATCTATTAATTTGATTCATACTTTCATTTGTTTCTATGAATTTTATTATCAATTATAATATCATCATTAAAAATTGCTTAATTTATTATATTTTTTATGATTATAAATTATTTTTCAATATAATTTGCTTCTTAAGGAATTTTTTGTATTTATTATTTTTCAAATTTATAATTTTTTTTCTTTAATGTTTTTTTGTTGGAAGTCTTTTTTTTTCAAATATTTTCATTTATAAATTGTTTTTTTGATATATTTACTTTTAATTTGAAATATTTGACTTCGTTTTAATTTTTAAATTACTTATAAAAAAATTATTTATTACAAATTTATGCATGTTTAAATTATCAATATTTATATATTATCAACCAATTGTGTTAAAAAACCCATGATTTTTTTATAATTATGTATAACTTTTTGTTATTAAAAAATCGATATTAATACTTTATTATTTTTATAATATTTTTTATATTAGAAAATTAATTTATATATATATATATTTTTAAATGTTTATATGTATTAATATATCCATATTTTATATTCTGTTCTTAAGTAATTAATGAATTGTAGTTGGATAAATTTATGAAGAACCACTTATGAATATAAGAAACAAGTTGATGATTTCTTGGAATTTTCTAAATGAATTTTTGAAGGAAACATCTAATCTCATGTCTATTCATGTTGTTTTTTAATATGAGAAAGCTAAATCTAGGTAAAACTAATGGGAATTTTATTTTCTATGGTGTTATCCATAATTAAGAATTAATTGATCTTTCATGGAGTAATAATAGTTAATAAAATATCTAATGTTGATGAAAATAGTCAACTTGAGGGAAAGGAACCTATTGAAGAATTAATTCATGATGTAGGAATTATAACTGTTGAAACACTATTAATTGTTGAATGATTGTTTGGATATTCAAAGAAACCACTATTCTCATGTTACAATTATTTTACAATTATATTAGTAATTCAGATATTAGTTAACATGTATAAAATAAATGGGTGGAGAGGGAAAATTTTCTTTTAATATCATGAACATTTAAAATATCTTCTTCTAAAGCCAAGATCATTCCAAATTTCAATTATGATGAAAGTAAAATATTATGACTAGTGGGACGAAGTTAAAAAAAGATACATGATTCATCTAATGATTTTGGGTTACATAGGATTTAATATGAGTCCATATCAAAATTTCTTCAATATGGGACATCAAAATATAAGCTGAATGAAAAATTCAACTATGATTCATTATTAGATACTGATTTCAAACCTCATGCTAAATCAATATGGAACTTCTAATAATTACTCATTTAAAAAATATATTTAAAAATTAAAATGATTAGAAAATGATAAGATTCAATTACAATGAGAACATCTCTTTTGAGAACTTACATCACCTTTATAATTCTCCACATTAGATGAGATTTGATAAAAAATTATCAATTATGGAATTTATGTTTGAAGTAACAGAATGTGGCTGTGCACATATTGAAGGAATATTTATCAATGCATTAGTATCCAACATAGTTTATGGCCTATTGATTTAGTATTTTAAGAATTTACATATAGATATTTATAAATAGAAGTTTTATTCTGATGAGCTTGATGATTTTTGGACCAAAACAGTGAGGAAATAATGGTGATATGTGTTTTTTATCATTGATTAATTATTTGAAACATCAATGGGAGATGGGCATTATGATTTTGGATGCCTATAGAATGGAGTTTTATATATTTTGTGTTGTGATAATGTTTTCTATAAAATACATTCATGCATATGGAGAGGTATTTGGATATATTGTTAAGGGATATAAAGCATGTCAAATTTGATAATAAGAGACTACATATTATCAATTGAAGAATGGGTGAATGATCTTGTACATGAGACATTGGATGTATTTTTTGAATTTATCAACATTATCATAGATTAAAAATTAATTTAATGGTTTAAATTAATATAATCTCTCCCAAAATCATTTTCAACTAATGAATATGATAAAAGTTTAAAATTTTTTATTTCTGATTTGGAAGGAAAGGATGTTTTGGTAATAAAAAACAAATGGAAGAAATGTTCTATCTTATTCAAACTATGTTATTGGTTGTTTTTTAAGATAAATAATAATATTAATGTTATTCATAAGGTAAAAAAAATATGAGAAAATTTTATTGGAACTTTATTAGATATAAATGGAAAAAACATTGATTTAGTGTAATATTGGATTTCATATACCTGGTCATATGTTTAGATTTAGATCCCACTATGAAATGAAATAGAAAATATTTAACTATGTCTTGTCACACATTTATAAAGAGTGAGAAAATGAATTGTTTTTAGTGTCTTCAATGTATTAAATAACCCTTTGTATATTCTTAAAATGTGAATAATTTCATGTAATTAAAGGATTTTAAATTAATAGTCATGAAATATCATGAAAATAATGTATTTATGAAGAAATTATTATGAGTCTAAATAAGTGGTATAATATTGACACCTTTCATAAATACTATCATCAATTTATGTAATTATTTAATATCCAATTGTAGAAAAGTCATTAACCATAATTTATTTGATTTGATAGAGAATGAAGTTGTGATTAAACATTTTCAAATATAAATTTATTTCCCATAAACATTTTTTGAAATAATTGTACATCTAGTGATTCATTTTGTGAATTATATAATAATATGTGTGCCTGTTTATTTATATTAGATGTGTCCTTTTGAAAGATATATGAAAGTTTTAAATGGATGTCTTTAAAATCCTCATTAGGTGGGGTCCTTTTTTTAATAATATATATATGAAGTGAAGATTTAGTTCACTACTGATTTTTTGTATGATGTGGAGAATATTAGTCTCCCTATATCTTGAGTTTTGATATTTGGTATTGAAGGTAATGTGATTCGTGGATTAAAGGTAAAGTTCATTCTGTGTGATGAAGTGATGCAAGACCATTTATATATTTTGAACAACACAAATTTTGTTCGACCATATATATCAATATATATTTATATACTAAAAGAATTATATCTAAAAATAAATGGAAATGATTCATAATTTAGCATAAAAACAGTTTTTATGTTTAGAAAAATTAATCATAGATTTATCATCATTGGAAATAATTAAATTTTTAGAAAGGGAAGAATTCTTTAATGTGATCACGTGATCTTGTTTTTATATTAATGGTTACCAATTTTACTGAAAAAATTAAAATAATAATAGTACTGTTAAAAATAATGGGGGTAATGGTAATCATTGAAGAACTTAATTTTTCATGCGAAAAAGTTAAAAAAACTAATTTTTGTATCAACATCATATTTTTGAGTTCGTGAGGATATATGGGAAATTGATTACAAAGAATTTGAAGTGAAAATGTTTAATTGTAACTAGGATGATATTAACAATAGTGTGAAAATGATAATTACGAATTTAGACTCATTGATTTGAAAATAATTAATTACAATAAGGAATCATTTATCATTGAGACACATGAAAAGAAAATATTTTATGTTATTGATCCATCAAATGATCATCATTACATTATTTATAAGGAAAAACAATTCATTTGGTAGATGAGGATGACTATGATGATATTGTGGACTTATGTGAGGTTTCTTAATCACTTATGTGATTTCTTGATGATAATGATGAGTATAATTCAGAAATAGCTCATTTTAGAAGAAAAGATCATGTTAAAGGAATATGGGGAATCACTAAATTAATCTTCTAATTATTCAAGTAGATATTTATTTTTAATTTTTTTAAAATTTACTAGGGAAATAACTATATTTTTAACATACTAATGTTTAATTATATATATACTTATAATATATAATATTTTTTTTACTTTTTAAATTCAACGGTTATGGTTAAAAAATATTTAATCAAAAACAAAATGTATACCCTTATGTTTTGGTTAAATTTACACATATAAAACACTATTTATTATCTATTATATTTAAATTAATAAAATTTTAATAATTTTATCATTTTAAATTTATGTTTTATATTTAAATGTTTAATTATTATGATTTTTTTGTTAAGAATCATGAAATCATTTTTTTAAACTTTCATGTGTGTGATAATATTTATTTTTCTTTTATATTTTTGTATTAATTGTTTTTTAATATGAACTGTGCTAATAATATGATGTATATATAATATCATTATATTTATTTTTTTATAGATATAAAAATAGGAAGATGATCATTTATTGATGTAAAATTCTACTTTTTCATATTATTAAATTTTTAAAAATGAAAATATTTTATGAAGGAAAAATTTTAATTTAAGAAAAATTATTTACAGGACTACTAATGTACCTCCTACAGAGGATCCATCTTCTTTCTCTTATCTAAATAAAATAATTTATTGAGTTCGTTGATGTGGTACTACATATTTATGAAATCATTCAAGTGTTAATAGATAGTAGACGTTGTATATTAATATTTATGGTGATACTATCCCAAATGGCTCAAATGCAATGGATTTTATGAGTTATATCACCTTGATGATTTATTTTAGAATTAAAATTTTATATCCTAATTGGATGTTTGATGACATTATAGAAAAAGAATAGTTTTGGGAGTCCATTAGGGTAAAATATCTGAATTTATTTATTTTTATCTCATTATTTGAATATTATATTTCTTATATAACAAATATTTAATATAGTCAGTTGTAAATGAAAATACATATTCATGAAAAAATTAATAAAATAGGTCTATCCTTCAAAGCATTTATAAGGAGGTTTTTTATATAAAATTAAAAAATAATATCTTATTGGGAATTTACAAAATGAAAACATATGTCTCGTGTATGGGTTTTTAAATATTGATATATAGACTAATTGTTTTCCCAGTTGACATGATGAAAAAATTTTTGTATAAATTTTTTTGTGTTTTATAAAATTACTTATATATTACTGCATTACACATTTTTTTATTTTTATATAATTTACTAGAAAGAGCTATCACCAAGCGATCTAGTCAGAGAATGTATACCCTCATACATTATAATATATATGGAATCATTTAATAGCGAATAGAATGATTCTAGAAATTTTTTATGCATTAAAAGCTAAATATGGTAGTGATTTAGAATAGTTCTAGTTCATTCAACAATCTACTCCCACTAACCATTAACAATGGAAAAGAGTGAGAAGAAAATTATAATGAGAAATATCTTACAGAACAATCTAAGGAAGTTCCTGAACAAATTATATGAAATTAATTACAATTTTTATTTTTAAAATTAAAAACACTATTATATAATTTTGATTTATCATTTCAAGATGATCTTAAAGAGAATGAATCCTAGGAAACTTGTATCCCTAAGGGTAGTATGGACATTCTATCTACTACTTTAAGAAATCAAGAATACCTCAGGCATGTAAGTGGACATGAGGTGGGTTTTAGCATTAAGAAAATTTTTAGTCATGAAAGTAGGAAATCAAGGGACACATAAATATATTCCTTAAAATTTGAGCTGAAAGACACAAAACAGTCCATGGTGAACAAACTAAATTAGTTTTTCATGATTTTATTGAAACAATGATGAGACAATCATAGCTTTTACAACCCACTAATTTATATCCTCCACCTCCATGTTTGGAGTCGACCTTATATTATTAGTTTTATACTAGAAATACTCATGTATGTATTATAGAGTACATATTTATACATATTTTGGGGTGGTTTTGTACATCACCATCCAATGAATTTGGGTTAGTAAATAGTGTCAATACAAGATATTATTGATCTAGATATTCTATTATTTCTGCATATATAGAAGGCTACTAGAGTTTGAGACTGATTGGGTCATTTTATTTACATTAGGAGGCTATCCTTTTCTATCAAACATATGAGGTATTCCTTGTTTTTTGTATATTATTTTCATTTTATTGAAAATTACTTATAATTTTTTATTATAGTAAATTTCTATTAGAGTATCTAAAATCAAAAAATTTAGTAAAAAAGAAACAAAATATTCAGGAACCAATCACTTCATATACATATAAAATTTATTATGGGTTAAATAAATTATACAATATTTATTTTTTCCTTGGATACAATATTTATGATTTTTGGATGATGTACAATATATATAGAAGATACAATGCATTCAGATATTGAAAAAAGATTTGATGGATATTTTTATATTTATGAGATCATAATACTTGGGTTATAACTGTTTTCCAGGTATGTAAATTTATGGTTTAGTTTCCCTTTCATTAAATAAATATGAGTTAAACTGAATTGTTATATTACTTATTTGATTAGGTATCTCTATAGAATATTCACTATAAATGATACCACATATTTTGAGGGCCTTATTGATCTAGAATAAATTTTAATTCTTATGAAATATCTTTATAATGATACTGAGGTTATATATATATATATGTAACAAATTTGAAAATACATTGATTGGGTTTTGGTGTATTAATTCATTAATTGGTATGATGAATAATATAATTAAGAAATAATATTCATTATAACGCCATTAATTGTGATCTTTTTATATTTTATTGGAAAATGTATGTTAGATGTATTATGTCCAAATAACTGCACATTATAGTGGCTTTTCTCTATATAGGTGGAGTTCATATATCATTTATAAAATTATTAAATAAATAAGTTTTAATATATTTTATAATTTATTTATTCATAATTAATAATTATTCTACATGTCCTAATAGTTGATATATGAAAAATACATGTCATAGAAATTTTTCAAAAATGAGAAATTGTTGATATAAGAACGAAATACTGTCAAATATGTGAAATTATTGGTAAATATGTTTAATAATTGATAATATTTGTTTTCATTTAGATATATGTGTGTTGGTTTTTATTTTGAAGTAAATGTTTCATAATTAAATTGTCATAATCAAAAAATGTTTAAAATGTGTTTATTTTGTTTTAAGATTATTGTTTTATATAATCACAACTAAGACTATGAAAAAATTTGATATGGTTATTTATATTAATTATATTATGTTTTCTGTAAAAATTTATTGCTTTTATTATTATATAATTCATTATTATTATAAATTTTCAATGATGTCAAGTTGTATATAAATGATGAACATAACCATATTTTATGTTTTCTTTCAAAATATTTTTTATGTATAGTTAGAATTTAAATTATCATGTATGTTAGTTTTATCTAATGTTTAAATAATTACTAATAGATAATATTTTTCTTCTTTATGTTGTTTAATTATGTTTGTTTTTATAGGGATTTACATGTTTCAGGTATCTATATTTTAATAATATTTTTAAATTGAGTATTTTGAAAAAAAAATCTTCATTATGTTTTCATATTATGTATATTTTTACATGGTTGTTCTCTACATTTAGTTGGTATGTTTGATTTCTTTTTACAGGGTTTTAGAAATTTTTAGTTCAAGTACTTTAATGTGTTTTATTAATACATCTTCCCAAGTCTATTTTTTAAAAATAGTATAGAATCAAAATTGTAGGACTTTTGAAACTGTTTTTTGAAAAAAATTGTTTGTGAAGGAAACATTCCAAGTGGGTTTTTTAAACCGAGAAAAAAAAAAGGATTTTCTGGGATTTTTTAGAAAAACTAACAGTGAAAGTTCAATGGTAATTTTTTCATGTTGGTTTTACTGTAAATCCGACATGTAAAGTCTAATATATTTTTATTTTTATATCAACATCATTTGAAATTTTAAAAAAAAAATATGTGCAAAGGCTCTTTTAAAAATAGTTTTTAAAAAAACTGATGTTGAAACATCATTCCTCCAATGGCCTGAAGTCCTTCATTTTTTATTGATTTTAATAATACAACTTTTAAGGGGTGAGGTGGAACCCATACAATTCCCATAGACATAATTATTACATGGAATGTAGGCCTTAGAGTATTTCATTGCACGTAGGCATCAAACATTACATACAACCCAGACAAACTTCTTGGAACTACTCCTCCCCAGCATCTTCATGGTTGAATCAGCTCTCCACCTTCACATGGTTGTTCAACTAGTCTTTCTCGTGCATGCATAGGCTTTTACTGATGGTAGGTTCCATGCCCTCTCATTCTTACAATACTTTTAACTTCTTCTATATTGAAATCTCATTTCTTATTCTCCTTCCAGATCTTCTTCCTTGTAGGTTGTCTGGTTTTCATCTGCACTAAAGGTGTCCTGAAGGCTTAGAGGTGGCCAGAAGGCCTTTCTGACTCGAAGGCATGGGTTCCATGAAGGCCATAAAGGACTCTTGGACCAAATCTATGGCCCTATTTCCCAAATGAAAGAATATTCTCAGCTGTTATAGTGCCAAATAGTACCAGCTACAGCTCCCTCTACAATACATTCTATAGTTAAAATTGAACATTAAAGATTAAAAAGGCTATTGTGAAGATATTTTTTCCCAACAGTTATTGATCTATGTAGGTTATTCTTATAAAAATATTAGGTGTGTAACTTTTGGAAGCATTAGAGACCATATTTATTCCAATGACTAATTTCCCGTAGGTGTCAAAGGACTTATATTGATTTATTATGTTTTTCAACTTTTTGCACCCAAAATTCCATAGGCATTCTGGAATGTACTAGTGTACCTCATGTCCTCACCATCAAGGTCTGATAAAATCTCTAAACTACATTAATGACAGTTATTTTATATGTTTTATTTTTGGATATTATATGGATATTTTTTTATACTAGTTGTTAAGAAGGCATGTGATTCTGAGGCCCAATGTTCTTGAAATAAAATTTTAAAATATATTAAATATGTTAAATAGAACAAACATGCATATTTCTTAAAAAAGTGTAAGAATCCTAAATAGGGGACCACTTCAAGAAATTTGAGAGTACCGTTGAGTAATAAAATTTGGGTTTTACCCTAGGTGTGACTTATCCTTTTTTAGAGAAGTCCATTTTTTTAAAAAGTATGGGCTTAAATTAGTAAAATAAATTAAATAATTAATTGGTTTTATTGTTTTTTGTGTATTTAGATACTTCTAATTTTAATATAAGACTATGTATTTTGTACTAGGGTTAAACTCTAAACCCCGGTGGCCTAGGGCATATTGTAGGAGAGTATTCTAGTTAAACATTGATAGATCAGAATCAAATTTTGGATCATTACTCCAATGGAGTTTTTGGATCTCGTCAACGATAAAAATATAACCATTATTGATCAATAATATATCCAAACACTTGTTTCATGAATATAATTGATACACATGTCTTCAATATAATTAAATTCATGGATTTTTTATTTATTTTTCTTATGTTGAACCTCTTCATTCATCATTTTCTATGAAAAAATTAAAAGAAAAATGATAAACTACTAAGGTTCATTCTTCAAATTTTAATGTATATAGATTTCACCCTAATGTCTTCATTAGATCAAATTTGAAATTTTGTTTCACCAATTATTTTACCAATACCTAGTTCCTAATCTTTTTTCAACTTTTCATCAGAAAAATAGACTGAAATCGTGGGTCTGACATGAGATGGTGATTGTGGTTTAAAAATCAAAGATGACAATGGCTAGATAAATGGAGAATGATATCAGATCAATGGTTGTTTGTCTTCCTGAGTGGTGAGAATGTGACATAAGGTCTCATTAAAACTAGATTTTAAATCTATAGAGTGATTTATAGTGAAAAATATAAATAGAATGTGGGGAGGAATGGAGGAGAAACCTCTAGATCTATAAAATCTAGAGTAACACAACATGTAAATCGATATTACATGCCATGTGGGGTTAGTTAATTAGCATCTAGTGTTTCATCATGAAGATAAGAATCAAAAAACATGTGATCCTAGTCACATGGCATGTGACCCCCTTCTGTGGGGCTCGGTGTGTTTTGTGGGAAATACACAGACATGGGAAAAAGTACACAGCCATGTGGAAAGCCATGTACTTGGAGACGGACATGGCCAGGTGTACATAAGCTGGTACATGGATATGGACATGAAACATGGACACAAACATGTGTCATATGTAGGTTATCATGTATAACTACATTTCTTGAACTCATTCTACACACTGTTGTTACTGAGGCATACGTGTCGTTTGAAGCACCTCTACACTATAAGGCATGATGATATCTTGACATGTTGTGTTCATCCATTTACATGTCATGTATCCCCTTCAAGAGTGTTTTTAACTCTTTTTTACATAGTTTGGAATAATATAGGTTGATTTTGTTCACTTGGTCCTTTCCCTTGAATGTATAGTGTGACAATACATCCACATAATGGGATTTTCATCCCCTCTAGATGTCGAGTCTCAGATAGAGTTATGGTGTCCCTCCATGACACTGGATTGTGATCCATTATCATATTTTCTTCCTTAGATGGGGTTAGTGGAATCAGAATAAACTCCATGAGTAGGGAATTTATCCTCCTTCTGGAAGGATATATTGGTAGGTTTTGTGGTATCGTTGATATATGATCCCCTACATATCAGATTGATCTAGATTGGGTTTATGGTTTCCATTGTTGTTCTTGATGTGACCCCCTATTTGTGTATCATTGTCTTCATAGAACAATGATCATTCTTGGGTGGGGTCAAATGACATAGACCTTTTTTTATAAATTTTTTCTAGTGATATAATGTCTTGTGGATTAGATTCTCCTAGAACGAGCATTACTTCGAGTAGAATCATGTGGCTAACAGTGTGTTATAACTGCCTGGTGGCATGGTGACTTTTTTTAGTATAGCTGGATTTTTATTATACATTTATTTTTATATATTTTATTGAAATGACTATTCTCAAAGATTTACTTCCATTGTTTTTAGGTATTCCTACTGGGTATTGTTATATTCACCAATGCACAGGACTGTCCCCCATGTTTTATTTCCAATATAGACGACGGATCATTTGATGGTTTTCTAGGGGGAAAGGAGTTGTCAGAGTGTGGATGTAGCTTATGAGGCTAAAGAGTTTTATCTGTAGCTTTTATTGGACTTTAGTCCTCCCCCTTGTATATGATGGGACTCTTTGCAGCTTTAGGTTGGCATGTATTTGGCCTTTTTTCCACATTCAGTGCATTACAATCATACTCTATTGTGGGATCCTACATGTATGCATGCATTTGTTTCAATTGTTTTATATTTCAACACTGTGTGACCGTGGAGATGTGTGTATGTATAGGTACATTATTCTAATGCCTCCCATTTGTTGGATATACATACATGGAAATGGTCATCAACACATGGCTTTTTGAAGGCGACCTTAGGGTTTTCACGGGTTGGTCCTCAGTGGGTCGAGTTATGACAGAGTGGTATCAGAGCTGGTCATTTCTATCATAGGACTATAATCAGTGATGTTGTTTTGGGGTAACACTGTTTGGTGTTTCAAGTTGGTCTTTCAATCCGTGGACCTAAATGTTAGTATGGTGACTAGTGTATCCATACACCAACACACTGATCACATTTCCATCAACTCGGTACATTTAAACATTGGTTATGTGGAAAATTTTTGGTACATTCATCATATATTAATTTTTTGTATTTCTTTTCCATCATGATGCAACTATCTAGATATACTATTTTGAACATAGTATATCCAATTTTATTTTAGGATTCCTCCTTGCAGATATCTAGTCATGATTCCACTGCGTGATCATGAGGATGATCCACCATGTGAAAATGTATCAATGTAGGGGAATGTACTAAAGATTTCACATCTAAGTGGTTTACCAACTATACCACCACCCTTTGAGCATCATCTATTCCAAGATGTTTCAGCTAATTATGGAAACAAGATGGGTGCATTGGATGAATTTCGAAGGTAGTTACCTCTTGGGTTTTGAGGGGTGCTAGACCACCAGGTGGTTGGGTATTGTCTACAGGTAGTCACCCGTATTTTAGAGATTGTGAGGATGCATGCATATCATATGAATGTCCTCACCATGAGTCTTCGTTATTGGTATTTTGGGAGATAGTTGAGCATAGTGTCTCATTCACATGAAAAGATAGATCTCTCATAGTCACACTTTGAGAATCTCTTCATGCAGATGTTCTGTGTGACCACGTTGTGATCGGTATAAATACATGATATTCTGTATCAATAGTAGGGTCATATGACCATGGCAGAGTACTCATCGAGGTTTACTAATCTCCAAAGTTACCCCTTAGATATTTGATAAGATCAGTTCTACATAGCATTAACCTTTGGCCAGGGATTTGGTAGGGGCATCATGAATTCATTTTTATCCCTTTTAATACCAACATATTTCTTAGTTTTTGATTGATCCTGGGTAGTGTAGAGTGTCCCGGTGGAGAAGGCACCGAAAATGGGAGTTGGTTGTGGGAACCCAGTAGTTGAGACATTGGAAAGAGGTAAATTGTGGTAGCCACAAGGATCCAAGCATGTTAGTCACTTCAAGAGGGAATCCAAAGACATATATTCAATGGTACTGAGCTCTGAGGGTGGCTCTAATTATCCAAGGGAGAGGCGGTGCTTCTCCTATGCTGGTCAGGGAAATCTAGCTTAATATTCTAGACCCTCTATAAAACTGATCATGAGATGGTTGAGGGACCGTCAAGATAGAGATAGAGGTAATATCAGGGTGGTCCACAAGGTAGAAGACATGGTAATTGGGTTTTTTGGGTGGGGTAAGATGTTTGGAGGTTAGAACTATTACTGCCACCACCCCCAGGTGGACCACGTCAAGCTCAAGGAGCTGGTGGATAGGGACGAGGATAGAAGTATGATATAGAAGCATATGACCTTAAGTATCTAAGAATGATGTGAGATATAATATGTGTTTTTTATAATTTAATTTAATTATTTATAGACATAGATATGATTCATCATTTCCTTGACACTTATTTGGTTCAAGTGGTTGAGATCTTGATGGAACCATTGGCTCAACCATTGAGATTGTAGACTCCAACATGAGGTGACTCAGAAATTGCACACTAGTTCTGATAGTGCAATTTAATTCATGGAGGTGATAGTTTTTTATGGTATCTCTTCATATAAAAAATACGGAAATACTTTGTAATCTATGTTATGGACTAGCTATCCATAGTTCAAAATAATTTTTACTTTTTTAGTTGGAGGATGCGGTGTGTTCATAGTGACAGAATATGGTTTCCCTTTGTGGGTGAAAAGGAATCCTCAAAATTATAGGATTAGCTCAAGAGTACAAGATTACATATGATTACTCACTATTAATCTATCATTACTCTTGGAGTAGTGGATTCCTTAGGCTATAAGTTTCCTATAGTGTTGGTAGATTATGGGGAAATGTTTTCTAAGGATGAACCAGGTTTACCACCATTACAAGAACTAGACTTATGAATTGACTTCGATCATGGTATGGAACTGATATCTACCATGGCATGTTGGATGGAACCTATAATACTTTGATGGTTGAGGGTGAAGTTGGAGGACTTATAGGATAAGGGCGTTGTGAGTCCCAACATTTTCCCTAGGCAATCCCAGTGTTGTTTACCAAGAATTTTGATGGGGGGTTGAAAATATGTTTGGATTAACAACATAGAAATCATGTGACTGTGATGTATAATTATCCAATACCATACATGTTCATCCACTTTGATCATATCATAAGATCATGGTGGTTCTAGAAGATTGAAAAAAATCGTGTTATCACCAATTGTGAGTACAGGATGACGATTTACTGAAAAAGACATTCAGTTGTTTCTAAAGTCACTATGAGTACTTGGTAATGAATTCTTTCATGAATAAAACCCTATAAGTGTTCATGGGACTCATTATCCTAATAATTCAACCATTCTTGGATAAGTTCTTGGTGTCCTTTATCGATGAAAACCTAGTGTATTCGACGTCCAAGGTGGAGCATGAGAGACACTTGAAGATGGTCTTTGTCATAATCTTGGAGAACCATTTATGGAATGATCTCAAAGTAACTTTATTGTTGATTAATTTCATTGGAAATGAAAATATTTCCCTCCATATAAACTGAATATTCTAAGATCTTAAATGAAAAACCAGGTCATTATTCTCACAGTACTTTCTCTATCTATAAATCATGATGGACTTCTAAATAACCAAAGGAGGGAACAACATTTTACTATGTCATTCGTCAAAAAGCCTCTTCATTCATTAGTGGGTCATATAATACCCTAGTGTCTTAAAAATGGATCAGTACGACGGAAAATATATTTTCAGTTCTCCAACGTTTAGAACAAGAGAAAGTAATTATTGCAGCCTATCATTTGGAATGTGAAGTGGGTTAATGGTAGATTATCATCAAGAATATGAGGAAATAAGATAAAATTAACTCCATGGAATGGGAAATGTTCAAGAACATATTTTTCAATATGTAATTTTCATATATTATTCTAATTTATAAAGAGAAGGAGTCTCTTAATATTATTAAAAAGGATGATGAAATCTTTGGTACCTTCGAGGAAAATTTTACAAGGAATTCAAATTATTCTTCTAGAATCATCCTTCAACCTAAAATTAAGTCATATCTATACTTTAATGTATTATAATCAATTATTCAAAGGGAGATGTCCATATGGGACTTAAATAGCAATAATGAAATCATTCATCATTCCCTCAAGGCTGAAATAGATATTTGAGTTACCCATCCATCCTATGGTATTGATAGAAGGTAAAAATATAATTCTAGGTAAAATATAAAAAAACACAGTGAAAAGAATATTAACATTACATTATACTCGAAGTGAGGAAAGAAACATGGATGAAACTCTCTTAAGTGAACTAGTAAGTGTATTAAGTGTGGAAGGGATGTTCATCAAGAAATTTACCAGTTATATGGTGGTAAAAAAAGGATACTGATGTGAAGAGAGAAAGTCCCCAGAGAATGCACCTACCACACTTCAATGATTCAAGTGAAAGGAAAATGAGAATTATGAAAACAAATTCCCAAATATGATGTATTTAAATGACGATCAATGTCATCAACCTCTTAAGTCCAAATAAAATGAAAAATCACATACAATCACCTTTGGTGATGTGAAGTAAGACAATGATGTGACGAAAGGTACACTTACCATCCATTATAAAGACGCTAATGATTTATTTGACTATGTATCCCCCAACACTTTTAGTTATAAATAATTTTCTATGGGTATCCTAATATTACCTAAAAAATTAGATGATGAGTTAGTAGTGAAAACTCCATGTGGAACAACAGTCGCATCACAAGTTTATAATTCTTATCGAGTTCATGTTTATGGAAAATTTCTTCTAGAAAATATATTGATCCTTCCTTTTGTTAAATTTTATGTGATTATTGGAATGGCTTGGATTCCACTGTATGAACCTCATATCAATTTTTGATGCATTGATGTCACATTTCATATTCCAAATAAATCTATGATCATCTATCGATGCATGTATGAATATGAACATCTAGTGGAAATTAAATTCACATTGTGGGTCTGTATTCTTATAAATTAAGGTTATCTATTTCAAATGGTTGAGGATAAACTCACAATTAAAAATACACCTATTTTATGAGGGTTTTTGTTTATGTATTTCCATTATAATTTTCTATTCTTCCACAAATCTAGATGTTTATTTTTTAATAGAACACATACCTGGTGCTATGCATATTTAAAATACTCTTTATAGAATATCCTTAATTGAGTTGTAATAATTGAAGAAGAAACTATAATAGAATGTCGATAAGTTATTCAGATGCCATATTTCATCACCTTAGGATTCACCTATTATATTTTTTAAGAATCAATATGGATCAATGAGATTGAAAATTGATTATTGATAACATAACAAGATCACAATTTAGAACAATTATCCTATCTCCTATATTGATGACATATTTTATCAACTACATGGATCTCAATAATTTTCCAAGATTGATCTCTATTCTAGATATCATCAATTAATGGCCAATAAGGAGGGTATACCCAAGATTAAATTCCATATAAGTTATAGACGTTATGGATTTACAGTGATTCTATTTTTTTGAACAAATCCCCCAGCTATATTCATAGATTAAATTAATAGATTCTTTAGAGGATATCTTGATCAGTTTTTTTATTCCTTGTAGATGATATTATTTTATATTTAAAAAGAAAATAATAACATTAGGATCACTTTTTTATTGTACTAAATACCCAAATAAAGGATAATCTTTATAAAAAAATATCAAATTGTGAATTTTGGATTTGAAAGTTTCGTTTTGGGTCACATAATTATAACATCCTAGGTAAATGAAGAATAAGATATTTTCATATTTATTATTATTTGTGATTAAATATTAATTTTACATTAAAATTTCTTCTATGTTCGATAGCATACCCGATACTCAATAATGGGTTTCTTTGAAATCTTACGTTGCACACTAATAATATAATATTATTATTTTAAATGGAAGTTAACTCCTTGCCATTATATTGGTGGAAATGAAAAATACTAACTACAATATGATTATAAATTTTTTTAAATGTATTTACATTTATCCATCAAATGTTAGAGGCTTAAAATGAGAGTGAGTCTAATTTTAAGCATAATTTACATCAATAGGTCGATTTACTGCCTTTTAATGGAGAACCCTATTTAAATGTAGTTTTTTTCAATTTAATACATTTTGTTTTACCAAATAAAAGCCTTATTTATAATGGGGACATAAATAATTATTTTCTATAAATTTTTTGATTTTTTCTGATAAAGTTCATTTTCTTAATGAATAGTGAAAAATATTGTATTTTAATTCAAAACTGCGTTTTAATCTAATTTATTTATATAGATATATTATATTTTTAATTGGTTTTAAAGGTTAATTAGAATATATTTTTTCAATTTAACCCAATTTTGTTCATTGGAATTAATTTCACTTTGAATTTGAACATAAACAAGTGTCAATCTTTTGATTGTTATTGTTTCTTAAAACCACGCAATTTGTTTTAACAACGAGAATTAATTTTAAATTAATTAATAAAATTTCTATAATTATAATATGGTAAAATGGAAATAATTTTAGAATTCGGAATATCAAATATACCTTAGGCTGTATTTTTTGTATTTTTTTGAAAGACTTCAATTTTTGATGAATAGTGAAACAACTTAGTAGTAGTTAAAAAAATCCTTATTCATTTAAATGAAAATTTACCACTTCTGTGAATTGAATTTTGAAAATCCGACATAAATGGTTGTTATTATTAATTAAAATGTTCTTCAATAAGATGAAAATAATTTTTGGGGAATAATAAGTTTTGACTTTTATTTACCACGGTTAAAGGTAAATAGGGTAATTCAATGTAAAACGAATATTATAATAATTCAAAATTACCTTAACACTTTTCAAAAACTTATTGGTTGAGTCATTTATGACCATGGTCATATTTGGGTCGATTTGGGGACCCCATTGAGCCACATGGGAGTGATAATGAAACTTTTGATAAATTAACTTAATGTAAAGGCACAAACGACATAAAAAAAATATTTTAGTAAATAAATTTTTACATGTGATTATATAAGTCATTTTTTTGAGTATAAATATTCCATAGAAATATTAAAATATTTCATACATCATTTTATTTTATTTATAATTTTTATACTTATAATAAATTAAATTATTTATGACGCAATAATGATGCATTTTTTACCTCATTAATAAATCATTTAATTAAATAAGATTATTAATATTAAAATACCATCTAAAACCTGTGCAATTCTTATTGGATGATTATATTTTGACCATGAGTTATCTTTTATTTGTCTCTAATTGTTTGTAAACCTTTAGAAACCGAATATCATTATATAATAATATAATATTTTTACACTTTCCTAAAGAGCCCCGCCTCTCACTTATAAAAGCCGACCATTTCTATCCAATTCCACACACCTCTAAAGCCTTTTGGATCGTCCAAACTCTACCCAGTTAATCTCCCTACATCCCTCTATTCCACCTAGAATCTTTACCTTAGGCATAAGTCACTTTAACAAACCATTTTGTTTCAAACCGAAGGAAGTTACCAAAATTAAAGGTAAGGGTTTCTCTTAACTTCTTTTCTTTTATTTTAATTCTCCAACCCCAAAACACTCTTTATTCCATTATTTTATAACAAAAACAGTATAATAGATATACTAGGATGTTTTTATGAGAATTATTCAGACTACACATACACATACCTCCATCTAATGGGTGAAGAACATATTGTTTCTGTGGTTGGAAAACTAACGCCTCACGAAATGATGATTGTTCGATTATCTCCTATAGCCTCTCATGGTGGCCATTAAGATGGAACTGTACTTATATATGATATATATTATGTTTATGTTTTTTATGCGTCTGTAATTTCCATTTATATTGTGCCTTTATGGTTTCTATAATGGGTAAAGACGATAATTTCCGTTGAGGAATTGCGGACTACCGCCCCCCTCAAAGTGAAATGACTCGTTCATGCCATATGTGGGACGTATAAAGGATGGAATTAATTATATTATTTTATTTTATAATTGAATTATAATATAGGTATGTATCATTATGTTTTAATTACATTAAAATAATAAATAGAAATGGATGTAACATTCATGCGTATGTACGGCTTACCGTCTCCAAGAACTGTGCATTTCATTTCTTACGTCCAAATGTTTTTTACTATTAAAAATAAATATATATACTAAGTATATATGATATATATGATATCTAAATCATGAATATCATTCTTTATATAATGAACTTTTGACCAAGTGAATGACCTGTAACTATATAGTGTTCATTTTTGACTCAAGTACCAAATATCGACAAAACAAACGTTATTAACTTAAATGATTACGTAATGTTTATAACATTGTAATAAGTGATATAAAAGGAATAATAAACTTGAAAATGGTTCTTATGCAAGTAGAAATTAACATTAGTTTATTATTCAGGATATTAAAGAATGAACGGATCAAGTCGGACACGAGGTAAGGGACTTTGTCTTAATCTCTTTTCATTGAGGAATATTTTTTTAATACATGACTTTCTTTTATACGCAGTATAAACACCCTTGAATTTTCAAAGGGAATATTTTTCTACGAAGTGTTTTACTAAAAAAAAACTATTCTTTTAACGTTAGCAGTGATAATGAACTTTCCCACACCGCGAGTATTATTTGTTCTTTAGCTTCCTTAACAAGACATAATGTTTTTTTCAAGTAAAATAAATACTATATATTCATTTATGTATTCTGGTATTGAAAATGGTTTTGATAATGTATTTTCTTATGTCAATATATTTAAGTTATATATTGTGATTTAAATGTGGTAAGGTTTTCTTTCCTTTATATTTGTTTTATGTTTTATAAAATTATAATGGTACTTAGACATTTGACTGGTGGTTACGTGATAAACCAAATGACAGGTGGTGCCATGATAAACCAAGATGGGTGGTAACATTATAACCTCCAATGCATTGGGTATGGAAGTCGACCGTATGGCTATTACATTTAGTGATTTTTTTGGAACTCAACCGTTTGGTTGTCCATTTAAGAATGTTTATGTCCCATGTTACCTTTATATGTTATGTGTTCTTTATATGGGTTTTAGGGTAATATTTTAGTTACAAAAGGGTAAGTAGTGATCTTTTATTCAGTGAAGAGTATTTATTAATTCATAAAGGTATAAAGTATAACTAATGTTAAAGTATTCAGGGTTTACTTGTTGTTTTGAAAAAAACTAACAGTTTTCCTTATTTGTGTATCCCTTACTGAGCTTTTTATTCTCATCCCAATTTTTTTAAATGATTTTCATAGGACATAATGTGGAATAGGGTCAAAGATGGGATCAAGGAAAAGTCATGTTGTCTTAAACATAGAACTAGACATGACAATTTGTTTCAAGAGTTCTTGTTTTATGAAAAAATGGAAACTGAGTAGAAGTGTCTACTTTGTAACCTTTTGAGATGTAATAGTTATGTCCTAATTCTATAAAACTCTAAACCTGAAAAGATCCTCAATGTGAATAATTCATTCAATTAATCAGTATATAATGTTTTAAGGTCAGGTCCTTATAGTTGGTATCAATGGTTGGTTTAGACAACTTTAGAAGTTATGGTATTTTAAATAAATGTCCATAAATTAATTTATGGTAATATTGAAATGATATAGCATTTACAGATTACTATGTTGCTTCGCCTAAGATATTTCTATTTTCAGAATGGTTTTCCATAGAGGAAACATGGTAGCTATTTTGGGATGACCTCAGGAGGAAGAAAACCTTCCAAATCAGCAACCTGAGATGGATGGAATCGGAACTGAAGAGTTTGTTGTGGTGATGGCACAATTGAATCCGGCTATAAATGGTGGTGGTATCCATGCACTAGATCAGCCAGATCAACCGAAGAGGAACATTTCAGTATTGGATCATTTCTTGAGGCAACATCCCCCATTATTCAGAAGATCATCTGACCATGTGCTAGCATAAGGCTGGATTAAAGCACTATAGAAATTTTTGATGTCATGGGGTGTTCTGAACATCAAAAGGTCCGTCTTGCTATTTACCATTTTGAAGGTGAAGCTGATCAGTGGTGTTCGATAGTGAAAAATGTTAGGGATAGTGGGAAGATTTATTCCTTTGATTGGGATGAATTGAAAGGTATATTTCTTGAGAAATATCTTCCTATAGTGGTTCATCTTAGGATGAAAAAACAATTCATGGAATTAAGGTAGGAGGATGAATCAGTGGCTGGTTATGATGTAATGTTCACTCCACTGGAAAGATATGAACCAAATTACATCTGGGATCTTGATAGTAAGATAAATCGATTTTACTCATGACTGAATCCTTGATATCAAGGAGCATTATCCCCTTGTGAGTTCAAAAGTTATGAAAAACATGTCAGATGGGTAGGGAAGGTGGAAATGGAGTTTGTCAATGATCAAGTGTTCATTGAAAAACAGCAGAATAAGTGGTCATTTTGGCAGGAAAAGGGAATTAATTCATCAAAGAAGCATGGAGGTAAGAAAATTTAATATCCAAGTTGTGAGAATTGAGGTAAAAAGCATCTTGGAGAATTTTTATCAAAGTCTAGAAAGTGCTTCCAGTGTGGTAAGTCTGGTCATATTACTCGTAACTGTAAGGAAGATCATCAAGCAAACAATGAAAATCCATTGGTAATATGTTTTATGTTTAATGAAATGGGTCATTATGAAAATGACTGTCCAGTGAAGAGCTCAAATTAGGGAATTCATCTATATTACAAGAATAAAGGGGTGGTGAAATCCTTTGCAACTACTTCAGCAGATGTTGGTCCATCGAACAATGTAGTATTAGGTACACTGTTTGTTTGTTTAGATTATTCCAATTTGTTGTTTGATTCAGGGTCTACACACTCATTCATTTCTGAGATTTTTTCTAGTAAATTGGGGATTCCATCTCAACATGTGAAAATATAACTTACGATAAAAACCCCTGGATGAAATGTTGAGACAAAAAGAAACATAAGATCATTCCTGTCCTTTTGTGCAGAAAGAATCTACCTACAAACATTATTGTTTTTCCTCTAGTATAGTTTGATGTTTTTTTTTTGCATGAATTGGCTATCTGTTTATCATTCTATGATTGACTACATAGCTAAATAGGTTTCATTTCAGAAATATTTACAATTTTTGAACAAGAATGAACCCTTGCTCTTGATAACATACCAGGAAGCTGAGAAAAACTAGTAAAAGATGAAAATGAATGTTACCTTGCACATATTTTTGAAAGTAAAGGAACAGTTCAGATTAATGATGTGCCATTGGTAAATGAGTATATTGATATATTTCCGGATGAGTTTCCTGGTATTATACCTTATCGGTAAGTTGATTTACTGTTTACTTAGTTTCTAATGCTAAGCCCATTTCAATACCCCATTATTGAATGGATCAAATTGAACATATAGAGTTAAAGAAGAAATTGCAGAAGTTATCAGATAAAGGTTTAATTCGACCTAGCACATCACCATGGGGTGATCCTATCTTGTTTGTTAAAAATAATGATGGTCCAATGAGACTTTTCATTAATTATAGAGCATTGAATAAAATCACTGTTAATAACAAGTATCTTTTTCATCTTATCGATGATTTGTTTAATCAGCTCCAGGGAGCTCAGAATTTTTCGAAGATTTACTTGAGATCAGGGTACCATCAATTGAAAGTGAAATAATCAGAACTTACGAAGATTTTATTTCATACTAGATATAGAAATTATGAATTTGTAGTTATAACTTTTTGTTTAACCAATGCACCTGCTGTATTCATGGATCTTATGAATATAATTTTATGTGAGTTCTTGGATATGTTTGTGGTTGTGTTCATTAATGATATTTGGGTTTATTCCAAAAGAAAAGAGGAACATGAAAGTCATTTAAAGGTTGTCTTTCAAACCTTAAAATAAAAGAAACTTTATGGGAAATTCAGCAAGTGTGAGTTTTGGTAATAAAAAATTTCTTTCCTTGGTCACTTTGTTTCAAAAAATGGCATAAATTTTGATCATATTAAAAAAATTTGTTGAAGAATGGAATCACCCACAAATATAACTGATATCTGTAGTTTTCATGGTTTGGTAGGTTTTTACAGGAGGTTTGTTGAAAGTTTTTCATGGTTATCTAGTCCAATGACTAAGTTAAATCGAAAAGGGGTTAAGTTCATTTGAATAAAATAATGTGATGATTGTTTTCAGGAATTGAAAAGAAGATTAGTGAATGCTTCAGTTTTGGCACTGCCATCCAGAAATGGTGAGTCTTTTATCTATAGTGATGCTTCATTGAAAGGACATGGTTGTGTCATAATGCATAATGATCAGGTAATTTCTTATTCTTTACATCAGTTGAAACCACATGAGTTAAATTACCACACACATGATTTATAATTAGCGGTTGTTGTTTTGCTTTAAAAATTGGGAGGCATCATGTGTATGGAATAAAATGTGAAATATATACTGACCAAAAAAGTTTAAAGTATATATTCACTTAGAAAGAATTGAACATGAGAGAGGAGATGGCTGGAATTAATCAAGTATTATGATTGCACGATCCATTACCATATAGGAAAATCAAATAAAGTGGCTGATACTTTGAGCCGAAAAAGTAAAGTCTCATTATCCATGTTACATTTGGAACGAGATATTTTGGTTTTTGATTTGATGAACTTTGGCATAGAAGTTGTTGGTGCAGAAAATTCATCTGTTTTGTTTCATGTGTCAGTGAAATAATCTCCATCAGACAGAATTAAGCAAGCGCAGAAGGAATAAAATGAGTGTAAAAAAAAGGAAGAGTTGGTTCAGAAGGGTAAGTATCCTGATTTTAATGTTGATAATGATTGTGTTTTGAGGTTTGGGAAGAGATTATTTGGGCCTTGTGATTCACAGTTGAAGAAAGAGTTGTTATGTGAAGCTCATAGTTCTCTGTTTACAATTCATCCTAGTAGTACTAAGATGTACATAGATATTCAAAATTATTACCGGTGGGATGGAATGAAAAGAGATATTACTGATTTTACTGTGAAATGTTTGACTTGTCAGCAGGTTAATGTAGAGCAGCAGTTACCGAAAGGGATGCTTATGCCTTTACCACTGCTAGAGTGGAAATGGGAAAATATATCCATGGACTTCATTATGGGATTACTGAAGACATCTCGAGGTAATAATGAAATTTGGGTTATTGTTGATCGATTGACTAAATCTTCTCATTTCCTTCCTATTCAAGATACTTTTTCTCCAGATCAAATTTCTCGGTTGTATGTTTAAAAGATTCGGTTTCATGGAGTTCCCCTCTCAATTGTATATGATTTTGATCCCAGATTTACATCTAACTTTTGTAAAGGCCTTCAGAAGTTGCTGGGTAGTGAATTAAATTTTATTACATCTTTTCATCCTCAATCAGATGGGTAGTCAGAATGAAAAATTCAGACCATAGATTATATGCTACGGGCTTGTTCACTGGATGATTACCAGGGATGTTGGGACCAACACCTTTCATTGGTTGAATTTTCATATAGTAATAATTTTCATTATAGTATACAGATTTCTCTATTTGAGACCTTATATGGAAAGTGTTTTCGAACTCCATCTTTTTGGGATGAAGTAGGTAAAAGAAAGCTGAAGGAACTAGAATTGGTAGAAGAGATGGCATAGAAAGTTCAGTTGATTTAGAAGCACATGAGAACTACTTAGAGCAGACAAAAGGTTATGTAGATAACTGGAGGAAGGATATTTCTTTTGAGGTAGGTAATCATTTCTTCCTCAATGTTTCTTCATGGAAATGTGTGATGCATTATGGGAAGAAGGGAAAGTTGAGCCTGAGGTTCATTGGACCTTATTAAATCCTATAGAAAGTTAGATTAGTTGCGTACAGAGTGGATTTACCTACAATTTTATCCAAGGTACACAAATTTTTTCATGTTTCGATGTTGAGAAATTATATACCAGATCCATCTCATGTTTTGAGTCCAGAGGTAGTTCAGTTGGAAGAGAATATCTCTTATGAAAAACAACCAGTCCAGATTCATGACCCCAGAGAGAATGTTTTGAAAAATAAGGTAATTCACCAAGTAAAGGTTTTGTGGAAAAACAATATGATTGAATAGGCAATGTGGGAATCTAAAAATTCTATGAGGGATAAATACCCCCACTTATTTTGATAAGTGAATAAAAATTGCGAGGACAAAATTTCTAAATGGGGGGAAGAATGTAACATCTAGGTAAATGAAGAATAAGATATTTTCATATTTATTAATAGTTTTGAATTAAATATTATTTTTACTTTAAAAGGGTTTCTATGTTCGATAGCATACCTGATACCCAACAACAGGTTTCTTTGAAATCTTATGTTGCACACTAATAATATAATATTATTATTTTAAATGGATGTTTACTCCGAGCCATTGTAATGGAAGGAAGGATGAAAACTAACTAAAATATTATTATACATGTTTGTTAAATGTATTTACATTTATCCAATAAAAGTTAGAGGCTTACATTATGAATGAATCTAATTTTAAGCATATTTTACATTAAAAGGTCGATTTAATGCCTTTTAATGTGGAGCCATATTTAAATATAGTTTGGTCACTTTAATAAATTCTATTTGAACAAATAAAATCCTTCTTTATAATGGGGACATCAAAATTTACTTTGTGTACATTTTTTTTATTTTTCCGATAATGTTCATTTTTAATGAATAGTGAAAAATATTATATTTTAATTCAAAACTGCGTTATAATCTAATTTATTTATATTATTCGATTATCTTTTTAATTGGTGTTAAAGTGTAATTAGAATCTATTTTTACCATTTAATCCAATTTCGGTAATTGGATTTAATTTCACATTGAATTTGGACATAAACAAGTGTCAATCTTTTGATTGTTATTGTTTCTTAAAAACACGCTATTTATTTTAACAACAGGATTTAATTTTAAATTAATTAATGCATATTATATGTTTATAATATGGTAAAATATAAATCATTTTTTATTTCAAAATATCAAATATAGCTTAGGCTATATTTTTGGTATTTTTCTGAAAAACATCAATTTTTGATGAATAGTGAAACCACTTAGTAGTAGTAAAAAAACCGAATTTTTCATTTAAATAAAATTTCACCACTTATATGAATTTAATTTTGAAAATCCAACATACATGGTTGTTATTTGTAGGTAAAATGTTGTTTAATAAGATGAAATTATTTTTTGGTGAATAGTAACTTTTGACTTTTATATACCGTGGTTAAAGGTAAATAGGGTAATTCATGATAAAAATAATATTATATTAATTTAAAATCACCATAACACTTATCAAAAACTTATTGGTTGAGTCATTTACGACCATGGTCATATTTGGGTCGATTTTGGGACCCCATTGAGCCACTTGGGAGTGATAATGACACTTTAGATAAATTAACATATTGTAAAAGCAAAAAATGACCTAAACACAAATCTTTTAGTAAATCAATTTTTACATGGGGTTATATAAGTCATATTTTTGACTATAAATATTATTTAGAAAGATAAAAATATTTCCTACATCATTTTATTTTATTTATAATTTTTAGACATTGAATAAATTAAATTATTGATGACACAATAATGATGCAGTGTTTACCTCATTAATAAATCATTTAATTAAATAAGATTATTAATATTAAAATAACATCTAAAACCTATCCAATTATTATTTTATAATTTTATTTCTAACATGAGTCATCTTATCTTCGACTCTAATTATTTTTGGACCTTTAGAAACCGAATATCATTATATAATAAAATAATACTTTCACACTTTCCTAAAGAGCCCCTCCTCCCCCTTCTAAAAGGAGACCATTTTTATCCAATTCCTCACACCTCTCAGGCTAATTTCAAGTCCAAACTCTACCCAATTAAGCTCCCTACATCCTTATATTCCAAATAGAGGCATTACCTTAGGTAGAAGGCACATAAAAAACCATTTTGGTTCAAACCAAAGGAATTTACCCAAATTAAATGTAACAGTTTCTCTTAACTTCTTTTCTTTTATTTAATTACCCAACCCCTAAAATCTTTTTATTCCTTTATTTTAAAACTAAACTAGTATACTAAATATACTATGTTGTTTTTATGATAATTATTCAAACTAAACTTACCCACACCTCCATCTAATGGATGATGAACATACTATTTCTGTTGATGGAAAACTAACTCTTCACAAAACGATGATTGTTCGATTATCTCCTACCACCTATCATGGTGGCCATTAATATGGAACTGCATTTATATATGATATATATTATGTTTATTTTTTCCTTATGAATATTTATTTTCCATTTATAGCATACTTTTATGGTTTCATAATGGGTAAACACGATAATTTCATTTGAGGAAGTGCGGACTACCGCCCCCTCAAAGTGATATGACTCGTTCATGGCATACATGGGACATTTAAAGTATGGAGTTAATTATATTATATTATATTATAATATAATTATAATATACCTATGTATTATTATGTAATAATTCCTTTAAAATAAGAAATTTATATGGATGTAACGTTCATGCGTACGTAAAGTTTACCGTCTCTATAAACGGTGCATTTCATTTCATACTTCAAAATGTTTTGTACTATTATATATACATGTATATACTGGGTATATATGATATATATGATATCTTAATCATGAATATCATTATGGATATTATGAGCATTTGACCATGTGAACAACTTGTAACTGTATGGTCTTCATTTTTGACTCAAGTACAAATATCGACAAAAGGAATGTTATTAACTTAAATGATTACGTAATGTTTATAACATAGTAATAAGTGATATAAAAAAGAATATTAAACTTGAAAAAGGTTATTAATCAGGTATAAATTAACATTAGTTTATTATTCAAGATAGTAAAAAACAAACGGGTCAAGTCGGACACGAGGTAATGGACTTCATCTCAATCTCCTACTATTGAGGCATATTTTTTTTAATATACGACTTTCTTTTATACACTATATAAACACCCTTGGATTTTAAATGGGAATATTTTTCTATGAAGTGTTTTACTAAATTAAAAAAAGGAATTTTTCTTTTAATGTAAGTGGTGACAACGACCTTTCAGCCTCCACGAGTATTATTTGTTCTTTGGCTTCCTTAACAAGCCGCAATGTTTTTTTCAAGGAAAATAAATACTATATACTCTTTTATGTATTTTGGTATTGAAAATGGTTTTTATAATGGATTTTTTATTCCATTGTATTTAAGTGATATGTTTTGATTGAAATGTGGAAATTTTTTCTTTCCTTTATAATTGTTTAATGTGTTTTGATTTTATAATGGTACTTGGACATTTGATTGGTGGTTACATGATAAACCAAATGACGGGTGGTGATATGACAAACCAGGATGGGTGGTTACATTATAAACTCCAATACATTGGGTATAGAAGTCAGTCGTATGGCTATTCTATTTAGTGATATGTGTGGACGTCGACCATGTAGTTATTCCATTTAAGTATGTTTATGTAACAAGTTGCCTTTATATGTTATGTGTTCTTTATATGGGTTTAATGGTAATATTTTGGTTAAAAAAGTGTAAGTAGTGATCTTTTATTTATTGAAGAGTATTTAATACTTCATAAAGATGAAAATTATTACTTACGTTAATGTATACATGGTTTAATTGTTGTTTTGAAAAAAAAACTAAAAGTTTTCCTTCTTTGTGTATCTCTTACTGTGCTTTTTTTGCTCATCCCAGGTTTTTGAAATGTCTTTCACAAGACATAATGTAGAATAGTGTCAAGGATGGGATCATGGAAAAGTTGTTCTCTATTAAACATGGAACTAGACATGACCCTTTTTTCAAGAGTTATTGTTTTATGGAAAAAATAGAAACTGAGTAGATGTGTCTCCTCTGTAATCTTTTGAGATGTAATAGTTATGTCCTAATTATCTAAAAATATTAACTTGAAAAGATCCTCAAAGTGAATTATTCATTGAATTTAATATTATTTAATGTTTTAAGTCTGGTTCCTTATAATAATCCTAGGAGAGGGGATATATATTGATCCAATAGAGACATAAGTTACTAAACGTTGGTCTAAACTGACAGTGATTACTGAGATCTAATGGTTTCTTGGTTTGGCTCGATATTATCGACTTTTTTGTCAATGATTTATCGTGATTATATTATCCACTAGAAAACTGTACTTAGAAAGGAGTTACTTTCATATGGATGGAGGAATGCGAAGATAACTTCAATGAGCTAAAAAGAAGGTTATTCAGTGCACCTATGCTCTCACTACCTTATAGTGATCAATGGATTCTAATCTACAGTGATGAATACAATAATGGGATGGTTTTTGTTCTCAAGATATAGATACGGTGATAGCCTATTCCTCAAGAAAATTGGAAATCCATGATAAAAATAACCAAAATAATGATTTATAGTTGGCTATAGTAATATTTCAATTAATTAAATGAATGTATTATATTTACAGATAAATTTGTGAGATATATACTAATAAAAAAAGATTAATTTATATTTTTACTCAATGGAGATAAATATGTGCCAAATAAGATGGTTAGAGTTGATTAAAGATGATGAACGCTCAGTAAAATACCACCGGGAAAGAAAACAATGTGGAAGATACATTAAATCGAAAGGGACATGCTAGCCTGTATATGGTGAGGATCATAAAAGAACCATTATTTATAGATTCCAAAAATATGGATATATAAATTTTTATGGAAGGGGATAAAATTATCTTGATGAAATTATTATTCATCCATATATACAAGTAAAGATAAAGGAGGCATGTAAGGAATATGTAGTTATGAAAAAGAAGGTGAGAAATTTTCTAGAGTTCAATATTGATTTTTATATAATAATAACATTAAGAAACTATGTTTTTATCCCTTTTATACTAGGATTAAAAAAATGGGTTGTTGAATGAGGTTCATAATTCATTATTCATTATTCGTCTTAGAATCACAAATATGTATAAGTTCCTGAAAGAGTATTTCTAGTCTGATGGAATGAATAAAGTCAATAAATAATATTTTTTTGGTGATTGGTATTTCATAATATTAAGGAAAAGGGATATAATTATAAGGTTATTTTAAAACCATTACCCATAATATAATGGAAATGGGAAAACATCACCATGGACTTTGTCAGCGGACTTCCAGAAATATCTAAAACCCATATTTCTCTATGGGATATAGTTGATCACCTTACAAAGTTGAAACACTTATTTTCTATCATAGAATATTTATCTCTTGATCAGATTTCTAGAATATATATTATGGAAGTGGTGATATTTCAAGGAGTACCACTTTCCATTATATATGTCCTAGATCTGAGGTATACTGGATATTCTAGGGAAGCCTTCCACATGATCTGAATACCAAGTTGTGTTTTAACACAAATTATTATCTTCATATCAATGGTCAGTTTGATAGGACAATTAAACCTCTAGAATTTTTTTTATTTATTTCTTTATGGGTTTCAAATGTGGTTGGGATGAACTCCAAACTTTTTTTGAATTGTCTTACAACAATATCATTCACTCTAGTATTTAGATGGCTCTATAGGAAACCCTCTATGGTAAGAAGTGCAGAACTCCAACATATTGTAACAAAGTTTAGGAAGGAAATATATTTGGAATTTATCTAGTTTATTAAAAGAAAAAGATGGTTATATTTGTTCAACAACTCATAAGAGAAGCTCAATGTTAACAAAAAAGTTATGCTGACAATTAATGAAAATACCATGTGTTTGAAGTGGGTCATAAGGTAATTCTAAAAATATCTCCCTAGAAGAGTGTAATGATATTTGGAAATAATGGAAATTTAATCCCTATGTATAATGGTCCTCTTTAAATTCTTTATCGTATTTGGAATGTAGCATCTAAATTGGGGCTTCCACTAAATCCTTCTCATGTTCATGTTCTGTTCTATGTATCTCTCTAGAAGAAGTACATAACGGATCCTTAAGATGTACTTAACTAAGATTTAAAACCACCAAATCAATATCATTCTACTGAAAAAAAATGATAAAGATTATGGATCATATATAAAAAGTACTACAGCTCAAGACCATTGTTTTCTAAATGTTTTATGTTGAAACCATCATTTTGAGGAGGCTATGTGGGAACCTGAGGATGTGATGAGACAGAGAGATCCACATATGTTTGTATCAAAATGATAAATTTTGAGGGAAAAGTTTATTTTATTTTTGGTAGAATGTATCACCCCAATATTTTAATAAATAATTTTTAAATAGTTTTAATTCTTCAATGACTAATGTTTCTCACAACACCATGTTTAAACCCACCCTAAGACACTATATTATTAGTAAAAAATCATCTTTATAAACTATCTGTCAAATTGGTGGGGAAAATATTATAACTTATTTATCAAATAAATATTATTTTCCAACTCAATATTAATTTATTGTCAGTTTATTAGAAAAAAATTACTCATTTTCATGTTAAATCGAATTATTCATCAAAATACATTTTCTTTCGAAAATGAGTGTATTTTCTTTTTATGAGTGACTATTTATTTTTAGATGATATAGAAAATTTATTTTAAAAAATATATTTTCTTTTCTGAATTATGGATTTCAAAATTATCTTAAAATTAGTTTTTTATAATATTCTTAAAATATATATTTTTTATGGAATAATGGAAATATTGTTTTTTTATTGAAAATAATATTTTAATTTTAATTGTTTACATGGTAAAATTATGTTTTATATTAGTTTAATATTTTAAAATTATCATTTTTATTTGATATAATCTATTTATAGTTTTTTAAAATGAAATTTTAAATTAATTTATTATAAAAAAAATTATGTTTTAAAGTAGAATTTTTTCTGAAAATTGTTTTTCCTAGCATTTTACTAGTTTTATTTTGAATTATGTTTCATAAATTAAATGATATTAATTTTAGAAACTGTATATAAAATTTTTATTCATAATTTATAAATCTATTTAATATTTCCCTTTAATTTCTTTTCAAAAAGAATAGTACCCTTGGTAAATTTGTTTACTATAGTAAAGGGTAAATTAGGTAATTTAGGTTAAAAATAAAATGATAAAGACTATAAAATGACCCTGAGACATATAATAAATATTCCATGAATATAATTCTACAAATAACACCTAAGTATCTATATTAAGTTGTTTAATGGACAATTTCTGATGAAAATGAATTATATAATATATAAATCAATGAGAGTCACACAATATCACTTTCATTAACTTAAATATGCCTTTTGAGTACACATGGAGAAAATGTTATGTCTTGAATGAATATAAATGAAAATATGTTATCATAATAAAAATATTTTATGATATATTTTTTTTAATTTTTGGGCCACTTAGATGATGTTATGATATTTATTATATTCTATTTAATTAATATCAAAAAATGCCACATTGATGTTTTAGATACAATGTCATTTTTATTATAACATTTACAAATATATATACTCAATTATAAATATTATATTTAATTATAGAAGATATATAATCATTATGGTATTTTATTTTTAATTTTTAATCAGAAAAAATGTATATTAAATAACTACGCATCACCAATATAGTAATTAGTTTTTAATGAGAGTATCAAATAAATGTTATTAAAAATATTAAAATTAAAATAATTTTAGATAATTAATGTGATTAAAAAAATTATATATACCTTGATCTATTATAGATACTATTGTATATTTATTTTAAATTAACTTGTTATCTTAATATTTTAAAAATTTCATTTGAAGAATAATGTAAAAATAGAAACCAGTTATATTTTATCAAAAACAATTTATTAAATTATTAAATATCGTAAAACATCTCTAAAAAATTATAATATGATCTAAATACTTTATAAATATTAAATTTATAATCAAATTGAAATTAAATACATAAAAATTACATCCTTTTAATATTAATTTTTTATCTTAGTTATAATTAAAATAGGTTAACTAAGGGTTAATCAAAATGATAAATTTTAAAATAATACCAAAACGTGTATAAAATTCCTTGAATTATTATATTAAATTTTTACCTCATAATATATTATAATACACATCAATTTTAGGTATTATTATTGATATTTAATTTATTATAAATTAAAATAGTTAGAAATTTCAAAAGTACCCCTCACCTAAATTATAAAAAGGGACAACCTCCATCACTCATTCACATCACATAGAGTCTTAAATATTGAATATAACATACCAATTTATCTTCTAAACTTTCATATAAACATTCTAGATGTAATTTTATTCTAAAAAGATCAACCCTAGTATCTCTACGAGGAGATCTAAAGGAAGTACTCTGAAGAAGATGTAATCATCTTTACTGACTCTTTCATGATTATTTGTTCTTTTATTTCTTATTCATGAGTTTTTTCCATTATAATGTAGTAAATATAGTATAAAATATATTCTAAGATCTTATTATGATTATCTGATAACCATATTCATCCTTTTATCCATCATACAATAAATAAAAGCATTGCATGTGCGTATGTATGAATTACCGTGGTGTAATCTATTTTTCATCAACACATTATTTGGTTGTGTATAATGGTAGAAAGAATATATATACATATATATTAAAATTATAAAAACATATTTATTTTAGAAAAAAAATATTAATATACCATCCACTTTTTTACCCTTTCACCATTACAGAAATGATATTGTTGCTCGTGCGTACGTACATCCTACCGTCTCTATAATGTGATGTGATTAATTTTAAATGTTAACCATTAAATAATAATTATAACATCATATATAATGAGTAAATATGATATATTTTACTCTAATATCATTCTGGAGAAAAAATAACTATATCCTATGCATAAGGACTGTGACTTATATGACAAAACATGCAAAGAAAAATGAAGACGTTTACTCTATAAAAATGGTAATAATGAAATATTATTAACAAACAGGTGATAATATGATTTAATTGGATTATATATGATATAATAAATATGGATATTTCTCTAGTATAAATTCATAAAATTATTAAACCAGTATACACGAGTTTTAGATTCGTGAGAAGAAAATCAAACGTAAGGTAAAGGTTAATTTCACAATATTGTTATTATTATGAATTGTGTATAAATAAATATAGGATGAGGAATATTTATCTTCCATGTACATGTTTATTAAAATAAATTCCAAAATATTTATTACTATTATTCTGAAAAACTTTTATGTAATTTTTAACCCTGTGTGACTTTTTAGTAAATGGTTTGATGGAATTTTTTGTCATTTTTCTAACAAAGTACTTTGTGACTTGTCTGGAAAAAGAATGAATGAAATGTATTCTAACTTATACAGAATGAATATATTTTTATGATTTCATGAAACATTAATTTCTTGAAACATCCTTTAGATTAATAAATGTTTATTTTTAAAGAAAATGTATTCCTTTTTATTTTTTTTCTATATAAATATTTACATTTAAATGTATATTTTTTACAATGAATTATTTCAAGTGATATTTGAAAATAAATTTCCATATAAAAAATATTATTAGATGTTACTATTATTTTACTAGGGATACAATCCAATGATACCATTATTATTCATTCTTTAAATGGTTTATGTTTATTATGGATTGATACTTATGAATTTATTTTCTTTTTTACGGGTTATGTTATGATGACATGAATACGAAACTCATTTCTTCTCATGTGTTATGATATAACGATTGATTTATGTTCACATAAAACAAATATTTATGGTTTTTATTATGTGATAGGTGGGACCTATATCTCCCTCCAATGCATTGGGTAAATATATATATCTCATTAGACAGAAAGGAATATAACGTGAAGTGAGCCCAGTTCAGTAATACAGGGATGGAATAGGAATTCTACTTTGTTCAATAATATATGGCTGGAGTGAGGAGTGAAATCAGTTTAGTGAGGGACTTTTTCCACTAAGATGGCCTTGTCAGTTATCCATGACTAATATTAAAAATATTTTCTATGATTATGTGCGTTACAAAATTTCATGCCTTATGTTTTAATACAATAAATTATTATCTTGGATTATTTTATAATTATTATCTTACGAATTTATTTTATTTATTCCATGAATCGATATCGTTATCCTTGATATTGAAGATAAAATTTCCAAATGTTATTTTCAGGTTCTTACACCCTTATTCTTATGTTATCTTCTATGATTACCCTTAGTGAGAACCTGAACATACCATTTCTTATGTTTATTTTCCCCATGATATAAAGAAAGGTATTAAATAGGATGTATCAAAAAGGGTTCTAATTATCAAGGAATAATCGGGAGATGATGTATATATATTTTAAATCAATTTTTTATGTTTCCAAGTTTCCAAATACACAAAAACTATACGGTTCTGGCATGGTTTTGGCATGTTATATAAAGACTATTATTTTATTTATATGTAATATCTATGTATTAAAATTATGAAACATTATAATACACATATTTATTTCAAGAAACATATGATTAATGATAAAAAACAATTTATATTAATAATTTTTGGGGAACAATTTTGTTAGTAAATGAAATGAAATGAACCTAAAATCACTTAATATCTTAAAATTTTATTTCCATTTAAAAATATGTTTTCATTGTGTTTTATTATTTTATTAAAAAAATAAATTTAATTTTTATTTCCTCAAATATAAATTGTCTTAGTATGAATTTTTCTGTATTTTATAAAATTGTTTCCTTTTAGTCAAAAAAATATTTAATTGTCAAAATTATAATTTACATAATTACACCACAAGGTTAAAATAACTAATAAGATTAAAAAAATTAGTAATAATATATGAATTTAAGGAATAAAATTATACATTTTATATATTATTTTTAGATATAATGATTTTAATAACCAAATAAAATGTTATTTTAATATAGAAACAATTTTTTTTTATTTTTCATTAAAAATGTTTTTAAAGAGAGATTTGATTTTGGATTTCCTTAAAATAATCATACCATTTATTTATTTAATAATAAATAAAATAAATTTAATAATTATTAACCATCGTATTTTTATCTTGTATTTAATTTTAAATCCTAAAATGTTATTTTTTTCAAAAACAAATATTTTATGTGATTATGTTTGTTTGTAGTAAAATTAAATTTTCACAAATTATAATTTTTATTTGATAAAATGATTTTAAAATTTTAAATTATATCTATATAATTAGTAAAAAAATTGACTATAATCTTTTTCATTTAAATTAATTATTAAGGTTAAGAATTGACTACCAATGTAAAAGTAATATATGGTGTAAATTGAGTTTTACATAGTGTAAAAGACCTAAAACATTTTAAAAATGACTAGAAATAAATTGTTGAGATTTTACTAAAGAAATACATGATTATAAGACATGAGTTTCCACTATTGATATATTTACCCTTGAATAGTGTCATGGAATTATAGAAAATTATTAAGGTGCTTCCAAAGCTATATTTTCTTTCATTTATAAAAGGGTAAAATATTTACCATATAAAGGAGCACCTCACTTTTAATTCCTCCTTTAAACTCTGATATTTTACCCTCCCAAACTCTCTATATTAATAATATAATCCTATGTTCACTATTAGTTATCATAATCCCTTCAAATTCAAGCAGACATCCGAGGAAAATCTAAATCTTTGACATGCTTATTATCAACTACTTGTTTTCTCTTCTTAATTTGTATATTTTAAATTTATACGAATAACACTATTATAATGTTACCAGTATAATTTAAATACATTAGTGTTATTATATTATGGTTATTATCATTTTTTATTCATATACCCCATTTATTAAGAAAAAGAAAAGTCATTATTCATTCATTGTATGGATTATCACCTCTACAATGTAACATGTTCAATTTTTATTTACCACTTAATGATGTAGGATAGAAATATGGGATAACAAAATAAATATTATTATTATGATATCACTAGGTTTTTGGTAATATTAATATAAGAACTTATTAATTAATTATAAAACAAACTATCATCATCAATTTTATCATTTAAAATATGAATTCTAATATGACAATCATTTATTCAAATTGTGAAATATTTACAAATTTATTAATTATTCGTATAAATCCTTATAATTGTATTTTATCACACTAATAATAAAAAAATTATATCATTATTAACTGGTTAAAAATGTTATACAACTAAACCATCTCATAATTATTCATAAAAATATGGTATACTCATGTTTATGTACCCTTGACCACTTATAGAAAAATAAGATGAATTTGTTTATTTGATGGACAAGAATACTTATTTAATGGTATAATATGGTATAAATATATAAATATTTTTTTTGGAATTTTTATATCAACAATTATCCCATTAATTAAGAAAACAATATTTGCTCATTAATAATAACTGAAACCTGATTATCTTCGATTTAATCATTATCATTCGTAACCATACCTAAAATTAAAAAAAAAATTTATAAAATATCATAAAGAATATTTTCCAATATATTAGAAAATAAATTAATTATTAAATTTTAATAATAATAAATTGGACAATGCTATTATGAAAATAGTACCAATGATCGAAACTATAGACACATGATGTGACAAGTTAGAAGAATTCAAGTAAAGAATGTATAATTATGAATATGATAAATAAAATATGTTATGATTAGGTTATAAATTATTTTATTATTATATATATGTTTATGATACCAATGCTTAAAGTACATTCAGGTAATTTAGTACAAGAGGTACAAGTTTTCATCTCAATTTCACTTTACTAAGACAAGTGATGTATTTATGCTTATAATTTGACATATGGGTTTTATATAATTCTTATTTAATAAATAATATCCTGAATTATATTTTAATCATGGTACTTTAATTTCAATTTAAATACCTCTAATTTAATGCATTTGATTCAAAAGTTTCTATGAAGTAAGGATTATCTTTGTCCGAATTCTCGTTCTTGGAGACATAATGAATTTTATGCACCATGTTCCATTTCTATAGTTTTATATTCATTTCACATCCCATGAAATTTATTTTCTTAGTGTTCAATTGGATTTAATATCAAAATTATTTTTACTCATGTTTATAATGATTCATTTTCTTCGTCGGTAGTGAGAGTTTTTTATAAATCAATTTTTATTCATTAATTTTTGATTGCTCATTGAATTTATTTCATATATTTTTGGTGAATTATACCATTTTATCGTAATATTTTTTATTATATCATTTATTTTTTGGTATTACATTCCTCCAACATAAACCCTTGTAAAATATTTATCACTTATTGCAATAAATTCTATTAAAACCATCCACTTTCTTTCTCTATATGTATTATTATGAAATTATTCAAGAATTTTATTATTTGTATTTTTATTTATAAATATGGTGTGAACAGAAAAAAATTATTTAACAAAAATATTATAAATTTTACCAACAATGTATTATTTTCTATTGACATGGGGAATAATATTGGCATTAATATAAAATTTATTATTGGAAAGTTGAGTAAGTTGTGGTTATCTGTCAACCTTCTTCTTTTGGATGGATTATGATCAGGTTATCTGTTTTGTTAACATGGGGAAACTTATTTGAATTTTTATATTTTTATTTCAATATGGATAATTCTTTGAAAGTATTATTAATTATTATTTATTCATTTTTTATAATCATGAATACATTGGATTTAAACATGTGACAAGTGGGGACCAACATTATATTGCCTATGGTTGCATCGAAAGGTCTCATGAGACAAAAAGGATGTATTTTGGTGTATTTCTCTTTACATAATGATATTATCTTAGCATAAATCCTTGATAGTAGGATTTCATGACATTCATCTTAACAAAATGTAATGTGTCTTGCATTAATGCCATAAAAGTAGGGTTTTTATGTCTTTACTTATGCATTCCATCAGAATGAGATCAAAATTATTAATATCCATGTATTCATTTTGTATTAATAGATATATCATTATCCCAATTTCATGTTGATTACAGCTTCATGTTGTTAAAATATTCTAGACATAATATTTATTTCATGTTTATTCCAATATTGTTTCAGTTATTATTTCTCTTATCGAGTGTTTGAGATCCCCCCTTCTGATGTTATCTATATCCCTATGATATAGATAAAAGTAGTATTTAGTACATCATTTGATAGATATAATGGGTGAATTATTTTTTTGGTGATATTGAGTGCTTCCCATGAATTATTTAGTTTTACACATAATGGGAGAATAGTCCATTTGATACAAAGAACATGGAATTTATCAAGTTATGTTGTTTCCTTAATCATCAAATATATAAACCGAAAAATATTTCAGATATATGAAATGGAATATTCATTTTTATTTTGTAATTATATTTTTTTATATCCAAGATTTTACATGTGGTGTCAGGAAAGTAATTTATTGTATCTGTCTATGAGAATCAGATCAGGGAGTGTGGTTCTAGGGCATCATATTTGGTATTAAAATAGAATATTATTTGATGTTAAGAAAATAATTCACAAATTATTTTGGGGATAGAGTTATATAACACTAGTTAAAACCAAAAAAATAAGTATATATATTGGATGACATACTAATATTTTGGTAAAATAGTGATTATATGGGTTTTTCTACTAAAAAATCCCTATATGAATACTATAATGTGGATGTGGTTGTGGAACATATGATCATTAGGGTAATCACTCTAAAGAGGGTCGGTTGAGCATTATCTCAATCATCCCTCTAATGGAAAATGACTGTGGATAAGATTTCGAACCTAGAGAGACTCTCCCAAAGGGTTATTTTTTTTGATATTTACATTCTCTTTAAGAACCATTACAAAGAGACCCAGGATCAAATCCAGGTGGGGGATAATTTCCGGGTACTGTAGCAGTACTGTAACAGGTACTGTAGCAGGAACTGTGCAGAAGTGTAGCAGGTACTGTAGTGAGACTGTTGCAGGCACTGTTTGGCAGTGTAGCAGCCAGGAATATGCAGCTATTTGGGCCTTCAGGCCACCGATTTGGTCCCTGAGTCCTTTAAAATCATTTGGGTCACACAGGACTTCGGGTCAGTAAGGCCTTTGGTCCACCTCAAGGCCTTCGTGTCACCTTAAGTGCAGATGCAAGCCAGACAACCTACAAGTAACAAGCTTCATAAGGAGGAGGAGCAAAGATCTTTCACCATAGTAGAAACTAAATGGATTACTAGAATGAGAGGGTATGGAACATGCAATCGGGACAAGCCTGTGCATGAAAGGGAAATCCTAGATGAATAGCCATGCGAAGGTGGAGAGCTGATTTCACGATGAAGATGTAGGGGAGGATCAGTTCCAAGTAGTTAGTCTGGGTTGTATGTAATGTTTGAAGCCTACAGGAAATGAATTCCTCTAAGGCCTATGGTTTATGTAAAACTTACACCTACGGGCCTTGAAAGGGTTCCACCTCACCCCCTGAAAAGTGGATTATCAGATAATCAATAAAAAATGAAGGTCTTTGGGCCATTAGAGGAAAAGTAATAATGTTAGATAACCTAATAGAAAAATGACCCAGGATAAATGATGATTAAAAAAGTGAGTCATAGGTCGATCCATGATTATCATATGTTAAAACTCATGGTGTCATAATGGAATAAATATTCAGATTGATGTTTTCATATTTATATTTTGGAAATTATCATATCCATTTTTGGTTTTCTTTTATGGTTGAAATAAGATCATGGAAATGAGGTTGAGACAGGTACGTACCTAGAAACAACTATTTATTATAAACAAATAAGTGGGCATAATTAAATGGGTATAAAGTTTAGTATATACCTATTATGATGGATGATGTTAGTTTCCTAGTCTTACCTGAGGTAGTGAGATTGATATAATCTTTAAAAACATAGCTATATTCATTAGTGAGTTATAATTATCAATTATATTTTGGTATATTTTGAATGTTATAAGGATTATTATTTTGTAATTTATTAATGGTATGGTTAACTATATTAAATGATATAAATAATAATGAAAATTGGTTTTTTGTTAGGGTTATATTATTAGAAATATTTATTGGAGAATGAATGAATGATATATGGATAACTTTTATGTTTAATATATGATTGATATAGAGATAATAAATGGTGGTTTTATTTCTAGTAAGTGAGTTAGATAGTAAATAACAAACATGGGATTGATAATTTATTTATAATATTTTTGGGTATGTTCATATCATTTTTGATATTATAATATATAGTGACTAGTGTGTGTCCTTATGAACAAGTGGTTAATACCATTTAAGGATTAAACATATAATTATTTTTTTAGAGAAAAATATAATCTCATTGTGGTTTAATGTCATGGAAATACAAATAGGATATGGGAAATTAATGTTAATGAGAATATATTATTAGGGGTATATATATATGTTTTAATGATAAATTTTGTAGATGAAAGATGATTTTGATTTTGATAACATATAATTCCATAATTATTGGGTTTAGTATATTTTATGAATTTTTAGGGTAATTTGGGATATCTATATTAAGTATTGGGTTAATGTGTATGAGTAAAAAAACTCAATGTAACATACAGTTAAATATGAATGATATATTACAGTGATTTAGGATGAACCTAGTCGAATACAAGGTAGATTATAAAAACTATAGGATAAAAAGATAGTGAATAATGTTAGACATCTTGAGGTTAAATCGCCTTTTAGTTATTTATGATAACTCACTTATAATGGCCGCCACTCACATTAAGTCTTTTGGTTTTAGTAATTTATAGAACCTTAAGGAACCAGGGGTGTGAGGGATAATGAGAATATTACCTCGATGAACGACCCATTGAAATGGTATATTTGATTAGAAAACTTGAGATTATTTTAAACTAGCTATCAAAAAATATGATTAAAATGCTAACATAGTTTAGGTCACAAACACACCAAGGAAGAGAAACATGGAGGGTCAAGAAATATCAAGGCATGATGATAATAAAAAAAATTCAATTTCATATTTTTCAAATTTATGGGAAGAAAAATTGAATAAATTTTATTAAATGGGTGATTAAATGTTATAATTTTGGAGTTAAACGTTATAAAAACTCAAAAGTGTAGGTCCTAGAGTGAGTCTATAAACGTTTCTAACTTTAATTTTAAGAGAGTTGGGAATTATGAGTCTCAATATCCCCATACAAGGACCAATTAAATAAGTAGTAACCAAAAAACATAAAAATAATGAAAAACATATGAAACAACTAAAATTGAATCTAATAATGAGAATTCATTGTAGATTTTCTAGAGTAATATTTTATGTATGTTTTTCAATCTATAAGATATTGAATTATGAAAACCTCTAGTGCCATTATTATGATAGAAATAATTATCTAGGTTTGTGGGAAGTTGTTTCGTATGAATATTATTTAGAATACCATAGTATTATTCCATATGAAACTAGAAATTGTTTATCTTTCTTTATGAAGATCATATAATGAATTTTCATATAGATAAGTCTCATTCCACATTCTAAATAAACCCATGGTCATCTAGAAGTATATGTTTAATTATACTTCCACATAGAAATATCTCTGATTGTATGAGTAAAATTTCAATGATGTAATTCATTTAAGGGGTGGAAAATTCAACTCCCTAAAATTATAATAGGCTATTAATTTCAAATCATTCAACCTACTTGATAACTTCCTTTACATTCAATACAGAACATAAACATAAAATCAAATATGTTTAGATTAAATAATTTTTTTTAAATATAACCATTAAAACCTGTTCATTGAATTAATGGGAATAAAATGTTGCAGAATATTAATGAAATATATGTATAATGAAACTAAATACTACATTTAATATGAATGAAATTAAATTAGATTACCTAAAATGACTAATAATATCAATTATTGAATAAAAAAGTATTTTCACAAAAAATCAACATTTATACATTATGAATTTATATTTATAGATACATAAAATTAATGATAAATTATTTTTGTTTTTTATATATTATTAACATTTATTTTTTGTTAAATGATAGAAAATAGGAATAATATTAGTTAATAAAATAATGTTTCATTTTATGATAAAACAGTTTTTCATTATATTTCATTATTTTATTCAAATACCAAATTTATAAATTTTTTAATTTATAACTAATAATGTAGAAATAATTTATAAATTTCTAATATCAAAATTTTCTTACTATGAATTTTTAGGCATTTTCTAAAAATAGTTATTTTTATTCAAAAAATGTGGGATTTTTGGAAATTATAATTTCTGTGATTGTATCATTACGAAAGCATAACCTTGATGATTTAAAAATGACTGAAGTAATAAATTTTTTTAATATAGAATAAAAATATTCATTTTTAAATTTTATTTTTATATGTAATACCAATTCCAAATATTTTTATAACTAATTAAAATGTTGTTATAATATAGAAACTATTCTCAATGTTTTCCTTAAAAGTAGGCATTTTCAAAAGATATTATATTTTTTCATTCATATAATCCCTCATAAAATTCATTTATTTTATAATAAATCAATGTATTTCATAAATATTAGTGACCATGAAAGTTCTATCTTATATATATATATTTAATGGTTAAAACGTTTTTTTAAAACAATATTTATATGTGATTAAGTTTGTTTATTTGAAAAAAACGTTTCAAATATTTATAAATTTTTTCGAAAAAATGATTTTTAATTTTTAATTACATGTTTCAAAATATTTAAAAAAAATTAAAATATTAATATTTTCCATTAAAATAAATTACTAACGTTAGAAATTAATTACCCAGGTAAATGTAAAAAATTGGGTAAATCGATTTTATCTGAAAGAAAGGAACTAAACCATTTAAAATTAATGACTATAAATGAATTTCCATATTTTGGATAGGCCAATAAATTATTTCACTACAATTTTTTAACATTTGATCCATTTAAACATGAATAGTGTCATGATGTTATTGATAAATGTAAATGAGTTCCTATAACTACCATTTCCTTCACTTGTAAAATGAAACATCTTCACCCCTTGAATACACACCTTAACATAAAATTACTCCTTTAAAATCTACCATTTTTATCAATATATAACGCTATTTAATTTAAATAATATCTTCTTCATTCATAGTTATCGCATGACTTTAAAATTTAAGGAGACTTCCAAAGAAAATCCAAGTCCCTGGCATGAGTTATATTAGAAACATAGTTTATCTAATTAGTTTTAATTTTTAAAATTTATTCTTACCACTAAAATAAAATAATATAAATAAAATAAATATAATTTAATTTAATTATATTAATGGTATTGTCATTTTTAATTCATATACCCAATCAATTAATGAAAAAAAATCATAAATCGTGTGTTGTACGGACTACGACCCCAAAAATGTAATTCATTTTGTTTCCATTCACTACCATACATGTTGGAATATAAGGATGTTATTAAACTATTAATATTATGTTTAATGATGGAATTATAGTTATATTATAACAAATATATTAACCTTTTAATGATATGAACAATAAATTATCATTCATAATTTAATCATTTACAATAAGTGTGTTAAGTTGATAATCATTTCAGGAAATTGTGTAATATATTCATATCAATTAAATATTCCTATAATTACTTATTATTAATATATATCACACTAATAATTTCCACATAATATCTTTATAAATTGGGTATAATGATTTTATAACAAAACCATTTCATAATCATTCAATAAGTTAGTGTATATTCATGTTTGGTTCAATTTAACAACCAAATAAAACAATACTATGAATTTATGACATGGATGTGTATGAGTACTTATCTAATGGTGTAATATGATATAAATATTTTAATAATTTTTTCAGGTTTGATTATAATGATATTTCTCTCATTGAGTAAGAAAACACATTTCATTCATTAAGATCACTGAAACATGATCATTGTCGATTTAATCATCATGGTCACTAACGAAAAACACCATGAAATGAAATTTTAAAATTATAAAATTTATTGAAACGTCTATTTGAGTATCTTATATGATCTAGTAATGGTAAACGGTGAATTATGAAAAAACATAGACACCACTATTATGAAACCAGTATAAACTATCAAAACAAAAAACACTTGAGGTGGAAAATAAGAAAATTAATGTAGAGATTAACTAATTAAAAAGAGTATGAATGAAAATTAATAAGAATAAGTTTATGAAATAAGTGGTCAATATATATAATTTTTTATTACAAAATTTTAAAGTATGTTATGTAAGTCAATATAATATGTAAGGGTGTTAGTCTTAATTTCCATTTATTGGGAGAAACATTGTATTGATGCAACAAATTTCATTTATGTTTTCTATATATTTACTATTTTTGAATTAATAACATGAATTATCTATTACTTTTGGTTTCAATTTCAATTCCTGTATTTCAAATTGTATGATTAAAAGATTTCTAATTCAAAAGGCTTTTTGTGGTCTCAATTATCATTCTCTAAGGAATAATAAATGTTATGCACTATATTCCCTTTGTGTGGTGTTAAATTGATTTACTATTTCATGAATGTAATTTTCCATATATTTCATGGGATTTAAAATCCAAATCATGTTCCCGTATTCAAGTGGCTGGTGATTTAGTCACTTCCCATGTAGTGTGGATTTTGTGTAAATCACTTATTTCATTAAGTTAAAATTATTGTTTGAATATATCTGTCATATTTACTATGTCATGGTGTTTCTTGAATTATGTGTCACCAGTGTAGAGATTCATTCTTTATATTCCATTTTTCCTCATATCGTGACCCCATAACATTTTTCAATCACGTTCTTCTCTCCCCCGATCAGTCATCGACATTAGGGTATCCTCGCTTCTTCTTCAACCAATCCTTGTTGCCATCTTCATCTGCCCTATTTGATCTATATCTTATTCACTAAGATCCTAGGGTTCCCACAGAATATCCTCCTCTAGCCATCTATGTCTACAATATTTTCTAATCAACCGCTATTTACTATTACGTCTGGCGGTTATGGATATTCCTTTTCTTTGACAGCTCTGCAGACTATTGATAGAGTTTGCATTATACAAATCCTCCATTTACTATAAATCATTGATTACCTCCTAGTCAATGTGTTAATCACTCAGAATCGGATCCCAAAACCCCTAACTACAACAACTTCTTCTTCTGAATCCAAAAACCCTAAAATACTCCTGTGACTAATGGTGGTGAAACGGAGATAAAAACTCATGAACTATTCTACATTCCATTACAAGTCCATTCAACTACCTATTGGTAATGATTAGTCTCTCTATAACAGTAACATTCATATTATTGTTATTCATACATTGCAACCAACAATATTCATCTAACTCTACATAATCCAGTTACCCAGATTCGTACAACCCATTTCTCTAAAAAACTATCCTTCTTCATCTCCGACACAACTACTACTCGTGGAATTCAGGCTCTACAATTCATTTGAAATTATTCGAAGGAAAATCTATTCCTGCATTGAAGAAGTCTAATTTTTATTCTCCAATTAGAGGGATGTTTTTAAAATAATTTATTCATCACTAGAAGTTTGTTCATTCAGATAACAATATAGATGCTACTAAATTGGAACTACTCTGACTCATAGAACATCATTGAACTCTAGTCTTACTTCTAACAAAACTACTTGAAATTATAGAACTGTCAGGTTTCTGTTACCTCAGATCATATCTGTTGGTCGGAGTAGATTACTCAAGAGGGGGTGAATTGAGTATATATAAAAATTTCTGTTTAAAAAGTATTCTTAAAAATTTTCCCCAATAAATTTAAATACAACTCAGTTAATCAATGTAATATGGTTATAAAAGTTTGAATATTTAAATAACTTCTCATAATATTGATTAATACTCAGTAATATTAATATTAGTTATTAACATTACTTTTGAAGCTCTTATAATAATGAAAAACAATTATAAATTCTTTCCAAGATTAACTGTCAATGTAAATTTAGTGATTTCTGAAATATACAGTAAAACAGAAAAAACTAAATTAAACAAGACATCGGATATAAAACAAGTTGTTTTATCTAAAGTCGGGACCTAATCAACTCCACATGGAGATCACCTTCCATCAAATGGTTTATATAAACAAACATTATAAACACCTTGGATCAGGGTTAACAATAGTACATAGGACTGTCCTGGTCACACAACATCTTCTACACTTATCTGTGGGAATACACAGATGTAAAAAGATGAATGAGAAATGATATCTCATATCCTTCAATTTAATGCTGAAGATAGTGCATGTTTTTATAAGGACACACACAGACACACAGAGCTCGAAAGTTATAAATAATACACAACATAGCATAAATGATAGCATAAGTTTTGAAGTCCTCTTTGTGTTAGTCTATGCAGCTCTGGACTTCTAGGATGAATCAGATGAATAAATCGAGTCCACTTGCAGAAAATAGATTATCGTAGGTCACCTAGATCTGGTTCAAGTTCTTTAGGGTGTTGATAGTGAAAAAATGATCTCCACTCTAGGATTCGAGTATGCTTTGTGTGTTCTTCAATAGTGTTGGGTTGCATGTGTCAGTTCTTTTTTCAATAATTCTCGTGATTCTTAGTTATCGCTCACACACTTATTTCTCTGTTTTCACTATTATCGCCACCTTTTCTTCTAGACACTTTATCTTTTTATTCTTATAATGCATGTGTTAGAGCCTATAGGATTCACGTATTCTGCACATCATACCTCATATTTTCAGGTGACATGTCTATAAAGAAACATTAATTATGTCAATTCATTTAAAAACATTAAATCTGACCATTAAAAATTAAATTGAAAAATGACAGAATAGATCAAAAAACATTGTCACAGACTATCTAGAAATGGTGTCTCCATGAAATGGTGTCTTCTTGAAACATTTTCTCCTTAGTTTCCTTTGAGTGGTGATACAGTTATAATGGCATAGTTGTATGGATATCAAGAACCAATAGCACAGATACGGTGTTGGATCACAGTGTCTGATCACGGTGTCTAGATGGTTACAGTGTTTGGATGGTCAAGGTGTGTAGACGGTCACGGTGTATAGATAGTCACGGTGCCAGGATGGTCATGGTGTCTAGATGGTCATGGTGTCTGGATGGTCATGTAGTCTGGGTCACGATGTTTGGGTCACAGTGTCTGGACACAGTGTCTGGGTCACGGTGTCTGGTCACAGTGTTGGGGTCACGGTGTCTTGTCACGATGTTTGGGTCCTTTGCTAGAAAAAAACTGGTGGAAGACTCATGGTTTTTCAGAGTCAGCCAAATATCTATATACAGACTTAAACAATGACATTCATATAATGGAATACAATTAATCATTTATCAAGGAAGTACATTATTACACAAACTCAACATAGTTTACAATAATTAAACATAGCACTTAAGATCTTGGATATGTTTATTTAAAGCATAAAGAAACTAATCATCTGTACACATGATTTTATGTAGATTAAACAGTATTACCAATATTTATAGAATGTATAGGATTTTTGATCATTAAAACATGATTGAAACATGATAAGTTCAACAATATCCCCCCTTTTGATGATCACAAATCTTGTGAGTGAGAGATTTATTTTTAGGTAAGGTGTCTCTTCATTAAAGTGCATATATAATGCATAGTTCTCCCCCTTTTGGAATTATCCTAATGATTAAATAAGATATAGACCATACAAGTTCATAATTCATTAGATATATAAAAAATGTCCTGAAAAATAGTAAGTAACAATAATACCGAAATAATCCCCATCAAAAGATAGTAGTCACTGTTCTTTAGCATTTTCTTGTCTTCTCTTTACCCTTGGTAGCTACATCAAAATAAGAAGCCTTAGAAGCATAGGTAGAAGCAGAATAAGGGAGTGAACCAATGGAATGAGAAGGTAAAGGGGTTACTTCAAAAATAGTAGGGGCCAAGGTACGTGTAGTGGAAGACCGAGGAAACTGTTAATCAAGGATAACATGCCTTATCTAACTCAGATCCTGAGAGATAGACATATATGTAGAGGTAAGGGAAATGGATGAGAAGGTATGAAAACTGGGTCTCAAGTCTGTAGATGCAGGAGAGACAACGAAAGTACTCTAGGTACAAATATAAGGCCTCAAAATCATGATAAAGTCAACAATGATATCTCCACCATACTATATGGATTTCTTTAAGTCATCCTTGTTTTCCAAAAAATAATCCAACATAAGAGTTAAAAATTTTAGATTTTGGAATTGAGTTTTGAAAGGTTGAGTAAAAGGAGGGATTATTATATTCTCCACTAGTTACTAGAAATGTTTTCTAATGTCATTCTTAGAGATAATCTAATTGAGGTATAAATACACCATCCTAGAAATTTATTGTTGAGCATCATTGGAACTCTTGGAAAGAATTCTCACAAAATCAAGAACTCAGTAATTGTTCTTGAAAACATCAGATTATGATTTCTTATCAAAGACACTGAGCACATATTGAAGTTCATCTTTGGCAACTATTTTTAGTAGATCCCTGTCTAAATAGGGTTGATATGGTTTTCCAGAAGTACGATAAGTAGTAACAGCCGATGTAATAAATTTCAGTTGATTTAGAACTTTCTAGAAAAAACCCTTATACTCATCAGTTAACTTGTTAAGACCAATAAAAAGCTCACACATCTCTTGAACAATCTGCTTGTTTCTTTTAGCTACCATGACATCTGGGGAAGTGAGATTAGGGTGAATTAAGGAGTCTACTTCCTATGGAATCTGATTAACTACATACTCAATAGGATAAAAAATAGGTTCTGGTCTTGAGTTTATCACTCTCTTCATTTCCTCAACAATACCTCTAAGAGTCTTTACTTCATGACATAATTGTTTGTTCTCAACTCTGAACTCTTGAATTTAATGAATCATCTTGAGTTGAATCTTCCATATGATCATTTCCCACAACAAGTTAGTATCTCACTCACTCAAGTCGGTTATAGGATCCGGTTGGGTATTCATTAGTTTTTCAACTGAAACTAATATGGTAGTTCCAAATGATTTCAGATCATACTTATTCACCAAGTTTAGAGGTTCTTGTGAAGGTCTATGGATAGAAGTTGAGATAGGCTCATGATCTATGGCATAGATAGCTTCATTTGAAGATGCCAGTTTCAATTGAAACATAGTAGGCAAGCAATTAATTTAATTTAGACTTCCTAGGAATCATTCACATCAAAGTAACTAGGGAATTTATAAAGTGTATCCCCTGATCTTGGATCAATCATATTAGGTACTTTAACACTTTCCAAACTCAGAGGCTTCTCCCCCTCAATAGGTGCATCTTTCTCAAGACTGAGTGATTTAGATCCCTCATCTACTTCCAAAATTTCATCCCTGATATCCTCACCCATTTTCCTTTATAGACAACTAAAATTCTTTCTTTATTCTCTCTTCAGCAGATGAAATAATTTTAAGAACATATTTTTCTTCTTGGTGTTTCTCATGAGTATCTTCTTGAACAACAAAAAGATATTCTTCTATATTATCTTCTACAATTTTTTTTTTGGTTTACTTAGAAACATATTATTCTTCAGTAGCAGGTTGTTCTTTCAAATCATCAACTTCTTCAAGAACAATTATTTCTTTCTCATATATGACTTGAGGAGTAGATTAATTGTCTTCCTCAACCAGGACTATTTCTATTGAAGGTACAAAACCTTCTTCCTCTTCTTCCTCATCCTAATACTCAAAAATTTCAACTAGTTCCAAACTAGAATCATAAATATCCTTATGTCTCGAAGAGTGTTCCACCAGATTAAACTTTTCATGAACCCTATCATTGTCTTCCACCCATTCTTTTCTCCATGGATTCCAAATTATTTTAATTCTCTTTATTTTAATTTTTGAGAGAATTTACTCATAGTATTTAATAGATTCTTTATCTAGTCAAACCAACCCTTTTTCATGAAGTATAGTTGATATATGCCTTGAATAGAACATGGAGGTTGACATAGAGGTTGTTTTGATCAACTCACACATATGGTGTATAACATATTATAATAGGTTTATCTTATGTCCATCTTTCATGAGATGTATCAAAAATACATATGATACTTGAGTGTAGGAAAATCACATTTTTGGGGCTAATCAAATTCTGATAAAATATAAATAGAAGTATAGTTTCACCATCTAGATCAGAAGTTATGGCTCTTCACTTTGTTTCATTCCAAGTTAAGCTTCCAAATGCTTCTTCTAAAACAAATAACTCACATGGAGGTGTAGGACTTCTCTGGAAGTATTCCCAAATACCCTCATGAGGTATCATATGGAATGTAGCCCATAACCTCGAAGAAAAGATACAATTATAGCCATTGATCCAACTTACACAACCTATACATCTTTTTTCTGAAAAGGGAATTGATCATATTGGTAAAATTGTGAAATTAGTTTCAGGTAAATTGGTCTATCCTTCTTTGGGAACCAATCCAGCAATCCTTTCTCTCTATGTACTTTCAATAACAAATACTTACTTGATAGAAGCCACTTAGTGAATATCTACTTTTCGGGTACCACTATTATGTCTACCAGATTCATATTCATAGGACCTTCAGACACTATCTTCCGTGCTATTTTCAACTTCTTCTTTGAACTGTGCCTCTCAAGATTAGACGATGATGGTTGTTTCATCTTGGGAATTTAATTATGGTTCAAGATAGAGAGAGAGAGAGAGAGAGAGTGAGAGAGAAAGATAAAACCGAAGGGTTGAAATAGGGGTTATGGTTTTAGAGAAGAGAGCTTGGATGAATAAATAGTGAAACTTATTTAGTTTTTATCATTTAGGGATACCAAGCATCACAAAAAAAATGCTCAGGAAAGTAAATGAACACAATAATTAATTACAATAATACTAGTTATAATGTATAAATAAGACAATAAAGCATCTTTACAGTGAGATCGTAATCAACATTCACAGTGATACCGTAAATGGATTTCACGGTGAGACTGTAACTGGATTTCACGGTGAGACCATAAACATGAAACATAATTTCATAAGATAGTAAAATTATATAACTATTAGATAGTGACTTGTGAAACCATAAATTGTAAAATAGTAAGGTGTGAAAATGTATATTTATTATTTAAAATTTATCATTCCCAATTCATGTATGATGTAATCTGTTCTTTCATAATTTAAGGGTTTGGTGAATATATCAGCAAGATGATATTCAGTTCTAATGAATTTCAAAGTTATGTCACCTTTTTTATGATGATATCTCAAAAAGTTATGTCTTACATCAATATGTTTTATCCTAGAGTGTGAAACAATATTTTTTGAGATGTTAATAGCACTTGTATTATCACAATTTATAGGTACATGACTGAATTGATATCCATAATCTAGTAATGTGGGCTTATCCACAAAATTTGTGCACAAAAACTACCAACAACTATTTATTTATCTTTTGTAGTAGATAATGCATCAAATTTTTCTTTCTTACTACACCATGATACTAGTGACTTTCCTGAAAAGTGACATGTTCTAGAGGTGCTTTTTCTATGTAACTTACAACCATTGAAGTCAGCATTAGAAGAACTTACTAACTCAAATAACTATCCTCTGGGATAGAATAGTTCTAAATTGGGTTTATGTTTAAGGTATTTAATGATTTTTTAACATCTTTTAAATGATATTCCTTAGGATTTTCTTCAAAACAAGAACACATGCACACACTAAACATAATATTAGGTTGGATACTAGTTAAGTAGAGTAAGATTCCAATCATTCCTCTATAAGTGGTTTGATCGACATATTTTTCATCTTTATCATGATCCAACTTACAAGTAGTTCTCATTGGAGAGTCACTACTTTTAGTGCTATCCAACCCAAAAAAATAGAAGATCTCCAGTATATTTACATTGATTTAAAATGATACCATCATTTTTTTGAATGATATCAGATCCATGAAATAATTTTAGTTCACCCATTAAACTCATTTCAAATTTGTTTTGCATCATTTTTGAAAATTCAGTACATAATGTGTTTTTTGAAGATCCAAAGATAATGTCATATACATATATTTGAACTACTAAAACATAATTGTAAATTCATTTTATAAAAAGGGTATGATCAGCTATTACTTTTTTTAAAACCTTTGGAAATAAGAAAAGTACTCAGTCTATCATACCATGCTCTTAGAGCCTATTTTAAACCGCATAAATCTTTTGATAATTAAAAAATATGGTTTAAAAAATGAGGGTTTCTAAAACCAGGGGGTTGCTAAAAATGAAATCCTTAGCTAAATACCCATTTAAAAATTCACTTTTAACATCAATTTGATATTGTTTAATATTCAGATGTACTGCATAAGCAAGCATAATTTTTTTGGCATCAAGTCTAGCTACCAGTGAAAAGGTCTCTTAAAAGTCAATTGCTTCTTCTTGACTATAGCCTTTTGCAACCAATCTGGACTTATTTCAAAATATATTACCATATTCATCTACCCTATTTCTAGACACCAATTTAGTGCTTATGGTGAATGTGTCTTTGGGTATGCGCACAAGTTTCCAAACATTATTCCTTTCAAACTGATTAAGTTCTTCTTGTATAGACATCACCCAAAATTCATCATTGATAGAATCAATAATATTTTTAGGTTAAAGTTGTGAAAAGAAAACTTGATGTGTAACATGATTTCTAAGAGAATCTCTAGTTTGAGTTTCATTATACAAGTCTCCTACCGAAACATCTAAAAATGGTTCTTAAGAGTTCTAATATCTCTAGAAAAAGAAGGACTAGTGATTTCAGGTTTTTCAACATGTTCAGGTTCATTGTGACTTGAATCTAAAGAATTTCATGAACGGTAAGTTTTAATGGATTCCTTTAAAATATGGTTAGAGGATTTTTAATTAATGTTCATATTTGATATATCATCCTCCATGTTTGCTATAGTAGTTTTAGGATCAGGTGGATTTGTTTCATCAAATTTAACAAGGACAGATTTTTCCACAAATTTAGTTATTTTGTTAAACACTCTATATGATTTACTAGAGTTTGAATATCCTAAAAATAATCCTTCATCACTCTTGGATGCAAATTTATCAATATTGTCATTAGTATTAAGGATGTATACTTTGACACCAAAATATTTGAGGTAGCTAACTTTTGGTTTTCTATTGTTCATTAACTCATGTGGAGTTATTTTAGGAATATGTATAGTCAACACTATATTGATAATAAAGCATGTTGTATTTATAGCTTCATCCCAAAAATAAGTAGGTAAGTCATATTCACAAAGCATGGTTCTAGCAATATCATGTAGGGTTCTATTTATACTTTATACATCTCCATTCTGTTGAGGTGTTAAAAGGGTAGAGATATTATGACTATAGACATTTTCTAGGAAAAAGGATTCAAACTATTGATTTTCAAACTCAAAACCATGATCACTTCATAATGATTTAATTTTTATTCCAGAAAGAGTTTCTATAGTTTTGGAATATTTGGTAAAATGAAAATAGGCTTCAATTTTGTGATCCAAAAAGAATGTCCATGTATATCTAGAAAAGTTATCTACAAGAACATAAACATAGTGCTTACAATTTAAAATAGAACCTCTAGAGGGTTCAATAAAATCCATGTGAAACCATTAGAGAGGTTGATAAGTTGACACTTATTTATTTGGATTGAAGGAAATTTTGTGTTGCTTTCCCTTTTGACAAGGATTACACACTTTATTATTTGGAAACTCATGTTTGGGTAGGTATTTGAATAAAACATTTCTAGTTAACTTCCTAAGGGAGTGAGTATTATAGTGTACTCATATCCTATTCCAAATCAAATATTCTTTGTATAATACACTTAAACAAGAAGAATTTTGAGAAACTAAAGAATTTAAGTCAACCGAATATATATTTTCATTTTTTAAAGAAGAAAATACCAATTCATTTTTAGAATTAAAAAAATTGAAAGCATCATTTTTATATTTAACATGAAACCCATCATCACATGGTTTTGAAATACTAAGAAGATTATATTTCAATCCATCAACAAAAAGTACTTTAGAAATCAAAACTGATTTAGAGTTACTGATTTGGTCGAGGCCAATAATCTTTTCTTTGGTATTGTCCCCAAAGTTGACATGTCCTCCCTTATTTTTTATTAAATTATTGAAGCATGAATATTCTCCTATAATGTGTCTTTAACACCCACTTTCCATGTACCATAAGCCTTTATTGGAGCTCTTTAAGAAGATTTCCAACAAAAGAGATAGATTAAAAAGATTTTGGTACCCTTACATGTTTGGGTTCAGTAATATTAGTGACTAGAGAATTAAGAACCCATATCTGCCTCATAGGTTTCCAATATATATTATGTAATGTAATTGGAAAATAAACTCTATTTGGTCCAAAAATCCATGAAATTGTAGAAATTGTATCATAATGTGAACAAGATGAATGTTTTCCAGAACTAGTAGTAATGTTGTATGTCATATTTTTAGAAAAAAAGGTAGTTCTTCCAAAATTTCTTTTACCAGGTTGATAGCCAATACAAGTAGTATATTTTGGAGCAATCTATTTACCTAGAATTTGTACTAAATTATCTTTACCATTAGTAAAACTTTCAATATTTTTTTTTTATTTATCATTAGATAGTTTTAGTATATTATTCTCTTTATGTAATTGATAATTTTTTCCCCATTCTACAGTGAGTTCAACTTTAATAGTTGAGGTAATAGAATGATGTCTCTTTAAAGACATTTATTCAACTTTTAGTTCATTTCATGTCTCTTCAAGAATATTATAGTACTCAAATATTTTTTCATTATAAAAATTTTTAGTGTGTCTATTATCTCCAGAAAAAGAGAAATTGTGTACAAGATATTCCACTATTACCATAGATGTGTATGTTATAAAACACATATTGGATTTGATAGCCTGTTCATCATGTGAAGATTCAGAGTCACTTGTCTTCCCTCAGGATCAATTCATGTTGCTTTAATTTCATTTTTATAATTTCTATCCTTGTCTTTATATTTCTTTTTTGTACTTGAGTTTGGGAGAGTCAGCCTTGATATTTCACTTTTGATTACATTCATAGCTGACTATCTCATCAGACTTATCACTCCTTTTCCAATTTTTTTCTAGCTTCCTTTTTGATCATATATTTTATTCAAGTTAGGATTTTTTAAAATTTTCTTCTTCTTGTAAAATTTCTTAAGCCTTCTGGCTAATGGAGCCATATCCTCACCACTTTCAAGTGATGATTGTTCACTGCTATTACGTTCTACAAAAACTTAAGATTTTCCATTGTCTTTTTGTTTAGAGGTGGTGGTTTTCAATGGAACATAATTTTTTTGGTTCATCCTCCTCTTACTTGTTGACTTTGACCTCTTCTTCATACATCATCAGTTTTCAAATGAGTTCTTTTACATGTATCTTACTGATGTCACATGAATCTCTAATAGAGAAAGTGGTTCCTCTCCATCTATCAGGTAGACATCTGAGATCCTTATGATATGTTCTTTTGAAGTGACTTCTCTTCCAAGAGAAATCATTGTCTTGACAATTTTTTTGAACCTGAGATACATGTCAAAAGTATGATCATCAGGTTTCATTATATAATTATCATATTTAATGTTATAAGTATTAAGTCGCATTTCTTTCACAATGAAAGATCCTTCGTATGAAAAATACCTAATTTATTGGGTAGTTTTAACTCAAGAATTCAATTTAATTTATCATCTCCAAAAGGGGAATATAAATAATTCATGTATTTACAATTTTTATTATAGACAATCATGTTACGGTCATCCTAATTGATTCTATCTGTAGAAGTAATCTTATAGTCATCTATAATTGAATACATGATTTTAAAACTCATACATTATAATTGTTTTTTCATTTTAATTTTTCATTGAGCATAATTAGTTCCATTAATGATTGGTTGTCTATTTGATGTTGCACCTTCTAGTTTATTATCCATAATTAATAAATACTTTAAAAGAGGTATAAATTTAGAAATAATATAAATTTACAAATCATTAATGTGGAACTACAATCACAGTTCTATAGGGTCAAACATAGAGTCTTAATAAACAAACCTGTTGAAACGAAATGTTGGCCAGAGTAGAGTACTCAAAAGGGGGTGAATTGAGTATCTATAAAAAAATTTGGTTAAAATTTATTTTTAAAATGGTTCCCAAATAAATTCAAATATAACCCAGTTAATCAAAATAACACAGTTATGAAATATTGATTATTTAAATAACTTATCAATAGATTGATTAATTATAAATACTCTTAATATTATTTATTAAAATTACTTTGGAATATATTATAATAAGGAAAAACAATTATAACATCATTGAAAGATTAATTATCAGTGTAAATTTAGTGATTTTTGAGTTATTTAGTAAAATAGAAAAAACTAAATTAAACAGCACATCAGATATAAAACAAGTGGTTCATTCTCAAGATGAGACCTAATACACTCCACATAGTGATCACCTTACAAAAAGTAGTTTATATAAATAAACTTGATCCACACCCTAGATTGGGGTTACCAACAGTACAGATGACTATTCAGGTCACATGACCTCTTCCACACTTATCTGTGGGAATACACAAGTGTAAAAATATGTTTTAGAAAAGGATATCTTGTATCCTTCAGTTTAATGTAGGAGACAGTGAATTTTTTTATATAGAGACACACACACTTCACAAAAGATAAAAATAATAGACAACATCGCAGAAATTATGAGATAAGGTTCTAAGTGCTCTGATTGATAGTCTATGTAGCTCTGGACTTCTGTGATGAAGCAGATGAATAAATCGAGTTCTCTTTCAGAAAACAGAGTATTGCAAGTCAAGTAGATGTAGCTCGTGTTCTTTGTGGTGTTGATAGTGAAAAAAGTGTTCTCCAAACTTGGATTAGTGTATGATTCATGTTTTATTTAGCAGTGTCAGGTTTTTTCTGTTGGTTCTTCTTTCAAGAATGCTCATGCTTCTTTTCTATCACCCACACAAATGTTTCTCTATTTTCACTAGTGTCGCCACCTTTTCTTCTGGACACACTGTTCTTCTTATTCTTAGAATGCATGTGTTGGATCCAACAAGATTCATCTATTCTTCACCTCGTACCTTTTACTGTCTAGTGACATGTGAATAAAGAAACATTAATTATGTAAGTGAATTTAAAAACACCAAATACAATTGTTAGAAATTAAATTGAAAAACAAAAAAACAGATTAAGAAACAGTGCCACAGTCTGTCTGGAAATAGTGCATCCATAAAACAGTGTCTCTTTGAAATGGTGTCTACTTATTTTCCTTTGAGCAGTGAGATATTTATGATAGCATAGTTATATAGAGATCAGGAACTGGTAGTACAGATGTGGTGTTTGATCACAGTGTCTGATCACGGTTTCTGTATGGTCACGGTGTCTGGGTCATAGTGTCTGGGTTACAGTATCTGGTCACGGTGTCTGGGTCCTTTTCCAGAACAACATAATCGGTGGCAGACTCAAGGTTTTTCATACATAGCCAAATTTCTGTATATAGACTTAAATAGTGACATTCATTTATTAGATTAACATAATATTTTATTAAGGAAATCTATTATTACACAAACTCAACATAGTTTAAAATCATTAAACATAAAACTTAAGATCTTGGATACATTTATTTAAAGCATAAAGAAAATAATCATCTGTACATGTGATTTTAGATAGATTAGACAAGATTTTAAATCGTTAAAGATTGTATTTGATTTGTGATCATTGATAAATGATTAACACATGTGGAGTCCAACAATAACTTATAAACAAGGTATTCCTGTATTATTTTATTCAATGCATAACATACGATTTCATAGTTGTAGATTCCAATGTTTTTTAGTTGTAGATTCCATGTAACTCTTTATAAAAGTAGTATAAATCTATCAAATTACATATTTAGCTAGTTTTTTGTTTAAATTCACAATTTATATTACATTGACTTTAATTTCCACTTTGCATAAAATGGTTTCATTGCACACCTTGAAATTTATATATAAAGAAAATCAATCCAAACATACATTGTCCATCAACCCCTAGAGAAGTAAGGTTTTGAAGGATACCAATAATGAAGAAATGACAAAACAATTGTTTGAATACTATTATGTTCAATTAAAAATGTTTTATTTTTTTCCATTATTTTGAATAATTGTATAACTTAAAACTATAACAATAATAGTGTTGACATCTATTGAAAATTCTTCAGTGACATCTATAAATCTGTCTGGTACTCCAATAATTGTACCATTGTATAAAAATAGAATAGTAGATCATGTCACACACATTCCATTAACACCATTATATATCAATGGTAAATATTTTTTTAATGTTTCTATCCAAATCCCTATACTTCTAACAACATTACAAACTAACAAAAAGTAGTCATTTTTTAATTATTCGTCTATATTGCATCAACAATCTACAACTTGTACAAAATTTTTTGTAAGATAAAACAAGTGAAAACAAGGACTGGATGCATTCAGAAAATCTCATAATTCTTTCGATAAGTATAATGTCATTTTTCTACTCTGAACAAAATGTAGGGCGCACAACTGATCTAACCATCGTCTAAAAGTTTCCTTGATAATTTGTATATCTATCATGACTAATGAAAACAATCTATAGGATTCATCACCTGCCACCTTGATAAGGTAATCATAACAAATGCTTTTACATATTTCCATGTCCATTAATAAATTGTCATTTCTTATTATTTCCTCTACCAAATGATACATATTTAATCATAATATTCATATGAACTATAGTACTTTGTCAGGTACATTTATGCAGTCAAATTTTACAGAAGTATATAACATCACCTACACACACTTTAATATATATATATATATATAATATATAATATTTTTATATTTTATAAAAATGCTTCCAGATTCTAAAGAATAATGGTTTTCTCATGAAACATCGAATTTTGAGAATTTTGGAACACACGAGTATATAGATTTTGTCATAAATCAAAAAGAAAACTATACAGCTATGTTGATATAGACGTTTAAGTGCAAACATTAATCACATAGGTATTTTTTATGGAACCATATATTTCTATTCGATTGGGTAATGCAGGAAACATATTAGAAAAACAAATTGCAAATAACCGAGTTTAGTGTGGTTACTAAATCTTCATTAATGCTGCAAAAGAAATGAAACAACTACCCACTACTAACTGTGATTCCTAAATAATGGATTCTACATTATTTTAATGGTCACATATAATATTAAGATATTGGAGACCCTTGTAACATCTATCAATATTGTAAAGATTTAATGTGAATCGATGAGAGAAATAGGAAATGTAGCAACAGATGAAACTCATGTTTTTCTCTTTGCTGCTCTATGGAAAATATTTCTTTAAACCTACTATCATCTTTTCCCAAATACCTAAAAAAAATTCTCTTAAATCCCACTTTTACCAATGATAGAACATTCCATGAACACATGCATATTTATAGATCTATGTTTTATTTCATGTTAATGGGTGGGAATGTTGAAAGTTCGTTCAACAAGGGTCAAGCTCCATGTATATTCCAATAGAATGGACAGAAATACCATCACATATGTATTTTATGTCCACCTAATGGCCAACCACCAAGGTTCACAAAACTATAATTTTATGTCACTACACATTAGTTTCAAAACCGGTCTCACAAGTTTAGGTATTTCTAAAGTTAATTGTTATGGACTTCATTGTCAAACCTTTCATAAATTTGTATTAACATAACTACAACCTGCAGCTCTTATTACAAAAAATATACAATCTATTATTGAATACAACATATTGGAGAACCTGCAACTAGTTATTTATGAAAACAATGAATTATCTCAACAATTTAGAAGTGGAAGGGATGTTCCTAATCATTAAGAAATGCCGAATTTAAATCTATATGTTATTAAAATAAGATAAACAAATTATACGACATATAACATACCCAATAGTTTTCAAATTGAAATTATTATTTTCATTTTTATTGAAAATATCATTCAAGATTAGGATAAAATCATTCAAACCGAAATTGGTGATCTGCAATGAATTTATGAGCTACACCCTTTTTATCTTCCAATACAATATCCCTTAATTTTCACAAGTGGATGTGATGGATATGTGGACAACATACTGCATCGCCAAAATCCATTCACAATAAGTTATAAATTAATGAAGGCTACAGTGAGAGAGTACTTGACTTCTCACTTGAAATTCCATGAAAATGATGACTCAACTATAATTCATTCTAGAATACTTTTTTAACTGTTTATTGTCAATGATTATATGATGATTAAGTTTCCAAGACTATCATTTATTCACTTCAATCAAAATAGAACGAGGTTATATCTGTACAATGGGTTTCAAGATGCATTTCTTAAAGGTGAACAAGAAGGGTATTCCTTGAGGAAGTGTATCATTTAATATTTAACATTTATTGGTGGACCAAGGTATATCATCCATAATTACCATGATGCAATGTCTATTTTTAATTAGGTTGGGTATCCTAATTGTTTAGACCATTTCATGTAACCCTATGTGGCATGAGATTACTCTGTATCTTTGAAATAAAAATATTTTTCCCATAAACTCCACTCACATGTAATCTCGAGTATTCAATATTAAGGTTAACTATCTAATGAATGATTTAGGAGAAGGTTTTTTCTTTGGAAATTCAAGGGCAGGTATTGATCATTTTTGTCACTACTAAGATTTTTTACAAAATTATTTGAAATTATATCATCCTTTTATATGTAAATAAAAGTTCTTTCAATCTAAAACTGCCTACTGTTAAATAATAGTGTACTATTAGAGCTCTGATATGTGTTTCAATGAGTTAAAATACTGTTGTTTCTAGCTACAAATTCTTCTAAAAATAATCTCTTTGTAGAAAAATCGGTGATGTGATTTTGATAATGATTATGTATTTCAAGATAATGTATAGATATGTCGAGAATGTGATGATACAACAAGTAAATATACTAAATTACGCCCCATATATAATGAAATTTTAAACAGAAAAACTGAAAAAATTGACTTACATATGATGTTGCAAACATATGGTAAACATACATATTTACTGTTTAATTTGTTTTTATTATAGTTTACGGAATTCCTATATTTAGTGAAGTTGGTATTACATTCTATAGAGTATAGATGCTTTATTTGAAATTTACTCTGCTCTTTAGTTTGTTTTTTGATATAATTATTATATCATATGTCATTGTAGAAACCATTTACCCATATATATTTCCTATTTTCTACCTATTCGTTTTACATTACCTATTTTTTTTATTATATAAAAAATGATATGTTCTCTTCCTCATATCATTTTTATTCACTATTTTTATTCTCTAAAAAATTAATTATTTGAATGTAATACAGAAACACCAAATTATTTACTTTTATTAGAACACAATGTTTCAAGGTTTATAGTTTTTAAAACTATACAGTGATGAAATAGGTCATAATATCTTCCAATCATATGTTCGGTAGAGTGTGAAAATATAAAACATCTAGTTTTATTAGGCATAAAATGATGTGGTTCATTGTTAGCATATATCAAATCATGGGCCAATGTTCTATTTAATTGTTAGGATGTATTAAATATTATGCCAATAACCTATGCCAAAGCTATGTTTCATTGATTGGATGTATCAAATAGGTGGCATATATATATCATGTTATCCACCTCTTCTTTTTATATTTTCTATTTTTTCTATACTTTATAAAAGGCCATATTTTATACATATTTTCATTTACGTTTTCTATTTCTATACTTTGTAAAAACGCCATATTTATATACTGTACAAAAACACTATAATAGTCTGTTTTATTACAATATAATGTTTTAATTTTTCATTGTTTTTTATAATATTTAGTGATGAAATAGGTCACAATATATTTCAATCCTATGATCCATATAGTGTTCATTTCCGAAAGAAATCATTTTAATTATAACTACAATGTTATTATTATTTGTTAGATTGGATTTTTATTTTTAAATATTTATTCTTATTTAATAATCCAAATAATTTTATTTTCATCTTTAGAGTGAATTTACTATAGGATAATGAAGTTAAAGACATATTACAACCACACTTTATTCATGATAGGCTTTGTAACTTAATTTACTAGAAAAACATTTACAAACATAAACTTCATAAATTATTTTGAAATTAATGATTTTTTTTGTTATTCCATATTCAAATTATTTTTATTTCAGTTTGAATTTCACTACACGCATTACAATTTCTACAGGCATTGGTTGCATTGTTGTTTGGATGAAGCCTTTGCTGGTGTGTAGTTTACGCTCTTGACTAACTGTGTCCAACAAGCATGACTTGAATGAATTTGAAAATAACATTCAATCTTTATCCAAAATCATTAATTACTTTTTATATATCCATTATTTTTTCATATATTTTATTGGTGGGACCATAATTTATCGACTCATATTCTATTTTAATTTACCAATACATTGTAACTACAAATTTACAAACATTACTATTACTGGGTAACTTTTACAAATAGAATTATCCTTTAATATTAAAACCATTAATCCAATATGTCATGTCAACACACGGGTGAGTAATAGTTTAATATATTTTTGTTACATTATATAATATAATTTTATTATGTAGTATTATATTATTGTTTTATAGGGATATACATTCCAACTACATAAACCATTTAAAAAAATATTATCCATTCTTAGGATATATCCCGTTGAAACCTTCCAATTTATTTCTCTGGATGGATTTTGATAATGTAATTCTAGTATATCATTAGTCATATACCCATTTCACTATATAATGTGTACACCAAATTTTATATAAATCGGATTGGACAATTTTCACCTAGAATGTATGATATTTCATTAGCATGGGGAAAAGTATAGGCGATCCAATATGAATTATTATTGGAACATTAATTATGAATTTTTTATCCATCCAGATTTTTCCTCCAGATGTGATGTATTCAGGTTACCCCTTTTATTAACATGAAGAAAAGTATCAGAGTTCTGTATTTGTTTATTATTGATTATTATTTTCATGTTTTATTATGTATTTTTTTAATTATTTTTTATTATGGTGAAAGAATTAGACTAAAAAAATAACAGGTCTGGACTGCCATTATTTGTCCCCTCAATGCATCGATAAGTCTCATGATACCATAATGGTTGATTTTTAGAGAGTTCCTCTTCCCCTGATAGGATATTCTATTGTGAAAATACTTGAAAATATGATTTCTTTACATCGATCCTGAAAATAATGTAGACTGTCTTGGAACAAGGCCTTGAAAGAGGGCTTTGGATGTCCAGTTTTTTGCATTCCATCAGTATGAGATATGTATTATTGATATCCATATTCTAATTTTATTTTAAATGATATAAAATGCTCATAGTGTCTTACTTATTTCTGATTAATTCTATCTAAATATTCCTCCCATAATATTTATTTGATGTTTATGGAAGTATTGTTTCAATTAAATGTTTCCCTTACTGATTACGTGATCTCACCCCTTATTATGTTTTCCATTTCCACATGTTATGGAGAAAAATAATAAAAGTGACATTTTTTAAAGATATCATATGTGAAATTACTCTTGTGATTTTTTTAATACCTTTCATGAATTAAGTTGATTTACATATACTGGTAGAATTATTCATTTCATAAAAGGAACATGGGATTTATCGATTTATGTTTTGTCCTTATTCTCTGAAACTCTAAACCTGAAAAGTACATTGAATGTAATTGGTGAAATAAATTTTTTTATTTTGTAATTAAATATAGTTATATATATAGTTTTTTATAACAATTATCAAGGACATAATTTAATGTGTGTGTTTATGAGCACTATTTTATAGACTTCGAGTCTAGGGAATCACAATTGGTTTGAATGGAATGGTTTAGAAAACATTAGAGGTTAGGAGTTTAGTTGGAGATAATTTTTTTAATGATATGGTTTACCAAAATTTAAATAGTACAGATAATCCTTTATAATATTATATGTTTTTATGTCAAGGAAATAATATATATGTTATTTAGGGAATATGGTTAGGGAATCCTAGTGAATACCCAAGAAATAATTCTATGAATTGCATAAAATCTTGTTTTTTCGTAAAATTAATATTATGTAGTTTTTTATAGAAATATATCCCTTTGTGGATGCTGGAATGTGGACTTAGTTATGAGACACATTAACCTAGGGGTAATCTACTCTAAAATTGTTAGTTGAGTATTAATTGAATCATCACTCTGATGCCTAATGAGTGGGCCTTAGAATGCACAAATAGGGAAATAATATTGACGGATATGAGTTGGTTATTCATATTCTATTTACAAAAAATATTTAAGGATTTATGAATGATGATAACTAATTATATTAGAGAACGTAATATAAAATTGATCATGGATAACCATGGATTAAAAAACACAAATCATGGGTTGACTGGAAAGCATCATATGTAAGAAAAGGTTTCATAAAGGAATACATATTCATATTTATGTTTCAATATTCATATTTTGGATATTATAATAACCATTTTTTGTGTTGGTAATAAATTGAAATAGGATCGTGTAAATGATGCTGAGAAAGGTATGTAACAGGAAACCACTGTGTCTTATAACTGGATAAGGGAGTGTAATTAAATGGTTATAAATATTATTATATGCCTATTATGATAGAGAATTTTATTTTCTTAGTCTTACCTATGGTTGTTAGATTCATATAATCTTGAATCACCAAGATATTTTCATTACTGTGTGATATTTATCAATAATATTCCGGTATATTCTGAAATTTATGACGATTATGTGAAACATGCAAGGATTATTCTTTAGTTGATTTATATTAAAATTATGGTAAAATATATAAATTTTTATCAATAAAATTGAATATTTATTTTATGTAAAGGTTATATTTTTGGGAAAAAAATTGTCGAACACATGATTTCGGTATGTATCACTCGAAATTGTAATAATATATTGATGATGAGATAATAAAGGGAGGTTTTATTTTGAATAAGATAGATGTTAATTGGTAACATTGTGATTGATATTTGTTATGATATTTTTAGTTATGGTTATATCATTTTTGGGATTGTTAAATATAATGAATACTATGTGATCTTATTAAATAGTGAGTAATTCAATTTGTCGGTTAATGATAGAGTTAACTTTTTAAGGAATATATAATATCATTTTTTTAATTTATTTGTGATCAGAATAGTTTTCAGGTCATGAATGTTATTGAGATTATATGATTAGTGTATATATGTACTTGGGAGTATGATTGATATTGTTTAATGGGGATAAGATGGATTTTGAGAGCATAGATTTCAATGATTATTAGTTTTATTATATTCTCTAATTTTTCATGGTAAATTAGGAAATCTATTTTAGGGATTAGGCTAATAAGTGTGAGATAAACTATCTCAATATAACCTAGCTTCAACCAAGAATGATATATGAGAGAGATATAGGTTGAACCAAGTTCGATAAAAGTTGAGTTGTGAGATCTATAGGCTTCCATGATTGTGTATAAACTAAAACATCTTGAGGTTATGTATTATTATAGTTATATATGATAATTTAATTAAAATGATCATTATCATGTTAACTATTTTATTTTTAGTAACAATTAAAACTAGAAGGAACTATTGGTGTGAGGGACAATGTAGAGATTACTATGGTGAACAAGCCATCATAATGGGAGATGGAGTAAAAATCCTTGTGAGTATAAAAAATATGATATCATGAAAATGATTAAAAATGTGAACATATTTTTAGTACTAAACAGACCAATATAAGAACAGAATATCATGAAAGATCAAGGGATGAAGATGATGAATAAAAAAAATTTAAATTTTCTATGTTGCAAATATATTGGAAGAAATGTGGGGAAGTTTTTTAAAATTGTATGGGTTAATGGTATAAGTGTGATATTAAAGTTCATCAAACTCATAAGTATAAGGAAAAAGGGGAGAATATACAAAGACTCATTTCTTTAATTTCAATATAGTTGGGTATTATGTGAATAAGTGTCCTAGTAAAAGGGAAAATTAGCGAAGTAGTCACCAAAAAACATGCAAACAGAAAACACATATACAACTCTTAGAAACAATCTGATATTAATTTTTCATTCTAGATTTTATAGAGTCCTATTTTGTGTAGGGGTTCACCAACTACTGAATATTGAATTATAAAAACTTCTAGTTTTATTATTATCATATAAATCATTTTTATTGTTTCTAGGAATTTATTCCTTTTGGTTATAGAACAACATACTTATTTAAAATTATATATAAAATTATTATCGTTTTATTATTCTTTATAATGTCCTTATAATTATTTTTATACAATTAAATCTCATTCTACATCCAAAATAAACCCATGATTTTCTTGAAGTGTATGATTTAATATTAGTTCCTTATAGAAATTACTAAGATCATATAAGTAAATTTTTGGTGACATAATATATTTAAAGTTGAGAATGTAACAGTCCAAAATTCTAATATATTACTATTATTAAATAATTCAATTTTTTTGATTTCTTTCTCCATTTGAAACACCAATCATGAATGGAAATCATGATATATTTAGGTAAAATATCAATGATTTAATATGAATGTTAAAACCTAGTAATTCAATTAGAGGTTATGAATAATATTAACCGATTTATTAAATATATGTATAAATAAAATAAATTATACATTTATTATGTATTATGTTCAATTATATTACAAATAAAGAATAATAAGATCATTTATTGTTTTGAAGTGAATTTTTTAAAAAATTACCTTTTATACTATATATAATTCTATTTCAATAAAAATATTATTAATGATAAATTATGTTTCATATTAGTAATTTATTATCAATAATATATTTCGAAAATGATATGAAATGAGGATATTATAAATTAATATTTTAAAATTTCATTTTCCGATAAAATTGGGGTTTCATTATATTTCGGGATTTTATCAAAAAATGAATTTGTATATTTCTTAATTTTAAATTAATAAAATGAGATTCATTTTTTATTCCTTATATAAATATTTAATTAGAATTAATTTTTTATCATTATCTAAATAGAATTATTTTTAATAAAAAACTCAACATTTACAAAAATTATAATTTCCAGGATTTTATCACTATATATGAATAACCTAAAAGATTTAAAAACCATTAAAGTTATTAGATATGATGCTGATGAGTAACAATATAACTTTTGAAATATTTATTGATAATAGAAATCCTATGTCAAATATTTCTATAACAAATTAAAATGTTACTTTAATATACAAACTTTTATTGGAATTTTTCTATAAAGCTAGTATTTTAAAGAAATACTTTGGTTTCAGATTTTATTAAATTAATCATACTATATTTTTTAATTTAAATTAATTTGTTTATTTTAAATAAAAAATGTTCCTTGAAATGAATTGGTGAGATTTTTTGTGAAAAATACATGATTCCCCTACACTTTAGTCAAATTTGGATCCATTTAACCTTGAAAACTGTCATGGAATTATTGAAAATTTTAAAGGTCTTCTGAAAACTAATCCTTATTTCTCTTATAGAAGGGTGACATATTAACCACTTAAATGGACACATTACCTTACAATTATTCCATAAAAATTTTCCATTTTACTACTTATATAACCATATAACTATAAAATAATAACTTTGTCACTCAAAATTATCCTCAACCCTTCAAATTCAAGGAGTCTTCTAAGGAAAATCTATGTCCCTAAAATAAGTATTATCAATTACTTAGTTCTTTTCAATTAATTTTATTCTTCAAAAAAAATATTACCAAACCAATATAATGATACTAGTATCATTTATATAATATAGAGTTATAATATTATAATTATTATTATTATTTATTCAAATACCCCATCCATTAATTAAAACAAAACAACCTTTTAAGCATTCTATGGACTACCCCATCTATGATGTAACACATTCCATTTTTCTTCACCACCGTACATGGTAGGATATAGGGGTGAAATTAGTTGATAAATACTATTATTATGATATAATAAATGTAATTTAATTAACTATACAAGAACCAATTAATTATATGAAAAACAAAGATCACGATTAATTCAATCATTTAAAATAATCATGCTGAGAGGGTAATATTTTTTTCAAATTGTGTCATATTTTCCTATCCATTACACATTTTAATAATTCCATTTAATTATAATATATCATAAAAATGTTTACAAATAATTCTTCTGGTATAAGTATATCAAGACGAAACCACCTCATAATCATTCATTAAATCAGGGTATGTCTATGTTTGGGTTGGTTAAACAACCTAATCAAACAATATAATGAATTTATGTCACGGATGAATATTGATAATTATTTACTATTTATATATGATATAAATATTCAAATACTATTTTTTGGTTTTGGTAAGTTAATATCAACATTTATCTTATTAATTATGAAAACATCTTTGATTCATTAAGAATGACGGAAACATGATCATCATTGATATCAACGTCATGGTTCAGAACCAAAACTGGCATTATATGAAATAATAACATTATGAAATATCTTATAACATATTTTACAATAACTTAAATGATATATTTGTGATAAGATTTGAAATATAAAAAAACACAAACACCGCAATTATGAAACTAGTATAAACGATCAAAACTATTAACACCTGATGTTGAAAATTTAAATAATTCGTATATATAATGACTAATTATGAAGACTATGAATTAAAATGGATATGAGGATGGTTATTTATTAAGTAATTAATAAACCTATTTTTTTATCCAGAATATTAATGTACTCTCATGGAATTTAGTACAATAAGTAATGGTTTTAATCTCAATTTCCTTTAATTGAGAGAAGTATTGAATTTAACCACATAATTTCAATTTTGTAGTGTATATATTTCATATTTAAGGTATCATTTCATGAATTAAATTTTAATTTGGAAATTTTGATTTCAAATTCAATCCCACTATTTTAAGGGGTTTTATTCTAAACTTTATATGGTTTGCGGCTTTTCTTGTCCCCAATTCTAATTCTTTGAGACATAAAAACTTTTATACACAATGTTCTCATTTTATGGGGTTATATTGATTTAATACACAATTAAGGTTATAATCCTAGTATTTCCCAGGATTTACTATCCAACTTATGTTCCCTTATTCAATTGGATGGTTATTGAATTTGTTCCCTAGTAGTAAGGATATTTTGTAACTCAATTTTAATTAATTGAGTTATGATCATTATTTTAACTTATTTCATATATATATGGAATATTGAATGTTTTTTCTTATATTATGTGGTATTATATTATTGTTTATTGGGGATATAAAATCATATCAATGAAACACTTTGAAAAATATTTTTCACTTATGGAGATATATTCAATTAAAAACATCCATATTCCTTCTCTAAATAGATTATTATCATTTTATTGTAGTGTTATACTAGTCATATACCCAGATCCATATATAGTGTGAACATCACATTTTAAATAACTAAAATTTTATTATGTTCATCTATAAATTAATAAAATTTTTCACATGTAGAAATTTATTGAAATTCGTATATGGATTGTTATTAGAATGTTGACTATGTATTGTTTTTCCATCCACCTTTTCCCTCTAGATTGGTTATGATTAGGTTATCCTTTTTTTACATGGGGGAAACTATTGGAATTATATATTTTTTATTTCAATAAATATTACTATTTGAATGAATGATTAAGTTCGGTTTATTCATTTTCTCATATGGTGAATGAATTAAACTTATACAAGATATAGGTGGGGAAAAAATATATATCCCATCAAATCATTGAAAGGTATCATGAGGAAAAATAGGTTTGGTTCCCCTTCCCATAATAGGATATTATCTTTTCACAAAGCCGGGATATCATGAAGTGTTTACTGTGGTCTTGACGACATGTAAAGTGTCTTATAACAACTCCATAATAGCATGTTTTCAGTGTTCTTTATTATTCAATCTATCATTATGAGATCGTTACTACTGATATTCATGCTCTCATTTTATTATAATTGATATAGAATTATCCCAATTTCATGTTGATTATAGGTTCACATTGTTTACCAATACCTTCTATATAACTTATGTAATGCATATTCCAGGATTGTTTCAATTAAATGTTTCCATTAGTCAGTGTTTGAGATCAACCCTTATTATCTTATTAATTTCCTTAGTTTATGGATAAAATAATTAAAGGTGATGTGTTTAGAAGGATATAATTTTTGAATGAGTTTTTCGGAGATTTTGAAAACTTTTAATGAATCAATTAGTTTCACATATAATAGGTTAATTGTATATTTGATATAAGGAACCTGATATTTAACAGGTTATGATGTGACCAAATTCTCTAAATATGAAAACCGAAAAAGATCCTTTAGATGTAAAAGTTAAATTATAATTTTTATTTTAAAATTAAGGTTGTTCAGGTCTAGGATGTTATAGTTGGTATCAAGAAACTAATGTAATGTATGTATTTATGAGCACCTGATTTGGGAGTACGATTCTAGCGTAACACATCTATACTCTTTCCCATAAAACACATAGTTGATATTTATTATACATCAGTACCATAAAACATAATTTTTTATCATAAATATAATATTGAATCCCATTTCCTTTTAGAAGTAACTATTTTTAATGTTAAATGAATTTAGTGAATATTTAGTTTCCCCTATCATTAGTTTCATTTAAGTTAATAAATTATAGAATTGATGATAATCATATAAATTTCATGAAACCTAAGAATAGTTGTTTTCCAGTATCTCTATGAATTTTATCAACACTTGTTTTATTTATAATAGTTTTAACACCAACATCATGAATTAATTCATCTTGAAAATAACATATCTCATAATGAACATATTTATCTACATCATATATTCAAAATTTTCATATTTCACAATGTTATATACAGTATGTATAACTATGATTAAACCATAGAAAAATATATGGACATTAATTACTCCTGAACCTAATTTTATCACATTAAATCACACCACTCATGGATTAAAAACATCTCTTTATATTCAATATTTTTTTAGAAAATTACATGAAATTTCATTCCCTATTTTCATATTCATCCTTAGTTCTTCATTTATTCATCCAATAATAATCTATTAATTACATACAACCACATAATAATATTTCAATATATATAAAAAATAAACATATTAACATATATATTAACATATAAATTTAAAATATTTGAACATATATTAATATAAGAAGTTAAATATATCATTATATAATTATTTAAACATATAAAATTATATTACTATACTTATAAAATATATATAAACTTTTAATTTTTTTTATATCAATTGAAATTTATACTTAAATTAAATCTATCATCTATATAAATAAACCTTCTAAATATTTAAATAAAAATTTAATGGTTATATAAAAACAGTGATTCTATAAATATATAGAAACTAAATGATTCATGTGGATGAAGGTGATTTAACATTAAAGAGTAAAGAAAATGTGATATAGGGTAGTAGAATGTGGCTAAAAAGAGGACAATAATGAATAAAAAAGGTAGAAAATGGGATAGAAACAATTAACATTGATAAATAAATATGAATAGTGAAGTATAATATAGAATAATAATGAATAAAAGAGTTTTATTATGATTTGAAGAGGTCGGGGGTTTCCAAAAATCCAGTATAAAAAATGTGAGGTGAAAAGAGATAATCAGATGTTATAATTTTTTAAAAGTTTTATAACATTGGGATATATATAACCAATGTTAAAAACCACGTGTTTTTATGTATTTTATTAGTTTAAATAATGTGAAAACACTAAATAATGGGGTTTTAAAATTTGTTATTATTGTAATAGATGAATAAAAACTAATGATATAGGTTTTCAATTTGGTTATTAGTAAATGATATTAAATACACAACTTCGAAACTATTTTTTCTAGTATTGACCTTATGAATGTAATATGACTATCTTGGGTACAAATTACCAAAAAAATATGTCTCTATTAATCTTCATCCACAAAAACCATTTCATTGAACTAAGATATTTCATCACAATTATTTAGTACAACACAACCTTATCTTCATTGATTTGTTCCTTTAATGAACCTAAAATTATAAATTCATCAATATAGAGAAGTAAGATTGCAAAAATCTCATCATCTAACACCTTAAACTGATTGTTATGGTTAGAATAACTTTGAATGAACTTATATACCATCAGAATGTTTTTGAACTTCATATTCGAATTCCATGGAACCTAATTTGAACCATTAATACTCATCTTGATCATACACATACGATCCCAGTTCAATTCACTATGAAACCAATCAATTAATCCATATAATTTTTTCATCTAAGTACCCATGAATGAATGTGGTGTTTATATCCTACTAGTATAATTTAATTCCCTCCATGGAAACAATACTTGAAACTATACTAATAGTTATATTTGTAACTAATAATGAAACGATATATAAGAATCACAGACCATCCATTTGTTAAAAACCCTTTACAACTATCCTAGCCTTATACATTTTCCTACCATTTGATTCTTTATTTAGTTTGTACAACCTTTTTAAAGAATTTACTCCTAGAAGGTCTCTCTATTAGTCCCTGTGTTCTTGACACATGGAGGGAATCAGTATCATCTCTCATGGATAAATCTCATTTATTTTTGTCTTTAAAACTTCTCAACTCTTCTGGGATCTCAGGATCTCAATCATATATAATAAGAACATAGGGTAGATCACTAAGATTATTTTGTACTTCTAACCACATATTGGTAGATAAATATATCTATACCTATTTTTGTTCTCCTTTTTGAACTAAATCATCATAATGTTTATCTTGTAAATATTTTTCTTAGGCCTTAGTTTTCCTCCATATTTTTTGTATATCAGGCATTATAAACACCATGAGAACATGAATACCTTTTAGAACATCCACTAGATATTTTTATTTTTTAGGTACTAATGTGATTTCTGAATTCTCGATAACGTTTCTAATGATTGTAAATTCATTATCGTAAACTTAATCCTCTGATGACACTTTTATCTCAGCAAAATTATCTATTATGTTATTATCCTTCCACAAAATTTCACCATTAAATAACCCAATCTTAATTTTGACCAAATTTTTAATGTTATTGTCCTGGATTCAAAAACCAAACCCTTTATCACTATATCTTACATAGTAACACTCTTGGAATATAGTTACGATATTTTCTATCTCCTTGGAATAAATTTGGATACAGGAAAGTTCCACCAAAGACTCTGATATGGGTGAAATCAACCTTCCTTCTGGACAAATATTCTAATAGTAGTTCATATCCTAAAAAATAATAAGTACTATAGTTGATAATATATGTCATGAAATTCATTGATTCCTACCCAAACACCTTGAGGAATCCTACATGAATTATCATTAACATTTATTTATAAACTATTATTCTATTGTTCCTCTCCATAGTGCATAGGTTAATCTTCTCAAACTATATTCCTTCTTCCTAGAATAACCATAAAAATTCCCCAATTCTATAATCACCAATATTATCAAAACTCAATTACAAAATATTATAGATTTTCCCCTTTTCCAAAATTTCCATTCATTAGATAATGTGGTCGAATGCCTTTTATATGTTTTATATAAAGAAAAACCAAACATTCATTGTTTCATATTCAATAAAATTTACATAGTAGATTGATACTTCAGTAGAATGAACTAGATCTACTCTCCATATGATCATATACACCAAATTTGGCTTCTAGATCATTGGAATATTACTTTCCATTTAGAAGGGACCTTATATTATTTCCTGATATTTCATTCCTCAAATTATCTATACTCCATAAATCTAGACATATATATTCCTTTAATATTCAAACAATTCATCCCTTTCACACTAAGGTGACCTATATAATCATGCCTTAACATCAAAAATGTTACATGTATAGCTTGAATTATACCTTCCAATACTTCTATTATGTACAAGGGTTTTTTCATTAATCATTTTCTATAACCATTGAGTTTTGTAAAATATTACACACTCTATCTAATAAAATTTTATAGAAATTCACATCACCTAACTATCCAGTAGAAATTAAGTTCTTCTGTATGCACATGATGTACTGCACTGCTTGAATATTCAGCAGTCATGGCCTCTTTTTATGGATGGAAACATCTCCAACACCAACTATCTAAAGAGACTTATCACCTTCATGATTTGGTAAAGATACTCTTGAATCAGTAAAGAATCATTAGGAGTGTTTGAATCAGTGATATAATTTCTTGTTAATTGTTTTAATTAAGAAACCCTTCTCACCGGTTAGATTGAATGTTGTTCCTTATCCAACACACACACATGAAGGGAAAATAGGATTTATCAGTTTTACTTATTAAATAAGAGTTATAGTACTTTCCATGATCATGATTTCACCAAAACTATATTACCCACTATTTTTTCCATTTTTGATCAAAAAGTATGGTTTATCATTGTACAAGTGTTACAACAAGTCTCCCAAAATTGTTATTTCTTCCCACACAAGTAAAAAAGACAAATAAACTGATATCAGATAGAACAAATCCATCCCAATATGGCCTTCATTTTTTGATACAATTCTTCTCTTTCTCTTCTTATTAAACCTGTGGAAAACCATGCATTGACTCTTCACTATGTTCTAGTTTTCAGGAACTATTATTCTTACTCTTCAATTATTATTCTTCATTTATTTTAAAATCATACACACACCATAATCTTATTCCATAGTTTTTTATAAAAAAATATAGAAAATAGCCCCTCTTCAATAGAAAATATATTTTAATTTGAATTTAAAATTGAAATACCCTTCTTAAAACACACCCATTAGATCATCCCCCTTAAAATATTAACCACTAAATTAGAATTTTTAGTTAAAAAAGGTTGAAATAACCACCAAATTTTGAATATGAATAAAATTCAACATTCTTTTGTAAACTTTCTAGATTAGGCCTGCAGAATAACTTCTATGACATAGTCTTGGGAATTACAACATAAATTGATGGATTCTAACACTTTACACTTAACTTCCACAAACGTTTACAACATGGAATAAGTTTATTGGAGTGAACTCATTAAATTTATAGTTCCACAAATAAATCTACATTGCCTATATGGATAGGTGTATTTAATATGGCCTAGTCCTATATATTTTCTCTTGAATATGGAATAGGAAAAAAATAGTTTTGAAGTCCTAAATTCATCAAATCCACTAAATTCTTTCTACCATGCATTATGGAATAAACCTTAATTATATTGTAGAGGTCCCAGATTTTATGGATCTACAAAAATCAACCCAGCCATCACTATAGTGGGTTTCTCCTTCTACAGTGTAAAGAACACTCATCGAGTGTCTAATTTAATGTGGGCACATACACTATGGCGTGTGGTCCTATAGACCATTTTCCTTCCTAGTAAAAATTTTAGAATCTCCATGGTAGGAATACTTCTTCTACATCGTATCCCAACTCAAATTCAGTTAACTGCATTGTAAAATTAGTTACAGAGTGGAACATATTCTTCAATCCACATCTATAGTGAAATACTATTCTATGCAGAGTATAACTTGGTATACTGATTCCATTAATTATCTTGTGCCATGAAATACACCGATGATATATATAAACTTTGGATTGCATTAGGAATTGTATGAATTTTACAAAGAATATGATTTCTGTATTTTAAAAAAAATCAACACAATCAGTCATATCTTTATCATAAAAAAATTCAAATTCCCTTACCAAAACAACTGTCTCGGCACCTCACACACTCAATAAAGATGCACTCTTCAAAATCATCTAGAAATATATCTCTTTGTACTTACTCTCTCATATGTTTATAAAGTAAATATCCATAGTCATTCACTTGAGACTCATGTTAACTAGTGGAAGATATGTGTAAGATACTCCTACCATCCAACACCGAATTCAAAAATTCACATATGAAAGGACATATTCTAAAATTTACTCTACTAAAATCCTTCTTAAGGTGAAATTTACTCCCATAATGATAGTACATGGGACCACCTATCATTTAAATTTTCCTAAATTGACTTCGCTTTCATTGACCAATGTTATTGTAATTTTCTGGTCTGGGTTCCACACATTGATGCCCTGAGTCCGTCAGTCACATGACCTCAATCACACCTCCCCATATGAAAGAGGCATTTGACTAGATGTCAGGATATGATAAGTCAATAATGGGGAGACTATAAAAACATTTATCATAGAAATACACTAGTTGAAACAATATATAATAAAAAAATCATATATAACCCTAATCAAAATCAATATCTAAAGTCAGTTAATTCAAGAAAAAATAATACCCAACTGAAGAAGAAAAATTTCATGCTAATGTTTGTGTCAGGTGTCTAATGTGAAAACTCAAAAGACGACACTGATGACTCCTAAGAAGGTCTCAAACCAAGTCTAGTTCTATCACCCATTCTCTATCATGACTCACCCTTATAGTATAGGGACATTTCACTTGACCTATCCTGCATCCATGAAATCTATTTTAGTACCATTCTGACAGCCTGAGTATGGTGTGATTACAACCCAATAGGCCACCACCAATGGTTTCTAAATAAAATACAGTCAATAACAAGTGTATTAAGGTGTATAAGGAAGTAATAAAAATTAATAAGTAAAAAGTTATCACATTATCATATTTTCATTATTTAACCACATATACCCCCAAGTTCCTATGGACACCTGATACTCAAAACCTACGTAGGTCAATGCCAAATTCAAAAACATTTCACATTATCAATTCCCTATTCTTTTAATAAATGGGATTTCATTGTCTATATAATTTTGTCTCCCAACAAAAAATTGTAACCATTGTCTAATGCCACAATATTAGGTATAGATCATCAAGTGTAATGCCCCATGAGTATTTAGAGCATTAGTCACTCACTCACTCATCATTTGTATTTGGAGCCTCAATCCCTGTCTCAAACATCTTTGGTATTTGGAGCCTCTATCCCTGTCCCATACAATCTGCATGCATGACGTGAGTCTAGGATTCAATGTCTAGGGCCTCAAGGGAATTCTGAGCATCATTCTATATCCCACACTCAATTTTCTCAATAAATTATATATATCACATGTATTAAATATCTCATATGTATCACATATCTCACATCTATCATGTATCTCTCAATAATTGATTCTATAATTATTTAATCACAACAACTCTATTAATCAATTTAATATTTAACTAATCATTTATGGACCTTAAATTAACTCATAAATGAATTGGTCACATTAATTTCATTCATTAATTAAAAAATTAATTACTCTCCATAATTTATTAATTAATTTTCCAATTAATTAACTAAATCCAATAATCACCATTTATCACATAATTGATTTTTCAATTAATTATCCATATTCATCAATTTTAAAATTTAAATAATTAATTAAATAATTAATTATTATTAATTAACAAATCCAAAATTCAATAATTAACTCATCAGTTAATTATCCCTAATTCCACAATTTCAAATATTCAATCAAATCCCCAAATTCCTCAATTAATTAATTGACCACATTAATTAATTCAATGTAGGAATTTAATTTAAAAAAAACCTATAAATTTTAAAATATATTACATATAATTGATAATAAGACTGATTTTTGAATAATTGGCCACCAACCTCGATTCATCGACAAACAATCGTCCAATAGAAATCCCAAAATTTGGACAGCACAACGACATAGAATGGGTTCCGCATCTAAAATCTAATTTAAGATTAAAAAAATAAATATTTCTTAAATATATATCTAGATATAAAATCCAAGATATATATGAAGATATATATATATTTATAAATATATTGAACATATGTCTAATATTAAATAGATAATAACTTCCCTTAAAGAAATGGAATGGTATGAGAGATTGGCGGAAAAGAAAGTGGAATAAGATCATATTACATGGAGAGGTGAAGATCTTCCATTCAGGTTTCAAATCATGTGTAAAAAATGTCATAAGGATATTTATTTCTTCTTTAATGCTCTTAAAGATTCCAGAATGGTAAGGGTCTATGTTTTGAGGGTTTGGGGGAATTAAAAACTTATTTTCAGGCCACTATAAAAATCGTGCATGGTTTCCAATGCAGGGGAACATGGTTTTCCATAACCATGATCCTTAAACATGAGCCTATTATTTTATTAGTTCATAGTTTCTTCTTTTAAGGAACATGGATTGCAAAATCGTATGCCAGCTATGTGAACCTGCACTATTGAGGGTTTCACAGTTCATTGGGCTGACACGCACAGGTTTCTCTAACTGTGTCCCAACCACTTACAACCTTAGATCCTTCAATTTGTTTCTCAAAATACACCCATACACACCCTAATTCATAAACCAATAAAAATTTAATCAAATAAGAACAGAATAGTACCTGAAAATGAGTCTGAGATAACTTCATAAAAGTTCTGAATCTTACAATCTCACCACGTTAAAACAGCTCATCCTCAAGATGAACTCATAAGAATTTATATGATTCTAAGAAAAATTTATTGTGCCATTAATCATCAATATCTTCTTCCCTTTCCCATGTTTCATCATCAACATGACTATTTTTAAACAATGCACAAAATATCACCACGGTCATTCCTTATAAAACCTTTTCACTGTGATCCAACACACGTATCTAATGTTCCTCAAATGATTCATATATCTCAAGGTCAAAATTCTCCACATTGATCACATGAGAAGAGTTAAGGCGACACCTCTTTTTTTATACAGGGAAAACGTCATGCATAGCTCCATATTTACATGGAAGAGCCAATCAGTACGCCACTGGTATGGGTCTCTCCACAACATAAAAAGGTCCAAAAAATCTTGGAACCAACATGCCATGTCTCTATATCCTGTGGCGAACCCACCTAGGGGATTCCCGATGGAATACCATATCACCCTCTATAGGCTTTAGGGGTTATCAACTTCTATCAACAAATGAAATTTATCAACTCTAATCCATAACCATATGTTTCTGTATTAGTTATACCTTCTCTAATGTGTCATGTACGAGACTTGGTCCCAGCAACTCTGAATCCCCTACAACCATTCATCATAGCATTTATCGGCATGCCCTACCATAAAGATCCTCATATACTTCCATCTATATACTTTTCTAATATATTTTTTATATGAAAACTCCACTAAATCCATGTTTTTAACCCTAGACTGTCTGAATTAAAGAACACATGACAATAGAATATCCTTAAGAACAAGTATATTATGCTCTGACAATCAGTTTGACTATGGGTGGAAGGTCATACTGAAGAATCACTATATACCAAGTGCCTTATCCAATCCCTACAAGAATCATGAGTTGAAACGTGATTCATGATATGAAACTATGGTCTATGGCACCCCATGTAGATGGACTATCTCCCATACATAAAAATACACAAAATTATCTATTGATAAAGTGTCTCATTTAGGAAATAAATTAGATGCATTCATCATTAGATCAACAATAACCCAGATATAATCATTCTTCATTGGAATCATTAGTATAGCCACTACAAAACCCATAGTTACATAATCCCACTTCCATTTAAGAAAGGGTTACAGTTGTGGAAAACCTATAGGTTGTTGATGCTTTTCCTTCACCCATGGAAAGTTGTAGTATCATGTTATAAACCCTATTATCTCCTTTTGAAGTTCATTACAAAAAACTATCATTATAGGTCACGATTAATTTTGGTTACACCTAGATGTACTTCCCACTTAGAAGCATGAAATTACTACATCAACTACTCCGAAATGCTCATAGGAACAATAACATGATTCCTAACGTAGATGATCTCATCCTCATCTATGCTCTAATCTGAAGGTGGATCCCCCCTTCATGGTTTTCCCAAATGGTCAAGAACTCCAAATTTTATTACCACATGTCTTTAATTTGGCTCAAAAGTATATAGTACACTTAAAATGATACAAGATTCATCTTCTCCTAACAATCCTAAAACTTGACATGCATTTCAGCCAACAAATTCATCAGCTTCCACTCAGAACTAAAATCCTAAACTGCCTTAGTCTATGTTTTACAGCTCAAAGCAACAACCACATTGTTCAATTTGCTATGTGTATATTTTAGATCAAATTCGAATAACTACATATACTTAACCCATATCCATTGATGGATATTCAAATATAATTATTAGAATATATAATTTAAACTCTTGATATTAGTATAGACTTTCAACTTCTCACCCAACAAATAATACTGCCAACACTTCAAATCATAAATGATAGATTCTAACTCAAGGTCATGTGTACAGTATTTCTATTCATGTGACCTCAACTTAAGAGAACCATTTGCTAAAAATCAATCTATTTATATCAACACAACTTCACGTATGATCCCATAAACATCACAATTGACCATATACCCATCACCTAGTTCAGGTAGGATCATGTTTGTTGTCTATGTAAAAAATTTCTTCAAATCCAACAAGGTCATCTCACATGATTCTAACTAACAAAAAATTATCTGATTTTTTGATAATCCCAACTATAGTGCTTATCATTAGGAAAAGACTTGAATTTATCTATGATAATATCCTTCTAACCCCATTTATATATATGTATCAAATAAAGTCTTGGGCTACTCCCAATAAACCACCACCTAAACCTTTTATAGGTCTACTAACACACATTCCTCTAAGATGATGTGTCCCAATAATTATACCTCATTAATCCAAAATGGTAGATTAGATAGATAAAAATATAGCTGATTCTCTCTCAATGTACTCATGATGATGTTAATATGATGGGAATGATCTTCATGAGTCTTGAAGTACACCAAGGTTTCATCCACAAACACCACAACAAACTGATCTAGGTATAAATTGTTGATCATTTTCATAAAGGAAATAAACACTACTGGTGTGTTTGTAAACCCAAATAGCATTAAAATAAACTCATAAGATACATATCATCTTTTAAAAGAAGCCCTTGGTATATCAAAAGTCAGTAAACTCCGTTAATAATAAATTGATATCAAGATGATCTTTAAGAAAATACAATATCTACCCATCTAGTGAAAAAGATCATTGATATGTGAAAGTGGAAATTGTTTCTTCGTAGTCATCTAGTTCAGATTCAGGTAACAAAAGCAGAAGCAAAGAGTCTTGTCAGTCTTCTTTACAAAAAATGCTAGAGTACCCCATGGTGGTATAATCATATGAATAAATACCTTATCCAAAAACACCACTATCACTAACCATATTTCTTGGGTTTCTTCAGGACCTATATAGATGACCCATATTTATATAGGGTCATCACTCCACTGGTGGTCAGGGATAATTTTTACAAAACTGTCCTGTTCTACCACACTGGTGGAAAATTTCTTAGGTATGATCCTCAATAACTGATCCGTATGAGTGGATAGTTTTCTTCTCACCACTCTGGTTAAAGTTACCCTAATAATATTTCCTACTCTTGTAATACATAGTTCTTGATTGTCTAGAATAAGCCAGATATTCACCAATGAAAACAACCTTTATCTTTTCCTCTGTTATGAGATCTTAGTTTACTATTTCTCAAAACATTTTCAGCCTAATGATATTTAATTGGAACTTAATTTGACAATTAATTCATTCTGAAAACCACTTTTCCAAATTATCCTCATCTACTTCTATTATTGTAGAAAAGAATTGTAAATTTTTAAATCATACTGCATATTATATTATATATATACTCCCCTGAGTCTATCTCATGAACTCAACTACTATCTCATACCTCAATGTCTTCAGATAGAAGTGCTCCAACAACTTCTATAAGAATACTTTAAATAACAGGCATTCAACCTATCCTATTAGAGTCTGAATGTCCCAACAGGGCATCAATGATCCTCATAGAATATAAGAAACTCACTTGACTCTCTTCAAAGACAGAGTCTCCAAATGGTCTTGTATAGTTTGGATATACTCAATCTAGAACTCATATCCCTCAGATCCACCCTCTCCAGTAACATTTCTATTGTGTTGTATCTAAAACTTCCTTGTTAGGTTAGAAATACTCTTTAAAACCTAACCTAGGTATATTTCCATGAATTACATGAATCAAGTGAAGTTTTCTCAAAACAAATCCCATACTTCCTCAACTAAAACTATTGGACCCTTAGGTTCCACCACTGGTGGCGCATCTCTATCCATATCCTCATGTCGTATACTCAACATGAATCATCATATCGGAATACCTCTACAATGAAAAAAACACATCTTAGAAAAAATATCACTACCTTATCACATTTATATAATAGTAAAATATCAAAATTCCACAACATTTGTTTTCCATAAACATCACCATGTAGTCAAAACCAATGCGTTATCACTATCCATAACTTTTTTACTGCTACATCTAGGTTCAGAAGGGTAAAAAAATCATTTCAATCTTATCATTTAGATACCCATTTTTTCACATTTTTTATCAATTTACCATTCTCAATTTTTTTATTAGGAACTATTTTCAATTCAATTTCATAAGAAAGGAGAAACAATTCATGTTCAACAACATACCCATCAACTGTTTTCATGTGTGTTCCTAAAATGATGCATGTCACAAAATAATCCTAATTTCCTATAATGATGCATGTAGATTCAACTCTCGTGCCATCCTAATCCATGATTCATTTTTCATAAAATATAAAAAACAATTTTCACATCACACAACAAGTGCATCACCCAAGATGAATTAATATTCAACTATAATAGAAAATTGTGATAACAAAAATACCACCATGGTTACTTCTGTTTTCCCCCATTCATTTGTTAGAAACTCCCATGAATGAGATCATGTTCATGCCCGAAATCTTCCTAGTCTTATGTATACCTTTCAAAAATAGTAAGGAAAAATATAAAAAAACTAAAACTCCACTAATAGAACTTTGTAACATCCTAGCCTAGCTGCCACAAACTGGTGCCTCAAGAAGGTCAGTCACATAACCTCATGGAAACCTCCCCATATGACATATTCTATTGACTTGAAGGGATTGTTTGATAAGTGAGTCATTGGGATACTATACCCTATTTTTTCAAAGTAATACACTAGAGGAAAAATTATATAATTGAAGAAACATATATATCCATAAACAATACCATTACAGAAAGATAATGATTACTGGGAAATTCAATATCCAACTAAAGTATAAAAATTCCATGATAATGTATGTTTCATGTGTTTAAAATGAATCTTCAAAATAAGACACTGAAGACTACAAAAAGGGTCCTAAAACACATATTTTTCCATTAACCATGTTCCATCCTAACTCATCCATATACAGAGGGACTTTTCCATTGACCTATCTTGCAACAAAGAAATCTATTTAGATACAGAAGTGGTAGCCCGAATAGGGTGTGAGTACAACTCAGTAGGCAACGAACAATGGTTTATAAGGAATATCCATTCAATAAAAAATGTATGAAGTTATGTAAATAATTAAGTAAAATTATTAATTAAAGAGTTTTCACATTATAATATGTTATTTATTTAATCACACATACCCCAAGATTCCATGGAAACATGATCCTCAATACCTTCTTTAGCCCTTGTCGGAGTCTGAAACATTTCACATTTCTATTCCCAAATAATTTAAAAATGGGATTTAATTGTTCATTTAATATTATATTTTGATACATCAACTTGGAACCATAGTCTAATAAAACAATCAAAGAAATATGTCATCATTTCTAATTAAATATTTGTATTTAGAGCATCAGCCCTTGTCTCACTCATCATGGGTATTTGGAGCATCAGCCCCTATCCCATACATCTTTTATATTTTGAGCCTTATCACATGTCCCAAATAATTAGCATGAATTTTATGGGTCTATAATGTAATTTCTTGGACCTCATGGATATTTTGAGCACTATTCTGTTTCCCACACCCCATATTCTCAATCAATCACATATATCACATTTATCGCATATCTCACAAGAATTACATATCTCACATGTATCAGGCATCTCATTATACAATTAATTAATAAAAAAACACTATTAATAAATTTAAAAACTAATTATTCACGTTAGAACCTTTAATTAATTCATCAATTAATTAGGTAGATCTGTTTATTTAATTAATTACACAATTAATTAATCTCTATAATTTCATTAGTTATTTCACCAATTAATTAAAACATCCATAATCACTAATAATCTGATAATTAATTCTTAAATTAATTATCCTCATTCATAAATATAAATATTTAAATAATTAATTCAATATTTAATTATTCTTAATCCATAAATAAACATTTCGACTCATAACTCATCAGATAATTTTCCTCAATTTCACAATTTCCATTATTTAATCAAATACCCAAATTCCTTAAATAATTAATTGACCACATTAATTAATGCAATGTAGGAATTTAAATTAATACATAAACCCTATACATTTTATAATACCATGAACATAATTGAAAATAAAACTATGTTATTTGAATAGTAGACCACTTACCTTGATTCACTGATGAAAAATTGTCCAAAGGAAATCCCCAAATTTGAGAAACATAAAAATATAGAATGGGTTTTAGATCAAAAAACTAAATCAAGAGAAATAAAAAAACAAGATCTATTTAGTATATATCTATATCTACCATCCTAGATCTAGATATAAAATATTATGTATATATATAACAAAGAATAGAGAATAAATTCACTTAAAGAAAAAATATTTAAGATGGATAGGAAAGTAATTAGAATAGGATTATCTTGCTGGGAGATGTGAGGATCTTTGATCTGGACATTGAATTGTGAATAAAATAATTTGGACAATCTTGGAATCCATTATTAAAGCTATGATATCATCCAAAATTGTATTGGTTCGATTTTGGGTTGAAATGGGTGAGTTTCGAGGTTTCAAGGGAATTAGAAACTAATTTCTAGGCCACTTTAACAGTTCTGCATGGTTTCCTAGGAAGGGGTGGATAGTTTTCCCTTACCATTCACCTTAACCATGTGCCTATAATTTTTTGAATGCACAGTTTTTACTTTTTGGGCACATGGTTTGAAAAACCGTTTTCTAGTTGTGTGAACCCCCTGTCTAGGGCTACATTATTTTTTGGGCTAGGATATATGGTTTTCTCTAAACGTGTGAAAAATGTGAAAAGACCTCTTTCCTTCAATTTTTCTCAAAATCCACCCAAACACCCTTATGTATTTACCCAATAAAAAAGTAGTCATATAAAAACAAAAGAGTACCAAAAAAATTTTCTGATACAAATCCATAAAATTTCAAGATCATACACATATGACCATTCCATGTTGTGAATTTACCCTCTCCCTTCCACACTATAAGAGTTTTCAGAAAATTAATATATATACTTTTAATGAAACTTCTCATTAAGAATATGTTCATGTATGTATAAAATCACTATTTCATTTATCCTTCATGAGAAACATTCTACAGTAACCATATCTTCCACGATTCTGGTAGGTTTGAGAGTAAAATTTGTTCTCATTCAAGATCTATGATGTTCACCTTCATTGAATCAAAATTAATTTTTATTATTTTGGATTTATTAGTATGATAAATAGTATTATTCCCTTCCAAAACCATTATATTGGACTATATATATATATAAAAATCATAATATTCATTATTGTGAGGTCTTAATACATATTGGTGAGGCACATTATATGTTATAATGCATTTTCCACTTTTTAGATATTATAATACACATTTTGATCTAATAATATCATTCTCAACTGTAGTTATTTTTTTGACTATTCCATTAATCCTTCTTCATCACTTATATCTTGTTACACATCAACCAATAATCAAGGTCCTTTTACTTTAGTAAATCATATATCTTGTTTTTCTAGAATTCAAAATCCATTTCCTCAAACATATCCCCCTAGATTGACCATATTCCAACACTATTTGTAAGATCCCACGTTTTTATGTGGTATGGTCCAATTTGATTTAAGTTTAATTTCTTTTTTTGACCAAAGTAAATGCAATGTAAGTTTATGGAAGAAATGAGGTTGTTCGGGGTACGTTCAGATCCCATATCCCCATTTTTTTAAGAAAAAAATTGGGTCACATGGTTAGGAGAAACAATTGTTATTAAGAAAAATAATTTATCATAACTGTGAGAGGTATTTCAGTATGTAGTATATAGCATCACAGTTTTCCCTAAATGTGTGCCTAAGCCCACACACCTATGTGTTTTTTACAGAATTTTTAACATAGGTAAAACACATGGTCGTCATGTGATTTTTCTAACCGTGTTTCATGACCATGTGATGGGGGTCTTGAGGAAATGATGGGAGGACATCTAGAACATGGTTTAGCCAACCGTGTGGCCAAAACATCCGACCAAATCTATAATGGTTTGAGAATAAAAAAATTTCATTGGTTATTTTGAAACAAAACCCTCCTATTATTTTCTTATTTTCACTAGTAGTTATCCCCTCTCACATTTGTTGAATATTCCTCCCATGTAATACATCTAGGATTTGATCCTTATATTATATCTAATATCTTATTTGAGTAACAATTGTCTCATTGGATATCCACTAGTGATTTCTTCATTCTTTAGGCTCCTTTTTTCATTTAATGATGATGTTTTGAGGTAAGATGATATGCCCTATTTTCAGGGAATTCATCAAATAGTCCATTTTATTATAGTTTGGGTAAGGATAATGGTTGAGACTAGATGAGTGTTCCTCAAGTAGAATATGTTTGGTCATCAAAAAAATTTCCCTCAAATTATGGATGTTTGTACCCTATTTACATAGGGTCGAACACCGAACCATCCTAGCATTGATTTAAATATTAATAAACCTTTAAAATAATATCGAATTAATTTTTAATACAATCCATAACTCATTTTTATATATGTTTAGAGTTTGTGAACCCAACCTAATCAACCTATGTTGTGGGTTCTTCCCTTGTCTATGGAAATGTCACCCTTGGGGAAAGTTCAGTTCTCTATTCTTACCGGACTTGAATCAGGTAATAAATAATAATTTTTAAAGGTTTAAAGAACGTTAAAGAACATTTTCATTTATATATTAATGGTATTAAATGGATAACACCTTGAAATTTATATGATTTTTAAGGGGTTAAAAATGATTAATTAAATTCTATATGAATTGGTTATCCTGATAATGGAGGGTTTGTGGTATGAAAGGATGACCCAATTGGATGCATTATACATTTATAATCCTTGGATTTGGATTACATGGATTCCTTATATGTTTCTACCCATTGGATCTGAATCACTTGAATTACTTCATTTTAACACATTGGATTTGGTTTATTTGGATTCCTTTTACATTTATACTTCTTAGATCTTGATTATTTTAATATATTAAAAATATATACTGCTTGTATCATTACCTTGTAGGTTTGATAAATTATTACTAGGATAGGTCATTGACGATGATTACCATGATTTACCATTATCATTATGTTATGGTTTGTTAGTCTCAGTGATCCTTGACAGACTAGAAATTATCACTTCCAATTTTATCCCTTTTACTTCTATTATAAAAGAACACTTATTCAGCTTAAATTAATAGAATTGACATGTTATAGACACCATTAGTGGTGGATTAATGAGTTCTATATCACACAATTTTTAATACATTTTTTGGTAGCCATAAAAACTGCATGGATGTAGGTTGGGTTAGGTGAAACCACCCTCTTGTTAATTCATGATTGACTGGTTCATAGGAATAGTGTACTATAAGGCTAGGCTATAGCTTGTGATGATATATAAGAATAGTTTTTTGGTATTTTATACTTTGGATACAAGTATTTAAACTCATGCTTGTTTCTATGTGTTTTTTCTCTTTTTTTTATATCTCCATGACATCCATATAATATTGTATAATATGTTTTCCTTGGCATTAATTTTTATTATTGTCTTCTTGATGATTTAACATCTATTAATTTTTTATATTCTGATTTTTATTTTTATTCATTTATGATTATGACGGTATATTCTCCCCACCATACCATCATAGACCATTTATTTTTGTTGAAAACCACTAGAATATAGAGAGGCATGGTTCAGGTCTTATGATTCACCATCTTGGGGAACCGTTTAGTTTATCCTAGGTCAAGATATCAAAAATTACTATCAAAGATGGTTTTATTTTATTTTCCATTTGTGGTTCTATATGGGATCAGTAGATAGGATACCAGGAAAGAGTGGTATTTGGAAATGAGTTGTGTTTGGGAGTAGCTAGACTGCAAATAATAAAAATCCAAATTACTTAGGAATGGGTTGTGATGTTATAGATTGTTCTTGTTACTGTTGGTCTAATTTCATCATTGGGTGATGTAAATGCAATGTGCTGTTTATTATGATTTTTATTTTTTCATCATCCTTGTATATAAAGGATATATTAGCCTCATTCATCATTTTAGGCATGTAGTAAATTCACATTCCATGCATATTCCATGTCATCTATAAAAAATTTCTTTAATGGATGGAAATTATTATGTGTGACTTATGAGATATAATTTTTATTTAAATAAAATTTTTGTAGAGAAATTAGAAACACAATTGGTTACTTAATGGGTTTTTACCAAAATAACATTTTTTCCTATATATAGTGATGCAAACACCTCAAGAAGTCAGTTATGGAATGTTGATCCATGGACCATTGGTCATAGCAAATAAGACATATTCATGGTTGTGATTAAATGGATGCCATAGTTCAATTTATAAATTATAAGGGACTTTATAAATTGGAAATTAAAATCTTTATAGTTCATCATTTTAAGAATATTAATAACATAAATAAAAATAAATTTAAATCACATAAAAATCTTAATTGAAAAGGGTGTCATTTAACAGAGGCCAATGTTTCATCTTGAAGGTTGATTTACTCTATAACTTGTAATTGAAACTCTATATACTAGAAACCCTAGTTTATAGTTTAGAACATGACCCTGATATAAACATGGTATTAGGATGTAGGTATCTTATCTTTCATTTTTATTACTTATATTTTTCCAAGACCTTTATTTAGGACCAGGTGTAGGGGAATGACTAGTATATATGAAGGCTTGTGTCTATCCTATTCTTATATAGGTGATCTTATCAAGTACAAGTCATGAATAAGGTGTGTTTTTTGAATTTATAAATACATTCCATCATAATGGCCTATAGTTGTGCACAAAGAGGGTGGTTATAACCATGCCCTATAGCATTTCGGACCTTTGTCTCCAATAGAGCCTCTAGTAGTACCACTTGTGGAACCTCTATTTTCACCTGATGTGGGTGACGATACCCATTTTGAGAGTGTTTCAAATAGTTTATATAGACTATTTAGGGATCTCAATGTCCTTTCTTGATTATGGAAGAGTTAATGTGTGAGTTTCAGTAGTATCATCCTCCCAAATTTGTTGGGGGTGGGGGAAAATGTGATGCAGAGTCCTGGAGAGAGGCCATGTTATCAATTTTCAAGAATCTCGAGACACCTCTCAAGAGAATATTGAAGATTAATATTGTCACGAACCGTCCCCTGAGGCATGTTCCGTGACTACCCCAAGCCTTTCATCCATAGGCCAAGGGCTGGTGACTAGAACCAAAGGTGTAATTATTTAAAACTGGGAAGGAATTGCCTTTATAACCTGTAAACGCACACAACAGAGCACATAGCTGGATATAAAACACTTGGTAAACTTAATCATAAAAGAGTTCTGAAAAGTAAAAGGGGCCTGAAATACAATCCCAACATTAAAGTACATGGAACTGGAAGTAAAAGTACAACATATGTAAGAAAAAATAGTTGTTGGGTCATCCTCTGGGATTCCTACCTGAAGGGTAAGTACAGATAGCCTCCTCAGCACCCCAAGTCTTTCAGTCTCCTCCTTGTACCGACTCTTCGTAAGGTCCACCTCCAGGTACCATCCAGTCCTGGTACTCTCAGCCTCAGTTAGCATTGTTCATCCTCTGCATCTAACACAATAAGGTGTGGGAATAGCTCATGCAGTGTAACACCCCGACCCCATTTACCCAGAGTCGGTGCATTATTACATAACATTGGCATTATCACAAGAAAGATCAAATCTTGAAAGACCGATTAGTTTAGTATCCTTGGAAATAATAGATATATTCATAATGTTTTACATTACATCATAAAAATGAAAACTAAAACAAAATAGTCTCCATAGTCTACACTCTTATCCCCTCGTACTATCCTTTCAGGTCATTCATAATTTACATCTTCACATCCTGGAAAAAATAAAACATAGAAAAGAGTGAGTTCAAATGCTCAGTAAAGATAAAAATATATCAGAAACTTTCATAAATAAGAATAAACATTTAAGGCAATGTATAACTAAAACAAAAGCCTTTTAAACTTGAACATAAACATTGTATGGAAAAAATAAAATGAAATAATGCAATTTACTTATTCATATGGATATTCTACTAATCAAATAATCACATGCAATATCAACATCCACTTTCATAATGATGGAATGCATAATTCCATACTATCATAACCACATAGCTAAGGCCTCATGCCAAGACAACAAAAACGATTTTTCCAAGGCCTTGTTCCAAGACAATAGTTTGTCTCATGAGACCTACTGATGCATCGAGGAGCTATAGCAGGCTCCACCCGTCACATATTAAGTCCAATTCATTCCCATATGAAAAGGTTTAAACATAACATAAACATTCGTATTAAAACAAGAATACGAAATGTAAATACTTCATCCATAAACCAAAAATGTTATAAAAAAAACACATCCATAGTCAAACATATCACAAAACCTTCAATACAATATAGAAGTTTTGTATCATAATAAATCAACTTCAAATAATCTTAAAATCCATCAAAGGAGGTTGACATAGATGAAATCAAAACTCTTTTTAGAGAAATATCTCATTCTATTTTGAAATAATTTAAGAGTCATATATCTATAAAATAAAAAATTTTCTTTGAAAATATTTTTATAATCTTGTACGGTAAGCTTTGACGATTTTATAACGGCGGAAAATAGCCACACCCGCGGTATAAGTTAAAAAAACATTCTTACCTTAATTCTGTCGAAAAGGTTAAAAAGCACCTTGTTTGGAAAATGAAGAAAATATTCCTTTATAAACCCCTTATAAAAAGTCAAAAAAGGGTATAGATGTCTTTAACCCATATTATTGTAAATATTAAAAATGTTTTGAAATACATTTTTAAGAAACATGGATTTGGATGATAAAGAGATCCCAGTAGATTATTATGTATAAACAACCTCGGATAATGAAGAGATTGCGAAATAAACCCTTACCTTGTACTTTTCCTTAGTTAAGGGTAGGTTAACCTCCTGTATAATGGTAAAATAATTGTTATTAAATTATAAAATAATCATATACATTAATATGATATCATACATGTTCTTTTAACATGGATTTGTTAATAATATCTTAGTATTATCGTTGTTTCAGGTGTTAACTTGCTGGTTTTCTTTAATATGTTTTGTTACGTAAGATGTGTTTTTCATGGATAGGTTGTATCTTAATAATATACAGAATCATATCAAGTCATTAGATACTGTTATTAATCATCAAATGATAATTATACTTGAATGGATACGATGGAGAATGAATCTCATCGTGATCGTGGCGACGGTAGTCCGTACGTACACACGAGCGACAATATCATTATTTTGATATTAAAATAATATATAATTGGATGGTATATCATATATACAGAATCATTATCATGTTATATTTATTATTTATATGAATTACGCATCATTATTATACACATCCAAATAATAATTTATTGAATAATAATTACACCATGACATGGAGATGGTAAGTCGTACGTACGCATGTATGGTGACATGTTATTCAAAGGATGGATAGAATACTAAATATGATTGTACCATATTTATAATAACATCACAGTATATATAAGAAACTTGAGTTATTATTTTATAATGGTTATAACAAGAAATAATAAGTGGAAGAAGAAAGGAACTTGAAAAAGGGTGGTGAAATCATTACCTCTTCTTCGGGTTCTTCCTTTTGATTTGATCAAAATGGATCCATAGGATGGCTTTATGACTAAAGGAAGGCCACTAGGATGAATTGAGGGAATTTTAGAGAGTATTAGGATAGATTATGGCCGATCCAAATGGCTTTAAAGGTGTGAATCAATGAGAAGGGTGAGTGCCCTTTTATAAGAGGTGTGGGGGAACCTTTGGAAAAGCTAGAAATATTATTTTATAATAAATACATATTCGGTTTCTAATGGCTCCAAAGTGGATTATTTAAATTTTAAGGTGGGGATAGGTCGAAAACCACTCAACCAATAGAATTTAGATAGGTTTGGGTTACTATATTTACCTTATCATTAAGTATTAACTCTTAGTTAATTAGTTTCACTTTTACAATGTATCTTTTTATTTTTATATTATATGGTTAATAAACATACTATATACATCCAAGCGACCCCCAAGTGGTCCACTTATGATACACCTATCATGATATAAGTCTCTTGGACGAACCTTAGATTTTTTAGAATTTAATATCAATTAATAATATAGTATTTGTTTTAAAAACTCTTTTATGTCAATTTTGACACTATTCAATAATTGATATTTGTAAAAATCTTAATATAATGATTACTTCGAAAATCGTTAATTAAATTAATTCTAACATGTCATATTAACCCATGAAAATTATTTTTATTTATAAAAAAGTCTCAAATTACATTTATTTGGGTATTTATAATATCAATTATTCTAATTTTTCATTAATTAGGTAATTAATGCATCACCATTGTGTCATAAATAAATTAAATTATTTAATTTCTAAAAATTATAAATAAAATACCATTATGTAGGAAATCGGTTTAGCTTTCTAATGAATATTTACAATCGAATTTATCCTATGTATAACCCTATATTAAAAATATTTTAGTAAATAAACTTGGATTTTAACTCTTTTAACTCTTCTTTGAATTAAATAGTAATAAATGACCTAATCTAATACAACTGGACCTAAATGATAATATTTTACTCCTATGATTGTTTTTGGTCGAGATACATTTTTCCAAGAGAATTAGGACTTGTGTTAGGGTAATATTAATATCATTTTTACCCTTAATTACCCTATTTACTTTTAACCATGGTAAATAAACTTAAAAAGTTACTATTCACCGAAAATAATTTTCATCTCATTGAACCACATTTTACTCCTTGATATTAACCATGTCTCTCCGATTTTCGAAATTCCACTCACAGAAGCGGTAAAATTAAGTTTTATGAAAAATTCAATTTTTTAACTACCACTTAGTGGTTTCACTATTCATCAAAAAATTAATATTTCAGAAAAATACCAAAAATTAGGACTAAGATATATTTGATATTATGAATTCAAAAATCATTTCTATTTTAACAAATTCAGAACATATCAGTTGCATTAATTAATATAAAAATTAATTCCCGTCGTCAAAACAAATAGCGTGTTTTTAAGAGATAATAACGATCAAAAGATTGACACTTGTTTATGTCTGGTTTAAATGTGAAATTACATCCAATGACCAACATTTTATTAAATGGTAAAAATATATTCTAAATATACTTTAAAACCACTCAAATTAATAATTTATCACTAGTAATTATTTCGATTAAAAATGTTGTTTTTAATTAAAATTTAGTAATTTTCACTATTCATAAAAATATGAAAGTTATCCTAAAAGTACCAAAATTTACCCTAAGATAATTTCGTTATCATGAATCAAAAAATGATGTCCATTTCGAAAGATAAAATTTATTAAATGTCAAAAAGTAGGTATTTCTATTCATAGCTGCTAGTTTGATTGGTTGTGGTGTGTTAGAATCTCGAAGTTGCGTACAATGCACGCCATTGCATTATTCAATGGGAAACGTACCATGGATGATTGGGATGTTTAATTGTAAATTTTTTATGTCCCCATTCTAAAAAGTAAATTTATTTAGTCAAATTCAATATATAAAAGTTTAAAATATTGGATTTAAAAAGGGTTCACTATTAAAAGTTTGTAAAAGTGTTATACTGAAAATGAATTTGTTCTTACATTATGTCTAAGAAACTCATAATATGGATTCTAAAATTATAAGGATTATATAATGTTTAAAATTTAGTTAATACTATTCATAACCTCTTTGGAAAGGCTTGTTTAGTAAGTCATGGTGCGCTTGAACTCGGTGGTGCGTGTAATGCAAGTTATTGAATTATTTTGAGGAAATAACACAGTATGAAATCTTGAGGTGTTACATTCTCCCCTCCTTCAATAAATTGCGTCCTCACAATTTGAAATTGTTCTTCGAAAATAAAAGGTTGAATATAGAAAATATCTTTGTGGGAAAACCCACATTGATAATTGGGTTAATAAAATTTAGTCTTAATAAGAGTAAAAGGGAAATGAAAGGTTCGCCACCAAATTATGATCTCTATTTGGAGAACTGTAGAGACCCGAAGCCTAACGTACATGGACATTACATTACATTTGCGGAATACTTAGTACATAACAAAAACACACACACAAGGACCGTAATAGTTTAGTGTCTTTGGAAACTCGGAATAAAATCTTCTAATCGTGGTGAAAGATCTTCAACATCTCCCATAAAGATATTCTCTTTTTTTTACCTAAAACCTTTCTTTATATCCTGGGGAAAAGAAGACATAAAAGGGTGAGCTCAAATGCTCAGTAAGGGTAAACAAAATAAATATCAATCACATCGTATTCGTAAGAACATAACATTTTGGAAATCATAACCTGCAAAAGAGAGCATAATTTCATAACATGGGATAAATCATGGTAGTGAAATGTAATCACAATAATCATAACTTAAAACATGAAACTTTGTGGCATTCACACATAATCATAGAGAATAATTTCTTGTTAGTCAAGACTTATTGCCAAGACTATCCTAGTGGACAAAGTCCCTTTCTGAATCGAGTAACCCTCGTTTCAGTCCTGTTTCACTGAACCGGTATAACCTACCGTTCCAGCCCTGTCTATCTCATGAGATATAAAATCTTTACCCAATGCATTGGAGGGAGATATAGGTCCCACCCATCTCATAATTATACCATTCTTATGTGTGCCACAAAATCATAAATCATATATCATTTCATAACCCATGTAATAAAAATGGGATTCTTAAACAACATGACATCATAAAACCATTCATATAAGATAAAGGAATTCATAAACATAATTCCATCACAACATAGTCAAATCAATGTAAAAATATGGATAGAAACAGAACCCTTTATTATCTTAGATGGAAAATAATTTTGATAAAACACTTGAAATGAATTCTTGAGGAAAATATCCTTTCTTCTTCAAAATCAATTTCTTTTCACAAAACATCAGGCAATTTTAAAAGAAAGAGATTTTATTAAAAGTAGTCATGAAATCTTTTGGAGGAAGATTCATGAAAATAAGGCTTTATAAAACCGTAAAAATCCGTTCGTGCCGTTTAAGTTAAAAAAAAATTCTTCTCGTACTTTTGTCGGAAAAGTCAAAAAGTACCTCAACGAAAAAAGATTCCTTTCATATCTTTTAATAAAAACTCACCGAAGGGTAAATTTGGTTTTAAACAATTTTAGGTGGATGGAAATAACATTAAATATTTAGGAAACATGGATTTGGATGATAAAATACACCCTAGTAACTTTCAAAGTATAAACAATCTCGGATAAAAATGAGATTGTGATATTTCCCTTACCTTAGGTCCGACTTGCTTTGTGAGTGTCCGAACCTCCTCTTTTTGACGCGCCTTTTCTTAGCCTCCACTTAAAGAATTAAGGATGGTCTTTGAAGAAGACCAGGACCTCTATGATGATACTAGGGAAGTGGAGAAGGGATTTTGGAAGGGGTTGGCTGAGCTTGAGTGCTCAAATTGGTGTGAGGAGGAGGGGGAGGAGGTGCCCTTTTATAAGGGAGGAGAGGGGCACCTTAGGAATATCTCAAAATATTATTTTATATTAAAGTCAAAATCGGTTTATAATGGTTCCAAAGGGTCTTATTTAGAAGCTAAAGTGGGGATGGGTCGAAATCCTATCATCCAATAGGATTTAGACAAGTTTAGGGTATTATTTTAACCTTATCGATTAGATTTAACTCTAAGTTAAATAATTTAACTTTTACCGTGTCTTTTTGTTTTGTTACACTATATGGTTAATACATTTACTATAACATGCCAAACGAACCCCAAATTATTTATTATTAATATATATATCCTTATCTAAGTCATTTGGCCGAACCATAGATTTTTAGGAATAAAATAACAATTAATAATATAATATTTGATTTAAAAACTATTTTGTGTCAATTTTGACACTATTTGATTTATGATTTTTGTGAAAGTCATAACAGAATTATATGTTCGAACCATGTTTATTAAATCAACACTAATATATCATAGTAACCTATAAAATTAGTTTAATTCATAAAAAGTCTCAAATAACATTTATTTTTGTGTTTATAACACCAATTATGTCAATATTTCATTAATAAGATAATTACTGCATCATCATTGTGTCATAAATAAATTAAATTATTTTATGTCTAAAAATTACAAATAAAATACCATCATGTAAGAAATCTTTTTATATTTCTAATGAATATTTAAAATCGAATTTATCTTATGTAAAACCCTATATGAAAAATGTTTTAGTAAATATACTTTGATTTTAACTCTTTTAACTCTTCTTTGAATTAAATAATAATAAATGTCCTAATCTAATCCAAGTGGGCCTAAATGATAATATTTTACACTTAAGGTTATTTTTGGTCGAGATACACTTGTCCAATAGAATTATGACATGTGTTAGGGTATTATCAATATCATTCTTACCCTTAATTATCCTATTTACTTTTAACCGTGGTAAATAAAAGTAAAAAGTTACTATTCACCAAAAACTATTTTCATCTCATTGAACCACATTTTACTTACAGACATCAACCGTGTCTCTCGGATTTTTGAAATTCCATTCACAGAAGAGGTAAAATTATGTTTTATGAAAAATTCAGTTTTTAACTACCACTTAGTAGTTTCACTATTAATCAAAAATTGATGTTTTTCAGAAAAATGCCAAAATTTCATCCTAAGCTATATTTCATATTCCAAATTCAAAAATGAAGTCTATTTTACCAAATTCATAACATATAAGTTGCATTAATTAATTTTATAATTAAATCCCACTGTTAAAACAAATAGCGTGTTTTTAAGAAACAATATCTATCAAAAGATTGACACTTGATTATGTCTGGTTTAAATGTGAAATTACATTCAATGAACAACATTGTATTAAATTGTAAAAATATATTCTAAATATACTTTAAAACCACTCAAATTAATAATTTATCACTATTAATTATTTTGATTAAAAAAGTAGTTTTTATTTATAATTTAGTAATTTTCACTATTCATCAGAATATGAAAGTTATCCGAAAAGTACCAAAATTTCACCTTAGGCTAAATTCGATAATCCGAATCCAAAAATGAAGTCCATTTTGAGAGCTAAAATTTCTAAAATTTAAAAAGTGGTTATTACTATTCATAATGGCTAGTTTTAATAATATTTTAATAGCATATCGTTGTTTCGTGAAACTGAGTATTGCGTACTACACACGCTATCGAGAAAGGTTGAGATTGCGTGTAATGCAAGGCAAGTCAAATATGCGTGTTGTGCAAACTCCTTTTGGTGTAGCATACAACACAAGACATTAGTGAAATAAAGAATATTTTTCATAAAATCCCGGGCTGTTACATTCTACCCCCCTTAAAATGAATTTCGCCCTCGAAATTCGTCGGGGTTATAAATGGTTTACTATTCGAAAGTTTCTTTAATAGAAACCCACATCGTAAAAAGGAATACCAAAACTTGGCTTTAAAAACTAAAGTATGAAATGTAACGATTACCCAAATAAACTAATCACTGGGTTTCCACATAGGTGAAAATATGGATATGGAAGAGAAATCTAACCATCATGTTCTGATGGAGAGTGGTGGAGAACATGGCTATGGAAAAGACAGTAATCACAAAGCCATAAATTTGTGACGATCTAAGGTACCATCTGATTCATCAGATATAAGATCACTAGGACAACATTTTTGGTTTTCAAGATCGTTTCCCTAAAGTTAAAGAATTTGAATTAGAATAAATACTTACTTTATGTTGGTACAACCTCACTGTTGTTCGTGCCTTTAACAATTTCCACTTCATCTCTTAAATAAATGAAGTTGAATTTGTCATTAGTGATGTGTTAGCAGATCATGTGATAGAATGATGGGTCATTCCATCTGTCTCAAACAAAAGGTTAGAAAAGTTATCAAAAAATACATAAGTCCATCTATAGTGATATTAATCATATATGGTTCCTAAAATGAACTTATACTTCACATATCATACTTCGTAATATAGTAAAACTAGTTTCTACTAAACAGGGACTTCCTGTAGGTCAGTGGTAGGCGATAAAGGCCAGTCACACTTCGGTTGTGGGTTCGATTCCCACAGCCTTTTCCGAAGCGATGGGCTGTCGCCCGTCCGGCAGGTTTTCCTTTTTCTAAAACTATATTACTATAACATCCCATCAATAATATCAAAAATCTTCTATCCATAAACAATACTAACTTATGTCCAACATAATCCATTGTAATCTTTAGGCTTATCCATAATACTGCAGTCCACTCTCATAATATAGTGAAAACGATTACCAGAGATTTAATACTGTCGTTGATCCCCATATATCATAAGATATGTCTTGTTGGTCACATTCCAAACATTCAAAGGCCTTAATCATGTATTCTCTTGAATACCCATTGAACCTTAGTGAAAACATGAATGCAGTTAAAATTTAACTCTTTCCACATACCAAAATCCAAAAATTCTATATACTCAAACCATGATATAACCTTCTCCTTATATCGGTCATGAGCTCATGAATACAATCAAACACCTCATTATCTTATTATTCCTTCATTATGCGCATATCATCTAAATTCCAAAAATATCTGAATAACCTTTCATGGATAGTGGTACCATTAATCATACACTTTCATAACTCAAGGAAAGACAACAGTGTAACAATCCTTAGATGTCTCTTTATTCCATAGTACCATGAGATTTTTTATACAACATTACACATGATAATCATGTAATCATTCCACTACATTCTTAAACCATTGTACGAGCTTCAACAATTCTTTCACCTCACATATCATTTGTAGTCTCTTCATCATCATCAACATAAATACTTCCCATACAACCATACTGATTCTCTTCATGAGACTTTCCCTTAGGGCATTGGTTTGCATAATGTCCGTACATTCCACATTTAAAACACTTAACCATTTTTGATGTCGTAGCAATACCATTATCCTCATCCATGGTGTTAAGTGAACCTTTTCCTTTGCACTTACTTGCTTTGTGTCCTTCTTTTCCACACCCAAAGCATCTTCCAGTTCCCTTGAAACATTCTCCTTGATGCCTCTTCCCACATGATTTACATAGGGGAAATTGAACTTTCTTTCCTCTATGATCATCATGAAACTCTATCTTTCTCTTATTAGCCGAGTCAGGAAACATACCAAATTTTACTTTATTGATCATATTATGAGATTGCTGATTCGGCATAATAATGATGTTTGGACTTCCAAATCCCATTTCATTATGAAGAATATCATTCCATTGTCCATCATATCCTCCATTATCGTGAATAATCTTGTTTCCAGCCATTTTCTAAAACCCAAAAAAAATAGTGTGAGAGGCAAAATAATGCTAAGGAAAACAACATAGTAAAGGGGGAGTACCCTTAATATTTAACATCTTAGGTTAAATTATATGATCATTAGCATAATTCTAGTACTATAACCTATACGTATACTTAACCTTAGGGACATCCCTAGACATACCTTAGAAATATCTCTAGGGATCTCACTAAAGTTTTCGCGTCCTAGTTTCCAAAGGTTGACTACACCTTTCCTCTGAGACCAACTGTAGAGACCCGAAGCTTAACGTACATGGACATTACATTACATTTGCGGAATACTTAGTACATAACAAAAACACACACCCAAGGATCGTAATAGTTTAGTGTCTTTGGAAACTCGGAATAAAATCTTCTAATCATGGTGAAAGATCTTCAACATCTCCCATAAAGATCTTCTCTTTTTTTTATTACCTAAAACCTTTCTTTATATCCTGGGGAAAAGAAGACATAAAAGGGTGATCTCAAATGCTCAGTAAGGGTAAACAAAAGAAATATCAATCACATCGTATTCGTAAGAACATAACATTTTGGAAATCATAACCTGCAAAAGAGAGCATAATTTCATAACATGGGATAAATCATGGTAGTGAAATGTAATCACAATAATCATAACTTAAAACATGAAACTTTGTGGCATTCAAACATAATCATAGAGAATCATTTCTTGTTAGTCAAGAATCATTTCCAAGACTATCTTAGTGGACAAAGTCCCTTTCTGAATCGAGTAACCCTCGTTTCAGTCCTGTTTCACTGAACTGGTATAACCTACCGTTCCAGCCCTGTCTATCTCATGAGATATAAAATCATTACCCAATGCATTGGAGGGAGATATAGGTACCACCCATCTCATAATGATACCATTCTTATGTGTGCCACAAAATCATAAATCATACATCATTTCATAACCCATGTAATAAAAATGGGATTCTTAAACAACATGACATCATAAAACCATTCATATAAGATAAAGGAATTCATAAACATAATTCCATCACAACATAGTCAAATAAATGTAAAAATATGGATAGAAACAGAACCCTTTATTATCTTAGATGGAAAATAATTTTGATAAAACACTTGAAATGAATTCTTGAGGAAAATATCTTTTCTTCTTCAAAATCAATTTCTTTTCACAAAACATCATGCAATTTTAAAAGAAAGCGATTTTATTAAAAGTAGTCATGAAATATTTTGGAGGAAGCTTCATGAAAATAAGGCTTAATAAAACCGTAAAAATCCGTTCGTTCCGTTTAAGTTAAAAAAACATTCTTCTCGTACTTTTGTCGGAAAAGTCAAAAAGTACCTCAACGAAAAAACATTCCTTTCATATCTTTTAATAAAAACTCACCGAAGGGTAAATTTGGATTTAAACAATTTTAGGTGGATGGAAATAACATTACATATTGAGGAAACATGGATTTGGATGATAAAATACACCCCAGTAACTTTCAAAGTATAAACAATCTCGGATAAAAATGAGATTGTGATATTTCCCTTACCTTAGGTCCGACTTGCTTTGTGAGTGTCCGAACCTCCTCTTTTTGACGCGCCTTTTCTTAGCCTCCACTTAATGAATTAAGGATGGTCTTTGAAGAAGACCAAGACATCTATGATGATACTAGGGAAGTGGAGAAGGGATTTTGGCAGGGTTTGGCTGAGCTTCAGTGCTCAAATTGGTGTGAGGAGGAGGGGGAGGAGGTTCCCTTTTATAAGGGAGGAGAGGGGCACCTTAGGAATATCTCAAAATATTATTTTATATTAAAGTCAAAATCGGTTTATAATGGTTCCAAAGGGTCTTATTTCGAAGCTAAAGTGGGGATGGGTCGAAATCATTTCATCCAATAAGATTTAGACAAGTTTAGCGTATTATTTTAACCTTATCAATTAGATTTAACTCTAAGTTAAATAATTTAACTTTTACTGTGTCTTTTTGTTTTCTTACACTATATGGTTAATACACTTACTATAACATGCCAAACGAACCCCAGATTATTTATTATTAATATAGATATCCTTATCTAATTCATTTGGCCGAACCGTAGATTTTTAGGAATAAAATAACAATTAATAATGTAATATTTGATTTAAAAACTATTTTGTGTCAATTTTGACACTATTTGATTTATGATTTTTGTGAAAGTCATAACAGAATTATATGTTCGAACCAAGTTTATTAAATCAACACTAATATATCATAGTAACCTAGAAAATTAGTTTAATTCATAAAAAGTCTCAAATGACATTTATTTTGGTGTTTATAACACCAATTATGTCAATATTTCACTAATAAGATAATTACTGCATCATCATTGTGTCATAAATAAATTAAATTATTTGATGTCTAAAAATTACAAATAAAATACAATCATGTAGGAAATCTTTTTAGCTTTCTAATGAATATTTAAAATCGAATTTATCTTATGTAAAACCCTATATGAAAAATGTTTTAGTAAATATACTTTGATTTTAACTCTTTTAACTCTTCTTTGAATTAAATAATAATAAATGCCATAATCTAATCCAAGTGGTCCTAAAGGATAATATTTTACACTTGAGGTTATTTTTGATCGAGATACACTTGTCCAATAGAATTATGACATGTGTTAGGGTATTATCAATATCATTCTTACCCTTAATTACCCTATTTACTTTTAACCGTGGTAAATAAAAGTAAAAAGTTACTATTCACCAAAAATTATTTTCATCTCATTGAACCACATTTTACTTACAGACATCAACCGTGTCTCTCGGATTTTTGAAATTCCATTCACAGAAGAGGTAAAATTAAGTTTTATGAAAAATTCAGTTTTTAACTACCACTTAGTAGTTTCACTATTCATCAAAAATTGATGTTTTTCAGAAAAATACCAAAATTTCATCCTAATCTATATTTCATATTCCGAATTCAAAAATGAAGTCTATTTTTCCAAATTCATAACATAGAAGTTTCATTAATTAATTTTATAATTAAATCCCACTGTTAAAACAAATAGCGTGTTTTTAAGAAACAATATCTATCAAACGATTGACACTTGATTATGTCTGGTTTAAATGTGAAATTACATTCAATGACCAACATTGTATTAAATTGTAAAAATATATTCTAAATATACTTAAAAACCACTCAAATTAATAATTTATCACTATTAATTATTTCGATTAAAAAAGTTGTTTTTAATTATAATTTAGTAATTTTCACTATTCATCAGAATATGAAAGTTATCCGAAAAGTACCAAAATTTCACCTTAGGCTAAATTCGATACTCCGAATCCAAAAATGAAGTCCATTTTGAGAGCTAAAATTTCTAAAATTTAAAAAGTGGTTATTACTATTCATAACGGCTAGTTTTAATAATATTTTAATAACATATCGTTGTTTCGTGAAACTGAGTATTGCGTACTACACACGCTATCGAGGAAGGTTGTGATTGCGTGTAATGCAAGGAACGTCAAAGATGCGTGTTGTGCAAGCACATTTTGGTGTAGCATACAACACAAGACATTAGTGAAATAAAGAATATTTTTCATAAAATCCAGGGCTGTTACAAGAACATTGGTGGCAATTAGAGACATATAATTGGAGGAAAATGTGAATATTTATAGGTAGTTACTGAGGTCATCAATCACAAACATGTGTAAAATTGAGGGCCTTAAATTCAACAATCTATGATGATTTAAAATACCATCGGTTCAACAAAACATATGGTCTTAGGATAACACATTTTTTGTTTTAATATCCCTTCACTACAGTATAAGAATTAATTTCTTCATTGAATAAGAGAAGAATAAAAATATATACTTGAAAAGTAGAGTCTCATCCTTTAACTAAGTTCTACCACAAACTAATCTTTCACTCTAAAAGATAATAGAACTTAAAAATAATATTATATTTATCCTATTTGTATAGGGTTAAAAAAATGAATTTATAATTCATCTAGAAGAACCATTAAAAAATGACATTATTCAATCCAGGACATCACGTGGGTCAGTGGTAGGTGATACATCCTTGTCACCCGTCGGTTGTGGGTTCAAGTCTCACGGCCTTGCCGAACGCGACAGGTTGACGCCCGACCTTTGAGTTGTCCTTTTATGGCAATCCAAAATAATCCAAACTAGAACTATCCACAATACATCAATCCAAAATTTATTAGGAAGTTATACACAATGAAGATCCTTTTTTCTGTGTAATAACATCTGAACACCTTCATCGTGTATTGTTTTAAAACACTGCAATATCCTGAGTTACCATAAAACCTTATTGATTACAGCCAAGATCCATTATTCCTTAAAGAATAATATATATACTCCTTCAATCCAAAAATGTTGTAAACCCAAACATTGATAGAATATAAAAATCATTAATTAGTTTCAAGGTAGTCAAGAATATCCAATATAATTTATCCAAATTAATCATGTATTATTCTAAAATCACTACATTGGTATCAAAACCATATTATGGTTTATCTTTCTCTCAACCATATATTTTCCAAAACTTTAACCTGCTATTGAGTCACATTTCTTTGTTCCACACAATCTCAAGTCCTTAATGAAATAGCACTGCAGTACAATCCTTATATACTCCATAATTATTATAACAAGAACATTGTTGATACAACACTCAAATGAAATAATCAAAATAAGAACTCTAATCATTCCTCTTGATTTTTGGTAGTATCATAACTTGATTATTATCCAATAGCATCATTTGTATCATAGTCTGATGACTGGGACATAGGTTCGCGTAGTGTCCAAACTCCTTGAAAATGAAGCATTGTAAATTTGGAAGCATTTTCTTACCCTTGCAGTCACGTACTTTGTGCCCTTTTCCTCCACACTTATAACAAACACCCATTCCTTTCAGGCATGTTCTGGAGTGTTTCTTCCCACTGTTATCACATATGGGAAAATTCGTCTTTTCCCTCTTCCCTTTATCCATCTTTCCCTCTTCCATCCTTTTCTTCTCTTTCTTCCCTTAAAATCCATAGGTCTCAGTAAACTCTTTACTTATCTTATCAACACATGATATTATCTCTTCATATGATGATAATACATGGGAGACTATTTCTCTTATAAATTTTGGCTTAAGACCATGAATGATATGATCCTTCTTTCTCTTTGGATCATGTGCATTGCTGGAGTTCTCATTCCTTCTACTAGGCGCCATTTCTAAACAATGGGATACACTAGATTAGTTTATGAATAACAATACCAAATCCCAAACTTGTAAAACACATAACATAAATTAAATATTTTGTGGATATAATCCATAACAATAAAAATTTCTCCTTTGAGGAAGTATAAACTCATAAACCCTTCATAATGGTTTGTAAGGAAGATGAGAATTATCCTAAGCATATCCCCTGAGAGTGTCGTAACCAAGAGTGCAGCAAGGCCTGCTGTCGTGCACGAGTTCTCATTCGAGTCTAGCTCAAAGCAGTGTTTTTGGGTTTTACCCCTAAGTACATCTATGCCAGAGCTGCCTCTACCTGTTCGTATCCAGACAGGGATGTATTTCTCGGAAAACTCACAAAATCTCTACAATACCAATATTCTAGGATGTTCTTCTATACTACTCCTCAAAGTCCATCGTAAATCTACGTGCTCTAATCAAGGTTTATCTAAATCTAGCTTCCAAGGTTTGTACTAAACTTCCTCTGATACCAATTATAAAGCCCTGACCGCAGTTACCCAGAGTCAGTGCATTATTACATAACATTGTCATGATCACAAGAAAGATCAAATCTCGAAAGACCGATTAGTTTAGTAGCCTTAGAAATAATAGATATATATATAAAGTTTTACATTACATCATTAAAATTAAAACTAAAACAACATAGTCTCTATAGTCAACACTCTTATCCCCTCATACTATCCTTGCAGGTCATTCATAATTTACTTCTTCACATCCTGGGAAAAATAAAACATAGAAAAGGGGTGAGCTGAAATGCCCAGTAAGGATAACAATATAGCGGAAACTTTCATAAATAAGAATAAACATTTAAGGCAATGTATAACTAAAAAAAATCCTTTTAAAATTGATCTTCAACATAGAATGGAAAAAATAAAATGAAATAATTCCATTTACTTACTCACATTAATATTCTACTAATCGAATAATCACATTAAATATCAATAACCACTTTCATAATGATGGATTGCATAATGCCAGACTATCATAACCACATAGCCAAGGCCTCGTGCCAAGACTACAAATAAGATTTTTCCAAGGCCTTGTTCCAAGACAGTAGTTTGTCTCATGAGACCTACCAATGCATCTAGGAGCTATAGCGGGCTCCACCCGTCACATATTAAGTCCAATTCATTCCCATATGAATAGGTATAAAAATAACATAAAAATTTGTATTAAAACTAGCATACGAAATGTAAATACGTCATCCATAAACCACAAATGGTATAAAAATAACACATCCACAGTCAAACATATCACAAAACCTTCAATACAATATAGAAGTTTTGTATCATAATAAATCAACTTCAAATAATCTTAAAATCCATCAAAGGATGTTGACATAGATGAAATCAAAACTCTTTTTAGAGAAATATCTCTTTCAATTTTGAAATCATTTAAGAGTCATATATCTATAAAATAAAACATTTTCTTTGAAAATATTCTTATTAGCTTTTAAGGTAAGCTTCGACAATTTTATAATGGCGGAAAATAGCCGCACCCTCTGTATAAGTTAAAAAACATTCTTACCTTAATTCTGTCGAAAAGGATAAAAAGCACCCTGTTTGGAAAATGACGGAAAGATTCCTTGATAAACCTCTTATAAAAAGTAAAACAAGGGTATAAATGTCTTTAACCCATATTATTGTAAATAGTAAAAATGTTTTGAAATACATTTTTAAGAAACATGGATGTAGATGATAAAGAGATACTAGTAGTTTATTACGTATAAATAACCTCGGATAATGAAGAGATTGCAAATTAAACCCTTACCTTGTACTTTTCCTTGGATGAGGGTAGGTTAAACTCCTGTATAATGGTGAAATAATTGTTATTAAATTATAAAAGAATCATATACATTAATATGATATCATATATAGTCTTTTAACATTGATTTGTTAATACTATCTTAGTATTATCATTGATTCGGGTGTTAACTTACTCATTTTATTTTATATGTTTTGTTACGTAAGACATGTTTTTCATGGATAGGTTGTAGCTTAATCATATCCAGAATGATATCAAGTCCTTATATACTAATATTAATCAACAAATGAGAATTAGAATTGAATGGATATGATGGAGAATGAATCTCATCACGTTCGTGGAGACGGTAGTCCGTATGTACGCACGAGCGACATTATCATTCTTTTGAAATTAAAATAATGTATAATTGGATGGTATATCATATATACAGAATCATTATCATGTTATATTTATTATGTATATGAATTACCCATAATTATTATACCCATCCATATAATAATTTTTTTAATAACAATTACACCACGACGTGGAGACGGTAAGTCGTACGTACGCAGGTATGGTGACATGTTATTAAAAGGATGGATAGAATAATGAATATGGTTGTACCATATTTATAATAACATTAAATTATATATAAGATATTGGATTTATTATTTTAGAATGGTAATAACAATAAATAAGATTTGGAAGAATAAAGGAACTTGAAAAAGGGTGGTGAAATCCTTACCTCTTCTTCGGGTTCTTCCTTTTGATTTGATCAAAAGGGATCCTTATGTTGGCTTCCTGACTAAAGGAAGGCCTCTAGAATGAATTGAGGGATGTTGAGAGAGTATTTGGGCAGAGTTTGGCCGAGCAAAATGGATTTTAAGGTGTTAATTAATGAGAAGGGGGAGTGCCCTTTTATAAGACTGGTGGGGGCACCTTTGGAAAAGCTAGAAATATTATTTTATAATAAATTAATATTCGGTTTCTAATGGATCCAAAGTTGATTATTTAAATTTTAAGTTGGTTATAGGTCGCAAACCACTCATCCAATAGAATTTAGATAGGTCAGGGTTACTATATTAACCTTATCATTAAGTATTAACTCTTAGATAATTAGTTTCACTTTTACAATGTCTCTTTTCATTTTTATATTATATGGTTAATAACCTTACTATATACATCCAAGCGACCCCCAAGTGGTCCATTAATGATACACATATCATGATATAAGTCTCTTGTCCGATTCGTAGATTTTTAGGATTTTAATATCAATTAATAATATAATATATGTTTTAAAAACTCTTTTATGTCAATTTTGACACTATTCTATAATTGAGTTTTGTAAACCTCATAACAGAATTATTTCTTCTATAAAAGTTACTTATATCAATCCTAACATGTCATATTAACCGAGAAAATTATTGGTATTTAGATAAAGTCTCCAATTACATTTATTTGGGTATTTATAATATCAATTATTCTAATTTTTCATTAATTAGGTAATTAATGCATCACCATTGTGTCATAAATAAATATAATTATTTAATGTATAAAAATTATAAATAAAATTCCATTATTTAGAAAATATGTTTATCTTTCTAAATAATATTTACAATCGAATTTATCTTATGTATTACCCTATATTAAATTTTCTTTAGTAAATATACATTGATTTTAACTCTTTTAACTCTTCTTTGAATTAAATATTAATAAATGTCCTAATCTAATACAAGTGGACCTAAATGATAATATTTTACTCCTAAGATTGTTTTTGGTCGAGAAAAACATGTCTAATAGAATTAGGACATGTGTTAGGTTAATATTAATATCATTTTTACCTTTAATTATGTTATTTACTTTTAACCGTGGTAAATAAAATTAAAAAGTTACTATTCAACAAAAATAATTTTCATCTCATTGAACCACATTTTACTCCATGATATTAATCATGTCTCTCATATTTTTGAAATTTCACTCACAGAATTGGTAAAATTATGTTTTATGAAAAATTCAATTTTTAAACTACCACTTACTGGTTTCACTATTCATCAAAAAATGAAAGTATCCAGAAAAATACAAAAAATTAGGCCTAAGATATATTTGATATTATGAATTAAAAATGATGTCTATTTTACCAAATTAAGAACATATCAATTGCATTAATTAATTTAAAAATTAATTCCACTCATCAAAACAAATAGCGTGTTTTTGAAAGATAATAACAATCAAAATATTGACACTTGTTTATGTCTGGTTTAAATGTGAAATTACATCCAATTACCAACATTGTATTAAATGGTAAAAATATATTCTAAATATAATTTAAAACCACTCAAATTAATAATTTATCAATATCAATTATTTCAATTAAAAAAGTTATTTTTAATTAAAATTTAGTAATTTTCACTATTCATAAAAATATGAGAGTTATCCGAAAAGTACCAAAATTTCACCCTAAACTAATTTCGATATCAGGAATCCAAAAATTAATTCCATTTTGAAAGATAAAATTTGTAAAATTTCAAGAAGTAGGTATTACTATTCATAATGGCTAGTTCGATTGGTTGTGGTGTGTTAGAATCACGAAGTTGTGTACAATGCATGCCATTGCATTATTAAAACGGAAACGTATTGTGGAATCTTGTGATGTTTAATTGTAAATTTTTGATGTCCCCATTATAAAAATTAAATTTAATTAGTCAAATTGAATATATAAAAGTTTAAAATATTGTATTTTAAAAGGGTTCACTATTAAAAGTTTGTAAAAGTGTAATACTGAAAATGAATTTGTTCATACATTATGTCTAAGAAACTAATAATAAGGATTCTATAATTATAAGGATTATATAAAGTTTAAAATTTAGTTAATATTATACATAACCTCTTTTGAACGGCTTGTTTAGTAAGTCATGGTTCACTTGAACTCGGTGTTGCGTGTAGTGCAAGTTATTGGATTATTTTGAAGAAATAACACACTATGAAATCATGGGGTGTTACATGCAGGGGTGAGTATAAAGATACTCAGTAGGGACCCTGAGACTCTCAAGGTCTCAAAAATCCACCAATGATAAACCACAAAGTAAGTAAACAATAGATTAGCCTACTTAGGTATATTCCCATACATTACCTAATTTATTAAGTAATCTGTCTCAAACATGAGGGAAACACAAACGTACTGACTTAGCTCAACCAGGATTTTTATTCACATTATCAAAACCTCGGTTGTTGGAGAACTCCTCCTCTATCGAGTACAATGGGCCCTATGTGACACCATGTTCCCTTCCCACAATCCTTGGACTGTTGAGGTACTCTTCATCTCGTGTACCGTGGGTCTTCTATATCACACAGAGGTGCTCCCCACCGCGGGTCTGCCGCCACACCCAGGCACTCCCCCTCATAGCCTGCAGAGGTACTCCTCTTATCGAGTACCATGCGTCTGTCGCATCACCAATCGCGCCCCTCCACTGTTGGTCTTTCTCCACAACCAGGCGCTCCCCACTGGGCTAGTAAAGTCACTCCGAGTCAAACGGTCAACAATTGTTAGGTCTCGGCCAGCTACTAGGTCACCGCACTCTACTCGCACGTCACTGGAAGGGTCCTCTCCACAAGCTACTGGTCGATACTCCAACTATAATGAAGTCCCACAAAGAAGTATTTCAATGGTATTCCACATCATAGGGGTCTCAACACAATAGACGGCGCATCAATCGGACGCCCGGTTCATGAGTTATTAACCTTTTAGTCCCGGGGGACTGGTTGGATTCGTGCACTATCCAACCTGACCGTATCTCAACTATACCCCAAACTCTAGTAGGGTATACTCAAAGGGTCCATCATGCTCCAAGATTACCAGGGTTATGGACGGTTCTTCAAATGAAAGTCTACTGCCAAAGATATGGACAAAAGAAAGTAAAGGGGCGCAGTGGGCCAAGGTCCGGTCCGCCCCGGTCGGACTGACCCGTCCCATTGGTTGGGCTATCCTGTTGGGTTCAGCCTGGCCTGCGGGGCCCAGCCCGGTGAACCGCAACGGGAGGGGGGGGGCAGAGAGTTGTGAGTGCGCGGACCAGCCGCGAGGGCGTGGACCGAACATAGGTTAGCGCGAGGGAGGCTCAGCCCAGAGGGCACCGCGTGGACGGATCCACCAGGAGGGCACCGCGAGGGCGCATGCCGGTTTGGTCGGGGCGCCGCAAGGGACGCGAGAGGCCGCCTCGGCCGGGGATCCATGAGTGGCATGGGAGGATGGCCCTGCTGGGGGGCCGCGAGGGGCGTGGGAGGCCGGCTCGGTCGGGGCGCCCCGAGGACGCAGGTTCAGTTTGGGGATCGGGAGGCTGGCGGCTGGCGCCGTCGGGGCAGCTTGGAAGGGCGTCATGAGGCCTGTTCGGTCATGAGGGTGCGTGCGGTCAGGAGCCGGTTCGGCCGAGAGGCCAGGGTGGCCGTGTCTGGGGCTAGTTCGGCCGGCGGATGGCATGGCCAGGGCAGCTCGGCCGAAGGGGTGGAGACAGCGGGGGTGGTTCGATCAGGGTTCCACGAGGGGGTGCGGCCGGTTGGTCCAGTGGTGGCGCAAAACACCACGGGGGCGGTGCGGGTTGTGGTGGCCATGGGTTGCGCAGCCGTTGCCTTCGTCACCATTGTTTCCCTCCTCTACTTCAAAGAACACTGCAAAAGAGAACGACTGAGGGGTCAGGTCATGTCAGTTTGGTCTGCACCCTCCGTGTTTAGGGTGGTATCATTTGGCTCACAATAACGAAGCACAACAAACCCCCCCACAATGATTAATCCCAAAACCCCCAAAAGGAAAACATATGCGGATCAACTAGTTAGATGTTGATCTGTTTTGTGTGTTTTAGAAAGAAAGAATCACGGGAATATAAAATCAATCACAAAAAATTCCCCTACCTTGTTCATTGTTCATCGATGTTGGCATGAGAAGGTGGACATCATTTCATTGTAGACGAACACATCCTACATCAAAGTAAGTTACAAGATGGTATGTCGAAGTCGAGGTTGTTCTTCGTCGGTGGAGCGTTCCTCATTGGGAGCTTTCTCCCAAGTTCCTCCTCTCCCCAATCCTCCATTTCCAACCAAATGCAATGGTAGCCAAATATAATAGATAAAAATATCTTATTAAGTCGTAGGCACCAATTTCAAATTTTCCTAATTAAATACCTTGGTTATAAAGATTAATTAGGGTGGATTGGAAGAATTAAATCAAGGGAGGTGGTGGAACCATTAATGGTAGATGAGGTCAAGAGGCTCTCCCTCATTTATGAGGGAGTTGAGATGTTTTCCTCTCCCACCATTATTAGGGGGGACGGGTGGTCCCCGCTACAATTAATCATGAAGAGGATTTTTAGGCCTCTGGTGGTCCCCACAACCATAACCTCTCATGGGAGGTTAAGGTGTGGTGGTTCCCAACTAAAACTTCCACATTTGTGGTTATGATAGAAAAATAAAATAAAACATGGGTTTATTTTATTTTATTATTTAACGAAAAACCAAAAAACTAACTTCCACCCTCAACCAAATGTCGTCATGGTGAAAGTCTTCTTAAGAGAAAACTGGTGTTGTGAGTTCAATGGTGCCCTCATATTTTAATTTCGAGCACCATTTCAATAGTTAGAGAAAACCACTCATATGTTTACTGAACGTACCCAAACAAAACTTCTGAAAATTGATTGCGGGCACTCCGAGCCTCGGAATCATGCGCCGTTAATTTTCATTGACTCGTAAAATTCCTATTTAATTAAAAACATTGCCTGGATATTTTGGGTGTTTACATTCTCCCCACCCCAGTCTTTACATCCCTGTAAGCCACAACTCAAAATATGGGAACAAGAGGGGGTATTGAGCACGCATTAGAGCCTCCGGCTCCGATGTGCTCTCTTGGAGGTTTTCGTGCATCCAGCAAACGCGCACCAAAGGTATCGAGCACCTATGAAGGAACCATTCCTATCGATACCCAATATTTACTGGAACGTCTGTAAAATCTCCCCATCATCGATGTCCAACTCGCCATGCTCGATGATGTGAGAGGGGTTGTTCATGTATCTCCCCAGCTAGGATACGTGGAAGATGTCGTGCACCTGGTGAAACTGAGGTAGAAGAGCTAAGCGTTATGCCATCTCGCCAACTTTGCTGAGGACCTAAAAAGTTCTGACTAACCTCAAATATAACTTGTTTCCTCGACCGAATCTCTGCAAAACTCATCGAGGTGAGACCCGTAGAAAGATCTGGTCGCCATCCTTGAGATCTAGAGGTCTTCGTCTCCTATCGGAATATGACTTATGCCTGCTTTGTGCATCTTTCATCTGTTCCTGGATGACCTTCACCTTCTCTATGGTAACTCGTACTATCTCTGGTCCCCCTAGTGTTGACTCCCCTAGGACAGTCTAGCACAAAGGTGATCTACAAGGTCACCCGTATAATGGCTCAAACGGTTTCATCCCAATGGTGAAGTGATAGCAGTTTTTGTATGAAAAATCCACCAAAGGTAAGTGATCCTCCAAGCTATGACTGAAGTAAAGGACACAAGAACGTAGCATGTCCTCGAGGGTCCGAATGGTCCACTCAATCTGGCCATCTGTCTGAGGATGGAAGGAAGTTCTCAAGCAAAGTTGTGTCCAGAAATTCTCCTACAACCCCTTATATAGCTTGGATGTAAAACATGTATCACGATTGGAGACAATCATCGAAGTCACTCCATGCAACCACACAATATCCTGAACATAGAGGCATCCCAAGCTCTCTATATAACCCTTCTCTCTGATCATTGGGAAGTGGGCCGATTTGGTGAGTTGGTCAACGATCACCCAAATCGAGTCATGTTCCCTAGATGTACGTGGAAGACCCTTCAAGAAGTACATGGATATCCCATCCCACTTCCACTTCGGTACCTCTAAAGGCTGAACCAATTCTGTTGGCAGCTGATACTCTTCCTTCACTTGACGACAAGTGAGGAACATAGAGACAAACTCTACTACTGCCTTCTTCATTCTCATCCACCAGTTCTATCGTCGGAGGTCCCGGTACATCTTCGCCACTCGTGGATGTACCGCTAGAAGGGATGTGTGGAACTACCTCAACACTTCATCTTGTAATGACACTAGTACCATGATATGTCCTCTAAATACGATGACGTGCTCCCCACCTTCAGAAAATCCATCAGGTGCATGCCCTGTGGATATCTAAGCACGTCATGTCTCACAGTTAGGGTCCCCATGTTGTGCCTCCCTGAATGGCTAAAGAAGTGGGGGAGTGACTATAATATAATAAATAAAATATTCTCCATCTCTATCCACAAAAAGATATCTGTAAAGCAGGCAGATTCTCTGTCGCCTCGCCAAGCAGCTGTATACCAGATCTCCTACTGAGTGCATCTTCAACAACATTCCCCTTCATAGAGGTATAGACTATCTTAAATTCATAGTCCTGGAGGAAATCAATCCAACTTCGTTGCCTTAGGTTCATTAAATTCTGAGAGAATATATACCTGAGACTCTTGTGATCATAGTACATGATAAAACGCTTCCCCATTGGATAGTGTCACAAAATATTCAAGGAAAATACCACTTCTTCTAACTCCAGGTCAGGGGTACTGTAGTTATGCTCATGTTATCTTAGCTATCATGAACTATATGCGATCACAACCCACTCCTGCATCCGGACACATCCAAGCCTAGTCTTAGATGTGTCGTAGTATACAACATACCCTATGCCTTCTTCTGGAAGCCTCAAGATGGGGGCACTAGTCAGCATCTTCCTCAGCTTATCGAATCTCTTCTAACATCTCTCCGACCACACAAATGGATGCCCCTTCTTCATCAAGGACGATAGTGGTGTTTCAACTCTGGATACGTTTGGTACAAACCTCCAATAATAACTAGCCAAGCCTAGGAAACTACGTACCGTCACACTCTTGGGAGGATCCCAATCTAGTACCACCTCAATCTTTAATAGATCCACTAAAAATCTAGCCTCTAAGATGAAATGTCCCAGAAAGTGAACCTCTCGGATCCAGAATTGGCACATCGAGAGATTACCATGAAGCTGGTGCTCTTGGAGTGTGTCCAGTACTACTTGAAAATGGTATGAATGCTCGTCCTCATTAGTCGAGTAGATCAGAATGTATTCAATGAAGACTACAAAAAAGAAATCTAGGTATGGCTGAAAGACCCAGTTCAAGAATCCCATGAACACTACTGGAGTGTTGGTCATGCTGAATGGCATAACCAAGAACTCGTAGCGGCCGTACCGAAATCTGAATTTCGTCTTCTTCACATCCTCATCTCGAACTCTACGCTGGTGATAGCCTGATCTGAGGTTTATTTTTGAGAACCATTGTTCTCCCTTTAGCTGATCAAAGAGATTTTCAATCATTGGGAGTGGGTACATGTTCTTCACGGCCCCCTAGATCAAGCGACGTTAGTCGACATAAAACCTCAAGCTCCTATCCTCCTTCTTGGAGAATAGAATCAGAGCTACCCAAGGTGAAACACTGGGCTGGATGAATCCCTTCGCTTGTAAGTCCTCCAGCTATAAGTGCAGCTCAAGAAGCTCCGCGGGAGCCATCTGATATGCTGGTGTAGATATCGGTGTCATCCTGGGGTATAAGTCAATGTAAAAGTCCACCTCTCTACGAGGAGGTAGACCTGGGACATCATCAGAGAAAACATCCATGTACTGGTCCACCACTATAGGATAACTCGGACTCTCCTCTTCAACGACTCTGAGGGTAAAGTTAGCCAATTGATGGTTGATTAGTTGCACTCTCCTCTTAGAAAGTCCATCATGTGCTGCAAAGGCTCTCTTCTCGCCAGTGAAGGTAAACCTAGTCCCATCATTGCAGACACACTGCACATTCAACCTAATACAATAAATCTAATCATAGAGTTTAGATAAGCATTCCATACCCAAGATGATGTTGTAAGGCCTCAGTGCAGCTACTAGGACATCCCAGCTGAAGCTCTCAACTCCTAGAGTAAGTTCACACTATCAGCACTAGTGCATAATCGTCGAATCCTCTCTCGTAGAAGTCTCTAGCCATAAGGATCGAGCCAACAGCTCTGTCAGAATCTCCGAGCTCTGAATGAGGGTAGTGGAAATGAACGAATGACTGGAACCTATATTTATACGTAATGAAGCTATGGTGGAGTAGACATAGATCATACCTAGAATAATCTCAAGAGAGCCATAATAGTATTCCTCAGCTGTCTGGGGCTAAGCTCTCTCTTATCCACCTACTCCCTGCAGTTGGGGTGGACCTCTTGGTGGTGGTGGCGATAGTATCTAAGATTTCCGTCCACCGCTAGCTGCACATCTAGCTCCTCTACCACATCCAACTTCTCCCTGGGGACCGCCTCGATCGAATCTATGTCTCTACCTGGGTGGTCCTTAGACCATCTACTGATCATCCGAACGGTGGGTCAGGCAGTCACGAGCCATGTGACCCTGTCCGCTGCATGCGTAACACTGCCCGCTCCTAGCATGTTTATCTCTGCTTCGGGTTCCCCGCACAACAGATCCTGAGTCATGTGGCCGTCCACCTATAGTTCTGGTCCTCTTGGACCTCTGTGAAATCTATCTACTACTAGTTGTAGAAGACTCCTCTACGTGTCGACTGGTGGTGAATCTCGCTACTAGAGACTGCTCAGCAAGGAAACTCTTCACAAAGAAGGCTCTCTCTAACACCCCCACCTGCATCGGGATGCTAAGTGAGATCACTGAAGCCCTGATCTCCTGCCTGAGTCCCTGATCGAATGTATGGGCCCTGAATAATGGGTCCCGCATCATATCGGTGGAGTATCATGAAAGGTTAGTCAACATCACTGAGTACTGAGCTACATTCATGGTGCCCTACTGCAGATGAAGTAGCTCCTATATGCGCACTGCACGAAGAGTCGCTTGAAAAAACGCTGCCCGAAATATGCTCTCGAAGACTTCCCAGAGAAGCGTCACCTCATTGTGGACCTAGAGCATAAAACTCCACCATCTTCCCACTACTAACTATATAAGGATAGAATCAAGTATCAAAATTAGGTCTTCTGGTGTCCATACTAGTCAGAAAACTCTCACCACAGCCTTTAGCCAATCCTAAGCCGCATGTGGGTCCATCTCTCCCCTGAATTTGATTGGACTCTGGCGCTGGAACTTTTGCAACGTGATCAAGCGGCGTGCACCGTTTGTTTCTAGGGATTTTGGCATCAATGGACCAATGGGGAGTGGTACCGCTGGTGCCTCTGCTAGAAAAGGGCCATGCACCAAGGCCTCGTCGCTCAGTGGGCTATCATTGCGTGAAACTCTCAAAACTCTAGCCAAATTTTTGTTTGGGGGAATCTTGAAAAGAATCAGATGTGACATGGTCAAAAGTTATACCTAGTGAGATGACCTGGTTGAGCTGACTTAAAGAAAAAAATTTGAAAAACACACACAATTAGTGTTTTCATGTACTGAGTTGGGAATCATAAGTGAGGGTCTGGGTGTATGGATACGTCATTTTCCTCACCAACACTAGACTCCCTGAACTGAGAACCACACTCACTACCATTAACACTATTGCTTCATAGAATAGAAAGATCATATTCCTACATTCTGTAGTAAAACTGAGTCCTCTGATACCAATTTGTCATGAACCGTCCCCCGGGACCCGTGCTGTGACTACCCCAAGCCTGCCTTCCATAGGCCAGGATCTGGCGACTAGCACCAAAGGTGTAAGTTACTATAACTGGGAAGACATTGCCTTTATAACCTATAAATTCACACAACAGAGCACTCATCTAGATACAAAACACTAGATAAATTTTGTAACAATAGAGTGCTAAAAAGTAAAAGGGGCCAGATATACAAGCCCAGCTGTAAAGTACAAGGTACTAGAAGTACAAGTACAACTGAAGAGAGGGAAAATAACTAATGGGTCATCCTCCGGGATTCCTACCTAAAGGTAGGTACATATAGCCTCCTCATCACCCCTTGTTCATCAGTCTCCTCCATGTACCGACTCGTTGTATGGTCGGCCTTCAGGTACTGTACAGTCCTGGTACTCTTAGCCTCAGTCAGCGTTGTCCGTCATCTGCATCCAACACAACAAGGTGTGGTCATCGCCTGTGCAGGGGTGAGTATAATGATATTTAGTGGGGACCCCGAGACCCTCAAGGCTCACAAATCCACCATGGATAACCCACAAAGTAAGGAAACAATAGATAACCTTACTTAGGTATATTCCTATACATATACCTATGTTATTAATTAATCCGTATCAAGCATGAGAAAAACACAAAAGTACCGACTCAGCTCAACCATGATTTTTATTCACATTATCGAAACCTAAGCTGCTGCAGAACTCCTACTCTATCGAGTATAGTGGTCCAGCCACAACACCAAGCATGCTTCCCACAAACCTTGGACTGTTGAGGTACTTCTCCTATCGAGTTCCATGGGTCTGCTGCGTCACAGAGAGGCGCTCCCCACTATGGGTCTGCTGCCACACCCAGACACTCTCCCTCGTATCTAGCAGAGGTACTCTTCCTATTTAGTATAGTGGGTCTGACACGTCACCAAGTGTGCTCCTCAACCGTGGGTCTACCGCCACAAAAAGGCACTCCCCACTGGGCAAGTAAAGTCACTCTGAGTCAAACGGTCAACAGTCGTCAGGTCTCAGCCAGCTACTAGGTCTCTGATCTCTGCTCACTCATCATTGGGAGGATCTGCACCACGATCTACTGGTCGATACTCCAACATTCATGAAGTCCCACGAAGAAGTATCTCAAAGGTCTTCCACATCATAGAGGTCTCAATGAAACAGATGGTGGGTCAATTGGATGCTCGGTCCGTGAGTTATTAGCCTTTTAGTCTCAAGGGCCTGGTTGAATTCTGACATGATCCGACCTGACTATATCGTAACTATACCCAAATTCCAGTGGGGTATACTCAAATAGACCATCATGCTCCATGATTACTAGTGCCACTAAAGGTTCTTCAAATGGACGTCCGGTAAAAAATATATGGCCAAAAGAAAGTAAAGGGGTGTAGTTGGCCTAGGTCTGGTCCGACCCGGTACGGGTCGACTCGGCCCGTTGGGCGAGCCAGCCCATTGAGTTCGTCCCAGCCTAGTGGGTCCATACCAACAGGCCATAATGGGCTGCGTAGAGCTGTGAGGGCGTGGACCCGTCTCGTGGTAGTGTATTGTCCATGGTTCAGCGTGAGGGCAGTTCGGCGCGGAGGGCACCGCGTGGGCGGCTCGACCTAGAGTGTGTAGTGAGGGTGTGTGCCAGTTCGGCCAGGTCACCACGAGGGGCGCAGGAGGCCGGCTTGGCCAGGGCGCCGTGAGGGGCGTGGGAGGCCGGCTCGGCCAGGGCGTTGTGAGGGGCACAGGAGTCCGGATTTACTGGGGCGCCGCGAGGGGCACAAGAGGCCAGCTCGACCATGGAACCACGAGGGTGTGAGTTCGGCCGGCGGCTTTGGAGGTCGGTGGCTGGCGTGACCGGGGTAGCTCAGTAGGGCGTCGTGAGGCTGGTTTGGCTGTGAGGGCGCGGCCGACTGGGATCTTGTTCGAACGGGAGGCTGGGGTGGCCGCAGCTGGGGTCGGTTCGGTTGGAAGACGGCGCTGCTAGGGCGGCTCGGCCCGAACCGGGGCGGCTCGACCAGAAGGTCGGAGACCGCAGGGGTGGTTCGGTCGGGGCGTCATGAGGGGGCGCGGCCTGTTCGGCCAGTGGTGGAGCAGAATGCCACGAGGGCAACGAGGTTTTCAGAGGCCGCAGGTGGCGCGATCGTTGCCTTCATCGCCTTCGTCGTCATTTTTTCCTTCCTCTATTTTGAAGAACTCCGCAAAAGAGAGAGGTGGAGGGGTTGACCCATGTTGGTTTGGTCCGCACCGTCTGTGTTTAGGGTGGTAGCATTTGTCTCACAAGAACAAAGCACAACAGACCCTCCCACAATGATTAAACCCAAACCCCACAAAAGGAAAACATATGCGGATCAACTAGTAAGATTTTGACCTCCGTTCTATGTTTTAGAAGTAAAGAATCTTGGGATTATAAAATCAATCACAAAAAGTATTCTACCTTGTTCACTATACGTCGACGTTGGCGTGAGAAGGCGGATGCCATTTCATTGTCGGTGAACATGTCCTACTTCGAAGGAAGTTACCGAGAAAGGAAGTCAAGGTCGTTCTTCATCAGTGAGTGTTCATTGTTGGGAGCTTTCTCCCATGTTACTCTTCTCCCCAATCCTCCTTTTCCATCCAATTGAAATGGTATCCAAATATAATAGATAAAAATATTTTATTAAGTCATTTGAACCAATTTCAAATTAGCCTAATTAAACACATAGGTTGGCAAGATTAATTAGGGTGGATTGGGAGAATAAAATTAACGAAGGTGGTGGAACCGTTAATGGTATTGGAGGTCAAGAGGCTCTCCCTAATTTATGAGGGAGATGAGAGGTCTTCCTCTCCCAGCATTATTAGGGGGTTGGGTGGTCCCTGCTACAATTAATCATGAAGAGGAGGTTTTGGCCCCAGGTGGTCCCCACCACCATAACCTCTCATGGGAGGTTAAGGTGTGGTGGTCCCCACCTAAAACATGCCAATGGGTGGTTATAATAGATAAAATAATTTAAAACATTGGTTGATTTTATTTTATTATTTCCACAAAAACCCAAAAACTAACTTCCACCCTCGATCAATTGAAGTCGAGGTGAATGTTTTCTTAAGTGAAAATCGGCGCTGCGAGTTCAATGGTGCCCTCAAATTTCAATTCTGAGCACCGGTTAAAAAGTTAGAAAAACATGCTCGTATATTTATTGAACATCACCAAAAAAACTACAAAAAAATTATATTAGGCACTCTGGGTTTTAGAATCATGCGCCGTCAATTTTCGCGGACTTGTAAAGTTCCAATTTAATTAAAAAAATTACATTGAAATTCCAGGTCTTTACAAATATGTGTAAAATTTAGGATTCCACCAATAGTTGGTGCTATGTTATTACCCAAATGGATCATCATCATTATAAGTCTTGTATGTATTTTCAAATGGCCTAATATGATTATTTTTATCCCAACACATTGAGTGCCGATAGAGCTAGAGATTCTATGCACTTGGAGCTCGGAATCTTATCACTCGTGGACTATTGTTCCCATTTCACAGAGCATCATAGTTTATAATATGTTATGTTATTCAATGAGATATCTAAATCTAGTAAATATTTTAATTGTATCAGTTAAGACTTATGATTGGAGTTGAACTTCTTTGTACTGACTACCATGTATATAATAGTAAATCAGGTTCTTATTAATGAGAAACACCTGAGGAAATTTGGCGGCATGGAGTTGGGTAGTTCAACATCTTCACTGAGTTGTGTAGTGTGAGGTGGAAGGAATATGTACTTCGATACCTCTCATGTGGGGATTACTATACAAACCATAACTATAGTTAGTTATATTTTCTTCCATTGGTTTTGATGGCTAGGGCACATAAGGAGCGCATGTGATAAAAACCTAGTTGAGTTTTGATCCAGTGGTAGGATGGGTTATCTATAATGGTTTTGTAGGATCTTTGCATTTGGATCCATTCTGATAGAGTTCGCACTGACTCCACACTCAAAAGTCGGTTCAACAGCTCTCCTCTAGGTTGGGAGCAGGATTCAAACCATATGATCAGACTAAGGTGGTAGTCGTGGTTGAGGCATCCTGACACTAGACATACTATGCAAAGAGGGATAACCTTCTTAAGTAATCCAGCCTATATCTTAGGGCCACATATTAGGATGAATTTATACAGTGAAACTGTTACTAGAGGAGTTGAGCATCAGAACTTCTATATTGAGAGGTACAATTGTAGTGTCCTTGGTGATGCTATCTTATCTTTTTTATACAAGTTCATATCTTTCCATTATACAAGTTTCTTTTGTGAAGATCATTGTTCTCAATGTTTGGTTTTTCTATGGCATGATGACCCTTGATACTCTATGGGGGATTTTATCGAAGAGTGTATGCCATTTTAGTGAGTTCCCCATTGAGATAAGTGGGTATATCTTTGTAGATGACCTCTTTATCCTTGATATAAAAGGGTTTTATATAATTCTTAGTATGTACTGGTTGATTACCTATCATTCTTATGTCAATTTCTATCACTGAAGGGTGACTTTGACACCACCATAGGGTGGGATGTTTATTCACAAGGGTGAATGATATGTCTAGGTGATTAAAAATGTAATTGAACATCATGGGTTATGTAAGATGATATCCTGAATTTCTATCTTATATTCGGATGATCATGGAATGTGTCAGGAAGATTTCCCCCAATCAGAGATCATATCATGAATTTTTTCCCAAATTAATTTTTAATACTAACAATAGATACATATGTATATATTTTCCATTGATTTTGTTATAAGATATCTTTTGGTATCCATTCTTCATTACATGATGGATACTGGTAATTTTCAAGAGATCAAGAGGTGGGTAGAGTTTTTTAAGGAAAATGGGTACTTATGAATTAGTGTATCTCTATGGGTTTTGAAAGTCATATTTTCTCTAAATGTGGATATAATTGTTTGTTTTTATGTAGATTACTAGAAATTAAATTAGTTTAGTGTTAAAGAACTGGTATCTTATTCCTTGAATAGATGGTATCTTCAACAAGATATGAGGATCTAGATTTTTCTCGACGATTGACCTACAATAATGTTATCATCATGTTAGATTCATGACATAAAAATCACCATGTATATATTTCTGAAGTCATTATAGTTTATATGAGTTATTGTACCATTCGGTCACATGAATGTGCAAGAAGTTTCCATGGCCCTAATAAATAGGGTTGTCCACCCATATTTGGATTATTTTGTGGGTTATTTGTGAAAAATATCTTTGTGTATTCTCAAACACAACATTATCATTCCAAACACCTTGAAATAATATTGAATACATTGAGAGAGCATAGGTTATATTTCAATATTGAAAAATTTCATATCTAGATGGATAAATTTCACTTCATATGTCACATAATCTCTTAAATATGTGTATATTCATTTCTAGAGAAGCTGAGTGTTGTGGTTTCTTGGGAGAAGCCAATAAAATCCTTCAAATATAGATTTTCTTAAGTTTGTTTGGTTATTACAATAGTTTCATGAAATGATTTTTACATCTATCTATGCCTCTCATGGTCATATCAAAAAAGGAATCAAATTTTCATGGGTTAAATCATGGGAAAGGCCCTATTAAGAGATAAAGGATGGGTTGACTTTAGCACTGATTGGAATTCTTCCATAGGATGGAAGAATCTATATAGTTTACTTTGATTCAATAGGAATCACACTTGGAGTTATCTTGATCTAATGGAAATGATTCTTGGAATACATGTCTCTCAAGTTGAGACTACATGAGTGGAATTATCTGATGCATGGCCTAAAGATAGTTGCAGATATTCATTCCTTTGGTTGTTGGGGGGACTAGTTTCTTTGAGAGAATTTTTTACAAAAATACATATTTCATAGAATAACTTGATCCTTAGATAGAAGAGGATGGAAGATTATATATTGTTTTTTAATTTTTATGAGGCCTATATTCTTGGTAAATTAAGTGTAGTATCAAATTTCCAATGTTGGAAGACTCATACCCAAGCAGTATAGAAGGGTAGTAGTGAATAGAAATTGATGACATTGTTCTCTGAGGTACATTTGGGTGTGTAGGATAGTTAGAGGAAGACTTATCTCTCAACATTAACTATTACTTCAACGCATCTGGATAGGGTGAGGATGAAAATTTTATCATGTTTTGATTGATTATTCCTAAGTGAGAGTGTGGTAGGTGAGGGCCCACCACCTGGACGGATCAATGCTGATGATGAAATTTTATTTTTTCATGGTCATTTTTGGGTTCTAGCAGACATACATGAGGATTTTCTGTGAGCATCTCAGGCCTCAAACATGGTAGTGCATCCCAATATCACTAATATGTATTGGGATTTTTGTCTCTAGTACCGGTATCTTGGTATAAAGTGGGAGAAATATATTGTTGTGATTTGGAATTCCACCTATCATCAGGCTAAGGATAAACATAAGTGACAAATGGGGATTTTACAACTATTACCTATTCCTAAGTCGAAATGGGATAACTCCACCATGGATTTTTTGACTAGGTTACCGTGGTCACATTGAGGTAGAGACATCATATGGGTTGTTCTGGAATGGTTGAATAAGGTATCCCATTTCATTCCTATTGTGGATTAACTTCTCAATATATAATCTTGATAGAATGTAAATATGTGAGATTGTGTCCCTTAATGGGGTTTCTACTACTATTGGGTCATATATGGATGCCCAGTTTACATCACATTTTTCACAAGGGTTGCATAGTGATGTGGGTTAACAATTTCCTTTTATCTTTTATTACCACCCTCAGACTGATGGGTAATCTGTGTTCACAATTAAAGTTCTATAGAATGTGATCCGAGCATGTGGACTCGATTTTTTGAATTCCTAGGAGAAGCATCTACCCCTTATAGAGTTCACCTATAAAATTTATTATCTCGTGACTATATAGAAGGCACACTATGAGGCCTTATATGACAGGACATTCCCATCAACTCAATGCTAGTTAGAGGTAGAGGGGTCAGTACTGTTTAGACATTGTCTCATTCAGGAGGCTTTGGATCAAGTGAAGTTGATCATGAAATGGATGGAAATAGGTCAGTCTATATAGAAATATTATGATAATTGTAATTTATGACCATAGAAGTTTTAGGTGGGGGATTAAGTCATTTTATGTATCTAACCCGAGATGGGGTATATATGGATTCAAAGGCAGGGTAATCTTTTCACTAGTAATAATGTCTGTTTTGTGATTTTAGAGAGAGTCGGTCTAGTATCACATAAGTTTAATTTACCTTATTGGTACTTAGATATGCATGAAATATTCCATATATCTCATCTATGTTGTTATGAATCAGACCCACATCGCACTCTTCATATGGATGAGGATGAGTTACAAATTGATTTTCCCTTCAATGATCACCCTATATGTATGGTCGATCAAAGCATGAAGGAAATCTGAGGTAGGTATGACAATTTATTTCTAGTTTTATAGTATCGCGTCCTTGTACAATATCATAATTGGGAGTAGGAAGTCGATATACATGTTTGGGGGCCATAATTATTCATAGACGATGCTTCACCACCCATGGAATGGTATCTCATGGATGATTTTTCCTAAGAGGTGGATATTATATGATCTTGAGTTTTTCTTTGAATAATATACCATTTTAAGTTTAGGTTAATTTCTTGGTTTTGACCTAATATAAATCAATAGTTATGTTATGGACGAAATGAGGGTGTTCAAGGATTTTTCAAATACGGTTGCCCTATATTTTTATAAAAACCATTGGGCCACACGGCTAGCAAAAACTATACCCCCAACCTACATAGTTTCTTCTAACCATGTTGGTTGTTTTAGTGCACATCAGTGGGATGCACAATTTTCCCTAACCATGTGACCCAGGATGCATGTCTGTTCATTTTCTATAGAATTTTTTACAAAAGGAAACGGAATTTTCGGTGCATGGTTTGTCTAATTTTGCACCATGCCCATGTTAGGAGGTCTTTAGTAAGTGATAAACATACAATTTTGGCACAGTTTGTCTAACCAAGCTTCCAAATCATGAAATCCAATTTTGAATGGCTGAAATAATTTTTTGTTCTTTGTTCATTAAAACATAACTATCCTATTATTGTATTATTTATTCTAATATAAATTCTCTCTACCACTCATTGATGCTTCCTCCCATCTAATATACTTATGGTTTTACCTTTTCATCCCTATGATTTTTGATTTGAGAGTTTTCTATCTAATTGGCTACCCATCGATGAGTTTTTCGTTCCTTAAGCTCCTTTCATCATTTGACTTCCTATCAATGATGAAATTTCTGGGCAAGCTGATATTCCCCATTTTCCAGTTATTCCTCTAATATTTTATTTTCATTTAATATGGGTTACGCTATGGGTCGAGACTAGTTGAGTGTTACTCTATAGTTATAACCAATCTGGTCCATACCTTTTTCCTCAAAGTCATTTTTATACCCATATTTTCATAGTGCCACACGAGGGACCTTCATGATGATACTTTATAAATTAATAGACCTTCAAAATAATTTGAATTCATGTATGATAAATTTCATGAAACCTTTTTACAAAATATGTTAGGTTGTGACCTCAACATGAACCACCAATGAGATTGGTTCTTCCCATATACATGGAAATTTCACCCTTGGGGTTAGTTGATATCTCTATTCTTATGGTAATTGAATGTGGTAATAAAGATTATTTATTAAATATTTTTAGAACCATAAATTACCCTATCATTTTTATTCTAAAAGTATGAAATAGAGAATATATTGGCTTTCATATGTCTATAAATGGATTACTGAATTCATAAATGAAATTATTAATGAAATGGTTTTAGAATTGGTTATACTGATAATACAGGGTTCTTGGTATGGAATCGATGACCCACATGGATTCCTTAGAAATTTCTACTCATCAGATCCATATTACATGGATGCCTTTGATGTTTCTACTCCTTGTATCCAACTAACTTGGATTACATGGTTTTTACACCTTCGAAATAGTTTATTTTCATTCCATTTAAATTTATATTATTTATATACTCATTATTTGGATTCCTTGGACATTTACACTCCTTGGATCCTTAACATGTTGGTCTAAAAATTTATTAATCGACATTGGCCACTGATATTTCTTATCGTTCATTATAGTTAGCCTTATGTTATTGTTTCTTGATCAAAGTAATCCTTGATAGACTAGATTGCATCAATTTCACTTTTATCACTTTTACTTATGTTTTATATGCACACTTTTTTAGCATATATGAAAAGACTATACATATTATAGACACCATTGGTGGTGTCCAAATTAGTGTTATTACACCACCTGTTTAGGCCACTGTTTGGTTCCCAGACATACTTCATCATTGCAGGTAGATACATGGATAATCACCCACATAGTGATGCTTGATTTATTATTTCATTGGAGAATGGGCACACGTGACTAGGATATGGTTCAGGTTTCTATATATGAATAGTTTATTTTTGGTATTTTTATCATTTTTATACATGTATTATACTAGATGTGTGTTTCCATACATTTATTCTATTTTTTATAGATCAATGGAGTACATATCATTTTATATATGATGATATCCTCAAATTTTATTTTTATTACTATTTTCCTGATGATTTATATTCTGTTCCTGGATGAAATTTTATCGGATTTGTATTCATTAATGATAACATGGTGTTACTTTGATTATGATGGTAAATTATTTCCAAACTACCATCACATACCCTTGTAGCTTGTAAATAGAATCTGGCATATAGGGAGGCATGCTGGAGGCCTTGTGGCCCTCAAGCTTAGTGAACCCTTTAGTGGCCGCCTATGTTAGGATGTTACACCATAACTACAAAAATTGTGAAATACCCCAAAATTTGGGTCAATATAAAATAGAGATTAGGAACTACTTACTGATATTATTTTATAAGGAAAAGGGAATAATGTTACCACATAATAGAGCTCTAAAAACCATCACATGGGTTTAATTATCATAAACACTACAATTGAATCTTTGATACCACTTTTTGGTCTCAAGTATATCTTCCAATAAAACTAAAAGATGATATCCAATATAACATATATAATGTTGAAATAATATATTCATAATGATCCCATAATATGTTATTCATAACATGGATGAAAATTCACCCAAATCACTACACCACAATGAAAAACCTCTCAAATGAACATAGAGACTAACCATCCTATGAAAATGGATGAATGTAAGTAAAATAATCAATATAAGTTCCAAAATATTTGGTATTATTTATTAATTGACTAGGGGAACATTTGAAATCTTTTATTAAAGTTACTATTGTTTATTTCATATATTCAATCTAATCATAGAGATTAGAAGTGATCCTCCCTAATATTTTTAAAAGGATCCAATTGGTGATTCTGATAGTCCTAATTATCATATATTTTTGTAATGAACTCCTTCTGACCAGATATACATAGATGAGACTTTTATTCATTCAATGACTTCTAGAGCCTCCGTTCCAATAATCTCATTGTTCCTGTTTTGAATATTTCATTGAATAACAACTATAAAAAATTCCTTTTTCCTTCACTACCTCAATCCTTTGTGATAGGGAGTAACTTTTAAATTCACCGTCTAATTGTGAAATCTCACAACATAATTTTTTAATACTATTTGATCTACTAGTTCACATACTTTATAATTTTCCACTATATGGTAATACTAGAACCCAATCATTAATGCTCCACCACTGTCATCTAGAACATAAAAATTAGGTTCCCAAAATTTATCTTTTTGGTTAAGTAATATCTCTAGATGGAAAGTGGATTCCACCAGTAATATTAAAAAACAATTCATCTTCACATTAATGTAATCCCTGAATCATTACATTCTAATGATTCTTCATGTATAAATTTTTTTAAGAATAATAATTAATATTATCATATTTTTGAATTTTTTACTTCCACTCCACACAATACCACTTTTCTTCCTATCATTAATTTTTTATATACTCATCAGTAGCCACAACGATCATCAAAACATTTTAATTTTGAAAAAAATTATTGTATAATATCCCTAAACATAGATCACATTTTTTTAATCTACTTATATTTCATTCATTTGTTTTTATGATTTATTAAAACATTTGAAATTTATTAGGATGCATGTTATACAAGAATAATACTAGAAATATTGTATTCACTTATAATAGAGTATTTCAAAAAATGTACATGGAACTAAGTAGTACACCCAATTGATTATTACATAAGAAGGATTAATACATCCTTTGAGTGTTCATAAATTAAATTGGGATAATAAAAAATAATAATATCTTAAAAAATGAAAATCTCAGGACTATACTCACTCTTGAGAGTCACCATTATTAGAACAAGTAATATAATGAAATGAAACATCATGATAAGAGATATAATGTTTAAAATATAAAATTAAAACTATAGAAATGAAGAAGTATTCCTTATAAAGAAAAAATGGGATGAATTTATAGGATTAATGGGGGCAATATCAGGGTTATATAACCACTATAAAAGCGGTATATAGTTGTAAGGTATAATACCAACATATATGTTTCTGGATTAGAATTATGTGTATATAGATAATATAGAATATTAATTTTTAGATCTATATTTTCATTATAAATAATCTACTTGAAACAAAATAATTGATTCTGAAATAGAATTAAATCATAAAAATTCATTTCTGAAAATACCTTTTAATTTAAATAAATTTATTTTATGACATATATATTTTTACTAAACATATTATTTTGGAAACATGGTTTTAATAAATGGATTTATAAAAATTAATAGAAATTAAATTATTCATTTCTAAAAAAAATTAATTTAAAATTACAGTTTTTGTTATATATTATATGATATTATTTTAAATAAAATTTTCTCAAATATTTCATATTGAAAAAAAAATATTTTTTTATATATACAAAAATAAATAATCATTCAAACATTTATTATCAATTGGTTATAAATGAAGATAAAATTATGTAATGGTAAAATGAGGTAGCCTTTAAGGAAATGTTTTTCTTTTTTTAATGAATTTATATCTTAATAAATTAAATTAAGAACAAATAAAGAATGAGTTTAATTAAATTTATTTTTATGAAAAGGAATGAAATATGGGTGAATAAATTATATAAACCAATTCCTTAAGATAATATCTCAGGTAAATACTTGGAAGAGCTGGTAGAGGTGGAAGATAATACCAACAAGGGTGTGAAAATTCTTAAGGAATTAGAGGCTCTAGTAATGAATATGATTCAATATCAATATGAAACTATCACTAGGGTGGATGATCCATGTAATACCTATAACTATGTATTTTTTACAGCTAATTATAATGTTTCTGATTCAGATAAAGAAGGATATCTCTGCAAGATTGATATAATCACCGTATCCAAAAAAAGTACTAAAGGTAAGACAATTGGAAATGTTTTTGGGTAGCCTACTTATACATATGCCATTACATGTAGTGACTCTCAACCTATCAATAATGAATACATTAATAGTAAGATGGATGACTATTATGGTCAATCTTCTTGCCCTTCTTTTAGCTTGGATATGGATCCTAGTCCTCTGGATTGTGCAACCGAGCAGATTGGTAATGAAAAGATTAAACCCTATCCCCCTTCGGGCTTGTGCAGTAATACTCAGTTTACACATCCTACAGTCGAACAATACACTAAAGACACTAAAGGTAATATTATTTTAATGGACTTTGGGAAACCTTATTTTTGTTCTTGCCAATACAGGTAATGACTTCTATTCGATTAATAGGGTATGCACTAAGGGTATGAAGGTTAGAAATTGGGGAAAGCCTTTTTCCTATCTCCCATTTTGGGTAATGGTCCTCAATATGTTTATGATATGGCGTCTGGTAATTTGGGTGGTGAGGGTGATCATAGAATGAAAATTCTAGATGAGAAGATTAATCCCAATCCACTTTCAGAGATGGACAAAAATGCTCAGCCGACACCTCCTACAACAAAAAACTCAAGACATCCATTATATCATTTGATGGAATGTACACTAATGCAGGTAACAAAAATATTTATTGCACTACCTTATCTTCTATTATTGTTAATTTAAATGTTTTTTCTAATTATGAAAGTAATTCATTTCTTAGTAGCCCTACTATCACACTTGTTGAATAGGGGATACAAGATCCTCCTAAAGAACCATTGATTGAAGGTTCTACTATAACTTCTTCGATGTCCATTAAAGGTTTGAAGGAAAAAAAATCAATACCAAACATGTCTAAAACTTTCATAGGATCGTCTATACAAAGGGGCTTAGATGGTAAGAAAAAAAAAGATTTATAACTCCAAACGTATGTATATATAAATATATTATTATGCAATTTCCATGGTTTTGATAACCATGGAACCATTATTTTTTAAAAAAGAATGATTAACATTTATCACCCTTTAATTTTCTCCATTTATGAACCATAGATAATATCTATACTAATTTATATCATTTTTTCGTTTTGGTTACTCATTGATAGGTGCAATTCAAAATAACTCCACTACTGAAACTCTTTGTATTTTTTTCACAACAATATTTGAAAAACATAAATATATTTCCTGCATGAGAAAAAATTTTCACCTGTGACTTCACACTAGATAACAGACATCAATTTTTTTCTTTCATCTATGAAAATTACAGATATCAGGATAGTGGAACTTTTTGGACTGACCTCTCCTATCTGAGTTATAATATTCATAAACCACGGTTTGTTATTGGGGACTTTATTACTATTATTGATTTATTTGAGAAACTGGGTCTATTAAACTCTTCTATATATATTCTAGAGTTTAATACTGCTATTTAGAACCATAATATTACTAAAATTACACTAACAGGTTCCAAATACACGTGATACAGAAGACACTACAATAGAGTGGTAGCTAGAAAACTGGATAAAGAGTTATAAAATGATCATTCTTTAGATAAATGGGACACCATTTCCAGCACTTATCTCCCCAAAATTCAATCTTATTTTCATCCTTTTATAATCACTATTTCTTACAAAATAATGAAATCTCCTCTACTAATCATATTCAACAAATCCTGCTTGATGAAGACAGAATGTTGTAATATTATCAAAAAAAATTGTCCTCTATGAGTCATTCTAAAGATGCCTTAGATTGTACTCTTAAATTTAAACTTCTCAACCAAAATCTTAAAGGTTGGTGTAGATTAAAATATAAAATAATTGATAATTAAATCTTGATTATTGAGAATGAACTTCATAAAATCCAAAGAAACAACGCAAGCCCTAATTTTTCTACTGATCAGAGATAAGAAATTAACATTTTGGTAAAACTCAGTTCACTTCTCACCTTAAAGGATAACATGCTTACAAAATAATTCAAAATCAAATGGATTTATGATGGTGATATAAACACACAATTTTACAATTCTCTTCAAATAATTAGGAAAGTCATTAGAACATTATCCTCTCTCATGTATGGGGATTTCCTTTTGGATATGAAAGATGACAATGCTAATCCTGTTGTTTCATATTTTCAATCTATTTTTAATAGACCTGACATTATAAAGGAAATCTTTCCAGAAATTATTATAATAATTTTTATTGATGAGGATAATACTTTTCTCATAACCATTCATATTTATTAGGAATTCAATGATATTTTTTTAGCTTGAATCTTGATAGTGCCCTGGGTGCTGATGGTTTCAATAATGATTTCTACAAGAAATATCTAGATTTTATTCAACCTGATGTTTGAAAACATGTCAAATAATTCATTTCTAGTGGTACTATTCAATATGGGATGAATGAGAAATTTATATAATTGTTTCCTAAGGTGTAAAATGCCCTAGAAATACATATTTTCGGACCCATAGCACATTTCAAAACTCTTTACAAAATTATCAGCAAATTGATTTCAAACATCCATACCAATATTACTGAAAAAATTATTTATTAGAATCAATTTGGTTTTTTCAAGAGAAGATCTAGTAATGAATGCATCTATATGGACTCTGAATGCACTAACAGTTAAAATAATACAAACAGAGGTGGAAATATAGCAATCAAACATGAAATTTGGAAGTATTTTAATACTATAGACTGGACTTTTATCTTCCAAGTACTGCAAGGATTTTCCATCAAGAATAATTTCACAACTAGAATTAAAACACTTTTTAACTCAGACACCATTTATATCTTAGTTAATGGTTCTTCCAAAGGTTATTTCAAATGCTCCAAATGCATCAGAAAAGGTGATCCCCTCCCTACCATAATTTTTTCCACTATGGAAGACTATTTAAGTCTCCTGCTCACTCACCTGGTAGATAAGACCAAACTTAATCCCATCTATGTTTTTTGTAATGCGAACTCTCCCAGTCATATTTTATATGAATATGACATCATTGTATTCTTATAAGGTGAATAGAGAAATATCTGGACTCTTAAAAATTATCTCTCACACCATAAGGAAGTCTCTGTTTGGGTAATTAGTTGGAACCAATTTATTATCTTATTTGGAAAAAACATTTTGACTATTAGAAAAAATGGTATAATCAACGAATTAGGAATTAAATAAGGATCATTTCATTTCACATGTCTTAGTGTTCCCATATTTTGGGGAAAACCCAACTCAAACTATTTCTCTAGCATTGTTGATCGAATCCTTAACTAGCTCACCTCCTTGAAAAAAAAACTCTATCTATGGATGGGAGAGTCTTCCTTGGGAAGTTATTTATTGTTTCGAAAATGGATTAATCTATAATAGTTTATAAATTTCATGTCGTTCTTTGAAAGAAAATGAATGTCTATATCAAAAACATTGTTTGGACTAGAAGAACCTTGGATAGGAAATTACTGACTATTCCTCGGTTGACCTATTGCAAAACTCTAAATAAGGGTGGTATTGGAATTAAAAACATAATTTTATATAATTAGTCTTTTCATGACACAATTACTTGTAACATAATTCACAATGACTCTCCCTTTATTTATTTCATTAAAAATAGTTTTCTAGATAAGTTGAAGAAAATAAACATGAACTTCCTGAGCTCTTCCATATGGCCTTCCGTTAAAAAAATATTCCAATATTATAACCAAATCTAGATTGATTGTGTCTAGGAAATCCTCAATAAACATTGGGTTAGAAAACTGGATAGGTGCCCCTCTAATTACATTGATCCCTGAACAAACTTCTGAAAACACCAATTTCACTATTTGGGATGTCATAAATTCTTATATTGACAGCCTCCCTGAGAATGTTGTTCATGTTATTGGAAACTATACTTTCTATAACATAGATGATTTTCTAATATTGGATCCTAATCAGAATGGTATATTGTACTCAAATTTTTTTTACAATCAACATTTTCATAACTTTGGATATGAATTTAGCTGGATCAAAAAACATTGACAAGGCATGAATAAAGAATTCACATTTTTCTCTTATTATATATATTACCTATAACATAGTTCCCACTAATACTTGTTTACCAACCTTTGGGGTTTACATTTGTTCCAAATTATCCTGTTGTAATCTACATATAGAAGATGGTAATCATTTATTTATTTTTTGTGCCACTACCACTACTCTTTGGAAATATATTTCAGACATCTTTGAGTGGATATGGTTGATTCATGACTTTGTCAATGCTTAGATAAGGAGTTGTGTGGATATGGATAGTTACCAAAAAATCAAAAACATATTGCTAGTTTCAGTCGATGAGCTTATCTATGTGATCTGGTATAAAAGAAATTCATTCTTTCACAACAATTGATCACTCAAAATTAATATAGATAGGATGATGATTCTTATTTCTATTAGTGGTGTTGCTCTGATTCATAAGGGGAATTTCAAAAACACAGTAAAAGACATTATGATACTACGGCGTTTACAGGTTGATTGAATTTTTTTCCAACTGTGGATCATGGTTGAGGTATTTTTGAAACTTCTACCTACTGGTTGGATTAAAATCAATATTGGTGGTGCTTATAAAGGAAATCTGGGACCATCAGGATGTTGATTTATCTCAGTCAAATCCTCAAGTGCATCTATGGACGTTGTAGTATTTCCTCCTCTATGGAAGCTGAAATGTTTGGTTTTATTCATTCTATTTTATTTACCAAAAAACAAGGTGATAAAAATATATGGATTTAAATTGACTCGACTACCATAGTGCAACCAATTTATTGGGGCATGATGGAATGAAAAAGATGTACCGGGCCTTGAGGAGTCAGTTTTGGTGGCCTGGGCTGAAGCATGCTATTAAAGAGTTTGTGTCTCAATGTTTGGTCTGTGAGAAGATGATGGTCGAGCATTGTGTTCCCAGTGGTTTTCTCCAGCCATTGGATGTTTCTCATTATAAGTGGTAGGAAATCTCAATGTAATTTGTTAATGGTTTAACTCAAAAATAGGGTGATATGACGTTATATGGCTGGTTGTGGATCATTTGATGAAATCATCCCACATCATAGAAATCAAGGAATTTATCTTAGTAGATGATTTTTCAAGGAAGTATCTGGAGGAGGTGGTGAGACTTCATAGAGTTGTGTTGATGATTATATTTTTATCAAGATTATAATTTTACCTCTAGGATGTGGAGATGTGTCCAGAATTTTTTCGGTTCTTAGATATGCCTAGCACTAATTTTCATCCACAGATGGATGGTCAGACAGAGTGGACCATACAGACTCTTGAATATATGTTGTGCTCTTATGTCCTAGATTTTGGAGGTCTGTGGATTAGTCACTTCCCATTGGTGGAGTTCATTTACAATAGTAGTTTCCACTCCACCTTCAGTTTGGCACCAATTTAAGCCATGTATGTCCGACCTTTCCCTTCTCCATTGTGCTGGACTAAGGTTTGAGAGTCATCATTTTCAGAATGAAACTAGTAAAGATTACGATAGGGATGGTTTAGGTTACTTGTGAGAGAATGAAAGAAGTGAAATATCATCATAAATAATTTTTTTATCACAGGAGGAGACCTTTGGAGCTTGATGTTCGGGATCACATGTTTCTGAAGGTGACTCCCCATCGTGGGCAATGATGGTTTCGTCATGGGAGTAAGTTTTCTCCCCATTTTATAGGGACATTAGAGGTGTTCGCTCGTATTGGTGTTGTAGCGTATTAGGTATCACATACCCCATAGATGAGTCAGATACGTGATGTTTTTCATGTGTTACACTTTCTTCATTATCTTCATGAAGACTCTCACATCATCTATTTGGGTGAGCTCGACATTACCAATTATGTGACCTTCGAGGAGCAGCCTTTAGAGATCTAGGACCACAAGGAGAATGTGATGAATTGGCATGATATCCCTTTGGTCCATCTCTTGTGGTGACACGGTGGCGTGGAGTAGAGTACATGGAAATGTGAGTCATAGATACGTGCTCAGTACCTCGAGTTGTTTAATGATTATCTTTTTTTCTTGTAATTTTGTTCATTTGGGATTTTATACCTTATGAGACAACATTCTTTTTTTTTGTTTTGTGGATTTATCTCTTTTGAGAGGTATCTCGATGGGTGGTTTTTTTTACCCCACTTTTATTTACTTTTTGGATGGTTTTGAATTATCGAGGATGAGAATGTTTGAGAGGTATTTTATGTAATGACCCAGACCGCTCTAGTACATTCCTTTGCTAAAATCTAGTGTTTGAGTTGTTCTAGGAGGTCAAAGTAACATATCTCTAACACTTTTCCAAATCAATAGTTATATGAATAGTGTTTCCCATTTTTTGTATAATTTTTCAAATCATGGGTAGGTCTATTGTTTTTTCCATCCATTAGTAGGTTTATAGTGTTTCTAGACGTTGGTAGGTGTATAGTGCTTTCAGACGTCGGTAGGTGTACAGTGTTTCCAGACGTCAATAGGTTTACATTGTTTCCAATCATTGGTAGGTGTACAGTGTTTCTAGACATAGGTAGGTGTACAGCGATTCTAAACATAGGTAGGAGAATAGTGTTTCTAGCTGTCAGTAGGTGTATAGTGTTTCCAAACGTCGGTAGGAGTACATTGTTTCCATCTTCCTACAGTTTCCCCCCTTTATCATTTTCTTTGAAAAGACAATTCATTAAATTCCTTGTTTTATTGGATTTCAAGCCGATTCAAATACCATAACTGCTATATTAATTTTCCTAAGGCTCGAGATTCTTTCCCATGGTTAAACCACATGGATTAATGTGCTATGTATTAACGGAAATTCAAAACCATTTCAAATATTATTAGTCTTATATATAATCCTTCAAAGTCACTCAACTTACCTTATTTCATTCCACCAACTATATATTTTTGTGAGTCACCTCAATATATTCTTCCAATAGGAGTGATGTGATCAAACCATAATCATTGGATTGTTTTCCCTTAAAGTTTCATCATGCTGCATGTGCACACCCTATTTTGGTGCAAGCAGCAAGTGTCAACCCATCATCGATAAATGGTATGATCTCCATATGTTCTTGTGTTTTCATTGATCCTTATTCTCATTTCACTCCTTTAAGTGTTATGTAATGTTATCTCCATGTTTTTAATGAATTTTTCTTGGGTGTCGATTGGTGGGGTCAGGTCAAGGCATCCTCGAGTGGATGCACTTGTCGCGAGGGGGGATGCGATTATGATCCATTATGTGGATCACTCTCTTGTAAAGAACATCAAGAACCTCTTGAGGTAAGGGATTCATGGCTTATCTATTATTTTATATGAATCTATAGAGTTATCATGTTTCATCACACTATACAAAAATGGAATTGACATAATAAATATTTGAATCAGATAAATAAATTGGTATCAATCGTATGTTATTGCCTCTTATTTTCAAGATAATGTGATATCTATGATTTCCTTATTTTACATGTCGTTCTTGATGGAAATTGGTAAAGAACATAAACTATGATTAATTTTTATTATTTTTAAAACATAAAGAGGCATGTAAATAAATATAGTTTTTGTTGTAGTAAGAATTTTTAATTGAATTAATTGATGAACCATAGGTATATTGATTCTTGTTGATAATGAATTACAAGCATGTCAAATAATTGTTTAGTTAATTTGTGATATCTTACTATTTTGGTTTCCCATATTTGGAACCTAAAAATAATAAATTGGTTAATTCTATATGGTTTAAATAACCGTCTTTTTGATAAAATATAATTCCTTGTAGGGTACTGAGTTACCCTCTTTCTTATAAGGCCGAGTGCCTTGTGATTTCGTGCCAGGAGTTCGCATTATGTATGTAGGTTGGATACATTGTTTAAGGGACAGGAGACTATTTGATATGATGTTTTTCCCTAATTCTTGTGTCGTGATGTGATCTGGGATGGATATTGTAAGACGTAGGTGCAGGGAGTGTAACACCCTGCGATTTTTTGAGAAATAATCTTTTTAATTTCTTTGATGTCTTGTGTAGTACGCTACACCAAAATTGGCTTGCGCTATACACAACACAAAGTATAGATTTTAATCAATGTATAAATGAACTATATTTTGATTATGTCATACACAACACCATAGAAATCTTTTACTACAAACAACCCTGGCTTGGCTTACATTACACGCAATAGTGACCTTCCTCGATAGTGTGTGTTGTACGCAATTCTGAGTTTTACTAAACAATGATATATTGATATAATATTATTATGAACTAGACTTTTTGAATAGTAGTAACTACATTTTAAATTTTATGAAACTATAATTCATCTTACACATTTTATAGAACATGGTATGAGAACAAAATAATTTTTTTTAGGTAAAATAAGTATTTTTTTAAAAAATACAGTTTTTCCACCATTTGATGGCACACACACTTTAAATCTAGTTTTTGAAAAGTTTATAAGTTCAATATTACAAATAAAACTTCTTCATTGGAATAAAGAATTAAAAATTTACTTTGGATAAATTTTTGAGACTATTCTGATAACTTTTATATTTTGATGAATAATAAAAATACGCTAAATTTTAATTAAAAACAACTTTTTTCATCAAAATAATTCATATCATTAAATTATAATATTTAATTGTTTTAAATTATAAATAGAATATATTTTTAAAATTTAATATAATTAAATTCATTATCATTAATTTTACATTGAATTAATATGTAAAACCATTTCAATCTTTTGCAATGTTTTAACTTTTAAAACCCGTTTTCTCAAGAATAGGATTAATTATAAATTAAATACTACCACTAATATGTTTTGAATTTGGAAAAATGGATTCCATATTTGGAATCAGTAGTTTCAAATTATTTTAATAAGAATATTTTTATTTTTACGCATTATGAATAGTAACTACAGTAAATTTTATTTACTACAGTTAAAGGTAAATCGGGTAATTAAGAGTAAAAATAATATTATAAAATTAACCTAACACCTGGAAAAATTCTATTGGATAAATAAAAGATGACTCGTATCACCTATGGGTTGGAATAGATTAATTTCATGGACTTTTAACCACAAAAAGAATGTAATTATTATTAAAACCAAAGAAAGTGACAACATGTCACTCTCTTATATCTTATAAGTGTAAAAATTTTAATTTAGTGATACACAACATAAAACTTCGAACATAAATTGTCACAAAAAATATAATAAAATTATATAAATCATGTGAATTTATTTAGAATTTTTAGTGATTAAATAATTATCATTAATGGTGACACAATAGTGATGCAGAAATTGTTTATTTAGTGAAAAATCAATAATACAATTTTTATGAAACTAATAGTGACCATAAAAGGCACAAACACATAACCAAAACTTAATGTTCCTATACATGTAATCCATAAGCATCCAATGGTCGAATATTTGACCATTTTGAGCCTTATAAAATCGATTATGACACTTATATTATTTTATTTTAAATGATGTCAAGGTTGTCACTATCATAATATAATAAATATAACAATTTAAATGATGTGATTTTAAGATGATAAATTCGAGTAAAAGTTTTTTATGGAATATATTAGATTTATCTACCTCATAGTATTTTATTTTTAATTTTTATGCAACAAATAAATATATTAAATAATTATAAAAAAATGTTGTAGTAATTATTTTATGAGTAGAATTAAAATAAATATTATATTAACTAATTAATGTTATCCACAAAAATTTTACATTAATATAAAATTTTAAGAGTCTATTAAATATTTTGGTTTGAATATATCCTCTGTTTGGATTTTATTTAAACTCAAATAAATGAATAGTGTCAAAATTGACACTATTGTTATTTTATAAAAATAACATATTATAAAATTGTTTAAAAATTAAAAAAATATTTAAAAAGTATAATTTGAAATTTATATGGTATGCAATGTCATAAAGTATCCAATTATGGACAATTAACAACACATAAGTAAATATTTATAATAATTTAAATTTAGAATATTATTACCACAAATAAAATTAAGTATATTAAATAAGGATAAATCAAGTTGATAAGGTTTACAATAAATTACCAACATGTCTAAATCTTATTGTATGATGAGATTACAACACTATATCATCTAATATTTGGATTTGAGTCATTTTTTGAGGGTTTTAAGTGGGTTTTGAGTTTATTATAAATTAATATTTTAGAGGCTTCCAAAAGTGCCCCTTCCTCTTTTATAAAAAGTCACCTCCTCCCTCTTCCCCTCACACAACTTTGAGCCTTAAATCTTGGAAAAACCCTGAACATTTCTCTTCTCCACTTCCATAGAAACATACTAGAGGTATTGGTATCCTTCAAATACCATCTTTAGTGCCCTAAGAGGAGGTTTAGAAGAGGCCCGTCGAAGAAGAGGTAATATCCTTTACGAATTATTTCAATTTTATTTCTTCTTATACTTACTCTTATTTATTTGTTTTATTATAAAGTAATAACATCAGTATCAATCATATACTGATATGTTATTATAAATATGAAACAACCCTATTTCACCTTCTATCCATCCTACAGAAAATTAAATTATCGTGTGTGTGTGTACATACAGAATATCGTCTCTAAGCCATGGTGTAATCTTTTATTTCATCACTAACAAACATGGATGGGTATAAGGATGGAATAAATAACTATATATTATTATTGTAAAGTGATATTTGTTCTAAAATATTATAAACCATACACTTCAATACAATTCCACAATCATGGGAATGATATCATCGCTTGTGCGTACGTACGACCTACTGTCTCCACAATGTGATGTGACTTGTGCTATATGATCTTCATTGAATAATGATTATATAAGTGAATTTAACGAATAAATATGATACATATTACACTAATACCATTTTTTAAATGATGTATCTATAACCTAAAAAAAGGAATAATAATTTATTGTACAAAACACACATAAGAACATAAAGCAATGAACACCCGAATAACGAGTAGCAATGAAATATTACTAATAAGAAGAGAAGAATATGACCATCTATGATATCATAAAAATGAATATGATTCTGGAATAAGCCAATTAAATTATTTAAATCATTATACAAGAGTATTGGATATGTACAAAGCATATCAGACCAAAGGTAAGGGATAATTATTCCAATCACGTTCTTATCTGAGATTGTTTAATTGTAAGAATTTACTAGGGTTATATTTAACATCCATGTCAATGTTTTTTAAAAATGTTTTCATAATTTTTTTCTATTATTACATGTATGATTAAATTAATTTTACCTTTTTTTTACTTTTACCACATTGTATGGAAGGAATCTTTCTTTTGTTTACCAAACAAGGAACATTTTGACATTTCTGGCAAAAGTACAAGAAGAATGATTTTTTTAACTTTTATGGCATGAATGGATTTTTTATGATTTTATAGAACATTATTTCCATGAATCTTCCTTTACAAGTTTTAATGTTTATTTACAATTAACTTCTTTTAGTTTAAAATTGTACAACATATTGAGAAAGGAAAAATGTTTTGAAGTAGAAAGGATATTTTCCTCAAGAATGGAGTTCAAGTGTTTTTTCATAATTATTTTCCGTATAAGATAATACAGGGTTCTATTTCTATCCCTATTATTACATTTATTTGATTATGTTATGATGTAATTATTCTTATGAAGTTATTTTTATCTTATATGAATAATGTTATGATGGCATGATGTTTAAGAATCCCATTTTTCTTACATGGGTTATTCTATGATGGATGATTTTTTATTTTGTGGCACACATAAGAATGTTATCATTAAGAGATGGGTGGGACCTATATATCCCTCAAATACATTGGGTAAAGACTTATATCTAATTAGATATACATGTATGGAACGACAAGTAAATCCAGTTCAGTAATACAGGGCAGGAATAGAAAGTAAACCTGGTTCAGTAATGGACATTGTCCACTATGATTGTCTTAGAAGAAATGCCTTGGATACTATGGAAATCATTTCATATGTTTAATGGTTTTCCACAATGACATGTTTTATTCCCATGCTATTTTATCATGATTAATGTTCTTTTATGATCTATGGATTACATACTGGCAAGATTTGTTTCACAACTCAAGATTTTAATGTTTAAACATTGTGTTCATGTTTTTCAGTTCAAACTTATATGGTTTGTTTTATTTTCGCCAGTCATACCCTTAATGAGCATTTTATCTCATCCTTTTTATGTTTTGTTTTCCCCAGGATATAAAAATGGTTTTAGGTAAGAAAAAAAGGGAAATATCTTTATGCTAGATGTTGAAGATCTTTCACCATGATTAGAATATTTTTACCCGAGTTTCCAAAGACACTAAACTATTACGGTCCTTAGATATTTGTTTGTGTTATGTATTCTGAAAAAGTAATGTAATGTCCATGTACGTCAAGTTTGGGTCTTTACAGTTGGTATCAGAGAAAAGTATTAGTTAAAAATTGGAAACTATGATGCGAAAACTTTAGTGACATCCCTAGAGATATTTCAAAGGTATGTCAAGGGATGTCTATAAGGTTAAGTATAAGTATAGGTTACAGTCCTAAAATTATGATAACGATCATTTATAACCTAGGATTAAACCTAAGATGTTAGAGATTTAATGTACTCCCCTTTATTATGTTATTTTCCTAGAATGATTTTTCCTCCCACACTATTATTTTTGGGTTTTAGACGATGGCTGGAACGCGAAGGAACTGTGTTGATCAATGTAATGGAAAATGAAATGATTGTCCTTCTGAACAAACCAATTTTATTAGAGATGGAGTGAAAAATCTTATTTCTATACTTACACAAGCTATGAATCATTCTGGACTTCCAAATGAGTAGAGAAGGGAAAAATATTCTATTGAGTCCTTCATGAGGCAACATCCACCTTATTTTAGTGGTTCCTCTGATCCACTTATTGCTAAATAATGGATCAGTACCATTGAAAAGATATTTTCCATACTTCGTTGTTTGGAGCATGAAAAAGTCATTCTAGATATTTACTGTTTAGAAGGTGAATCAAACCAATCGTGGACTCTAATTAAGAATATGATGCCCCAAGATGAAATTTAATCCATAGAATATGACAAGTTAAAGAACTTATTTTTCAATAAGTACTTTCCTCGTATAATTCAAACGAAGATAGAAAAGGAGTTCCTCGAGCTTAAGAAAATGGATGATGAATCTGTTGGTATATATGAAGAAAATTTCACAAGGCTTTCAAGCTATGCATCTGGATTTATCATCCAACCTGAAAGTAAAGTTGATCGATTTTCTTGTGGTTTTAAACCAAGTCTTAAAAAAGAATTAGCTATAAGAGAATTTAGTAGATATGAAGATATTATGCATTGTGCTATCAAGGTAGAACTAGAAGTTGTTGTTACATATCCATCTCATGGTGTTGACAAGAAATAAAAGATTGATTTTAAGGAAAAATATCAAAACTATGGTGAAAATAAGACGAATGTTTCGTTAGGCTCAAAGTGTGGAAAGAAGCATGATGGAGATTGTCTTAAAGGGACTAGAAAATGTTTTAAGTGTAGAAAAGAAGGTCATAGAGCAGCTGAGTGTCTAAGTAATGGAAAAATGGTAGTTAATGATGTGAATGGGGGAAAGACTGTAGAGAACGCACCATCAACACTTCAATGCTACATGTGCATGGAAATGGGGCATTATGAAAACCAATTCCCTAATCCAAAGGTTAATGATGATCTAAATAAAAAACCTCTTAAGGAAAAGGACAAAGGGAAGTCATAGGTGATCACTATTGGGAATGTTGAATGTGAAAATGAAGTGGTGGAATGATTAAGTGTTTATGTGATGGGATTCCAAAATAGTGTTGTGGAATCTCATTTATATTATCGTGGAATATTGGAATACTTATGTATTGGTTTGTTGTGGTTTTCAATAATCATTTGGTACTGGTAATGATGAAAAGTGATTGAATTTTTTTTGGAAAGCACCTAATATGTGCATAATGAAAGGATAAAAAGATAATGAAATGTTTGACAGTATTAATGAACCCATGACTGATATAAGGACAAAGTGATATCATGGTTTGACTATATAGAAATTTTGGGATTTTGGTATGTGGAAAGAGTTAACTTTTGACATAATTCATGTTTTCACAAAGATTATATGGTAATTCATGTTTCAAGAAAATACATGATTATGGAATTCACATGTTTGGAATGTTACCATCAATATATATCTTATGGTATATGGGGGATAAATGACGGTATTCACATGCTTGGTTGATGATATTTCTAGTAATCGTTTTCTTTATACTATGAGCTTGGATAGAAGTATTTTGTATAAGCCAAAAGATTTGAAATGGATTATGTTGGAAATAAGATAATATTGTTTAAGGACAGAACCATTTTTCAATATAATCTCTGTAATGCTATAATAGTGTAGTTTTAAAAAAAGGACAACCCATAGGACCGACGACAACCCATTGCGTCGGACAAGGTTGCGGGAATCAAACCCAAAACTGAAGTGCGACAGGCCTTTATCACCTACCACCGGCCTACAGGTAGTCCCTGGTAAGTAGAAACTAGTTTTATTTTACTAAGCGGTATGATAGATGAAGTATAAGTCCATTTTTGGCACCATATACGATTAATCTCAACTTAATATGGACTTCTATATATAACGTTTTCTACCCTTATGTTTGAGTCAGACGGAATGACCTATCATTCTATCGCATGATCTACTAACACTTCACGAAATTCAAATGTTACTTCATTTCATTAAGTGATTATGTGGAAATTGTTCAAGGAACAAACAATAGTGAGATTTTACCAAAATCAAGGAAGTATTTCTTTTAATTCAAAAATTCATTAACATTAGGGAAATGATCTTGAAAACCAAAAATGTTGTCCTAGTACCCTCATATCTGATGACTCAGATGGTACCTTATATCATCACAATTTTATGGCTTTGTTATTTTTGGATTTTTCATTTCCATGTTATCTACCACAATTCATCCAAACATGATGGTTATATTTCTCTTCTATATCCAATTTTTCACCTATATTCTCCTTTGTGGAAACCTAGTGCTGAGATACTTTGGGTGACCGTTATGTTTCTAACATTCCTTTTTAAAAATAATTTTTATTATTCCTTTTTACGATGTGGGTTTCTATAAAATAATCTACGAAGTTGTAAACTATTTTTAACCCCAATGAATTTCAAGGGTGAAATTCATTTTAAGGGGGGTAGAATGTAAAACCACGAGATTTTATGAGAAATAATCTTTTTAATTTCATTGATGTATTTTGTTGTACGCTACACAAAATGAGCATGTACTATACACAACACCAAGTATAGATTCAGATCAATGTATAAATGAACTATATTTTGATTATGTTATACGTAACACCAATGGAACCTTACACTACATGCAACCCTGACTTGTCTTGCATCGCACGCAATAGTGACCTTCCTCGATAGCGTGTGTTATACGCAATAATGAGTTTCACAAAACAATGATATATTGTTATAATATTATCATGAACTATAAATTATGCATATTAGTTACTAAATTTGGGATTTTATGACATTATAATTTACTTTACACATTTTATAGAACATGGTACGAGAACAAAAGAATTTTTTTTAGGTAAAATAAGTATTTTTAAAAATACAGTTTTGCTTCCTTTTGATGGTGCACCCACTTTAAATCTAGTTTTTGAAAAGTTTATTTGTTAAATTTGACAAATAAAAATTCTTCCTTGGAATCAGGATGTAATAATTTACTTTGGATAAATTTTTTAGATTGTTCTGATAACTTTCACATTTTGATGAATAGTAAAAATATGCTAAATTTTAATTAAAAACAACTTTTTTCATAAAAATAATTTCTATGGTAAAATTATAAAATTTAATGGTTTGAAATTATAAATAGAATATATTTTTACCATTTAATATAATGTAATTCATTATCATTAATTTTACATTGAATTCATAGGTAAACACGTTTCAATCTTTTCTAACGTTTTAACTTTTAAAACTCGTTTTCACAATAGCGAGTTTAATTTTAAATTAAATACTACCACCTCTATGTTTTGAATTTATAAAACTTGATTCCATATTTAGAATAAGTATTTCCAAATTATGTTAATATGGTACTTTTTATTTTTAGGCATTATGAATAGTAATAACGATAAATTTTATTTACAACAGTTAAAGGTAAATCGGGTAATTAAGAGTAAGAATAAGATTATATGACTTCCATAACACCTACCAAAATTCTATTGGATGAATAAAAGTCGACCGATATCACCTAAGGGTTGTAATAGATTCATTTCAAGGACTTTTATCCATGAAAGAATCCAATTATTATTAAAACCAAAGAAAGTGACAACATGTCACTCTCTTATATCTTATAACTGTAATAATTTTAATTTAGTGATAAACTTCATAAAACTTTGAAAATAAATAGTCACAAGATTTCTAGTAAAATTATCTATATCATTTGAATTTGTTTATATTTTTTAGGGATTAAATAATTATCATTAATGGTGACACTATAGTGATGCAGAAATTGTTTATTAAGAGAAAAATAAATAATACCATTTTTATTAAACTAATAGTGACCCTAAAATGCACAAAAACCTGAACAAAATTTTTTTGTCGTATACATGTAATCCATAATCATCCAATGGTCGAATATTTTAACATTTTGAGCCTTATAAAAGCAATTATGACACAAATATTATTTTATTTTAAATGATGTCAAAGTTGTCACCTTCATAATTTAAAAATTATAACAATTTAAATGTTGTGATTTTAAGATGATAAATTCGAGTAAAATTATTTTTATGGAAGATATTGTATTTATATACCTAATAATATTTTATTTTTAATTTTTATGCAAAAAATAAGTATATTAAATATTTATACAAAAATGCTGTAGTAAGTATTTTATGAAAAATATGGAATAAATGGTTTTAAAAATATTAAAATAAATATTATATGAACTAATTAATGTTATACATAAGTTTTATTGATAACTATGACATTTTAGGAGTCTATTTAATATTTTGGTTCAAATATATTCTCTTTTTGGATTTTATTTAAATTTAAATAAATGAATAGTGTCAAAATTTACACTATTGTTATTTTATAAAAATAACATATTATAAAAAATTTTAAATATCACAAATATATTTAAAAATTATAAATTGAAATTTATATGTTATAAAATTTCATAAATTTTCCAATTATTCAAAATTAAAAACACATAAGTAATTATTTATAATAATTAAAAATTTAGAATATCATTACTGCAAATAAAATCAAATAGATTAAATAAGGAAAAATCAAGTTGATAAGGTTTAAAATAAATTACCAATAGGTCTAAATCTTATGGGTTCATGATATTACAACCCTATCACATCTAATGTTTTTATTTGAGTCATTTTTTGTGGTTCTTAGGTGGGTTTTGAGTTTATTATAAATTAATATTTTAGAGGTCTCCAAAAGTGCCCCTCTCCTCTCTTATAAAAAGGCACCTCCTCCCTCTTATCATCACATCACATTGATACTTCAAGCACAGACAAACCATGAAATTTCTCTTCTCAACTTCCCTAGAAAAATACTAGAGGTCATGTTCTTCTTCAAAGACCAACATTAGTGCCCTAATAGGAGGTTTAGAAGAGGCTCGTCGAAGAAGAGGTAATATCCTTTACCGATTCTTTCAAATTTATTTCTTCTTCTACATAGTCTACTTTATTTGTTTTATTATAAAGTAATAACATCATTATCACTCATATACCGATATGTTATTATAAATATGAAACAACCCAATTTCACCTTCTATCCATCCATCAGAAAATGAAATCACCACGCGTGCGTACGTACAGAATACCATCTCCACACCATGGTGTAATATTTTATTTCATCACTAACATAATTCTATGAGTATAATGATATAATAATTAAATATATATGATTACTATAAGGTGATATTGATTCTTAAATATTATACACCATACACTTCAATACAATTCCACAATCATGGGAATGATATCGTCCCTCGTGCGTACGTACGGCCTACCGTCTCCACGATGTGATGTGACTCGTTCTACATGATCTTCATTTAATAATGATTATATAAATGAATTGAAGGAATAAATATGATACATATTACAATAATACCATTCTGTAAATGATGTATCTATAACCTAAAAAGAGGAATAATAATTTATTCTACAAAACACGCATAAGAACATAAAGAAATGAACAACCGAATAACACGTAGCAATGAAATATTACTAATAAGAAGATAAGAATATGACCATATATGATATAATAACAATTAATATGATTCTATAATATTCCAATGATATTATTTAAATCATTATACCAGAGGATTGGATATGTAGAAAGCATATCGGACCTTAGGTAAGGGATAATTATTCCAATCTCGTTCTTATCCGAGATTGTTTATTCGTAAGTATTTACTAGGGTTATATTTATCATCCATGTCCATGTTTTATGAAAATGTTTTCATAAAGTTTTTTCTATTAATATATTTATTTTTAATGTCATTTTTACCATTTTTTTACTTTTACCACATTGTATGGAAGGAATCTTTCTTTTGTTTACCATATGAGGTAATTTATTATTTTTCCGGAAAAACTAAAAGAAAAATGTTTTTTTAACTTATATGACATGAATGGATTTTTATGATTTTATAGAACATTATTTCCATGAAGCTTCCTTTAAATGTTTTCAAGTTTATTTTCAATTAACATCTTTTGTTTTAAAATTTTACGACATGTTGAGAATGTAAAAATATTTTTGAAGTAGAAAGGATATTTTCCTCAAGAATGGAGTTCAAGTGTTTTATCAAAATTATTTTCCATATAATATAATATAGGGTTCTGTTTCTATCCATATTATTACATTGATTTGATTGTGTTAATATGTAATTATTTTTAGGAATTCCTTTTATATCTTATATGGATTATGTTATGATGGCATGATTTTTAAGAATCCCATTTTTATTACATGGTTTATGCTATGATGTATGATTTATGATTTTGTGGCACACATAAGAATGATATAATTAAGAGATTGGTGGGACTTATATCTCCCTACAATACATTGGGTAAAGATTTATATCTCATGAGATAGACATGGCTGGAATGGAATGTAAATTCGGTTCAGTAATACAGGGCTAGAACAACAAGTAAACCCGGTTCAGTAATGGACATTATCCACTATGATGGTCTTGGAAGAAATGGCTTAGCTACTATGGAAATCATATCATGTACATAATGGTTTTCCACAATTACTTGTTTTATTACCATGGTATTTTATCTTGATTAATGTTCATTTATGATCTATGCCTTACATACTGCTAAGATTTATTCCCAACTAATGATTTTAATGTTTAAACATTATGTTCATGTTTTTAAGCTCAAACGTATATGGTTTGTTTTATTTTCTCCATGCTTACCCTTACTGAGAATTTGAGCGCACCATTTTTTTGTTTTATTTTCCCCATGATATAAAGAAAGGTTTTATGTAAGAATACAAAAGGGAAAGATCTTTATAGGAGATGTTGAAGATCCTTCACCGCGATTAGAAGATTTTGTTCCAAGTTTCCAAAGACTCTAAACTATTACATTCCTTGGATGTATTTTTTCGTTATGTATTCGACAAAAGTAATGTAATGTCCATACACATCATGTTTGGGTATTTATATGGAGGCCCAATGGTTTTGTCAGTAGTAAATTCCTAGAGTGGAGAGATGCATCAGTTTATGCATATTGGTATTAGGGAGGACACCATAGATCGTGAAACGAGTTGGATACAAATGATTCTATGCTTACTGAATTTTATTATTCGTTTATCTACATTACTTTCCCCACTGCTCAAGTTAGCTTATCTTGTTACCCTCCTTCCAAAAATAAGTGAAAACATGTGTGCTATGAGATGTGATTTTTCTGTTTATCTTCTTGAGGATGGATGGATATTCTTTTCTTCTATAGGTGGAAATGACATGATGAGTAGTTCATCTACTCGCTGTGTTGATCCCCTTGTGTTTAGTAGCTTAGAATGTTTTTCTAGAATTCTAGGAAATATGGGAATGTAATAATGCTATAAATAAATGATTTAATAAATGATGTTAACCCATGGGGTTTGAGCTTGCTGGGATGCAATGTTAAGGTAATAGTTATGATAAGATGTTGACTTGGTTTAGTTATTCCTGGAGGGCATGAAACATTGGTGTGATGTAATGAAATTCAATTTCAAATTAATAACAGTTAATTAATGGTTAAAGAATTAATTAACATAAATTGAAACTAATAAAAAGGGATAAATTAATATATTTTTCTCTTTAAATGGTTTTGTTCTTATAGTAAAACTAGTCTTAGCAGTGGTAGTCGGGGGTCCATGAGACATTAGCATTAGTTGAGTCTAATACTATATTATTTCCATAGTGTTTTTTTAGATATAGTATAATCTATACATTTTGTGTTTCTATATGATACTCTATCCCATAGGTTATAGAAACTGACACCCTAGGTATTCTAATCCATATAGGGGTGTTTTCCCCAACATCCCGGTGAGAGGATTGATGCCTCACTACCCCTTTTGACCCTTCTCTCTTCTCTTGGTAGTTACTCTTTCTAGTAGGAAAAGTGGTTAGTTTTTCCCATATATGTGTGTAGAGGTATGTAATAGACTTCGGTTATTCAAAAAAAATATTCTGGATGTTTTTTATAAGGACTACTATAGGTGTAGCATCTATAGACTGTGATGGCTTGAGGATCCTCATGTAGTGTATTAGCTATATTGGCTTGATGTTTAATACATGACATATGATACACATTATGTGAGATGTGGTGGGTTCTAGAAACTACTTGGTTAGTTTGGTTATATGGACATAGAGGTTGTGTTTCATGAGGTTCATGTTGTGGTGCTTTTCCCATGTGTCTGTGGGAATGCCTTTGTTGAGAGATATGATTAGGATGTATGACGTTGGGGAATAGTGGAAAACCTAGGGGGAGTGGTAGTGGGGTACCCTTGACATTATTTATTATATTATATACTTATTCATGAGATACTTGGAGAGAGTAGTCATTGTGAGGTTAGAAACATAGTATACCTATTTAGAGGATCAGTTAGTTTGACTTTTTGTTCCCTGTGCTTTAACATACTTTCTTAACTTTTCCACATGAGGGTCCATGGAAGATCCTACTGAGTATACTGTTATGCTCACCCTATGAAATTATATACTATTTTCTGGTCACATGGAGTAGGATGGAGATCAGGCTAGTTACTACTAGCTTAGAGTTGCATGAGTTTTTCAGACTTCATGGTCACTCCCTCTTATTACTTTTTTTTGGTACTTGAACTTTTACCTTTCAGTTGTAGCAGTTCATGCATGAGATTACATATGTGTACATGGGAATTGTTTTATATTCTAGTATGAGTTGTAGTTGTTTTTTGTTTGTATTATCCCACCCTTCCACATGTGTTTTCTTAGCAGGTAATTCCTTTCAATTTTGTATTTTTGATATACCCTCGGTGTTAGTCGCCAACCCGAGGTCCACTGGAGGTGGGACTCATGGGGTCACAATCTCCCTTCTCACATTGGTGACCCATGAGGGTTACACCTTGTGGTGAGGGGTCGTGACATGGTATAAATATATTATATTTATTATGAAATCATAATGACTTGATAGAAATTTAATATATTCGAAAAAACATATCCAAGATCAAATATATATTTTTTATTGAGAATAATGTGTTTTGAAGAAATTTTATTGACATTAAAATCTCTTACTAAACCCTCCAAAACATATAATTTATTTTTATGGTTTTGAAATCAATTATGTATAAACATTACTCACTTTCACACAACCATGGGAATTATTTTAATGATCTAATTTTTTTAACCATATGGAATAATGAAGATCACTCATATTTGGGAAAGAATCATGGCAAAAACTTAGAGATATTTTATGGTTTTTATTACTTTATCATATAGAGTCCAAAACCTATGTTAAGAAATTAATAATTAATTTTCTTTTATTTTAATATATAAATCCACCAAAAATTCAATTATCATCACTAAAACCCCTTGGATAATTATATTACTCTATTATTTCCTATTTATAGTCCACTCAAGGTTCACTAAATATATTAATAAGCTGATCCCATTATATTAGAATCACCATATCAAGGTAAGGGATCCTCTTCTTCTTATATTTATTCTGAAACCATCATTTTGTCATGCCTTTTGATTTATAATTTTTAATGTTGGGATACATTTTTAAAATTACCTATTATTATATAAATGATTTAAAAATAGTGAGAGACCCCTTTAACTCTCATTCAGACCTTATATAATCATTTATATATATCCTTTATGAAACTAAAATTATCCTATGATTTTCAATGACAAACATTTTTGTACTGAATACCCATCTCCATTACCACTCAAGGGTATTAAACTAGTTGTACATATCATTAATTTATTAGGGATTTAAATTCATTTAACTGAAAATTTAAAATCATGGGGTTAAAATTGATGAAATACATTCATATGTTGTGCGATCTATATGGAAAACTTATGCATGTACTTGATATGAAAGTTGCAGGTGGGACAAGAATTATATATCCCTCCAATGAATTAGGTAATATTTTTATCTCAAGATATTCCGTGTATGGTTAAAGGGAGGTTTCCCAAAGAACACTATTATTTTTTATTGGTGTTTAGCCTTGAATTTTGTTAATAATTTCTTGTTTTATTTTTCCCCTATAATATTATGTTTACTTTATGCTATCATGTTAAATCATGCCTCATAGTTCGGGATTATGATTCTCTACCCTCTTATATTATCTTAATAACAATATTGGATCACATTTACCCTTTTACCATATGTTATACTATGTTTATTCCATTAAAATCATTATATATAAATTAATTATAATGTACGTCCATAGTTTAACCCATTCAGTTTTAGAAGAATGATGGAATTTTATGATCATCTTAAAACTTATTTCAATATTTTCATTCTATTTTTGTTGCAAGTTATTATCTTATATACCTAAATTCCAAAAGACACTAGCATTCAAAATATTATGGGATTATATAATTCATACCATTATATAATAAATCATAAATTAATGTGTATTAAATATATGGGTTTTCATATACAATATCCACCTGCTTACCCTTTCAACGATTAAGTAAATTATATCATTTCTTGTGTGTATGTACGACCTACCCTCTTTACAAGGTGATGTGATTCATTGTGCATGTCCAAAATTAAATAATGGTTCTAAAAATATATATAATTAATAAATATGATATTTATAACATGAATATCATTCTGGAGATGAGGGATCTATATCTTATTCACAATAATTGGAAATTTTGTGACAAAGTAATCATGTGAAAACAAAGTAGTTTAGACTCAATACAATGGTAATAAATAAATATTATTAATGACTAGGTGATAATATGCTATAATAAGACCATTTATGACATTAGAAATGAGAATATTGTAATGTTATAAATTATTAAAATGTGTAAACCCATTATATAGGGGTTAAGTCATGTTCATCTAATGGGAAATGTGAGGTAGGGGATTTCCTCTCAATACTCATTAATTGATTTATATTCTAATATTATGCTACTAATTTCATTTATATGGTGTATAAAAATCCCCTATTACATATTATATCATGAAATATTAAAACATCGTGGTATTTTAAGGATCAATTTTAATAATTTCATCCAAAAAGATTTGACTTAAAAGTTACCAAGTTCTATGAAATTCTATAACTCGATTTCTATTCACTCGATTTTACTACTTCTCCATAGTCTTTGATATGATAATATTATGGTTTTAATTTATTTTTATTATTTTATATTTTATATCCATTTTTTATGGGGATTTACATTTGATATACATAATTATTCCATTCCACAATCCATACCTAAATGGTGTAATCTTTTCAAGGCATTTTGTCTCAATTTATACTCCATAGAGACATATTTGGTATTATGAACATACTTATCTTTATGAGGTATATATACTACCCCTTATATATGTTATATCAATAATATCTTTATATTAATTTTCATTTAATTTTCATTTTGTATTTATTTCGTTCATAGGTGTTATGATTCAAAAGTTACCAAAGTAGTAATGGTTTATGATTAAATTTCAATTTAAATGGTATTGATTATACTTGAGATCCCATTGAAGGATTAATTTATCATTTTCAAGTAAACCGATTTAATTTTTTTCTCCTACGATAATTCATGAATTCTTGAATTAACAGAACTATTTTCCTATCTTTTATACTTAATGTGATTGAGACGGTTCTTTTAAGAAAATACCACATTATTTCTATCATTAGTAAAAAAATATTTCTTTCTTCATAATCCATAATTTCTAGATATGTTTTAAATAATTATTTTAATATTATTAATTTATTTTTAATGTAATTTTTACCCCTGATTTAATTTAAAAAACTATAATAATATTTCTATCATTTTCTAAATATGGTAATTTTTTGACATTTCTTACAAAAATTTGAAAAGAATATTTGTTTTAACATAATTAGTAAGAAAATAACTTTCCCATAACTATTAACACTCATTTATTTGAATATTAATTCACAAATATCGATGATTACTTTCAATGAAAATATTTTCCCTAATATTCTGGAAATCATAAGTTTTTAAATGTTATTTTCAAAGATAAAATTATATTTTACTCAAGAATTTTTTTAATGATATTATTATAGAATTCCAATTCATAAAATATTGAAAAAAAATTATTTTAGTTATACTCAACTAGGGATATATTGTAATGAATCCATCCATATTCTTTGTTTGGATGTTATATGGTCAGTTTGACAAAGGAAAGTATTAGCATTCAATTTATTGATTAATTTATTATTCATTATTTAACTATTTAAAAACTCAATTATTGTGATCATTGGACATTATATTTCACTTAAATATCGATATTATTTATCATATGTTTGATTATTAATTAAACTATATATCATTTATACATATGGTTCTTTTCCATGAATTTTTTTTGATTAACTAGTGAATTTTTTATAATCTGTATTTTTTACTCAATATGAACATTTTTGGATAAGTCATATTGTTTGTGAATTAAATCGGTCATTTGATATATAAGGAATGTATTGTAAATGAAGTGATTAACTACCATTATGAAAGGCCTTACCTATATAGATATTATGTGTTTGAGATCATGAAAACCAATATTAATAATTTTAATCATTGATAATTTAGTTATTATTGTACATTAGATTATTTTATTGATTTTATCCTTAGATTCATTTTTTCTCATGTTTTTGGTTAAATAAAATGGGGTTTTTTTCATTTAACATGCTATATTGATTATTCATTATCTAATTATGATAGTTGAGTTAATGATTAAATAGAATGTGTGTTTAGTTATTTAATTTATATATTAATTATTCATTATCAATTGATGATACCTTCCAATATAATTAACTCATACTAAGTATTTGAGATCACCCTTATTTTTTTCTCTTTTCCAAAGATATGAAAAAGAAATATTTTAATGAGTTTATGATTATAGAATACTTACATTCACTATTTTATAATTTATGTTTCAAAATGTAATATGTGACACAAGTATGTTTATAATTTACCAAGACTACTAAACCATTAATTATATTGGGATTTGTTTTATTTTACTTAGAAAAAAAGCCATAAAGAAACCACTGGCATTAGGATACTAACATCAGTGTCCTTGTAGTTTGTGTAATAATTAGTTTAGTAGAAACATTGGGAACTAGATTTATAAAATTATTGATTAGGGAATATATCCTTTTGACTTAATTTTATGATAAGTCTAAGTATTATATAATACCTTAAAGTTATTGTAAGTTATATTTTTACGGTCATTCCTAAAAAAATAAATGGATGACTGAATACTATAATTAGACAAGATTTTGGAATAATTGTACATAGTGGTAATTACATCAAAATTGGGGTATTGTGATTTTACATGATCATAACCTAGTACACGACAATATTCATTATTGTTCACCTATTTTGACACTCTTGGTGGATATTTTTTGGTTATAAATCATTTTATCTATGAAAAATTATGATGAATTAAAGAATAAAAAACATTTTAATCCTATAAAATTCTCTAATGATATGGAATAAACCTAAAGTTTCTTAGGAAATCAACTCTAAGGATGATTATAATTTTAAAATAATAGATATCCCATATATGTTTTTATTTGATGGAAGTAACATGGAGGCATTTATTGAGTTTTAATAGATATTTCAGGCATATATAACCCTTTTGTATAAATTTTGTTTTATTGTAAAGGTTATTTCAGGATTAATGATTTTATATTTTTTGGACCTAAGTTTAATGTTATATTTTACCATTAGAGTTAATATGATAATTAATGATAATGTAATAATAATCTCTAGATGTTATTGGATTTTGTTGGGGGGGGGGGGGTTAATAGAACATTATAGAGGTTGAGAATTTGTTAAATGATTAATTAAATTTCAATTATTATCATTATTTTTTTGGTAAATTTATAGAAATTATAAAAAATGAATAAAAATTTAGAAAAAATTATTTCAGGTGATAACCCATCAAAACTAGAAAGCTCATGGGGCTTGAACTCACAACCAAAGGGTGAAAAATATGTGGCTCCTACCACTAGCCTATGTGATGTTACCCTATACATATTATCTATTTCCCTCTATTTGTAATTGTGTGATAGTTTTCTCCTCCATGTCCATATATTAACTTTTTACTGATATTTTCTTAATCATAAACTTATTGATGTGTTATTCTATGTGAAATTTTTATTTCCATTCACCTATTTTTAAGAGGAATTTATATTAACCCCCTATGATGTGCTTTTTAGAAAAATTTGGTTCAAATATCAAACAGATTATTTCAAAGTGAAAGATAAAATTGGGAGGAAATAATTCATTAAATGTGGGGTGAGTGTAACATCTAGGTATTTTCAAAAAATAAAAATGTGTTCGATAATGTATAAGACATGAAACATCAAGAATAAATGAACATGAAATATATTATTTAAATATGGTTGTTATAACCGTGTCATTGAATAAAATAGTATGAATATGATTAAAAAAACTTTTAAATAAATATATATATATATATATTTCTTATTGAATAAAAATTTATTCATAGATTTATAGTAAATAATCAGTGAAATTTTTATTAAATTAATTTATGCTTCACAATGCATTTTCTTTAGAAATGGTTTTATTTTTCATGTTATGTTTCAAAATTATAATTAATATATATATTTTTGGAAAAATTATTTTATAAAAAAATAATATTTGCAAAAATCAGTATATAAAATTTATTTTTGGATGAATTTTTTGTATTTTTTAAAAAAGTTTGCTTGATAGTGAATAGGAAAAAATTATTTTTTGTAAAACGGATATTTCATTTCAATAAATTATGTAATTTAAAATTAAAATAATTAATTAAATTTTATTTCAATGTTAATCAATTATTAGTTATTTATATTTAAAATAATTAATTATAATTTAATAATCTTTATACCCAATTTTGGTATAATTTTAATTTTTGGCTTGAAAACACAATTCTCTGAAAAAAATTTCAAAATTCATAATATTCCTCCAATTTCATTAATTAAAATAACAATAAATAAAGAATGTTGTAAAAGAAATTTGTATATTATATATCAAAAATTGTGAATTTAAATCCATATAATTATGATCACTAGTCATAGAGTTAATTTAATATCATGTTATGCTTGAAAAATGCATTTCTTGAAGAACCAATTTTCGATGGGATTTGTGGGTTTATTTTTAAATTTAATTCATCCATTTATTTGAATAAAATTTTATAAAATGTATTTCATATTTATAATAATAATAATTAATATTATATAATGAGTTTAACATAATTTTTTTATAATACTGATTATTATAGATAGTTAAATTTATTTACAACGATTAACGTTAAAATGAGTGTTTGCACATTATATATATTTGTATTAAAATTAATTTTCCACAAAAAAAACAATTTCTATATTATAATTTGGAATTAATATTTAGAATAATAAGTTCTTAATTATATAATACATCTCATTTTATTTTGGGCTTAAATGAGATTGTACATTGGTTTAAAAAACAATTTACCACTATTAAAAATAAAATTGTAAAAACTTGTTAACTTAGAAGGTTCTTAGAGGATTAAGGAGTAAAAATTTTAAAGACCGATGAGGTCAATGCTGCTACCTCCCTCAACCTTCTATTATTCATTTTATATGTTCTTTTATTTTATTTCTTATTTGAGTTTCATTTTGTAAATGTAATTTTATTTTATTTTAATTTAAATACAACAGAATTCATACATCACTTTTTTAGGAATTTCCAACCATTATTTAATTCTTATACTCCTTATGAACTACATATTATGATAATTTTATTACACATTTTAATTTCATTTATTTTTTATTAAATTATTTTATTTCAATTTTATTTTATTTATATTATTTAATCCTTCTCTCATACTCTTCTATTTTTATTTTTGTTATTTTATGTGTTTCCTCCCACTTTTTTATTCTATTATTTTTATTTTTATTATATGTATTATTTTTATCCACCATTGTGACCTCTTACACCAAATAATAGGTGGATGGCCCAAATATCGTTAGAGGATCATTTATGACGTTCTTAAACTTTTCTAAAATTTTATTTTATGTTAGGGATAGATGAGAGTGATAATCACTGGTGCAACACACGTCCCTCATTCCACACCCTCATATTTATTTGTTTTATTTTTTTAATATATTTTCCCTCTCTTCATTAGTTATCACATTACACGATGACGTTGAGACAATCAATAGATAAAATGGCATAGATAGATCTGGGTCCTGAAAAATGTTACACCTTAGACCCAGGTGTGTCATCATCCATGATTGCAGGAGGAATCAAAATTCATATTATCGTAATTTATTCATGACTTTACATTTTTAAATTAAAGGATTAGTAAGTTATCATGATATTTCATGATTGAATTATGAAACTACACTCAAAAAAATAAAGGGGAATAATTATGGAACTGAAAACCAAACTCAAAAACAAGTCTTTTCTCTCTTTACACGTTATTTTTATATTTTCATCTTAGTATAAGTTTAAATTCAAATTTTTAATGTCTATTCATTGTTTTCGAATTTAAAAAACAAAAAAAATTATATTTCTTTCATAAAATAATCAAAACAACCAAAAGAAGTATTTTAGATTATTTAGATTTAGTATAAAACAAACTAATATATTTCTCTTGTGAGATGACCCTAGTCATCCACTATGATACACAAGAAAAAACATTATAAAGTTTCCTTTTCCATGCCCTTTGAAAATCATGCATCAAATTCCAATCATCCTCCAACCTCTCAAGCCTTTGATAGGTCCTTAAGAATCTTTCACCCTTGAAATTATTATTTATAATATCAATGATGACCAATGTATGAAATCAAAATAGGCCATTATATCACCCTTCAATTATATTCCAGCATTCTATGATTTTAGAGAATGTTTACATAAATTCAAGATTGAATATTTTTTAGATCCTATAAAATTGCTGTTGAGAAATCTCCCACCCTATTATCCGTCTGATAAACAATCATAATAAGTAGTTCTAGAATCACTCAGATGAAATAGATCCTAAATATAACTATCCAAACCTAATGTTTTAGAACATGGAAGAAATAAAGTTCACCCAAATCACCAAAATAATTTGAAACAACTTTAATCACATTCACTATAGTAGATAACATAACATCCATGTAGTGAAAATTAAATGTAATCAATAAAATAAAACCTCTGTTTTTCTACTTTCATAATAAAACTCTTACGTCTCTAGGAGAAACATTGAAACATTTCATTTCACCAAATAGAAAGTATTACAAATTGGAGAATTAAAATTAACTATATATTATTAAAAAAATTAATCACCAAAGAATTCACTCCACATAAAATCCTTAATAGGGCTTCCACCCTCTATATATATGGAATAGCATCTGACCATCAAGTTTCACCAGCCTCCAAAAAGTGTGGGGGTCCTCGGTTCTAATATTCCCATTTCTAATGCCATGTAGTAATATTTAGTGTGACCACTAATTTTGGTAATCAAAAAAACACAACACAACGAAGACGAACATCCCAATCTTCTGAAAGTGTAAGCTAAAAATTCTGGAACAGCATCACATGTGCTGTGAACCACCAAAAATGCCTCCTTCTGAACCATCCTACTTGAAACCTCATTCTAAAATATGAAAGGAAACCTATTATTTCAACCTCCAATTCAACAAAATAAGAAATTCTGAAACAAATCATTGAAAATTTTAAACTTCATTAAAATTAATAAGGCTTCATAAAACCTTCAATAATCTCCCACTTTAAGACTGATTTAGAGAAATAATTGTGGCATCACCTTTATGTTCCACTACATACAATGATTTTTTATATCTTACCATTAAACCAAGACCTACTAAGGCTATATGTTTCATTAGTACTAACATACCCATACTTTTTTTAAAACATATCAATTTGATTCTATTTTCCAACTATAATCTATAAATCCCAACCACTATTACCAAGATTGTTATTGATGTCGTGGTACTTCATATCAATGTTTTTAATTCTTAAAGGAAACACATGATTATTAAGGAAGAAAACTACAATCTTACTATAAAATAAGAACAATCATTTCCCTTAGATACATATAACTTTATCAATAAATCACCTTAACCATGTTATCTAAAATCATTATTTTGTAATAGAGAGACGGTATTCATCCGTTGATGAAAGGGTTATCACCAACTATAAACTAGACATCCAACACGCTATGGTTAGTCCAAAACTATAAACATATCCAATTTTTATCTTTCACGAATTCGAATTAACCCCAATGATAGAATCAAAAAACTATGTAATTGATCAACATCTCTGAAATAAATATTTTTTTCTTTTTATTTCATTGAGATACAGAATAATCTACTATACAAATTGAAAATGAATTGTTTCTTGATTTTCCATGAACTAGTTGACCACTCCCACTACATGAGAAATAATTAGGCATGTAGATATTATATCATTCACCCTGATCCTAACTTATGAAGAATAAATAACATCCAACATGTACTTATATTTTTTCCCTTCAATTAATTTTTCTTGTTACATATATTGTTTAAAGTGACCAATGATAGGAGTTTAAACCAACTTACATGCTATCATTCTGAATCTATCAGAGATATTCTAGATGTAATAACTCCATAAAAAAATCAAACATTGGTTTTTTCTATCATGTTTATTCCTAATTCCCAATATCTTATTTTATTTACCAAGATCATTAATTTAAAATTTTCCAAATAATTCAACTCAACTTCTAAATCAGCTAAATATTTGTACCTACTAGCAGCATATCATCCACATAAAAAAGTAAGATTATAAATTCAATTCCACTAAAACTTGTCTAATAACAACAGTAATTAGAGTTACTTCTTTGGAACAATTTATCTTCCACATTGGCATAAAACTTATGGTTCAAATATCATTGGGATTTTTATTGTTGAGTCAATAAGGTTTTCCTTATGACTTTTCCATTCCTTTTTATTTTTGAAAATAACAAACACCTTATACTTAAGAAAATATAAATTTTACCTCCATTAGGAAAATTTACTTCTTTAAGGAAAGTTACCCTAATCCAGATTTTCATATACATAGCAATATTTTTCTTTAGTGCAAAAACCGGATTCGTACCCAAAATCCCAAAAGTCATTTAATGTAATGATTTAGAGCATTATGTTTTTAGGATCCGAAATCTATATGTGAACTGTAATGTAGTTCCAATCTGAATTATGGACTCCGAACATTCATGAGGTCGACTCCGAACTCTTTAGCGATTCGACTCTGAACTCTTAGGCAGTTCGACTCCAAACTCTTACGCAGTTCGACTCTGAAATCTTAAGTGTTTCGACTCCAAACTCTTAGGCGGTTCAACTCCAAAGTCTTAAGCAGTTCGACTCCCAAACTCTTAGGCAGATCGACTCCAAACTCTTAAGCAGTTCGACTCTGAACTCTTAAGCGGTTCGACTCTGAACTCTTAAGTGGTTCGACTCCGAACTCATATGAAGTTCAACTCCAAACCTTTACTAGTTCGACATCGATCTCTGAAAGTTCAGATTCCAATCTCTGGTGAAACAAGACTCCGAATTCCTATAAAATAGAATACGAACTTTTCTTATCATAGTCTCCAAATTTCATTTTGGTTAGACTCCGAAATTTTGGCTTGCTTACACTCCGAAATGTTGAATTGCTTTTACTTACATATGATTCATTTCAAAATGATGTCATGCATTCAGTTATACATGATTTATTATTAAACGATGTCGTTCATTCTATTTCTAATTAACCGTTGGTTAAGTTACACGTGTACAGGTCCCTCCGAATTTCATGTAAAGTATGACCATTGGAGGAGGGAGCTGACCGTTGGAAATTTCCCTATAAATATGAGCTCATTTGA